>CM064489.1:8296507-8299007 GCA_032716605.1 Paralithodes platypus
AACTATTTCAGACTGTATTTCTTTTTCTCTCTCTACTCCCTATGAACTTGAATAGACCTCCAATTCCCTTCCTATTGGTCTATTCACGAGCACCTAAGCTGTGATTGGCTCCTGGGTTCTGTTGACATTTCCCTGGCTTCTGATTGGACAAGGGGCCCTGGTCATGTTTACGTTGTTTATCCAAGACGTATACGGTACAGGTCAGAGTCGGGAAATGGAGTGTGATTTCTTTGTTTATTTGTTTTTCTTTCTGTTACATACTGAACACATTTGAGGATAAGAAAGGTCACAAACTCACATGTTATCTTCGTCCGATTGAAGGGATTATAAGCAGAATAAGAGAATGCACCACTAAATATCCCCAGACAATAATTAGCAACAATTTGACCCACTCAATTGAAGGCTGAGTCCAGAATCCCAAACACGCATGGTAGACTATATTTACGGTGGGGTCAGGGAGGAACAGTCGTGAGAATATACAGGATTACACCAAGTGACCATTTTTAGCTTACCTTTACTATCATAAAGTAACTAATGAAAGCATATGGTCCTCCCGGGATTCGAACTCGGGACACCACACCCATAACATAAGCATCTAAACCATTGCACCACCAACACAGTTAAAGGTTGAGTACACGATCACGATTAATATTCATTTTCGAATTTTGGATATCAATCTAATCATGTACTCAGACCCAACTGCATTATGGAAAGCGCAATGTTTTAGTGAGTGGAAAGAACAATAAATGGGGCCAAGATCACTAAGGATCAGCCTCGCTAGACATTAGTTCTTGAACCTATAAAATTAAGTAACACCCGGTTCTTAACATTAATCATCAATTACAAACCCCAATGCACTTGAATAAACTTATGGAAGTATATGGTCTTCACGGGATTCGAACCCCAAGATTCCCTCCCACTTTTTATTCCTCCCAAATGCTTTCCAATCCCTAACCCTTCTTCCAACTAATCATACAGTTATAATTTCTAATCTTTACTCAAACCACCGACCGACCGACTTCTGAGTTTCCGGTCATGAGGAAGTTGGAGTCGTAATCAACGTTATTAAGCAGAAATGCAATAATTATGTAGGATTCTGATGACTCAAAGGTATGTTTGAATTTAATTGTGTCCTTTTATTTATGCAATACTAGTATGCATTAGCTTGTACAGTAATTCTGGTAAATATTGATATAAAAAACGCCAACATCCATATAGCCTGAAACTCACAAGTGGTCAATATTTATTTTCTAATATGTGATTAAAAAATGAAATACTTTATTTTAAGTTTTCAGTTGCTTTCACTCATCCTTCAGTATATATATTTTTTGTATCTGCTCGTATGATTCTCAGATCCATACATTCTAATCTGAAATTTACAACATTTATGATCAAGGTTATGGCCATACTTTTGGATCTGAAATTAGTATTCGATAGAGTGTCGATTTTAAGTAATTTAGGCCCTGACTGTAATCGAATTGGGCAGACTCGTTAGCTATGATAATGCGATATTTTTAGATTACTTCTCTCTCTCTCTCTCTCTCTCCCTTCCTTCCCTTCTCTCTCGTTTACCAATCCCCTTGCCCCTTCTGAAATACAAATTATTCTCTCTCTCTCTCTCTCTTTCTCTCTCTCTCTCTCTCTCTCTCTCTCTCTCTCTCTCTCTCTCTCTCTCTCTCTCTCTCGTACACACACACACACAATTACAGTTATGACTCGGCTTATATATCCGCTTATAAATCTTAGTTTTGTAATATGCTTAAACGGAAATCCAACTCAACAAGGAAGTCTTACCCGCGACATACAATTTGCGGATAATATAATTGCAAGACAAAGCCACGTAAAATCACAAGAGAGATTACGTAAGACACGGGTATAATATATCTAGAACGGCCTTTGATACTCGAATAAAGTTTTAGAAGCATGAAGAAACTAATATTAGACCAATTCCTAGAAAAGGGTAGACATTAAATTGTACCCTTACAGCATACCAATACACACAATTGTACCCTTGCAGCATGCCAATACACACAATTGTACCCTTGCAGCATGCCAATACACACAATTGTACCCTTGCAGCATACCAATACACACAATTGTACCCTTGCAGCATACCAATACACACAATTGTACCCTTGCAGCATACCAATACACACAATTGTACCCTTGCAGCATACCAATACACACAATTGTACCCTTGCAGCATACCAATACACACAATTGTACCCTTGCAGCATGCCAATACACACAACTGTACCCTTGCAACATACCAATACACACAATTGTACCCTTGCAGCATACCAATACACACAATTTAATTATATTCATACGATTATTAGGACATTTTAGTAAGCTTAAGGGGAGGTATTTAGTTGGTTCCCTAGACCTCCATCAAGCTTAAAATTACACCCCCTTGAGACCCTTTCAAAATAAATTTGTACATTTTTCGGTAGAAAAATGTCCCGGCCGAAGGCCGGTTCCTCTTAAATTACAGGCTCGC
>CM064489.1:8302665-8305165 GCA_032716605.1 Paralithodes platypus
CTCTCTCTTTCTCCCTCCCTCTCTCTCGCTCTCTCTCTCTCTCTCTCTCTCGCGCGCTCTCTCTCTCTCGCTCTCTCTCTCTCCAATATTTCCAGCATTATATTATCCGACAGACTCGCTCTCTTCATGACAGGTTCTTCGAGGAATCGCTAAAATATTACCCTTCCATTTCTTATAAACTCGCTAAAATATTACCCTTCCATTTCTTATAAACTCGCTAAAATATTACCCTTCCATTTCTTATAAACTCGCTAAAATATTACCCTTCCATTTCTTATAAACTCGCTAAAATATTACCCTTCCATTTCTTATAAACTCGCTAAAATATTACCCTTCCATTTCTTATAAACTCGCTAAACTATTACCCTTCCATTTCTTATAAACTCGGCCATTCACATTCTCACATTTCATTCTGGTTTCTTAAGTTTCTTTCATTCTCTTTCTCCTTTCTTTTCACTTTCACCTTTATTCGGGATTTTTATTTTGTCATCTGTTTGTCTTTTGGTTGGCTTTCGGTTCTTGGGTCTTTTCGTTTCCCTCTGCCTTTCTGTCTATATTTAGTATCTGTCTATATTATCTGTCTATGTTATGACAATAGGAAACTGTGTTCGAGTAAATCTCAATGTGCCTTGAAGAGAGAGCCTCTCAAAAGGCTCAGCCAATATACTATATTATTGTAAATCCCTATTGTAAATACTTCTGGCTAAATAAAATATTTCAATCAATCAATCAATCAGGTGTAAGTGTGAGAGAGAGAGAGAGAGAGGGCTGAGAGAGGAGAGATGAGAGAGCGATGAGATGAATGAGAGCGAGAGAGAGAGAGAGAGAGAGAGAGAGAGAGAGAGAGAGAGAGAGAGAGAGAGAGAGAGAGAGAGAGAGAGAGAGAGAACGATTTACAGTTACTGACGAACTCAAGAGCCCTTTTGACCTAGATCCTGTTTAACCTTAATTTAGGGAATTCAATGAAATCGAGCCTGTAGGATTTTTTTTTTTTTTGTGGGGGGGTGGGGGGGGGTGGGGTGGGTTTTTTTTTTTTTTTTTTTTTTTTCAGAATGGGATATAGTAAAAATTGTAACTTCCTAACAGAAAAAACTTCGCCAGTGATCAATTAATGCTATATATATTTATCGGGTAGGTTTCATCGTTATGTCCTTAACCCCTTCTGTACCGGCGACGTGTTTTGAATGTTCTTTTTGTCATATTTAGACGATTTTGTGCAGCTTAAGAGGGATCTGTGGTAGTAAAATGGGTCAAGTGAGATAGTTAGCAGCCTGATCATTGTTGGATTCCCTTTCGAAATTAACTAAAATCGTCTAATAGTACCCAGAATATAGTTAAAAGGATGACACCGGTAATAAACGGGTTAATTATCATGCCTAAATGTAGCCTTTGCCAACGTCATGTAATAAAGCGCACTCCTTTTTATTTTCATCATCATAATTTGGGAAAGCATATCTGAACCTAAGCAGCTAATAGGGGGATAGTCCGTCATATATTTTGTAGGTTGGGGGCCATAAATAGTTTTTCCCCTTTTTCCCCTAAGCCCATACCAAACCTCTAAGAAACGCAATGGAAGATAGTCTGCAGTAGTATTGATAGTATAATAAGATAGTCTGCAGTAGTATTGATAGTATAATAAGATAGTCTGCAGTAGTATTGATAGTATAATAAGATAGTCTGCAGTAGTATTGATAGTATAAGATAGTCTGCAGTAGTATTGATAGTATAATAAGATAGTCTGCAGTAGTATTAGTCCTAATAGCTGACAGTATGCAGGATGCTGAGGCCAAATTCAGAAAGTGGAGAGAGGGCATGGCGAGCAAGGGTTTAAGAGGGTTAAGAGAGTCAATATTAACAAAAACCAAGGTTATGCATTGTATTGGTTTTTGAGGACGAGCAATGTGGAAAATACAAGAAGGAGCGGTGTGCATACCCACCATGGTGGCAGTGTGTGGAAAGGGAGTAGTGGGTCGTTAACTCAATATTTTCAATGGTAGCATCTGTGCGATTTTGTGGTACAACCATGGGAGTAAGCGCGCTGTAGTAGAATAAAGGGGCCCACTGCCGGAAGGATAAGATCAGAAATGAGAAGAAATTTTTTGAGTAGGCGTAGTGTGCAAAGGCGAGCTTGTGTGGGGGGGGTGTTTGGGGTGTAAGTGATGATCGCGTGGGGGGTGGTGGCTGGGGGGGGGGGGGGGGGGGGGGGTGGGGGGGGTGGGGGATTTTGGAAATGGAGGGGGGGGGTCTTTTGGGAGCTGGTGAACAAGTTTTGTTACCTAGGTAGATACACCATCTCTGCCGGTGGTGGGCCGAGGCTTGCCACTGTTTGCAGAATTAGGTTTGTGGCTGGGGGAAGTTCAGAGAATTGATGCCAATCCTGGACCATGAAAGAATGCCTCTACTCCCTCCTGAAGGGAAAGGTGTTATAGCCTCATCGTGTGAGAAGTGCAATGGACGTAATATGCCTCAGAAACCTGGGCCGTTAAAAGTTAGAGGATGT
>CM064489.1:8310165-8327665 GCA_032716605.1 Paralithodes platypus
CCTCTGCAGTTGTCTCTGAGCGAGCTGTGTACTAAAAATAACATTTTGAAGAGGAAATTATGAGATTGAGGTCATTCTATTTCTGAATACCAAACAGCAACACCCGGTGCATGAAAGGGTTAACCCTACATTCCTGTTCTGTTGTCTGGCTATCATTAGACGATCTTACTTATATTAGGAAGGGTATATTGATGTTAGATTGTTAATGATATAGTCTTTACCCTTTAAGGGGAGATCTCCACTTGAGGGATTTTTTTCTTGACCCCTTTCTCCCTTATGTTTAGCCCCATTGCTTTTGATATTATAAAACGTTTGCCCCATTAGTTTAGCGATTTTAAGAACTTTCACCCCATATTAAGACCTTTCGTGCAATTCAGGTGTCGATTTTATCCTGGCGAGCGATAGCGAGCCTGTAATTTAAGAGGAACCGGCCTTCGGCCGGGACATTTTTCTACCGAAAAATGTACAAATTTATCTCGAAAGGGACTCAAGGAGGTGTAATTTTAAGCTTGATGGAGGTCTAGGGAACAAACTAAATACCTTCTCTTAAAGTCACACATGTTCTTCCTAAGCATCATAGAATCGTTTAATGGTAACCAGAATAAACTGTAAAAATGGTAACCAGAATAAACTGTAAAAATGGTAACCAGAATAAACTGTAAAAATGCGTTATAATCTTCTGTGGATTATTTCTGGCCATACCTAATTTTCCACACGATTTATTCAACTTTATTCATAATTAATTAAGTCGACCACACCTATCTAATCATACCTACTTAACTTGTATATGTTCTACTAAATCCTAACGTAACATATCGTAGCCAAAGATAGCTTAACATAATATGAATTAGCTTGTGTTCAAACCTAACTTCGCCTAATCTACTTTATCTTTAAGGAATTGGTGCATTAACTGGTGAATGATACCCTATTTCCGCAAAATAAGAGTTAATTTCTATGGTTCCCATTTATGTTATTTTAACTAATAAATTGACTAAATTATAGATATATTTTGTCTCAATTTTGTATGCATATGTTTAGTTTCATCTAATGTATATTGTAGATAATTAGTGTTGATAATTTTTTATTAACTCCCTTTCCCCCTCTCCTTCTCTCTCTCTCTCTCTCTCTCTCTCTCTCTCTCTCTCTCTCTCTCTCTCTCTCTCTTTATCTCTAATTATGTCTTTCGTTCTTGCTTTCTTCCATTATTTCTAGTTTGCTCGTGCCCTATCCATTATACTTATTTGTTTTACTATCTCTCTCTCTCTCTCTCTCTCTCTCTCTCTCTCTCTCTCTCTCTCTCTCTCTCTCTCTCTCTCTCTCTCTCTCTCTGCGGGCATCAAACTCTCGTCTCCCCATTCTTCCCGTCATTTCTCATTCATATGCGAAAACTTTCTCATCCTCGCATATGTTCTTGAGGTTACTCCCTCCCTTCTCCAACACACACACACACACACACACACACACACACACACACACACACACACACACACACTCAAGTATCTATTAACTTATCTATCTATCTATCCATCTATATGTTTTCAACTTTTTAATACATATCAATAAATGAATGTATCTACACATTTATGAACAGTAGCGGTTATTAATGCAGATTAATCGGGTTAAATTGAAACTTGCTATTAATTAAGACCAAACGAATAGGTTTGTTTTGAGAGAGAGAGAGAGAGAGAGAGAGAGAGAGAGAGAGAGAGAGAGAGAGAGAGAGAGAGAGAGAGAGAGAGAGAGGAAATCAAAGCAGAATTAACCTCCACTGCTGTGTCAAATATATATAGGCCTTTCCTTGTATCTCGAATATTCCTAATCCCAAATGAAAAAGGATACCGTAGATAGTCTCTTACTTAAGCTTTGTTCTTTTGCAAGGTTTTAAGGGGAGAATTCCACTTGAGGGACTTTTTTCTTGACTTCTTTCTCCCTCATGTTTAGCCCCATTGCTTTTGAGATTTTAAGAAGTTTGCCCCATTATTTTGACGATTTTAAGAACTTTCAACCCATTTCTGTCAATTTTAAGACCTTTCGTGCCATTTAGGTGTCGAATTTATCCTGGCGAGCGATAGCGAGCCTGTAATTTAAGAGGAACCGGCCGGGACATTGTTCTACCGAAAAATGTAAACATTTATCTTGAAAGGGGCTCAAGGTGGTGTAATCTTAAGCTTGAAGGATATCTAGGGACCAAACTAAAAACCTCCCCTTAAGTATGGAATTAAAATTAGTTGACGACAATAGTGACGACAATAGTGACGACAATTGTGACGACAATAGTTTATTTTTCGCTACCATTTGTGTTTTATATTGGTGTTCCTTTTTATTTCAAATCAATGTTTTTAGTTTTATAAATATTTGTAAAGACGTGTAAGAAGGAGACAAAAGGCAGAGCGGAATATAAGCTAATTTACGCACTGAGTCATAACCATCTCAACTTCGACAGAAAATACCTAGTTAAATCAGAAAAGTTGGTGGTTGGCCAGACAACATCATATTATATTTGCTCTGAACTCGTACTCCAAAGGGGATAGCAACCGCACAGGAAAATAATATCAATGTGAATTATGAGGAGGTGAACGCGGAGTTAATCGAAAAAGGTATGGCATTGTTTTCTAAGTTGTTAAGGGGGTCGAAAAGTTGGAGGGTATTATTTGTACACACACACACACACATATATATATATATATACAGTATATATTGTATATACTGTATACATATACTGTATATGCAAATGATACCTTAACGCAGACACTATCTACGTAATGCTTCCCACTCCTTCACTATACTGTAGACTGCATCACCGTTGATTCATTTAAACTCCGCCTAGACAAATATCTCTCATCAAACCCGCGACTGACTGCGTTTGTAAATAATAACTTTATTTTATCCCCCCCTCAGTTACTAACCCATCTGTCCTCTACTAACTTCCTAATCCTGCCACGGACATTAGTTCCAGGGCAGTAATTCCCTTTCCAATGTTCCCTTACCCACTCTAAACCACTGTTTGGACACTTGATCCTCAGTGTTTTGGAGGACAAGCAACCTAGAAGGGTCACTATATATGTTGTTGCTTGATTTCCTTTGTACACACACACACACACACAAACACACACAAACACACACACAAACACACACACACAAACACACTAGTATTGGATATTATCAAAGTATAAACAAATTAATAAAACAAACAAACCTTGAGATTCTCACTCAAAATAAGCGTGTATTCATATAAGCTAAATATCATCTCTAATGATACTATAATTAGGCAAGTGTTGCTTAATAATGAGGATAATGGTAGCCGTTTGAGCCGTATTAGTGAAGTTCATTAAATAGCTTCATCCACCCCTGGCCTTGAAATATTAACTACTGATATGCAAAGCGTTTTAGTCATTTTATTTGCATACAAGATCTATTAAAAATGCTTTAAACAAAACAGCTCAATAACTTTATAACCTCATAGTCTCAATCATCCGTATAATCTTCCCTATACTGTATGTAATAGGAAAATAGTGAATATATTTGCATTAATTGGGGTAATATATGTTATGCTAGGTATTGGGTCATGTCAACTATATTTAAGGATAATAATACTAAGAAGAAAAATAATAATAATAGAAACGATCCCACAATTCTCACACCATTCCCCGTATTTCAAGAAGCATATAAGAAGAAAGGTGTGAGAAGGATGCCAAGGCCAACATATTATCAAAGGACACAGGACTTTAATTGGCTCGGCTACTCCTTGAACTGCGCTAATTGGAGGAGAGTTTATGGTAATTAAGCCACTAAATTACCTTCACTTTTAATTATGGTTTCTTTTCTTTAGTTGACACTATCTAATTTGACCTTGTCGTGGCTATGATGGTATTTTGTTTGACTATTGAAAGGATTTGGCTTGTTTTTGCTATTTTCGAGTAATTTAGATTTGCTTGTCCCCTAAGCTAACAAAAACGCCTTCCCAGACTTCCTTCAAACTAAAACTATGTCTACCGAAAAATGTACACATTTTTCATGAAGGGGGGTCTATTTTTTTTTTTTTTTTTAAGCTTGATGGAAGTCTAGCGAGGACACTTAACAATGAATTAATAGATGAATATATAGACCACAAAACAAGCACCGTATACCCCCTTTAAACTTGGAAGGACTTTTCATTCTGATTCGGCGACTGTGAAGGGACGTGCTGCCTCTAACTTGATGATGGCTCCGTTCAGGCTTCAGTGGGTCCTTTAATTTGAGGGGTGGGAGGAAGATGGAAGTGGAATTTGAGGGGGAGAGAGAGTGATGGGAGAGGAGAGGGGACAGTGGAATTGAGAGGGGAGAAAAGATAGGGAAAAGAGGAATGGGAGAGAGAAGAAGAGATAAGGAAGAGGAATTGGGGAGGGGCTAAGAGAGAAAGAAGAGGAATTGGAGAGGGAATAAGAGAGAAGAAGGAGAAATGAGAGAGAAGGAAGAGGAACAAGAGAGGGAAGGAGTAAGGGGTGATGAATGTGAGAGATAGTAGGGGAAGGGGAGAAAGTATATAAGTATGCGAACAATTGGGAGGTAAGAAAGAAAAGAGAGATGGAAGCTGGAAACGAAATAAATAATGAGTAAGGAAATATAATAAGAGGGAAAAGGACAAAGACAATACTGCAAAGGGCTAAGGTAATAAACAAAAAAGCCGCAAGATTAATGGACGAAGAGCGTCTAACTTGCTGACTTCTCCGTTCACACGCCACTGGGTCTTGTAATTTGAGAGAGAGAGAGAGAGAGAGAGAGAGAGAGAGAGAGAGAGAGAGAGAGAGAGAGAGAGAGAGAGAGAGAGAGAGAGAATGGAAGAAAGTAAGGTAACAGGAAGGAGGGATGATAAAAAATGAGGGAAGAAGTGCAGGGAGTGATAAAGCGGAAAATGGGTCGAACGATGATTTAATAGGGTGAACTTCATTAAAGAAAAATCAGAGATAACGTATCTAACTTGATAACTTCTTGGTTCACGAGTTACTGGGCTTATAGTCTCCCAGGACCTTTAGTTTAGAGAGAGATTTACATAGATTTTGTACATAGATTTACATAGACAGAGATACACTGACCACACAGACTTCATGATCCCAGCGAGGTAGTCAGGACTTAATTCTAGTAGAGATAACTAACCCGAGAGCAAGGAACAGCGGAAAGAAAGGATAGCAAGCAAAGAGAGAGAGAGATAGAGTGTGTGTGGGTGGGGGGGGGGGGGGGGGGGGGGGGGGGGGGGGAGGGGGGGGGGGGGGCTGTGGGGAGGGGGTAGTTTAACGGGAGGGGAGAGAACAATCAATATGAGAGAGAGAGGAGCGGAAATAGGAAGGGAGTGTACTGTATACATTGTGAGAAGGAAGAGGTGGGTGGGACAGAAGGATCTAGGGAGGGGCAGGAAGGGGAGATGAGAGAAAAAGAAGCACAAGGAGGGGGGGGGGGGGGATTGAGTAGAAAGAAAGGAGGAACAGGAGAGAAATATGCAAGTGTAAGGGATAAGTGTAAACAAGTGCGGTCGCGCTAATAAGTCTTGTCCCAGCTGGCATTGCGTTTGGCTTGCTCTTTGCTGTGTTAATAGGGTGAGTAAGTGTAGGAACCTGTTTGTTTATATCACTCGATATGAAGAAATGAAACTTAGATATTGCTAGTACCAATTATTGATAATCACATACTTGGTGCCGAGACATCACCTATTAGCGCGATTGTACAGTCGCACTAATAAGTCATGTCCCAGCTGTCATTACGTTTGGCTTGCTCTGTGCTGTATTAATGTCTGTCAGATGTTGAATAGAGTGGATATGTGTAGGAACATGTTAGTATATTTCACTCGATATGAAGAAATGAAGCTTAGATATTGTTGATGCCAATTATTGATCAAAACATACTTGGTGCCGACACATCACTTATTAGCGCGACTGTACAATAGCGATAACATAATCATAAATCAGCCGAAGCCAACAATATTTTCACATAATATACGGTTTTTTATCTATCTATCTCATTTTCTCTCTCTCCTTTTTCCCACTTATCCTTAGTCATTCTCTCTCTTTCTCTCATCGTCTCCTTATTCCCACTCAGTCTTAGTCAATCTCTCTCTCTCTCTCTCTCTCTCTCTCGCTCGCTCATCGTCTCCCGCTGAGAAGGAAATGAGAGTTGAAATCAAGGGGACCACAATACGTCATCTGGTGCCTCATATCCCCCCTTCTCTCTCTCTCTCTCTCTCTCAAAATAGTATAATTAATGACGTGAACATCTTAAAATACTCTAGATTAAGGGAGCTAAACATAAACACACCAAAGAAAGACCTTGATCTCGACGCCCGACTTAACCCCCTGAGCCCCAGCGACGCAGCGTTTGCGTCCACAATGTATGTAACGCTAAACCCCAGCGACGCAAACCATGCGTCCTGGCCGGTCGGTCCGTTTACTCTGGTTCTATGGCACCTAGAGGCTCAGTTTTAGATTGTATGGGAAACTGTGTAAGTAACCCCACGCAACCTTGACGATGGTTGAAAACTCTCAAAGTCCAACCGCGTGCGCGTGAGCGCGCAAAAACCGGTATTTTGGGTGTATTTGCCTTCAATTTTTTACTCTTGTAAAATCGACTTTCGGGGGCTCCGTAGGACCATGTTTTGAGCTTTTTGATCGGGTTTTTGTGGTTTTTCCTTCATTCCTAACCCATTCGCTATTGTTTCTGGGAAAAAAAACGTTTTTTCAAAACAGCCGGTCCCTGGTGGTACATTTATTCTAGCCTAGCTGGGGCTCAGTGGGTTGTTGTTGTTGTTGTTTTTTCCCAAGCTGCCTGGCCGAACAGCCCCAAGGCCCCGAGCAAGGCCAAGGCCATAATCGAGCGCCCCCACAGAACCCTCCCTGCCGACCACAATAAAGCCTGGGTGACCGAAGCCACTCCATGGCAGGGAGCTGAGGAGGGAGCGGAAACGCCCGGGAAACCAAAGCCCCACCCAGGGCCCTGTGCCCCTCAGCAATTATGAAGAGAAAGTTGAGGGGCAAAGGAAAGATGTGACGCTTTGGCTTCCAATCTTGGTAGATTAGGAGGTCAATCCACGCAAGAGACGCCGTCACTTGAGATCTAGAAAATATATAAGTAAAAGGAACAGTCAGAGTAAGCTATGGGTATGGCAGAGATCGCTCAGTTCTCACTCTGATAGACCAGCCCATCACCACTCAGTGGCTCAGTGGGTTAAAGGGCTATGTAGTTGGCACCTAATAAACCCTGCCGAAGATCACCAATGAAGAGGGCATCACAGGAGACCAACCTTTCCGAACAGCTTAACCCCTTCTGTACCGGCCACGTCTATATAGTTTTCCCTGGCTACTATCAGACGATTGCATTCAGTTTATGAAGGGCCTCCAGCAATTAACAAGCTTTGAACTATCACACTTTACCCATTTGCCTATCACAGATCCTTCTTAACCTCTTCTGTACTTTTAACTTTATTCTGGTTATTATTAGACGATTTTCTTCCGCTTAACAAGGGCCTCCAGCAATCAACAGGCGATCGAACTATCTCACTTAACCCTTTTTACTGCCGCAGATCCGTCTTAAGCTCCACAAAATAGTCAAAATATAGCTGGCGTACAATTAAAAAGAAGTCGCCGGTAAAGAAGGGGGCGTTAAGCTACACAAAATACTCTAAATATAGCGAACATAAAGTTATATGACGTCGCCGGTACAAAATGGGTTAAGCAAGATCGAGGCTTGTTTAAACCTTGATATTCGAGAACGAAGGGTAAAGGAGGTGTGACACTAGCGCTTTTTTGTCAAGTTTTACCAGCAATTGTAGTCTGGCGCCTTCAAAATTAAAGATTTATTTCAGAAATTAGCCACCAGCAACTCTAATTTCAGTCTAGTTTCCGAATTCAATGCGTAAGAATCTAATAATATAATGTGTGTGTGTGTGCATGTGTGTGTGTGGGTGTGTCTGTTTGTGGTGTGTGTTACTGAGAGAGAGAGAGAGAGAGAGAGAGAGAGAGAGAGAGAGAGAGAGAGAGAGAGAGAGAGAGAGAGAGAGCATTATGACTTCAACTGCCTTTGTCCGGCTTCAGAGGTGATATCAGCGTCTCAGGGTAATTCTCTTCACGATAGTACCAACACCAAACAACACCTCTCTCTCTCTCTCTCTCTCTCTCTCTCTCTCTCTCTCTCTCTCTCTATCTCTCTCTCCAGTGTTTGTATTATATCTTTAATTCCTATTATCTCTTTCATTGTGGCTATCTTTTATTCTTGCAACTTGTTTATTTCTCTCTTGATGTATCCCCCCTCTCTCTCTCGCTCTCTCTCTCTCTCTCTCTCTCTCTCTCTCTCACACACATACAAACACACATTGCAACATACCCGCACTGCTATCGCAACACCACATCCATGACTTCGCAACAACTCACCATGCTTTTAGCGTTATTTACACATCAAGAACATGCGTTTCACAATCAAACGATAATCCCTTTTGAATTGTAATACTCAATATGCGATATTATTCAGCTTTTGAGGGATATATTTTACACGGAAGGTTAACCCCTTGAGGGTCATGACGCATTTTAGACAGTTAACCCGTTCTGTACCGGTGATGTACTTTGCATTCTATTCTGGCTACTATTAGACGATTGTGTACAGCTTATGAAGGACGTCTACCCATTCAAAGGCTACAGACTATCTCAATTAATCCTTTTAGCTACCATATACCCTTCCTAAGCTTCATAACATAGTCTCAATGTAGCTATAATAAAATATATGAGACGTCGCCGGTACAGAAGGGGTTAATGATAGAGAAATAAGGGATGCAATTGACTATCAGCTGAAATAAAACCAACTATACCATATGAATCAATGTTTCATTAGTAAGATACAAACCCAGTATCCTATGCAGCGTCCTATGGCTATATATATATCAGTCAATGGGAATATCTGATATGCTATTTGCCTTACAGCGTTGGCAATTTCAGCGACAGGGGGTTTTCATTCAGGGTACAATTTAGGTTTGGAAATGTGTTTTTGATATATGATTCTTATGTTTTGTTATGTATTTATTGATTTTATATATTTGCATTGAGCCTGTATATATATATTGACATTTATATTATGATTTATTGATATATTTGTATTATTTTATTCATTTATGTGAATCTTTTTATTTCATTAAGGTAACTAAAACGTGCTAACTAGTATGATTTTACTATATTGATTGCATTATCTATATATCCATTTATCAATCTATCTACAGTATATTTATCCATCTATTTAAATATCATTTAACTCTCTCTCTCTCTCCTTACAAGTACTGTACATATTCATTCAGTAGAACACACAACACACACTATTATTATACATAGGTGTGATGCAGTATGTGAAAGCTAAATAGTTTACCTGCAACGCTAAACATAGTAACAGTAAATATTAAATGGGTTATATTTTGGTCTGTGGAGGGATTAACTGAACTGTATTTATCACTATAATCAGGAATTCTAATATTGTGTATGGAATTTAGTTTGACCAAAGCAGGTGCAGTTAAAGCTGTGGGTATTAAAGTCAATAAAGTGATGATGATGATGATGATGATGGTGATGCTGATTCTGCTGGTAATAATAATAATAATAAAAAACATAATAATAATAATAATAATAAGAAGAATATATGCGTGTATGTGTGTTTATGTAAGTGTACAGGATATGTATGTATGTATGTATGCGTTCTCTGCCTTCTTGCCACTGCAAGTAATCCAGTACAAATGTGACGCGCCAGCCAATCTCTTCGCTTGTAGTGCTATTTACTTTCATGGGTGAGTGTGGGTGGTGGACAGTGTATTTCAAGGGTCTTAGCTTATATGTAGGAGAGAGAGAGAGAGAGAGAGAGAGAGAGAGAGAGAGAGAGAGAGAGAGAGAGAGATGTGAGAGAGAGAAGAGAGAGAGAGAGAGAGAGAGAGAGAGAGAGAGAGAGAGAGAGAGAGAGAGAGAGAGAGAGAGAGAGAGAGAGAGAGAGTACAACGAACACCTGCCATCTTGCCTTCACATGAGGCACGGTGCTCACTCATGGCCCGAAACGACCCCATCTCTGAAGCCACCTCGTTCCCGTGCTTCACTGTCTCACCCCCTACACTCGGACTCTCACACTTACACACACACAACGCCACCTGTTGAGCAGATAACTCACCATATGAGAGGCTTTATGGTAATCTCGCCAAATGGACGTTTAATAGGTCTATATCTAATCTCTCTCTCTCTCTCTCTCTCTCTCTCTCTCTCTCTCTCTCTCTCTCTCATACACACAGACACACACACACACACACATGCACACCTTCTTACTCTCACTCTATCCTTCACACAAACAAACACACACTCTCTCTCTCTCTCTCTCACACACACACACACACTGAATCCCACCACTGTTTTCCCTTTTATTTACCCCTCACCCCATCCAACACAAGCCACTTAAGATCAGACGCGGCACTTCAAGATCCGTATTATGCAAATGAGAACCCTTCCCTTTCAGTATCATTGGAGGCATTAGACGAATTTATTCACACCCACACCCACATACACAAAGAGAGAGAGAGAGAGAGAGAGAGAGAGAGAGAGAGAGAGAGAGAGAGAGAGAGAGAGAGAGAGAGAGAGAGAGAGAAAACCACCCACAACGTCTGTTTTCAAGTTTATTTATGGCTCACTTTTCCTACAAATACTTCTTAAGATCAGACGCGGCACTTCAAGAGCCGTATTATGCAAATGAGAACTCTACCTTTTCAGTATTCTTATAGTATCATTAGGTGGTTTAATTTCAGTTTAGGAAGGACCTCTGGTAGTTAGAGGGTTGAGAGAGAGAGAGAGAGAGAGAGAGAGAGAGAGAGAGAGAGAGAGAGAGAGAGAGAGAGAGAGAGAGAGAGAGAGAGGAAAAATAGTGTGTTAATATGTGCTGTACTTAAATGTGTTGTGTATGTGTTGTGTATGTGTGTGTGTGTGCGCGCGCGCGCGCGTATTGTATGTATGTGTATGTATGTGTGTGTTTGTGTGTGCGTGTGCCACTTAATTACATAAATAAACAGATTAGGAAGGAGGGGAGAGATAAACGGTAGAAGATAATTAATTAATAGACTAAATTATGATATATTATACGAGGCACACTGCAGGAGGTGAAATAATAGGCATAATTAAATAAGTATGGGGGTTTGAGAAAATATGTGGGAAAAACATTAAGAAAAAAATACGATATAAGTAATAAAAAAATTAGATGTGCATTTTAGAATATAATCAATATAATCAATAAACAAAATGTAAACAATATATTTATGAATACAGTTTGAAAGCAACATAATTTAAAACATTTCAAAACTCAAGGAAGACAACTGAAAATCATATGTCTGGCAACAATAAACAAAACACACGAACAAATAACAGCAACCAAATAAGAGCAGAAAAAACTAAACAAAACCCCATAACAAAGAAACGAACAACCACACACAGGCAATAACAAAGAGTCTACCAAAAAAAAACTATGCACAAAACATGAAAGAAATAACGTGAAGCCAAAAGATTGAACAAAAACTAGAATATAAAAAAGTAAACACAACAGAAAACGGAAAAATTGTGTGAATGGAGGAGGAAGAGGAAACCAATAAAAAACGGGAGGTCAAAAAAATAGAGAGAGAGGAGGAATGGATAGATGCTGGCGTGTGTATGAAATATATATATATATATATGTGTGTGTGTGTGTGTGTGTGTGTGTGTGTGTTGTAATAATTTCACCATTTCATTGAAACACTGTGTTGGAAGGTTGAAATCATCTAGCTCAAAATTACATAACCTAACAACAAAGCATTCCCATTGTCAACAAACACATTAATACAGCTGATAACGAAAACCCTTGCACACCAACATCAGAACAAACACAGGCAATAATTAGCATGAACAAACACCCATATATCGAAGAAACTTAAACAACCACACACCCTCACTTTCTGTTTGTCTGTCTGGCTGGTATTTTGTTTGCTCCCCCCCCCCCCCCCCTCCCCCCACTCTCACTCTCTCTCTCTCTCTCTCTCTCTCTCTCTCACACACACACACACACACACACACACACACACACAGTACCTATAACTAACTTCTGAATCACTAGGGCTTTAACTTTCCCCCGGGCATTTAATCAACACGCTATATACGTTCTTTACAAGTAACAGGAATAGGTTCTCTCGTGTTCTGTTGTCTGATATGATGGTTATGTAATCCTATAACTAACTAACTAACTAACTCTAACTCTAACTCACTCTCACTCACTCTCTCTCTCTCTCTCTCCCCCCCTCCCCTCCCTCTCCCTCTCGTTCTCGCTCTCTCGGAGGGATGGTGGGTTTGGAGAGAGCCTTCTATTTTGTTATTCTTACCTTCCACTGTGTAACAAATTCTATGTCAGAATTAAGTCCGGACTGCCTATTAGGAACCATGAGGTCTCTGCAGTCTGTGTATCTATGTAATATTCTCTCTCTCTCTCTCACACACACATACGCACACACACCCACACGCATACACAGCTTAACTATACCTTCTAACACACAAGGGGTTTAACTGTCCCCGGTGGTTTTAATCAACTCTCTAACTTTAAAGGGAGGTTTGTTATATTTACTGGATCCCCTTCTCCCTAACGTTTAGTTCTATTAAGGGGAGATTTCCACTTGAGGGATTTTTTTGCTGGATCCCTTTCTATCTCATGTTTAGTCCCGTTGCTTTTGATATTCTAAGACGTTTGCACCATTAGTTTGGTGATTTTAAGAACTTTTGCACCATTTCTGTCAATTTTAAGACCTTTCGTGCCATTTAGGTGTCGATTTTATCCTGGCGAGCGATAGCGAGCCTGTAATTTAAGAGGAACCGGCCTTTGGCCGGGACATTTTTCTACCGAAAAATGTACAAATTTATCTTGAAAGGGGGTCTAGGGGGTGTAATTTTAAGCTTGATGGAATTCTAGGGAACGAACTAAAAACCTCCCTTTAATGTGAGATTATAAGACGTTTGCTTGATTATTTTGACCATTTAAAGATCTCTATTGCCATTTAGGTATATTTGTTTTTTCCTGGCAAACAATAGCAAGCCTGTAATTTAGGAGGAACAGACCTTCGGCCGGGACAGTGTTCTACCGAAAATTGTACACATTTAGTCGACAGGATTAAGTTAACCTTATCGAGATATGAAAACGCATTTTTGTTATATAGTCTTGCTATTATTGGACGAATTAATTCAGATTAGGTAGGATATATGGAAGTCAAATCTTCTAAGGATGGCCAGAATAAACTGTCAAAATGCGTGATAATCCTCAAGGGGTTATAAACATTGACATCATCAGCTGCCAGAGTAGTGTTGATGATACAAGGTGAGGAAGATGTAGTGTTCGTGTGATATCGACTTCAGCATTAATTGGAGATGGGCGCATTTATTTTCTCATTTATGTATATTTTTTATATATTTCTTTTAGATTTCTCCCTAGACCTCCATCAAGCTTAAAAACACTCCCCCCAAGATAAATCTGTACATTTTTCGATAGAAAATTGCCCGGGGCAAAGGCCGGTATCTCTTGATGCTATAGCTCGCCTGGAAAAAAATCGACACCTAAAAGACACGAAAAGCCTACATATTGACAAAGAAATGGGGTGAAAAGTCTTAAAATCACCAAACTAATGGGCCGGAGGTCTTATGACCTGAGCACTAATGGGGCTAAACATGTGGGAGATGAGGGTCTAGAAAACTACCCATTTCCCCATAACAGGGACAACATTTAGGGGAGATTTTTATATACATATATATATATATATATATATATATATATATATATATGTATTTATTACTGTAAAACTTTCCTCCCTAGACCTCCACCAAGCTTAGAAAAATACTCCCAATAACTCCCCTTTGAGAGAAATGTGTGCAGTTTTCTGGAAAAAAATGTCATGGTCGAAGGCCAATTCTTCCTAAAGTCAGGTTCGCTACCGCTCGCTAGGAAAAAGAAAAATAGACACGTGAAAGCCACGAATGGGTCTTAATGGGTCTTTACATCGCCAAATTAATGGGGGTGAATGTCTGCAAATCTGCAAACTGATGTGACAAAGAATGAGGGAGAACAGGGTCCGGAGATCTCCCCCCCCACCCCCGCCGCCCCTCCCTTTAAGGGGAGGTTTTTAGTTTGTTCCCTATATTTCCATCAAGCTTACGATTACACCCCATAGACCCCCTTTCAAGATAAATTTGTAAATTTTTCGGTAGAAAAATTTCCCGGCCGAAGGCCGGTTCCTCTTACTTTACAGGCTCGCTATCGCTCGCCAGGGAAAAATCGACACCTAATTGGCACGAAAGGTCTTAAAATTGACAGAAATGGGGCGAAAGATCTTAAGATCGTCAAACTAATGGGGCGAAAGTCTTAAAATCTCAAAAGCAATGGGGCTAAACCTGAGGGAGAAAGGGATCCAGAAAACAATCCCTCAAGTGGAAATCTCCCCTTAAGCTCTTTCTTCCCCTGTCTGATGATGGAGTAGCATAAGCCTCACCAACCAATACCTTTCCCGGGGGGACAAGTCTTGTGTAAGAAATAGAACTTAGGGAGAGATATACTCATTGATTTATTGAATTAGTTTGTTATATATTTTAGTTCTCTCCATAGATGTTCACCAAGCTTAAAACATTATCCTCGCAACCCCCCCCCCCCTGCCCTTCGAGTTAAATTTGTGCATTTTTCGTTAGAAATTCCTCCTAAATTGCAGGCTAGCTATCGCTCGCAAGGACACAACATACACATATGATACGAAAAGTTATGTTATTGACAAAGAAATGGGTCGAGAAGTTTTAAATCACCAAACTAATGGGGCGAACGTCTTAAAACGTCATTAGAAGTGGAGCTAAGCATGAGGGAGAAGGGGTACAGAAAATAAAATAAACTCCTCTTCAGCTCTCTCCTCCCTTGTCAGACCGAGTAGTAGGTAAGCCTCACAAATGTCTTCCCCGGGGACAAACCGATCCTTTGTAAGACCTAGAACTTAATGTTGTGGGTTATGTAATGGAGAAGGTACGGAAGGATGAAGTGTGGTCCTTGTGGTGAAAGGTGTTGAACTGTGGTGGTGATGTAGGGGTTATGATGGTGATGATGGTGGTGGTGGTGGTGGTGGTGGAAGGTGGTGATGATGTAGGGGTTATGATGGTGATGGTGGTGGTAGTAGTAGTGAGAATGCTTATGTCTATTGAACTGTGGTGATGGTGTCGAAGTAGGATGAAGAGTTAGGATGCCAAAACCAGCAGAGGGTGTGTTGTTGATGTAATGTTATTGGTGGTGGATTATGATCAAGAATAGAGAAGAGTAGAGTGAGCTGAGTGTCCTGTTTACCTCTGTCGTTCCTATATGTGACCTGCTTCACAAATCCGGTGCCTAGCTGATGCTGCTGATGGTGATAGTGAAGTGTGGTGAAATATACGGCAGAAGTGTGGTGACAGTGAAGTGTGGTGTTGATAAAGTGTGGTGGTAGTTAACTTGGATGTGACGTACAGTATACTAATGGTAGTAGTGATAGTGTAGTGGTGATAGTGTAGTGGTGATAGTGTAGTAGTGATAGTGTAGTGGTGATAATGGTAGTAGTGATAATGTAGTGGTGATAGTGTAGTGGTGATAGTGTAGTGGTGATAGTGTAGTGGTGATAGTGTAGTGGTGATAATGGTAGTAGTGATAGTGTAGTGGTGATAGTGTAGTGGTGATAGTGTAGTGGTGATAGTGTAGTGGTGATAGTGTAGTGGTGATAGTGTAGTGGTGATAGTGTAGTGGTGATAGTGTAGTAGTGATAGTGTAGTGGTGATAGTGTAGTGGTGATAGTGTAGTAGTGATAGTGTAGTGGTGATAATGGTAGTAGTGATAGTGTAGTGGTGATAGTGTAGTGGTGATAGTGTAGTGGTGATAGTGTAGTAGTGATAGTGTAGTGGTGATAATGGTAGTAGTGATAGTGTAGTGGTGATAGTGTAGTGGTGATAGTGTAGTGGTGATAGTGTAGTAGTGATAGTGTAGTAGTGATAGTGTAGTGGTGATAGTGTAGTAGTGATAGTGTAGTAGTGATAGTGTAGTGGTGATAGTGTAGTAGTGATAGTGTAGTAGTGATAGTGTAGTGGTGATAGTGTAGTGGTGATAGTGTAGTGGTGATAGTGTAGTGGTGATAGGGATATATCTATGAAACGAAACACAAAACTATAATAAATAAACAATAACAAGTGTATTTCAGAATTGGTTAACTTACGCTTCGCTGTCTAGTATGTATAGCACCGAATGATTCCACAACATACCTGTAAAGATAAAAAGAGAATATATGTATTATGAAGATCAGATCAGATGAAGTATTGAGGGTTAAGCCTTTACAACGGCACCTCGCATTTACATTCCACTTTTTCCTATTATTCTGAAGCGTGTAAAGAGGGGAGAAGGGGTGTTGGAGAGAGAGGAAGCTGTTGGAGTGGCTTTGTTATGTGTGTTTAGTCTGTATACGTCGTCAGGATGTCCCCTGACTGGGTGCGAGCATGTGAAACATGCTAGGACGTACTACCACACCCACTAAATGTCCGCCGTGGCAGGGATTCGATCCTGGGTCTTGCAGATTCACACGTGAGCGTGCTCACCACTCGACCACCATAGAACACTATCCATTAAATTAAAAAAACAAATCAAGCTTCCAATAAAACAATGAAACATAAAAAAAACAATACAAAAATATATCAGATACCATAGAGAGCAGAATAAGATATAGCTCACAGAAGAAGAAAAAAACTAAATACAACATTATCAGCAAACGAAGACGATAATAGAAAACACGGATATACAGTACATCAAGAAGAAAGATGTTTAACGTCCGAGTATCTTTAGTATCTTCACTATTATCTTCATCTATCTTAATCTGCTTCAGCATCTAAACAATACACAAAGAATACAAATAGTTAACGTCCAAGTATTTTTAGCACTTATTATCATCCTCTATCTTGATTATCCTCAGCATCTAAAATCAAATAAACGAAGACCAATTAGCTAACGTCTGATTATCTTAAAAATATCTTCATTACTATCAATTATCTTTTTATCTTCAGTATCTAAAAAAAAAAAAAAAAAAAGGAAAATGTCTAAAGTCCGAGTATCTTTAGCACCTTCCTAATTATCTGCATCTATCTTCATTATCTTCAGTATCTATAATTAGCAACGACAGTACTAATTAGGGGGTAATGGTTATTTTTTGGTCTGTTCATTTATATATACAGTGTATTTATTTTATAGTAACCTCACTAGAATTTCTTTCAAGCATAAAAAGAACACCCCCAAGACCCCCTTCAAGATAAATTTGTACATTTTCGGTAGAAAAATGTCCCGACCGAAGGCCAGTTCCTCCCAAAAATACAGGCTCGCTATCGCTTGCCAGGAAAAATCGACGCCTAAATGGCACGAAAGGTCTATACAATAACAAAGAAATGGAGCGAAAAGTCTTAAAATAGGCAAACTAATGGAACGA
>CM064489.1:8332665-8337665 GCA_032716605.1 Paralithodes platypus
GAAAGAGGAAGGAGAGGAGAAAGAGAGGAAGGGAAGGAGAAAAGAGGAAGTTAAGAGAAAGGAGTGGAGGAAGTTAAGAGAAAGGAGTGGAGAAAGAGAGAAAGGGAGAGAAGAGGAGAACGGAAGGAGGGAGGCAGAAGAAGGAAGGAAGGAGGGCAGGGGATGATAAAGATCTGAGTTAAGGAGATAACGAGACGCTAGGTAGGGCACACACACTGAAGAAGTCAAGAGGTACGAGAAGAAGAGGAGGAGGGAGGGAGGAGGAATGCAGAGGAGAAAGAGGGAGGAGGAATGAAGAGGAAGAGATGGAGGGGAGGAGGAGGAGAGTAAGAAAGATAAAAGAGAGGAGACAGAGGAAGGGAAGAGAGGAAAGAGGAAGTTAAGAGGAAGAAGAGGAGTAAGAGAGGGAGAGAAGAGAGGAAGTAAAGAGGAAGAATAGGAGCAAGAGAGGAAGGGAAGTTAAAAGGAAGATAATAAGAAAGTGGAAGAGAAAAGACGAAATTAAGAGGAAGACAAGGCGAAAGAGATGAAAGGAAGAAGAGGAGAATGGAAGGAGGGATACAGAAGAAAAGAAGGAAGGAAGGGAAAGGGTGATACAGATCTGAGATAAGGAGATAACGAGAAGGAGAAGCTAGGTATAGGACACACAGGTGGTGGGAGAGGAAGAGGAGAGAGGAAAAAGTCAAGAGGTGCGTAGGACATACAGTTGGCGAATGAGTGGGAGAAAGAGGAGAACAAGAAGATAGGAGAAAGATGATAAAAGAGAGGCAAAAATGGACGAAGAAGAGAAGAGAAAAAGTCAAGAGAGAGAGAGAGAGAGAGAGAGAGAGAGAGAGAGAGAGAGAGAGAGAGAGAGAGAGAGAGTGTGTGGCAGGAAGAGAAGAAGACAAACACAAAGTTTTTTTATAAAGGTCTTAGCAAATAAACTTGATTCAATTCAATGCAATGCAATTCAGTTCACACACACACACACACACACACACACACACACACACACACACACACTGTTGAAAGAGGGATGGAGAGCCAAAGTCGAGAATGTGGATGAAATTACAGTGGATGGGTGACTTATGGGGCAACATAGTCTATCTATAAAGGGAAAAAATGCCATAAAACAACTTGGAAAAAAAACAAAAAAAACAAAACACAATTTCATGTTATATAAAGATAACCCTTACAAAATGGAAGAACATTTATATATACAATTGCAAGCTATAATTTACTAAAGAGGATATTAAATTAAGGGTAGAATGCAAAGAGGAAAAATATCCAGCTGAACTGATAAGATAATTGAAAGGTGCACGAACAAGTGAAGATGAATAATGACAAAGAGAGAGAGAGAGAGAGAGAGAGAGAGAGAGAGAGAGAGAGAGAGAGAGAGAGAGAGAGAGAGAGAGAGAGAGAGAGAGAGAGAGAGAGAGAGAGAGAGAGAGAGAGAGTAAATATAAACAAAGGAAAACATGATAATAATGCGGGAGGAGTTGATTTTAATGGGCATGGTATTTTTAACTGCATATTTTGGATGACAAGATGGGGGGAAATCAGAAAGACTTTGTGAATGAGCTGGGATGATAATGTGAAATATTGACACGACAATAATTTAGGAACAAATATGCACACTTTTACACACCCACACACACACACACACACACACACATTAGCATTTTTCTTTTTATGTGAGTGAGGGAGGCAAAAGGCACAACTGCCTGTAGCGAGTGCCTCTCCCAGAGTTGAAAGAATGACAGGGCCAAAATCAAGGGACGTTCAAGCCAAAATGCAATTTAAGTCATAGAAAGAGGGAAAGACTGATTCTGGGAGAGGGTTCCAGAGTTCCAGAGCATTTTTTTTTTTTTTTTTTTTTTTTAAGATACAATGAACGGAGGAAGGAAAAACACAGATAAAACAAAAAGGTCCATGTGCCTAAAGGCATCCTCCATTCATAAAATATTTGTAACAACGCATACAGCATACAGACATACAACGAATAACAATGATTTACTGCAAGGTAGCTACGATGAATGGTAAGGATGGGTGAGTTAGATATGTAAGTAGGTAGGTTCATTCAGTAGGTAAATATATAGTTACATAGGACGAGAGAGAGAGAGAGAGAGAGAGAGAGAGAGAGAGAGAGAGAGAGAGAGAGAGAGAGAGAGAGAGAGAGAGAGAGAGAGAGAGAGAGAGAGAGAGAGAGAGAGAGAGAGAGAGAGAGAGAGAGAGAGAGAGAGAGAGGCCACGGTCAAGTAATGCTGAAGTATGGGAAGAGTTAAGAGTGAGTAATGAAAAAGCATGGGAGGTGGGTGAAGAGTGGTGTGAGAGATATTTACATCGACTTACATAGATACACTGACCACACAAACCTTACGATCCCAGCGAGGTGGCCAGGCCTTAATTCTAATAGAGATAGCAACCCTAAGAGAAAGTGGAAGGAAAGGATAGCAAAGATTAAGAGAGATGCATTTAGTTGTAGTATAAGAAGGCTAGCAGAGAATGGAAGAAAACAAATTAAGAGAGTAGAACATGCAACATTTTCTTTTGTATCCATCACAGACACATTGGATAATACAGACACACACAAACACACACTATTATTATCGTCACCATCACACACACACACACACACACGGACGGATAAATTATGACCCACAAAAAAACGACCATCACCCAATTAAAGTCAGAAAATCATCGTCATCTGCCAATATATATAATTCAAGAGTCCCCTTCCAACCACTTCCTCATCGTATTTATATTCAGTACCTCGTAAATCCTCTTCTGTCTCCTAAATTCCCAAACCCGTTTATTTTATTTTTTCTTCCCATTTCTTCATTATTTGTTGCATGTGATTTTTTTTTTTTTTTTTTTTTTTATTGATTGATTTATTTATTTATTTTTTTTTTTTTTTGGGGGGGTGATTACTTAATATGAACAAACACAATCTACAGTGTTTCATAATCTGTTTTGCCTCATTCTTCAACTTTATTAACCCCTTTTGTAGCAGCGACGTATTTTTGTATCTAATTCTAGCCATATTTAGACGATTGTGTACAGTTTAAGAAGAATCTGTGGTAATAAATAGGGTTGTTGTTGTTGTTGTTGTTGTTCAGTGTGTTAGTTCGACGCCTGTTCTGTGCTGGAGGCCCTTATTAAACTGAATGGAATCGTCTAGTAGTAGCAAGAATATTATGTAAAAGGACATCACCGGTACAGTAGGGGTAAATCAATGTCTACTACTTTTGGAGAGAGTATTTATAATATAGCAATGCATAAACTGAACATAAATATTTGCTACGACACTTTGAAATCACCTAACTGCTATAAGTATCTCTTAATAAGCTGTTTGCAATGGTAAAATGTTACCTCAGATGAAAAACACTAATCCAAATTTTACAGAGTATTTGTGTTGTAAATTAATAGATCATTATAGGCAACGCCAGCGAACTTGACAATAATCTTGACCCCTTAACTTCTTATAACTCGAAATTAATAAAAGGAATCGGGCTGACGTTTCTATCATTTGGGAAGAGTTCACCAGGAAATAGGTGTGGATATTTACAACCAGTTTGCTCTAGGCCCTTTTGAGCTACAGAGAGGTCAGGGGTCAATATTACTGTCAAGTTCGTTGGCGTTACCTATAGTCTTATTATGTTTAATTAAATTGTATTCAATAGGAAAGGCTGACAGAGGTGCATAGCAACAATAAGGTCAGACAGACAGACAGGTGGACAGACAGACAGACACATAGATAGATAGAGAGAGATAGTCATATATGCCTCAATGCCTGATCCTCTGCAGTTCCATTAATCATCGATGGTATATGCACGTAATCCCTAATCCTCAATTAAACGTGATCGCCGCGCTAATCCTGCAACATAAGTATCGGCTTTAACCCTTTGAGTACCAGTTCTGTACTTTTAACTTTATTGATGCTATAATTAGACAATTATGTTCAGCTTAAAATGGGCCTCCGGGAGTTAGCCGGCTTCGAACGATCTCATTCAACCCTTTTTACTACCATATAATTATACAACAACAGGTAAACACAATGGCGACAATGTTGACTAATTTGTCTCAAGACCCCATAGAGTATAAACGGCCCTATCTCCCTTCTTCCCTCATTCACTCCTCCATATTCACACCCGTTTACTGTAATTACCGAAGAAGGGAGCCGGGAAGGGCGAGAAGAAAGTCATTAAAGGGTGGGCGATGAGCCACAGACAGACATACGGGCAGATAGACGGAATACACGACAGAATTAAGTCATGATTTAAGGCTCCGATTTCTCCTTTATCACTTGAAATATTGAATAATTTGTGTATATATATACAGTATATATACGTGCATCTATCTATCTATCTACTGTAGATATATATATAAATAGACAGACAGACAGACAGATAGATAGATAAATATAGATAAAAATAAGACCAAGGTGGGTTTTTATGAAGCGATTACAAAAAACATTGAGAAATCTGAATAAGTTTGATTAAGTAGTTTTCGTTTCACTTCATATATTTAGTGTATACAGTATATATTTAGTGTATACAGTATATATTTAGTGTATACAGTATATATTTAGTGTATACAGTATATATTTAGTGTATACAGTATATTTCCTAAAGTGTATACAGTATATATTTCCTAAAGTGTTTACAGTATATATTTCCTAAAGTGTTTACAGTATATATTTCCTAAAGTGTTTACAGTATATATTTAGTGTATACAGTATATATATTTCCTATCCTCCTCTCTTTCCCAATTGCTCTCCCGAGACAGTTATTTTCTCTCCACTGGCTTTTTCATTTCTTTTCGCTCACTTTCCAGCTTCAAGACCCCGTATTTAATAATTAAGAGAACAGATGCGGGCGATAAACTATGAAATTAAAGTAACAATGTGAGACTGCTTATAGTTTCTTTTTCTCTTGTTTTGTGTTTGTATTTCTATCTAGTATTTCTTCTCCTCTCTCTCTCTCTCTCTTTCTCTCTCTCTCTCTCTCTCTCTCTCT
>CM064489.1:8340165-8357665 GCA_032716605.1 Paralithodes platypus
AGTCAGCATTTGTTTACCATTCATACCTAATGTATTTCGAAAGCAGCTCAAATGGTGTATTTATAAAGCGTAATGAAGTATTTACAATTAGTTTAACATTCATCATTGTTATAAATTAAACCCCTCTCCCGCATCTATTAAACCCCTCTCCCGCATCTATTAAACCCCTCTCCCGCATCTATTAAACCCCTCTCCCGCATCTATTAAACCCCTCTCTCGCATCTATTAAACCCCTCTCCCGCATTTATTAAACCCCTCTCCCGCATCTATTAACCCCTCTCCCGCATCTATTAAACCCCTCTCCCGCATCTATTAAACCCCTCTCCCGCATCTATTAAACCCCTCTCCCGCATCTATTAAACCCCTCTCCCGCATCTATTAAACCCATTCCCGCATCTATTAAACCCCTCTCCCGCATCTATTAAACCCCTCTCCCGCATCTATTAAACCCCTCTCCCGCATCTATTAAACCCCTCTCCCGCATCTATTAAACCCCTCTCCCGCATCTATTAAACCCCTCTCCCGCATCTATTCTCCGCATCTTAACCCCCTCTCCCGCATCTATTAAACCCCTCTCCCGCATCTATTAAACCCTCTCCCGTATCTATTAAACTCTCCCGCATCTATTAAACCCCTCTCCCGCATCTATTAAACCCCTCTCCCGCATCTATTAAACCCCTCTCCCGCATCTATTCACTGGCTGGTTACTTGACACACTCACTCTCTCTCTCTCTCTCTCACACACACACACACACACACACACACACACACACACACACACACACACACTATAGTTTTCAGCCAGTCCGCTTATTAATTAAACTGGAAATATCAGTATATTAACGCAGGTTCAAAGCCGGTTGAACCGGCTTATATTACTTTACTATTCATTACATTATAGAGGGATTCCCAAATAGGTTATAAATAAACTAATATATATGTAAATAGGTTATAAATAAACTAATATATATGTAAATAGGTTATAAATAAACTAATACATATGTAAATAGGTTATAAATAAACTAATATATATGTAAATAGGTTATAAATAAACTAATATATATGTAAATAGGTTATAAATAAACTAATACATATGTAAATAGGTTATAAATAAACTAATACATATGCAAATTATTTTCCGCGTTGTTATACTTAATGCATAATTATTTCATCGTATTTAATACAACAATTATCTACCTACAATTATCTACCTACAATTATATTCATGTCACAATTAACTTGCAAACTACGGACAGCTTTAGGTTTATTATGTATAGGTATATTTCTAAACTAATTACAAACAATTATATTAAGCTCATAAAAAGCCTCACTCCAAAATGTCATAGTAAAATGTGCTATAGACTAAATATAAAGATATATAGATATATACAGATATATATAACAAGACAAACAGAATAGACATATTAGACAGCCAGGCAGAGACTAAAGCAGAAATATATATATAGATAGCAAATATATATATATATAGATAGCAAATATATATATATATATATATAGCAAATATATATATATATAGATAGCAAATATATATAGATAGCAAATAAATATATATATATATATAGATAGCAAATATATATATAGATAGCAAATAAATATATATATATAGATAGCAAATATATATATATATATAGATAGCAAATATATATATAGATAGCAAATAAATATATATATATATATATATATATATATATATATATAGATAGCAAATATATATATATAGATAGCAAATAAATATATAGATAGATAGCAAATAAATATATAGATAGATAGCAAATATATATATAGATAGCAAATATATAGATAGCAAATATATATCTAGATAGCAAATAAATATATATATATAGATAGCAATAAATAGATAGATAGATAGCAATAAATAGATAGATAGATAGCAATAAATAGATAGATAGATAGCAATAAATAGATATATATATATATATATAGATAGCAAATATATATATAGATAGCAAAACAAAATATATATATATATATAGATAGCAAATATATATATATATATAGATAGCAAATAAATATATAGATAGCAATATATATATAGTATATATATATATAGATATAATATATATATATATATATATATATAAATAATATATATAGATAGCAATAAATTATATATATAGATAGCATATTATATAGAATAGAAATAAATTGTATATAGAATAGAAATAAATTGTATATATAGATATATAAAATAATATATATATATAGATAGCAAATATATATATATATAGATAGCAAATAAATATATATATAGATAGCAAATATATATATATATATATAGATAGCAAATTATATATATATAGATAGCAATATAATATATATATTAGATAGCAATATATATAGATAGCAAATATATATATATATAGATAGCAAATATATATATAGATAGCAAATATATATATAGATAGCAAATATATATATATATATAGATAGCAAATATATATATAGATAGCAAATATATATATAGATAGCAAATATATATAGATACCAAATAAATATATATATAGATAGCAAATAAATATATATATATATATAGATAGCAAATAAATATATATATAGATAGCAAATATATATATATATAGATAGTAAATAAAGAGATTGATATATATATATATATATGGTCTTCAATATATTATATAGTTTGTACCTAGACCTCCATCAAGCTAAAATGTCACCCCTAAGCCCCCTTTCTAGATAAAAATTTTTCGGTAGAAAAATTTCTCGGCCAAGGCGGTACCTCTTAAATTACAGGCTCGCTATCGCAAAAAAATCGACAGAAAAAAAAAAGTCTTACAATTGACAGAAATTGGGCGAATGCTCTTAAAATCGCCAAACTAAAGGGGCGAACGTCTTAAAATCTCAAAAGCAATGGGACTAAACATGAGGGAGAAAGGGGTCCAGAAAAAAATAATCCATCTAACCCTAATTTGCTTCTGGCCTTTTGCTTCTGGCTAACCTTAGATGATGTTATACAGTTTATGAAGGACCCACAGTAGATTACTAATCATAATAGGGAGTAATAATAATAGGGAGTAATAATAATAGGGAGTAATCATAATAATAGGGAGTATTGAGAACGTATTGACGCCGTTGAGTCGAATAGGTAGATTACAAACTGAAAACAAAAATAATCTGATGGTAATCAGAATATGGTGAAAATTTACCGGCCGAAGGCCGGTTCCTTCTAAAATTAGAGGTTTGCTATCGCTCACCAAAAATCGACACCTAAATGGCACGAAAGGCACAAATCATGGTACTGAAGGGTTTAATGTTAAAAATTTTCCTTTGCGCGGAGTCATATCGAAATTAGAACGCTCAAATGTATTGCTCGCTATATTTAGATTCCGGTGCTATATTTCATGTTGATAATTTCCCTTTACGTGAATTCATGTCGAAATTAGAACGCTCTGAGGTAGTTAATGTTTATGATGCGCTGTAATTGACACGCATTCACCTTTGTTATTATCAATGTATCTCGCACTCACTCACTCTCTTCTCTCTCTCTCTCATTCTATAGATAGATAGATATATAGAATACAGATATAATAATAAAGTATACATTATATTATATATACTGTTATACTATATATATATATATATATATATATATATATATATATATATATATATAGAGAGAGAGGGGGGGGGGCAAGAATCTTATCTTAAAATCTCATTAACACCGGGGGCTCCTTCAAATTAGCACCCGGCCTTCCGTTAATTACCGAAGCGTGAAAATAACATTAGCATACCAACCACGTCATTAAAGGATTATTTTCTGGTAATATTCCGGCCAAATTTTTTTTTGATAATATATATTTTTCTAATAAATACAATAACAATTATTATGTGTGCCATTTGTTCTTGGATAATCCTATATTCATGTTTATTTTCCATCTCGTATTCTTGAAATTATATTCAGGTTTCCCCTGTGATCATGTGTTTAGACCTCAATTAACATTAACAATTTGTTGTTTTCATTAAGGTTTCAATTGATATATTCGAAATGTAAACACTATATAGTTTCATGTAGATATACAAACAAATCTTTCCTCTGTCGACAGCTAAAAATATATATAAATAAATAAATGAACAAATTCTTACCAAAAACTTGCCGATTATATATTTAATTGGCTGGGTTTCCTTTGAGCGGAAAGTCAATTAACAGTAAAACGCGATCAAATCTAGCCAAGTCAAAAACAGGTTACGTCCAAAGTCTATAACTGGAATCCTGCATTAAGCCACGATCTCTCTCTCTCTCTCTCTCTCTATAAACACACACACACACACAAACACACACCCACACCCACACGCACACACACCCACAAACCCAAACACACCCACACCCACAAACACACACCGACCCCCCCCCCCCCCCCCCCCCCCATACACACACACACTCTGTATCATGGCCTGAACATTTTTATTCCCCAGTGCCTTATAGGATTACAGGCCATACCAAGAAAAACTGACAGGTAATTTCCTTACTAATTTCCGCAGGTGAAAATGTTAAAACTATGGTTGATAGAAATTGGATGGGAGAAAGAGAGAGAGAGAGAGAGAGAGAGAGAGAGAGAGAGAGAGAGAGAGAGATGGAAGAGAGAGAGAGAGAGAGAGAGAGAGAGAGAGAGAGAGAGAGAGAGAGAGAGAGAGAGAGAGAGAGAGAGAGAGAGATTATAGAAAGATCTATTAAATAGATAGACAAATATACATATCTAGATGGAGAGAAGGAGAATGATAGATAAGCAGAGAAAGGGTGAGGCAAAACAATAGAAACCAACCTATAAATAACGAAAGGCCACCAACACAAAGAGGGAGAAAAAAAAAAAGCATAAAAAACCTGGTCCACGAAAAAAAAAAAAATAGATAATACACTTTTATCTCACCCCACATTTCATATTAATTGACTTGGTTCCAAGATTCCGAGCCAAAAAAAAACATGTAAATAAACAAATACATAAATAATTAAATATAATTATAGGCAAAACAAAAATCATCTAAGTAAATACATGAATAAATAATAATATATATTTTTTTTTTACTTTGTATATGTAAATCAAATGTAAATATAAAAATACATATACAGTATACGGTAATAAAATACATATACAGTATACGGTAATAAAATACATATACAGTATACGGTAATAAAATACATATACAGTATACGGTAATCAAATATATAGGCAAAATAAAAATCAACTAAATAAAATACAAATAATTATATAAAGCATTACTTCCTTAGCGAGCTCAGAGTTTTATTACTATAGTTCATACATTATAAGTAGGTCGCAAATTGTGACCCCTAAACCCAATATCTCAAAAACGACTAGACTAATAGAGCTAATAATTCTACCATTTGGGGAGAGCCAGCCAGGGAATAGGTGTAGACATTTACAGCCCGTTTACCCCAGCCCTTCCTGAGTTACAAGAGGTTAGAGTTAAGATTCTTGGCGTACCTATAATGAACAGGGTATATATCACCTATTATTATTTCCAATTATTCCTATTTTGTTGATGCTAAAAATAGGGCGTTTCGTTTTTGCGTGTTAATGCGCCAGTTCCCAGACATACTCGAAAATGTTTTGAGCAAGGAGTGTGGTAATTACCCCCTCTCTCCCTCTCTCTCTCGGTTTTGCTATCTCGACTAAAATTAAATCCTGATCACTTGCATTGGATCGCAAGGTCTTTGAATTGTGTGTAAGAATTATATATATATATATATATATATATATACAGTATATATATATATATATATATATATATATATATATACAGTATATATATATATCTGCTTTGTTCATACTTCTTAGCGAGTATCAAAGATATTTTTAGAACTACATTTACTCCCTCTATTTTTATACTGTCACCCGAAACTCGAAATACAACCTTTTCACGCGGCTAAACATTGTGCGAGTCGTCTTGCTCATAAAACTCATAAGACGCGAAGAAAGAGTGTGGAAAATACGCTCTTATTGTTTACTAGACTCAAGGTTATTGTTGTGTTTAGGAGTTATATTCATTCTGTGTGTTTAGGAGTTATATTCATTCTGTGTGTTTAGGAGTTATATTCATTCTGTGTGTTTAGGAGTTATATTCATTCTGTGTGTTTAGGGGTTATATTCATTCTGTGTGTTTAGGAGTTATCTTCATTCTGTGTGTTTAGGAGTTATATTCATTCTGTGTGTTTAGGAGTTATATCATTCTGTGTGTTTAGGAGTTATATTCATTCTGTGTGTTTAGGAGTTATCTTCATTCTGTGTGTTTAGGAGTTATATTCATTCTGTGTGTTTAGGAGTTATATTCATTCTGTGTGTTTAGGAGTTATATTCATTCTGTGTGTTTAGGAGTTATCTTCATTCTGTGTGTTTAGGAGTTATATTCATTCTGTGTGTTTAGGAGTTATATTCATTCTGTGTGTTTAGGAGTTATATTCATTCTGTGTGTTTAGGGGTTATATTCATTCTGTGTGTTTAGGAGTTATCTTCATTCTGTGTGTTTAGGAGTTATATTCATTCTGTGTTTTTTTTAACGCAAATGTGTGGTAAATATGATGCTCTAATTGCTTACTTTAATTAAGATTATTAAAGCTTGTTTGAGGGTTTTTTCATTATGCTTTTTATATATTTTATCATTTTATTATTATCATTATTATTTATTGTATTATTATATATATTATTATTTTATCTAATGGTGGTAAATATGCTCTAATAGTTTACTAGAATCAAAGTTAGTATTTCTTGTATGAGTCCTTTATAATCTGTGATATATATTTTACGCAAGTATGTGGTGAATATGATCTAATAGTTTACTAGAATCAAGGTTATTATTTCTTGTGCGAGTTCTCTTTATTTTGCATTCTATATTTACGCTTCAGTACAAGCTCCAATATACTGAAAAACGTTGTCGCTGAAGAGGTATGCGTATGTGTGAATGTAAGGGTCTGGGAATATACTCTGTGTGTGTGTGTGTGTGTGTGTGTGTGTGTGTGTGTGTGTGTGTGTGTGTGTGTGTGTGTGTGTGTGTGTGTAAGAGCCCGTGTATGGACTCTTACACACACACACACACACACACCTTACTAATTCCCCCAGATCCTTTCTACGCTGCATAAAATCATCTAATGCTAACTAGAATATACTATTAAAATGCAGCATAATTTTCAAAGGGTTAAGAAATCTCATAAACCAGTCTTCTTCTCATGAACAGCTCCTGAGGCGTCTTTTCAAATTTCATAATTAGCCATTCACGATAAGCATTCAATTAAACTTGCAAGGCAAAAAGACGCAGAGGAAGACTTTTTACGATACAAAGTTATTGAGAGTGGAATGTTTTGTGGGCAGACAGACAGACAGATATATAGATATATAGATATATAGATAGATAGATAGATAGATAGAGAAAAAAAGAATGAACGAAAGAAACACACACACAAACATATACTGTATATATACCGTATATATATATATTCTCAGCACACGTATATTTTTGAGATATACGGTTTTGATAATGTAATGGTTAGAGCGCGCGCCCACACACACAAAAACGCACACACACACAGTGCCAGTGTTGACGTCTGAAGAGGGGGCTGACTAAGTAAATATTTCCCAGGAACCTTTGCCTGTATCCATAAACTCCCGAAGAAGGTAAAAATAAACACCCTGAGACACTTCCCTGCTTCCACCTATCGATCGTGTGCATCATGTAAGTATTTTGAGGTACAGAGGGGCATAGTTATGTACACAGACACACGCACACACACATATAAAGACGCAGTTCTGCAAACAAATGGGTTTGGCCTTGAACATGGACGAGTTGGGTCAGGATGGAATAATTGCAACACACACACACACACACGCGCACGCACGCACGCACACACACACTCACACACACACACACACATATGTATTTTAACCAGTTCAGTAACAGTTCCGTCCTTTTCATTATATACTAGCTACTAATATACGATTCTGTTCAGCTTAAGATTTCAGCTCCAACAATGAACAGGCTTTGAACTATCTTAATTAACTCTTTTTGCTACCACATATCCTTCTCAAGCTGCACATGATCGTCGAATTATAGCGAGAATACAATGAAAAAGAGGTCGCCGGTACAGAAGGGGTTAAATATCTCTTTTCAAAGCACTATTAAGATATACAGTAATACAGATATACAGTAAGGTTGATCTTTGGAATTACACAAGACAGACAAATGCTTATCTATTGCCAGACACTCTAAATGTACTCTCCTTTATGTGGGTGGCCATGCACAAACCAACCCGTGACAGATTATTCATGGCCTTTCAGGACTAACCACTCAACATAGATCAGTCCGGCGGAGAGGCTCTCTAGGTTTCGTTGTAGCACTATTTTTCAATTCGCTTCTCCTTTAGGCGAGCAGTAAGGATTTACATAAGGTTGATTCCCCTAGATGGGTTCCTGACCAAGGCTAATGAGTCCCATCCACCCGGATTGTTATAAGGTTGTTTCCCCTGCAGCCAAATGTAAAGTATTATTTCTAGAAATTTAAAAAGACATTATTAGTAAACAAAACAAATACATTATTAGTAAACAAAACAAATACATTATTAGTAAACAAAACAAATACATTATTAGTAAACAAAACAAATACATTATTAGTAAACAAAACAAATACATTATTAGTAAACAAAACAAATACATTATTAGTAAACAAAACAAATACATTATTAGTAAACAAAACAAATACATTATTAGTAAACAAAACAAATACATTATTAGTAAACAAAACAAATACATTATTAGTAAACAAAACAAATACATTATTAGTAAACAAAACAAATACACGAAACTGAAAGTATAGTGTATTTATTATAATTGCAATGTTAAATTTTATAAGCCACAAATTAAACGCCTCTAAAAATATACATTATATTTGCATGTCTAGACTTACAAAAAAGTGCAACATTTATACACCACTGTATAACAGTACATTTAGCCCCTCATAAAACATGTATGCAAATAGGCTAATAAACGCTTACATTCACAAGCACGCACATATACACACACACATGCATACTTACACAGGCGTATATATTTATGCAGTCAAGTGCATACATTCACACACAGACATAAGATACAGACAAAGGAACACACACACACACACACACACACACACACACACACACACACACACACATAATCACTCGCACTTACATTTTCCTCCATGCTATTAATTTGTTCTCAATAGTATCACATACACACTAATACACACACATCTCTCATTACCCTCGATCTACATTTTACATTTTGTTCACTCTCTCACTCTCTCTCTCTCTCTCTCTCTCACACACACACACACACACACACACAGAGACACACCTCCATGCACGGAATCTCCACAGCTTGAACATTATCTCACGTACCATCATACTTATCGGCCAGAGACCCACTGATTACAAGGTCTGCTATAGTCTCCCATTAATTTGTTCTTTCTCCTCCCCCGTTTTCTTTTGTTTTGTTTACATCTTCCCATTTTCTTTTGTTTACATTTGATATTTACTTCTCCTCGAATTACATAAGTTTCTCTCTCTCTTTTTATTTGCATTACCTCTTTCTGTATAGTATGCCCTTCGTTGTCTTTGGATTTACCTTATTACATTGTCTTTATATAATTTAGGTTCTCTTTTCATAATTCAAAACAAGCCCCTATACAATATTCTCCTATTCACTTTTCTTTAAATATTACATAGTAGGCTATCGTAGGTTCTATGATTTTCCTCTAGCGGCCTCAATGATTACAGATAGTTTAGTTGCCCCTTTAATTACAGATAGTTTAGTTCCCCCTTTAATTACAGATAGTTTAGTTGCCCCTTTCATTTGCTCTGTATCTTTACTCATTCTGTTTTTGTATATCATTTCTAATTTTTCGTTTCATCCATATAATCAAGGACCAACACGCATGCACGCGCACAGACACAAACACACATAGGCAGTCAATCACACACATACATAATCACACACACACACATCTACAAATACATACATAGACACTCATAAACACACATACATCCCTCTTCGTAGGATCTCAAGTTCCATCAAATTAATTCTCTGGCAGACTCACTAATTACATGTTTTGCTATAGTCTCCCCTTAATCTATTCTATATACCTATAATTACTGCTAATCTTAGTAGTAGTAGTACCGGTATATATATATATATATATATATATATATATATATATATAGAGAGAGAGAGAGAGAGAGAGAGAAATGGCGAGTTAGATATATAGATACACAGATAGACAGAGCTAAAATTAGAAATGTGCTCTTAAAAACATCCTCTTATGGCGTACTCTCGTAATAAAAAGCCCCATAACATAACCTTCTAAAACACCTGGTCTGATCTGCTCTATGAATACGTAATTATATTTCTATAACGGTGACTATCAATGAGCTCCGTTAGTATGTTTTTTATAGAAGACATAGTGGGGCGTGGAACTTGCTTTTATACTCGCTCTGGCTCTCTCTCTCTCTCTCTCTCTCTCTCTCTCTCTCTCTCTCTCTCTCTCTCTCTCTCTCTCATGTCTTTTTGCCTGAATAGTTATATGTTTCTATTGAGCAGTAAGTTGCGTGATGCCTTTAATAACATATTCCTCTACGCATCAAGTAATATATATATAGCCCACCTTTCCTTTCAACTAGTATCGTAAAGGGACAAGTTACCTCTCCCCCCAAATTAGGAACCATATGTGATTTTTCCCACAAAAGACGATCATACCATGTGTATATTTCCCAAATAACTAATTAGGGATCAGGAATTAATTAACACGAAAAATAACATCATAATTGCTGGGCAAGATACCAATTTATACAATAATTACAAGAGAAGATACAACAATATTTATAGATCATATTTTCTGACCAGCTAATTACATTATCCAACACAAAATAGCCAACTCCATTGTTTACGATATTTTCCGTGCGGCAATCCCCCCCCACCCCCACACATAACCACCAACCCCACCACCACCCTTTACGTTAGCCTAATATAATATAATTCCATGCTAATGTAAAAACAAATAAGCAATTATAGCATGGACGCTAAATTCCAATAATAGAGATAGGCGGCCGCTGTGCAAAGTTTAATAAGCTACGCATGGGAGTTAAATTAGATTAGATTATAATATACTATTATTTTGATCGGATAGAATATGTTTTAATTTAAGAGGGAGGGGGAGGCAGGGGAAGGAGGGGAGGCAGAAAGGGGGAGGGGTGGTAGTAAATCATGTCGCCTCTGTCAGTGATTGTAATTGGCTGTCCAAAGGTAAAACAAAAAAAGGGTAAGATGAAGAATATAGGCTGTCAGTGAGGTGAACAAATTGGCCGGGATAGATGGGAAAAATAATGAAGGGAGGAAGAAGGGATATAATGTAAGAGAGAGAGAGAGAGAGAGAGAGAGAGAGAGAGAGAGAGAGAGAGAGAGAGAGAGAGAGAGAGAGAGAGAGAGAGAGAGAGAGAGAGTTACAAGGGGTTAGTAATACGATGACGCGATGTTCGACAGAAAATACGCAATATAGAATAAACTATCAATATATAAATATTTAAGAATATATACTGGTATACAATTATATATATATAAGCATAGCAATAAGCAACAGTAAGTTAACGAAATAATCAAGATAAACTGGGATAAAAGAGAGAAAGGAGAAAGAGAACTTGAGCTGTCGTCACAAGGCTGTTATGACAAATTGAGAGAGAGAGAGAGAGAGAGAGAGAGAGAGAGAGAGAGAGAGAGAGAGAGAGAGAGAGAGAGAGAGAGAGAGAGAGAGATGCCAGTCAGTAGAAGATGGATGTGGGTGAGATAATGGTACCAGATAAAACCACAGGGGCTGACAAACTGATGCAAGGAGAGAGAGAGAGAGAGAGAGAGAGAGAGAGAGAGAGAGAGAGAGAGAGGAGAGAGAGAAGAGAGAGAAAGAGAGAGAGAGAGTAACAAATTAACTATTCATTCGTCATATCATCTATTTTCCTATTATCTATCAGTTTATCTACTAGAGCGATATCTAGTTGACTATTCCTTCGTCAACTCACCTATTTTACTGTTATCTATCACTCTATTAACTAAAGCGATCTCTACTTAACTATTCCTTCGTCATATCTTATATTTGTATTTTATCAATTCGTCTACTTAGCGATCTGAAGTTAACTATTTATTTCTATGTATCAATTCGTCTACTATAGCAATATCTCCGCTAACTATCTCCTCATCAACTCATCATTTTCCCTTCTATCCATCAATATATCAACTCTAGCAATATCTCCTGCTAACTATTTCCTCATCAACTTTTCTATCAGTTCACCTACTAGATCAATAATTCCCTAACTATCTCATCAACTCATCAATGTCGACCTTTCTATCTAGCAATTCATCTCCTATATAGCAAAATCTCCGTAACTATCTCATCAACTCATCAATTTCTCTTATATCCATCAATCCATCTACTACATCAATACTTCCTTAACTATCTCCTCATCAACTCACCAATTTCCCTTCATCAATTAATTCCCTCTACTCTAGCAATATCTCCTGGGCTTCCTCAGTTCGCCCCTCCCTGTAGCTAGACTTAAGGGGGTCACCTGCCTCTTTTATCTTTCTTTCCTTTTCTCTCTTTCTCTGTCTTGTATCCATTCGGCCCATTCAGCCAACTGTTTAATACGTTTACCCCCATCCAGGTGTCGATATCTTACTGGCGAGCGATAGCGAGCCAGCATTGTATGGAGAAATCCGGCTTCGCCGGAGAGATTTTTCTATCGAAAAATGTACAAATTTAGCTTGCTCTCAACGCAAAAAATATATATGCTGGCTCGCTACCGCTCACCAGGAAAATATTGACACCTGGATGGGGGTAAACGTCTTAAAACAGTAGGCTGAATGGGGCCGAATGGATACAAACCAAAGAGAGAGGGAGAGAAAGAGATAACAAGCGAGGTGGGCCCCCTTAAAAAAAAAACATAATAAAAAATGGAGCCTTAAATCTCCGACCCCCATTAATTTCCTTCCCTCCTCTTCCTCCTCCTTCCCTACTCCGCCTAATCTATACATTTGTTCATGATATTCTTTCCTCCCCTTTGAAGTTAATTTTGTTGGTTATAAGTATGTTTGGAGCGAATTTGGTTGTTATTTAAATATCTGAATGGAGTAAATTTGGTTGTATATTTATGTGTATGAATGAAGTCAAGTTGTTGTTATTTATGTGAGAAGGGAGTCAATGTTGTTGCTATCTAAACGTATGAATGACAGTACGTTCTATAACTTTCTGTCATATCTCTCTCTCTCTCTCATATCCGACCCACCGCCCCTCCTCTCTCCTTAATATGGAAATCAGGGCAATCTTGGACTTTTTTATACCTCTCAAAAAATAGGATGATGACAAATTAATGCCTAGGCGACACAGGTCAAGCCAGGTCAACACTAATAATATTATTTTTTATTGGGCTTACATAAGACGGAAGGAGGTCAAAAGGGCCGCACTCCTCAACGGCCACACTCATCAAAAGCCTCACTCCTAACTGGCCACATACCAAATAGGTCAGACTCTTCAACGGCAACACTCATAAAGTCACACTACTCAAGGCCAAACTCCTGAAAGTTTACTCTTCTAAAAGGCCACTCTTCTAAAAGGCCACACTCCTAAACGGCCACACTCCTAAATGGCCACACTCTCGCAAGGCCACACTCCTATACGGCTCTACACCCATAGAAAGGTCACACTTCTAAGCCACCACACTCCAAAGCGGCCACACTATGAAACGGTCTTACTTTTGAGAGACCACACTCCTGAAAGGCCACACTCCTAAAAGGCTACACTCCTAAAAGGCTCCAAGCTAAACAGCCACACTCCTAAACAGCCTATGTTTTCGTTAGGTTTGATTAGGCTAAGATTAGTTAGATAAATTTAGCTCAGTTTAAGTTAGGTTAGGCTAGGTTAGTGTACGTTTAGTTATGTTAGATTAGGTTAAGTTTAGGCTAAGGGAAGGAAACGTGATTTTGAAACAAGGCAAAGCGTCTGTGAGCGATGATACTTTGGAGAGAATTTGTTTATTTAACATGAACAGAAAATGACAGTTCTTTATATTGTAATTACCCTCACATAAACCAAAAATAGTTCTATTATTATTATTCTTAAGAAAGCCTTAACTGGCAACAAAAAATTGGTTAGTAAAATCTGCTTAATGTTCTCTTTTAATAATTGTGTTCTATATTAAGCAGAATTAAATAGTTTAAAGGAATCGATAACCTGATTAAATAAACCTTGATATAAATGAAATAGTTAACAGTTTCAGTAACATGACCTATCATCTGTTTTTCTTGCTAGGCCTATAACAGATTTGGAAGGACCTTCAACAAATACAATGATAATTTCGATGTCAGTTAAATTGTATATTCCTGCAGTTATATTAAAACAGATTCGTCTAATAATAACCAACCAGCATAGTGTGAATAAAGCATCTTGATGTACCGAAAAGGTTAATGGACATAATGTGTAATAAACTCATTCCCTTATATAATATTATCTGCACGACTGATAAGACCAATTTTGAGAAGATATTTGATTATATTGAGATGAATTGCAATATTGGTCCCACTCACTCGCGAAAAAAAAATATAGAGAAAATAAGTACGTTATATATTTTGCAAAACTATATAGATTTTGTAATTCAATTTGAGTGATATTAGAGGATGGGAGGGCGTGGAGGAAGATATTGCCAATTCTAAGAGGTCAATTAATTTCTCATAAGGCCTTCCTTCGAGATGGGGGTGGAAGAAGGGAGGAAGGGTGAGAGAGAGAGAGAGAGAGAGAGGCGAGAATGTGGATAATATATCAAAGGCAAGATAATAGTGAAAATAAAATAATGCCAAGTTTCAGTAAATAGTGTATAAACATTGGCAATTTAGTAAGTTGTTTAATCTTGTATGCTTTGAATTATTTATGAGGCAATTTATTTTCGATGCATACATTGAAACAGTGAATCCGAAGAAAGAGCATACCAAGGAGTCCTTTATCATGAAGCACAGTCCTTTCGTCTTTATTCGGGCTACTATTAGACGATTTTCTGCGGTTTAAAAAGGGCCTCCAGCAATTAACAGGCTTATAACTATCTCACTTAACCTTTTTTACAATCCCAGAGCCTTCTTAAATTGCATAAAATCCTCGAAATATAGCTACACTAAAATGAAATATACGTTACCGGTACAGAAGGGGTTAAAGAAACACCCCAAGAACCCCCCTCAAAATAAATTTGTAAATTTTTTGATAGAAATATGTTATGGCCGAAGGCCGGTTCCTCTCAAATTACAGGCTCGCTATCGTTCACCAGGAAAGAAAATCGACACCTAAATGGTACGAAAGGTCTTAATATTGACAAAGAAATGGGGTGAACAGTTTTATAATCGCCAAACTAATGGGTCGAACGTCTTAAAATATGAAGCTAATGGGGCTAAACATGAGGGAGAAGGGGTCTCTGTGTTGTGTGAACGGTCGCTTAACCCCTTCTGTACCGGCGATGTTTTTTAGGTTTTGTTTTGGCTACTATTAGACTATTTGATTCAGCTTAGGAAGGACCTCCAGCAATTAACAGCCTTCGGACTATCTCACTTAAGGGGATACTACTCGCTTTTTCTGGACCTCCTTCTCCCTCGTGCTTAGCATTATTAGTTTTGAGATTTTAAGACGTTCCTTACATTAGTTTGTCGATTTTAAGACCTTTCGCCCCATTTATCTGTCAATATTAAGACCTTTCGTGCCATTTAGGTGTCGATTTTTTCCTGGCGAGCGATAGCAAGCCTGTAATTTTAAGAGAAACAGTCCATGAAATTCAGCTAAATAAGAAACCAAAATTACACGATTTCCATGTCTTGCTTCGTGTACCTTGCCCACAGTTGGGTCCAAAAATAAGGACAAATCATCGCAAAATTTCACCAGTGTCTCAAGCAAAGAAAGAACTTTATATTCAAATCTGTTGGATATTTTCTGGGACAAATCTCTCGTGTGATTTCGCCTTTAAATTGAAATCAAGGAGACGCCAGCAGGATATAATGTTTTAAAGAACCGGAAATGACGCTTGACAATTTATAATGATATGCGTACGAGTAATGGATGAAGCTTATAATAAATTGACAATTACGTTTCTACAAATGACGCCATTTGTTACTTGCAGTATGAAGTTTAATTGTTGTTTATGTCTCAGTTTAAGGGATATTCTGATCATAAATGCTGTTGCTCAGAGTAAACGAGTATTATTTCCTACTTATGTCGAACGTTAAGTAATACATTTTAGATCATTATCTCTTTTAATGAAATTATCATTATGTGTAACAAAACTGTCGGAAATGTTTATATAATATATATATATATACAGTATATATATATATATATATATATATATATATATATATATATATATATATATATATATATATATATATATATATTGAAAGTCTTCGCTATTAGTCATTTATATATATTTCATTTGTTTATCATAATTAGACTTGGGTATCGACTTATTTAAAATCATTCAAATCAATATGCTCATCATGGGAGAGTGTTTTATCAATATTGAAGTGTTTTACCATAAGCTTACTGACATGCCATCTCCAGAATAAAATGTTGAATATTTAATCGATACTGTTGGTTTTATTTATATATGTAGAACACTTACCACATCAGCTATCTAAAGTCAGTAGTCCCATACCTGAAACAATAGACATAGAAGCATTAGGAATAAGTCAACACTAAAGTTGGACAAATCTACAATGAAAACAAGAAATTACTATCAGTATTCTCAGTACAAGTTGGACAAATCTTCAATGAAAACAAAAAAATGCCTATCAGTATTCTCAGTACAAGTTGGACAAATCGTCAATGCAAACAAAATATGCCTATAAGAAATCTCAGTGTGCAAGATCTGAACACCATACCTCATTTCATTGTGTAAAACATCATATACCGTCAACTGGAATTCCCGATGATAATAATGATATACAAAAACACTTTTCCTTCGCATTTTACTTCAGTTCAAGTATTAATATTGTTCACTATTCTTGTGTCAGCAATAAATATATACTCGGATACCATAGTCTCCAGCCCACTCTTAAGAATTCCTGGACCCCCTAGGTTATTAAGAATTAAGGTTATTAAGAATTAAGGTTATTAAGAATTAAGGTTATTAAGAATTAAGGTTATTAAGAATTAGGTTATTAAGAATTCCTGGACCCCCTAGGTTATTATTTATGTAATTATATCTACCTGCATTGATTTATGTAATTATATCTACCTGCATTGATTTATGTAATTATATCTACCTGCATTGATTTTTAGATATAACTTGCTTTTAATTAATTATAATATATAGTTTTGTAGTTGATATATAGAGAATTATGTTCCTATATTCCTTTCCGGTGATATACTGCCATAATTATAAATAAGT
>CM064489.1:8362665-8372665 GCA_032716605.1 Paralithodes platypus
GTGTGTGTGTGTGTGTGTGTGTGTGTGTGTGTGTGTGTGTGTGTGTGTGTGTGTGTGTGTGTGTGTGCTTCTGAGGGAAAAAAAGTGAGCACACACACACACACACACACACACACACACACACACACACACACACACACACACACACACACACACACAGACCAAATATATCTTTCACATCTTCAAGCCAAATTATGCCCATTTTCAACCACGTAGCCATGAAAAATACCCAGTTAACTCCCTTCACATCTTCCATAGACACTACACAGATAAATGGCAAAGGAAAAGTCATATTATAACAGGAAATTAGTTTGTGATAGATAGATAGATAGATAGATAGATAGATAGATAGACTCAGACTCAATATTTTATTTCGTAAAAGCTACATAAAACTTTGTACATAGTAAGAGAAGAGAGATAGCTACATAGATAAATATAGATATATAGAGATAGATAGACAAATATATATAGATAAATTAGATAAATAAGTAGACAAATTATAATAAGTAGATAAGATAGATAGATTAATAGATACAATAGTATATAGTGCTTTTGTTTATAGTTTAATTCAACGAGGCAGTATTCAATCTTTAGTTTCTTACGGCAATTGATTAGAACCAATTGAGTATCGCCACACAGAAAAACAAAACAAAATCACCTTCATTACCACATAGGTCTATCCCCCCCCCCCCCACCCCCAGATATCCAAACACAGCTAACCACTATGCACACTCACCCACACACACAGCCACCACACACACAACCACACACACACACGCGCAAACATACACGTGCACTCAATTATATATCTTCATCTCTTTACACCAAGACGTCACTCATAATTACTCACTCACACTCACGGACACACACACACACGGGTTATTTTCAGCCCAGACCTGTTGATTATAAAGTCATTATAACTTGTCTGGCCGTGACATGTGTGTGTGTGTGTGTGTGTGTGTGTGTGTGTGTGTATTCATAATTGTATTCATAATTGTAGTTTGACAGGAATTGAATTTTTGGCTAGTATTGTCCCGCTTCCTAGACATTATCATCAATGATAATTACCCATCTCCTTGCTCAAGGGAGATAGCAACGACTATGTCTCAGAAAACCGTCATTAACCTGAGCGAGATTAGATCCCGAGTCTGCTAGGTAGCAGGCAGGAACGGTACCACTGAGCTAGCCACACGGTTTTGTGCGTAGTTGTGTGTGTGTGTGTGTGTGTATTTTGCTTTGGGGTGGGTGCTTGACTGTCTCTCTATATTTTTCATATATCTATATTAATTTCAACTCTTTTCACATGTCTGTGTGTGTGTGTGTGTGTGTGTGTGTGTGTGTATTGGAGTGAACAACTAATCACGAGATATAATTCAGCACCGAGAGAGTTTCCAATAACATATTGGAATTTATGACTGTGATTGTACACAATATTAGTCAAAATATGATGCATGTGTGGATTATATTGAACCAAATGTAATAATGGTCGATCCCACAAAATAAATTAAAATGGTACACTCGCTAATACTAACAATTTAATTTTTACCATAAAGAGGGGTTTGTATATTCATACGTGCGACAATACTGATAGTGTGTTTGTTTATGTGCGTGTGTTTGAGAGCTACAAAAAGTTACCATGAATAATTAGTATCTTGGAGACTTTGCGGTCCATTCCAAGGAGATACTCGCAAGTGGTCGATTTCTCTGGAGTATATACTTAGGATACGAGTATTTCAGAGATTGGATTTTCCCTTTACCCGGTATTTCCGGACGCCCATTACACATTTCTGGGCTGGAAGACATCACTTCAATGTGGCAAGATGGTCTTTAGGGAAACGGATGCGGGGAATCAAGAATTTGGCAGGTTCTGGTCCAAGGGAGGAGAGGGGATGGAGAGGGTAGGGTGGGGAAGGGGGAGGGGGTGATGGTGAGGGAGATGGATGATGGGGGGAGAAGGGGTTGGTTGGTAGAGAGCTTGGGGGGAGAGGGTGGGGGTGAATGGTGGGTGGAGAGGGAGGGGTTGGTGGTGGGTGGAGAGGGTAGGGGGGAATGGTGGTGGGAGGGTGATGGGTGGAGAAGGTGGAGTGGGAATGGTGGATGGAAAGGGATGGATTCAGCTTAGGAAGGACGTCCATCAATGAAAAGGTTACGCAATATCTCAATTAAGCCTTTTACCTACCATATAATATCTCTCCTAAGCTTCATAAAATCGTCTAAATGTAGCTGTCATGAAATAAAAAAAGGAGACGTCACCGGTACTGTATGGGTTAATCTACTCTCGTCAAATAGAACAAAATATGTATAAAATTACATCAAAATACCAACCATATCTCATCAGATAGAACAAGACGCCAATAATGAATAAAATGTCATCAAAATACCACCCCTCTCTCGTCAAATACCACCCCTCTCTCGTCAAAAATACCACCCCTCTCTCGTCAAAAATACCACCCCTCTCTCGTCAAAAATACCACCCCTCTCTCGTCAAAAATACCACCCCTCTCTCGTCAAAAATACCACCCCTCTCTCGTCAAAATACCACCCCTCTCTCGTCAAATACCACCCCTCTCTCGTCAAATACTACCCCTCTCTCGTCAAAATACCACCCCTCTCTCGTCAAATACCACCCCTCTCTCGTCAAATAGAACAACACACCAATAATGTATAAAAATGCCATAACAAAAAAACAATCCCCTCTCGGCAAATAAAACGAAATGTCAATGATGTATGAAATGACATTGAAATACCAACCCTTTCTCGTCAAATAAAACAAAATATCTATAAAATTACATCAAAATACCACCCCTCTCTCGTCAAAATGACACAAAAGACCAATAATAAGTAACACCCCGTTCTAAACATTAATCATCAATTACAAACCCAATGTACTTGAATAAACTAATGAAAGCATATGGTCCTCCCGGGATTCGAACTGGGGACACCACACCCAGAACATAAGCACCAACATACCACCCCTCTCTCTCTCCAAGCAACTACCCCCTTGGCAGGAGGAGGGAATTTGGTGACCAGGGGATATTTATTGCCACTTGGAAGGACCATTTGCTTAGGGGCTTTATCTTGCCGCATCAAGTGGGCCCAACATTCTCTCTATCCCTTTCTTGCAGGCAAAGTTTGTATATATTGATTTTTATACATATAATTTACTTAGTAGTTTTGTTTTATGTACCGGTAGTTATATGTATCGTCCCATTCCTACACACACACACACACACACACACACACACACACACATATATATATATATATATATATATATATATATATATATATATATATATATATATATTGAGGGGGGGGGGTTCTATATTACAGTCCGTCATTAAGATAGTATGCCAGTTAATCCCCAATACCAACTGTCTCTCCTAAGCTGAATAATATCGTCTAGTGGTAGGCGAAAGAACCCCATATTGGCACCGTAGTTGGTTGATACCCATGAATGACTACTGGACTTGGAGAGCTAATTTGCAGAAAGGGCTTTATCTCGTATCAATTGGGCCCAACATTCTCGACGTCCCTTCCCCTTATATATCCTACCTTGGCACGTGTTATGATTTTACTACTATGGGTTTCAGAGGCCGTGTGGCATCGTTTTTCGGGAATAACTTATTAACAAACAGTTGGATCAGTATGATATTTTGACACAGCTTTTTTCACACCGTCCCCTAATTTTCGTCAATATAGTGCATTACCAAAAATGTAGAAATAAGCCACTTATCCCTGTGTCATGAGGTTAAAGTCACACATTAATGACTAAGAAATGGACAAGGCTACCGTGGCTTACCTGTCAGAACCACCAAACCATTATTGCTCCTCCATCAAACACGGTAGTTATCAGCCACCACCCAACCCTATTAACGCCTTTAAATTCAAGTAATCTGTCAATATCAAGTATAAATATAAAAAAATACATACTTAGTGTATATTTATGCATATTATATATTATTGATATATATATATATATATATATATATATATATATATATATATATATATATATATATATATATATATATATATATATATATACCTGTATCTTCCTGTCTGCCTATAGGCTACTGAACTCTCAATCACTGCAGACGGGCGGTGTCAGAGGGTGGTGTGGGTAATTGATACATAGTGGAATTTGCTGGCAGTTTGGTAATGAGAGAGCTTTGTGGTATTGCTCTATCTATCTATATGTCTATCTGTCTATCCATCTCTCTATTGACTGACTGACTATATATCTATCTATTTATCCATCTAACTATATATCTCTCTGTCTATCTATCTATCTAAATGTCTATCTATCTATCTATCTATCTATCTAACTACCTTTATCTGACTATTCTGAGTTCTCAATCACTGTAGGCACCCGGTGTCAGAGGGTGGCTATATATATGGATTGATACGTATTAGGGGGATTTGCTGGCTGTTTGATAATGAGTGGTGTGTGACCTCCCTATCTATCTATCTATATCCATTTATAATTATTTTTGTTTATTTCTTGTTCGCTCACTGTATGTGTATGTATGTGTGTGTGTGTGGGTGTGTCAGTATGTGGCGGAGGATTGATACACATTAACGGGAGATCCTGGTATCTTCGTAAAGAGAACGGTATGCTCTCTCTCTCTCTCTCTCTCTCTCTCTCTCTCTCTCTCTAACACATACACATTCACATACACACAGTTAGTATTGTTGCACGCATGATTAACAAACCCGTCTCTATGGTAAAAACGAAATTGTGAATATTTACGAGGGTAACTTAGCTAGTAATTGGATTTGTGGGATCAGCTATTATTACTTTTGTTCCAATATACTGTCTGTCTGTCTGTCTGTCTGTCTGTCTGTCTGTCTCTCTCTCTCTCTATATATATTGGCCTTAGGGTAATTTTGTATTTAAGATACATATGTTTATATATTCCCGGCCGGTCTCGAACCTCCGAAATTCAGAAAAGGGTCCAAAATTACCCTAAAGCCATTCTATATAGTATATCCCAGAGTGACTGTATATCAATATACAGGTATGAACTAATTCTCAGACAATCGCTTTATATCTGGAGTCATGGCCAGTGGGAATCCCAATTAGATATAGCCAGCAAGATATACAGTATATGCCAAGCTCACACAGATGGAGATGTAGCAAGCCTATTATGGGAGCGAGTGTTGGGTAACCGACATTGTTATTGATCTATAGTGTAATATTGAGTTTATGTTTACGTAGTGGGACCCGCAGAGGGCCGCTCTCGGGTGTCATATGCGGGGGTTGTGCATGGGGACTAGTGGTTGGGGATAGGATCTGGATTAGGGATGTAATGATTGGTGATCCTAGTTGTAAAGGAATCAAGAGTTGGTCTATTAAAGGGGGTCACCTGATTTGTTTCTCTTTCTCTCCTTTTCTCTCTTTCTCTGACTTGTAGGTAGTATAAATAGGTAGTATAAATAGGTAGTATAAATATAGGTAGTATAAATAGGTAGTATAAATATAGGTAGTATAAATAGGTAGTATAAATATAGGTAGTATAAATAGGTAGTATAAATAGGTAGTATAAATATAGGTAGTATAAATAGTATATAGTAATTATTAGTCTGTTAGTAAATTTATGTTTTGTTGTTTGTGTTTTGTATTTATATTTTGTATTTATTTACTTTTTGTCCCTGTTCGGGCTCTGTCTCGAGTTGGCCACACCGAGCTAAAAATAAAGGGGGGGGGGGTATATGCCTGAGTATATACAGTAGATAGATATATAGAAGTCTATACATAATGTCTTATTAAGGATTTCCACTAACATATACCCTAATTAGTGCTTTCCTCAAATTAGTATTCACTGTCTCGAATGTATTAAAAGTAGTGTACACCTGCTACTGGCACAGGTGAACGAAACAAAATGAACCATGGCCGAAGTAGGTAGAAAACATTGTAGCACAGACCGTTCTAGTGTGATGATGATAATAATAATAATGTGTATTAATGACACTAAGCCACCGCCCACCTCATTACTTTAAGTAGGGGGGGGGGGGGGCTCTTAACCCTTTCAGTACCAGTGCCGTCCGTTAATTTTTGTTCTGGCTATTATTAGACAATTTTATTCCGTTTAAGGGGAGAGCACACCTTTATGGCTTATTTCACTTGAAATCCAAATGTTCGCTTATTACTCATGTGCATCCAAAATCCTGTGGTATATTATATAGGTTGACAAAGTTAGAGATTATTTGTTCGAAAAATAGCAATGGGGCTGGGAGGGGTACGGCGATTCACTGCTCACGAGTATTTCTGCCTCGGTGCTGCAGGTTCATGACTATTGCAATATTGCCATACATATTCACCTGCCATCTCCTTCCTCCCCGTCATACGTCTTGTTCCTTCCTTGTCTCTCCTTCTCCTCCCTCCTTCTTCTTCTCTTTTTCCCTTCTCACTCCTTTCATATTGGCGTCTTGTTTATGTCTTCTCCTTCGTCTTCCCTTCCTCTTCCTTGTCTCTCCTTCGCCTCCCACCTTCTCCCATTCTGTCATCTTTTTCTTGCCCTCTTTCTCCATGGTTATTCTTGTATTCCTTCATCTTCCTTCTCCTTCGTCTTCTCCCCTTCTCACCCCTTGCGTATCGGTGTTTTCCTTATGTCCTCTTCTTCGTTTCCCCTCCTCTTCCACGTTTCTTCTTGTCTTTCCTTCTTTTCGCTTTCATATTGACGTGTATATGTAGCTTGTGTTCTATTTGTTTATCTTCCAGTTTAATGTTTCCTTCGTTCGACACCTTTCATTTGTCACAATCTCTTCTATTATATTATACCTGCTTTCTTCGCTACTTTAACTGTGTTGGTGGTGTAATGGTTTAGGTGCTATATAAATTATGTTCTGGGTGTGGTGTCCCGAGTTCGAATCCCGGGAGGACCATATGCTTTCATTATAGTTTATTCAAGTACATTGGGGTTTGTAATTGATGATTAATGTTAAGAACGGGGTGTTAATTATATATATATATCCTTCTATCTTTCTGTTCCTTGTACTTGTCTATCAGTACTGTAGCTTCTTAGTTAAGGGGCGATGGCCTGTTTTTTCTGACCCCCCTTCTTCCTCATGTTTAGCCCCATGAGTTTTGAGATATTAAGACGTTTGCCCCATTAGTTTGTCGATTTTAAGACCTTTCGCCACATTTGTTTGTCAATATTTAAGACATTTCGTGCTCTTTAAGTGTTGATTTGTTGTCCTAGCGAGCAATAGCGAGCCTTGTAATTGTGGAGGAACCGGCCTTTGGCCGTGAATTGTTTCTACCGAAAAATGTACAAATTAATCTCGAAGGGGGATCTAGTGGATGTGTTTTAAGTTTGATGGATGTCTAGGGAGGAAACTAAATAAATATATGAATAAATGAATACATTTACCCAAACAAAAAACAAAATCCCTTTAATGATGTCTACATTTGTGCCATATCTCATACGAACCATATTTTCTTTTGCATTTAATCTGCAAGTATATTTTCACTACATTTCGTTTCCATTTTCGTTTCCTGAAAGGTGTGTTTTATTCATATCGTGTTTATTCTGCCTTAGCCCAAGTCTCCACATATCAGATCTCACCATATATTTGTTTTTCTCTCCCGACTCGCTCATATTTTGGGCCTCACTTCTCTCTCTCTCTCTCTCTCTCTCTCCATTCTACCTGCTTTCGCTTCTCTATCCTATCTTATCTTCTCTTTTCTCTCTCTCTCTCACTTCTACCTGCTTCTCTTTCTATTTCCTATCTTCTCTTTTCTCTCTTTTCTCTCTCTCATTTATCTCCCTTCTACCTGCTTCCATTTCTATATCTTATCATCTCTTATGTTTTCTCTTCCTTTTTCCTCCTCCTCCTCCCTTCCTCCATTTTCCTTTCGCTTCTTCTCTCTTTTCCTTATTCTTCCACATATATCACATTTCTCCTCGCTTTCATTTACTATCGTCTCTGCATTCACTTTTCCTATACCCCTCGTTTATCATTCAACCCTCTTCCCCAATTTCCTTCTCACTATCTTCTCTGTCTCTCCTCTCCCTTATCCCCCCCCCCCCCCTTCCCTCATCCACCTGATAAGGTATTGACATATCATCAAAACAATAGATCCCCATATATATATATATATATATATATATATATATATATATATATATATATATATATATGCTGTATATATTATCACTGCATTTGGTCAGTTAATATAAGTCTTCCTTGACATTCTTCGTATGTTTAAATAGCCTGTGACTAAAGTCGATTTATTATAAGTAGTTCAGAAATCGTGACTACTAAACTCAAGAGCTCAGAGGGGGTTAGAGCAAATAAGCTACACCCATTCCCTGTCCGACTCTTCCCAAATGGTAAAAATGTTGGCGTTCTTAATTTGGTCGTTTTGGGGGGCTATGGAGATTAGGGGTCAACATGTTGGCCAAATTATAATGAATTGACGACAGTATTTATTATTTCATGCCGTTTAAGGGGAGATTTCCACTTGAGGGATTTTTTTCTTTACCCTTTTTCCCCTCCTGTTTAGCCCCATTCCTTTTGAGATTTTAAGACGTTCGCCCTATTAGTTTGACGATTTTAAGAACTGTCACCCCATTTATGTCACTTTTAAGACTGCGTGCCATTTAGGTGTCGATTTTTTCCTGGCGAGCGATAGCGAGCCTGTAATTTAAGAGGAACCGGCCTTCGGCCGGGACATTTTTCTACCGAAAAATGTACAATTTATCTTGAAAGGGGTTCAAGGGAGTGTAATTTCAAGCTCGATGGAAGTCTAGGAAACAAACTAAATACCTCCCCTTAAGTAATAAATTGAAATCCCTCTTCCAAATTTCACACAAATAGATATATGGTTTTTCGGCTAACTATGGTTTTTAATTGTACATATTATTCATATATATTAGTTACTCCTCACCCTAATTCTATGTGTATTTCTCATTTATCCTCTCTCCTGTCTCTCCCTCTTTCTCCTTTCAACCTCTTCTTTCCCGCCTTCTCCCTTCTCCTCCATTCCTCTATATCCCCTCTGTAAGTCGATGTCACACGAGCGAATTTTGCGCCAATTTTTACAGGCAATGGTAGTCTGACAGCTTTAAGTTTAAGCTTAGTAAGTGTCAAAGGCTGTCTCGAGCTGGCCACCCCCAATGCAAAAAAATAGATAATAAATTGGGTATGTGCGAGATTATATAGATAGATAGATAGATATAGAAGTGTGAGACTACATAGCGTAATTTACCGTCGATCTACTTTCCGATTCCAATGCGAAGAAGCCTCAAAATAGTAAGAGAAAAGATATGTAAAGTGATAATAGGAAAATGGTTTGAAAATGCGTCAAAACTGATGGAAAATGCGTCAAAATTGCTAGAAAACGCATCAAAATTGGTGGAAAATGCGTCAAAATGGCTGGAAAATGCGTCAAAATTGGTGGAAAATGCGTCAAAATTGGTGGAAAATGCGCTCGTGTGATACCGCCTTTATCCGCCCCTATCCAATTTCCCTAAAGCAACAACTCCTAATGCGACGACCAACACCAGCCAATGTCTCGTCAAGGCTAAATAACACCATCAGCATCATCATCATTGTCGACATCATCATCTACATCATCATCATCATCATCAATCATCATCATCATCATCATCAACAACAACACCATTACCACAATCATTCTCTTGTATTGGCTATTTTGTCATATCTCATTTTTCTGTTCCCTCTCTCGTCTATCATCATCATCATCATCATAATCATCGTCGTCATCATCATCATCATCACCAAAATTATCATCATCACCAAAATTATCATCATCACCAAAATTATCATCAACAACATCGTCATCATCATCATCATCTTATCTTCCTCTTCCCTCTCTCGTCCATACCTCATTCTAATCTCTCTCTCTCTCTCCCTTATAACTTTTGTTCTCACCTCCCATCCCCCATCCCATCTCTATTCTCTCACCCCATCCCTCACAACCATCTCCCATTCTACCCTCTCCCCCATCCATCCCTACTCCCACTTCTTC
>CM064489.1:8377665-8750165 GCA_032716605.1 Paralithodes platypus
ATAAAAAAAGACAGAACACAAAGAGACAGACAGACCCGTAAATCAGACATTCACCTAGACAGAGCAGAGACCGAGACAGACAGACAGACAGGAAGGTAAGACAGGAGTTGTTATCGTTGGCATACATCATTACGACATTTGAGAGCCTTGTACAGCTGGGGGACACTTGTCAACCCCAGACTATTTTTACTCTTATAGTCTGCTCTCATCAAAGAATTCATTTATTGTATTACAGTCTCGCCTTCTCCCTCGTGTTTAGCCCCCTTTGTTTAGTATACTCTCGTCAAGGAACTCGTATATTTAGTTACAGTATAAACAGGTATTAACCCTTCTGTACCGGTGACGTCCGTTTAATTTTATCCCTGGTATATTTAGACGATTGTACCAGCACAATACAATACTCTACATTTCTAAAGATTAAGGGGAGATTTCCACTTGACGGATTTTTTTTTCTGGATCACTCTCGCCCTCATGTTTAGCCCCACTGTTTTGTTTTTAGATTTCAAGACGTTCGCCCCATTAGTTTGGCAATTTTAAGAACGTTCGCCCCATGTATGTACATTTTAAGACATTTCGTGTCATTTAGGTGTCGAGGAGGAACCAACCATACAGTAAAATCATACATCAGTTCAGCTATGCACATAAAATAGTAGTTACACACACATAGTTGTGGTAATACTCATCATCATCAATATCAAACATCATTGTAATAATAATCTGAAAATATCTTTGTTTTTGCACTACAGGACAAGTACTTTTGACAAGATATGTCACTCATGTCTAATAATAAGGCTCGTTCTATGCCGGCAGACTTTGGAATTTGGGTCATCCGTGTGTCACTTTGCCTATCTCCTCATCCGTGTGTCACTCTGCCTATCTCCTCATTTGGGTCATCGTCGTCAATCTGCCTATCTCGTGCACTCTGCCTATCTCCTCATTGGGTGGGTCACTCTGCCTATCTCCTCATTTGGGTCTCCGTGGTGTCACTCTGCCTGACTCCTCATTTGGGTCGGTCCCGGTCGCTGGTCACTCTGCCTATCTCCTCATTTGGGTCATCCTCTTCTCATTTTGGGTCATCCGTTCTGTCACTCTGCCTATCTCCTCATCCGTCTGTCACTCTGCCTATCGTCCTCATTTGGGTCATCCGTGTTGTCCTCTGCCTATCCTCATTTGGGTCATCCGTCTGTCACTCTGCCTATCTCCTCATTTGGGTCATCCGTGTGTCACTCTGCCTATCTCCTCATTTGGGTCATCCGTCTGTCACTCTGCCTATCTCCTCATTTGGGTCATCCGTGTGTCACTCTCTATCTATCTTCTCATTTGGGTCATCCGTCTGTCACTCTGCCTATCTCCTCATCCGTCTGTCACTCTGCCTATCTCCTCATTTGGGTCATCCGTCTGTCACTCTGCCTATCTCCTCATTTGGGTCATCCGTCTGTCACTCTGCCTATCTCCTCATTTGGGTCATCCGTGTGTCACTCTGCCTATCTCCTCATTTGGGTCATCCGTGTGTCACTCTGCCTATCTCCTCATTTGGGTCATCCGTGTGTCACTCTGCCTATCTCCTCATTTGGGTCATCCGTGTGTCACTCTGCCTATCTCCTCATTTGGGTCATCTGTGTGTCACTCTGCCTATCTTCTCATTTGGGTCATCCGTCTGTCACTCTGCCTATCTCCTCATCCGTCTGTCACTCTGCCTATCTCCTCATTTGGGTCATCCGTGTGTCACTCTGCCTATCTCCTCATTTGGGTCATCCGTGTGTCACTCTGCCTATCTCATTTGGGTCATCCGTGTGTCACTCTGCCTATCTCCTCATTTGGGTCATCCGTGTGTCACTCTGCCTATCTCCTCATTTGGGTCATCCGTGTGTCACTCTGCCTATTGGGTCATCCGTCTGTCACTCTGCCTATCTCCTCATCCGTCTGTCACTCTGCCTATCTCCTCATTTGGGTCATCCGTGTGTCACTCTGCCTATCTTCTCATTTGGGTCATCCGTCTGTCACTCTGCCTATCTCCTCATCCGTCTGTCACTCTGCCTATCTCCTCATTTGCCTCCCTTCGTGGGTTCTGTTTACATTTAGTGGACAGAAGATGTGCCTGTCCTAACATTAACCTTTACAAGATTATGACGCATTTTTACTGATTAATTTAGAAAGGATCTGTGGTATTTATATGGATAAAGACTATCTTAAGGGGAGATTTCCACTGGAGGGATTTTTTTCTGGATCCCTTTCTATCTCATGTTTAGTCCCATTGCTTTTGATATTCTAAGACGTTCGCCCCCATTAGTTTGGTGATTTTAAGAACTTTTGCCCCATTTATGTCAATTTTAAGACCTTTCGTGCCACTTAGGTGTCGATTTTATCCTGGCGAGCGATAGCGAGCCTGTAATTTAAGAGGAACCGGCCTTTGGCCGGGAAATTTTTCTACCGAAAAATGTACAAATTTATCTTGAAAGGGAGTCTAGGGGGTGTAATTTTAAGCTTGATGGAATTCTAGGGAACGAACTAAAAACCTCCCCTTAATTAGCCCTCTGACCCCCATATACCTATCTATCTATCTATCTATCTATCTATCTATCTATTGCCGGACGCCTTAATTAATGATGATGGCCATACACACAATGCCCCCTTATTAATCAGACTAAAATCGCTTAATGATAGCCAGAATACAGAACAGGCATGCGTAATCGTATCTACTCGAGGGTTAATAGGGGAGATTTCGACCTGGAGGATTTTTTTTTTCTGGACCCCTTTCTCCCTCATGTTTAGCCCCATTGCTTTTGATATTTTAAGACGTTCGCCCCATTAGTTTGGCGATTTTAAGAACCCTCGCCCCATTTCTGTCAATTTTAAGACCATTCGTGCCATTTAGGTGTCGATTTTTTCCTGGCGAGCGATAGCGAGCCTGTAATTTAAGGGGAATCGGCCTTCGGCCGGGACATTTTTCTACCGAAAAATGTACAAATTTATCTTGAAAGGGGGTCAAGGGGGAGTAATTTTAAGTTTGATGGAAGTCTAGGGAATCAACTAAAAACCTCCCCTTAATGCTTAGAAGTGTCAATATCAATACGATGCTAATTATCAGGAAGAAACAGTGAAAGGAGGTCGGTCAAAATAGTTTACCTCAGTTTTCAAATACCAACACAATTCTGCCTACCGGTATATATAGATATTTAACATCGTTCTTAACACCAATAACACCCCAAATAAAATTGATGAAAGCCTGTGATTCTCCCAGGATTCGAACCTAGGATACCACATACAGAACTTACACGCTCTAGCCATTACACCCTCAAGACCGTTATATAAATACAGCACATGACCACGATTGATATTCATTTAATGAATACTGGATATTAATCTAATCAACTGCGCTATGAATAGACTAATGCTTAAGGGCAGATATTTCGTATTTCTAGACCCCCTTCTCCCTCCTCTTTATCTCCATTAGTGTGTGGATTGTATTAATGTTCGCCCCATGTTTGTCAATTTTAAGAAGTTTCCTGCCATTTAGGTGTCGATTTCTTTCCTGGCGAGCGATAGCGAGCCTGTAATGTCGGCCTGTAATGTCGGCCGAGACATTTCTCTACCGAAAAATGTACAAATTTATCTTGAAAAGGAGTTTATAAACTTGATAGAGGTCTAGCGAAGGAAATAGAAAAATAATAAATATATGAACAAATCGACCAAAAAGTTAAGTGAAAGAGAGAGGAAAGAACATGTTATGGGGCACAGATCACGTAAGAGTAAATGGGGTGTAATAATTGCAAACAAAAACACCACATCCCATCTGACTGAGTGAGTGAGTGACTTCCCAGTAACGTGCCAGATCTGATAAGAAGTACGTAGGTAGATTGTAAGGTACCTACTATACCATGTTCCAAATAGGTAGGCCAGAAATCGTGAAATCTAAGCCCCATAACTCAATAAGGGTAAGGGTAAAATAATATACTGTATATTACCCCACTTATACCATGATTGACCATTCTCAAATGTAAGAAGTATTAGCTCGATTACTGTAATCGTGGTTTCAGTTATAGAGGTTGATGTTCAAGAGTTAGATGGTATTTACATGTTTATATAACGTAATGGTAACCAACGCAATTCGTCTTAACAACGTAACAGCGACGATATTACGTATATAACTACACGTCGTGTTATTACGTCGCTAACCACGTCGCCGCGACTCTACACATTTACGTAGTATTTACTTGTTAATGTAATGGTAACAAAAGTATTTCGTTTTAACGTCATAGTGACGTCAGTAACCACGTCACTGCAATCCCACACATTTACGTAGTATTTACTCGTCTACACAACGTAATTGTAACCAAAGCAATTCGTCTTAACTTAATAGCGACGATATTACGTTAAAACACTACGTCGTATTATTACGTCGGTAACCATGTCGCCGCAACTCTGCACATTTACGTAGTAGTTACGTATTTATATTACGTAACGGTAACTAAAGTACCTCATCGTTCTCATAACTTTGAAACCATGTTTTTGTTCTAAGTGGGTTGGCTAACTTGGCTTACTTAGTATCTGTTAGATAATAACCAAATATGCGTATGAATGATTTCGTCTCCATATCTACCTATTTCGTCTCCATATCTACCTATTTCGTCTCCATATCTACCTATTTCGTCTCCATATCTACCTATTTCGTCTCCATATCTACCTATTCTTTGCGTTTACTTGATATGTCTATAATTTCTGGTGACTATTTATACTGTCATTAATCGATTTTAGGAGTATGGTTGGTTGTTGGAAGGAACATAATAATTGATATTGGTTCAGGAGTAATTTATCGAGAGGACTTCCCTAAGTGGTTAAGGCCCCATTAATTGCTCTTTCCATTCACATATGCATAGCCTACGTGAGTTGCAGTTGGGATGTGTGTACATGCTTAGATTGATATGCAGGATTCGAAGTTGCATAATAAATCGTAGGCAGTGTCCACCAACCTTTATAACTGTCTTCGTGGTGCGATGTATAAGGTGTTGATTTTCGGTGTGAGCATCCTGGGTTCGAATCCACGGACTGCCACATGTGTTTGTAAATTTCATTAATCGATTTTAGGAGTATGGTTGGTTGTTGGAAGGAACCTAATAATTAAGAACATTGCATTCACTCTTCAATCGCTTGTATCAGTAAATAGTGACGCGTGCCAAGAATCAATATAACTTACCCCTATGAGTATCAGGCCAGATATCCCAGCTTTAGACTGCCCTTTCATCGCTCCTCTTAATTATGTAAGCCAACGATTAGGGGTAAATATTTCATTTGGCCGGCACTGTTTGTTTGTTTTTTGTTTTTCTCTGTAAGCTAGTGTTATGTGTAGACAATAAATCTATGCACGTAATTCGAATCCTTACGCCATGAGTATATTAATTAATATACTTAATTAGTATAATTAGTTTGATTATAATAATTAGTATATTAATCAGTATAAGACTAGTTCAATATGGGTCCATAATTTAGGCTACAGTAGCCTACCCCTAAAAAATTGAAAATCCCAAATTACCCAAAGAGCATCATACTTTCGCCAAGGGTTTATTTAGCCCAGGTGATGTTGGACAAATTACCTGCATAATGGCAAACTTATTAGGCGCACAATAAATAATCAAACGTTTAATGGAGAATATAAAAGAGGAACATGGGTCTTCTTTGGATATGGAAATATACATGTACTTAATGTATACTCTCTATTTGTTATAATTATCTATCTATCTATCTATCTATTCATCCATTCTCTCCATCCTCTCTCTTAAAAACCAAAAAGGCAAACCTAGATGTCACAAAGAGTTTCTTCACCTACAGTGTGGCGACAGAGTGGAATAAACTACCAGCGAGAGTGGTGGAGAGCGACACAATAAACGCTTTCAAGGGAAGGCTTGACCTCTATCTGCAGAGGGCTGGGGTGAAAAAAAAATGGTGGCAGTGTATATATATATATATATATATATATATATATATATATATATATATATATATATAGTTTGTAAGGCCAGACTGCCTAGTAAAGACCTTGAGGTCTGTGTGGTCTGTGTATCTATGTAGCTCTATGTAGCTCTCTCTCTCGTTACTAGGCCCATAATTTCCAGCGGGCAGAAATATTGCCGTACACAAATTTGTCGGACTGTAAGCGTTTGTAAAGCTGTGTGTGTGTGTGTGTGTGTGTGTGTGTGTGTGTGTGTGTGTGTGTGTGTGTGTGTGTGTGTGTGTGTGTGTGTGTGTGTGTGTGTGTGTGCGCGCGCGCGCGGAGGTGTACTCTCGTAATTGCTTGTGTGCATATTGGTAATTCAGTACGAATATTTATGTAGGTGGGTAGGTGGGTGTTTGGGAATTATATTTATGACTCCCAAACATTGCAATATTGACAACAGAAATATTGAGGCATAGACACCCACCATTAAGGGGAGACGGTCGTTTTTCTGGTCCCCTTTCTCCCTCGTGTTTAGTCCCATTAGTTTTGAGATTTTTAGACGTTCAGCCCTTTTGTTTGGCGATTTTAAGACCTTTTGTCCCATTTCGTTATACATTTTAAGGCCTATCGTGCCATTTAGGTGTCGATTTTTTTTCCTAGCGAGCGATAGCGAGCCTGTAATTCTAAGAGGAACCGGCCTGCGGCCGGGAAATTTGTCTACCGAAAAATGTACATATGTATCTTGAGGGGGGGGGGGGGGGGGTCTAGGGGATGTTTTTCTAAGTTTGAGGGATGTCTAGTGAGGAAACTAAGAATTTATTAATGAATGAATTTACTGGCCAAAAAAGCAGTCAGTGTCCCCTTCAATATGAAACGGTGAACGTTGCCAAATGAATTAAACCAACCCGATATTTGCTCGCCTACGGAACGTTTCAAACCACGCCATTAGCTTGTCAGACTCGTTCCAGAGAGAAAAAAAAAAAAAAAAAAATCACGCTTTCATCAAATATATATATATATATATGCGTATCAATATTTTGTAACCCTTTCTGTACCGGCAACGTAATTTGTATTTAAGTATAGCTATATTTAGGCGGTTTTATAAAGCTTAGGAAGGATATATGGTAGTTAAAAGGATTAATTGAATAGTTTGTAGCCTTTTAATGAGTAGACGTGGTTCCTAAGCTGTACAAAATCGCCTGATAGTCGCCAGAATATAATGAAAAATACATCACCGGTACAGAACGGGGTTAAACAGTTGCCCACATAAGTTCTGTTCCTCGTCGTGATGGTATGTATGGATGTAAAATGAAGAGCATGAATGAATTGCGAGTGTGGTTTCGTTTAATTGTCAGTTAGCTAAGCAGGTGAGTCTTAATCGCTGCATATAGGAAACTACATTCGCAATTCAGTCATTGGCATTATATTTCTCTACATAAGATCACAGAGAGGAACAGAACTCCTGATTATGTGCAACTGAGAGAGAGAGAGAGAGAGAGAGAGAGAGAGAGAGAGAGAGAGAGAGAGAGAGAGAGAGAGAGAGAGAGAGAGAGAGAGAGAGAGAGAGAGAGAGAGAGAGAGAGAGAGAGAGAGAGAGAAATAAAAAGTTCTTGTCATCGAACCTACCGAGCACCCCCCCCCCCCCCCCCAGAAAAAAAAAAAAAAAAAAAACGGCTGGACGTCCCGAAAACGGAGAGAGCCAGCCAGCGGGAAGACCTCTTTTTACGACACACTGAGACCCACTTCAATCATCATTTTCAGGGGCTTCAGGTGAGGAGTGGGAAGCGAGTGGTGGACGATATCAGGAGTGGGAGTGGGAGGGTGGGAGTGGGGGTGAAGGAGGTGGTGGTTGTGGTGGTAAGAAGGGTGGACGATCAGGAGTGGGGGTGGAAGTGGAGTGGGGGAAGTGGTGGTTGGGGTAGAGGTAGTTGTGGTAGGGGAGTGGACAATAACAGGAGTGTGATTGGTAGCGGTAGTGGGGGTTGGGATGGAGGTGGAGTGGGGGAGGTGGTGGTTGGGGTAGAGGAGGAACTGGTAGGGGAGCTATATATATATATATTTTTTTTCTATATGATTGAGGGAGGCAAAAGGCAGAACTGCCTATAGCGAGTGCCTCCCCCATAGTTGAAAGAGTGACAGGGCCAAAATCAAGGGACGTTCGAGCCAAAATGCCTGGACACACTGAGTTTGAAGCAATTTAAGTCATAGGAAGAGGGAAAGACTGATTCTGGGAGAGAGTTCCAGAGCTCAGCTGTTGAGTAGAAGAAAGTTTGAGAGTAACGTTTCACTCTTGGGTTGGAGATTTGCACAGAGTATGGGTGGGATTGAGTTGCAAGACGGGTACCACGTTCCCTACGTAAAGGAGGTGATATACACTGGGAAAGCTCTGAGGAACACTGATTATTATAGGTGGTTGTAGTAAGGGAGTGGACGATCGAGAGTGGGAGTGGTAGAGGTGGGGTCAAGTTGGTAGGGGTGGGGGGGGGTGAGGTTGGTAGGGGTTTGGTAGAAAGGTTAGACGATTAAGAGTGGGATAGTAGTAGTAGTAGTAGTAGTAGTAGTAGTAGTAGTAGCCATAGTAGTAGTAGTAGTAGTAGTAGCCATAGCAGTGGTGTAGTGGTAGTAAATATAACACACTTAAAGAGATGGTCCTCGGAGATGGTAAAAAAAGGCGATGACTTTTGATGGGTGTGTATTAGGAAGGGCCGGCCAGGAACACTTAGCTATATGAGATCTGAAGGAGGGGTCACATAAACGAAGAAAACTACCGTGTGTAACTTTTAAGACCTATAATGAATTGAAAGCTTGAAACTATTTTATCAAGAGTGTATACACAGTTTAATTTCACCTGTCGGTAAATTGAATCCCTTAAGCCGGTATCACACGAGAGATTTTTGAGTCAACATTCGATAATCAACATTTTTCTGGCAACATTTCTGAAGTAATGTGCACTGGTATCGGAAACTAGACTGTTGATCGATGCAATATATTATATGTTAACCTCATAAGCTGCCAGGATAAATGTTGAGGGAAAAAGCTCTCGTGTGATACCGGCTTTAGCAACTGATTTATCGATAACGAACGGAAACATATGAAACTACCACGCCTCTGTTAGATATTAGTGCCAAGTTTACATAGTTAATAACATATTTCGCTGCAAAACCTACATTATAGCGGTGTAATCAAGCTGATGACATAGCAACCTACCGTTAGCTGGAAAACAAAAACAGAGTATAATAATTGATGTATAATAATTGATGTATAATAATTGATGTATAATAAATGATGTATAATAATGATGTATAATAATGATGTATAATAATGATGTATAATAATGATGTATAATAATGATGTATAATAATTGATGTGTATAATAATTGATGTATAATAATTGATGTATAATAATTGATGTATAATAATTGATGTATAATAATTGATGTATAATAATTGATGTATAATAATTGATGTATAATAATTGATGTATAATAATTGATGTATAGATTGGAGAATTTAACCCACTCAGTCCCGGTGACGTCATTTCCATTATAGTCTGGCAATTATTACACGATTGTATTCAGCTTAGGAAGCACGTCAACACAATAGAAGGCTGCAGACTATCTCATATAATCCTTTTAGCTACCATATAATATGTTTCTGATGCCTCATAAACTCGTCCTAATGTAGCTAAAATCGAATAAATATGTCATAACCGGTAATGAAAGAGGTAAAAACAGTGAGTGGATGTTATTTGAAGACTCGTAATTTAAATACTGTGGCCTTCAGAACGAGAAATCATGACAAATAGTATCAAATGGCTCAGTTAACATGCATTGAATTGAAACCCTGGAACTAATTACCTAGAGTGTACGGTAGCAATGTTGAAGGATAGATAGATAGATAGATAGATAGATAGATAGAGATAGATAGATAGATAGATAGCCGTATATATAGATAGATATATGATGGATAGTCAGGTTAGATAGATAGTGATAGACAGGGCTCCTATATGTGCGGATCAGATAGATAATTATTGAACAAACGATAGATAAATAGAAGTCAAATACATGGATAGGAAGGCCGATAGAAAAATAGCCAAGCCAGATAGATAACGATAAATACAGATCAGACAAGAATAGAAGCGATAGATAGAGAGATTAACTACATTGAAAGATACCTGATTAACAGATAACCAGGCCAAATAGATAGTATATTAGACGGGGCTGCAAGGAATGCGGATCAGAGAGTAAATAACGGGCATAAAGGATAAGGAGGTCCGATAGATAGATATACTGTAGATAGACAGGGGGTCCAATAAATGCTAGTCAGATAGAAAGTAATAGATTCGATAGATAAATAGACAACCCAGATAAATGGAAATGAACAAGATGGGTGATAGAACAATAGATAGATAGACAAACCCGAAAGATGCTGATAGATAGATATATATAGGGAGAGAGATAGATAGATAGATAGATAGAGAGATACATGATAAATTAGATAGATAGAGATAAATAGATAGATAGATAGGGAGAGATATAGATAGATAGAGATAGATAGATAGAGATAGGTAGCTTGATAGATAGATTGACAAACGCAACAGCTGCTGATAAGATAGATAGATAGATAGAGAGAGAGAGAGAAGAGGCCAAATAGATAGTGATAGACAGCGCCCCAATATATGCTGGTCATATGAGACGTCTGGGGGGTTGGAAGGGAGGGGGGGGGGGGTTTCAAGGAAGGTTCACTTATTGCTTTACTCCACGCGCCTGCCTTCCTTTTACCAACACTCACTCTCTCTCTCTCTCTCTCTCTCTCTCATATATATACAGTATATATATATCGATCATCCTACCTATCTATCTATACGTATATTACAAAGTGGACACTATTAGACACATATGACGCAGGTATCACACATATTAAGAGTCAATATGAGTATGTAGGACAGGTGATGGACAGACAAGAGTAATGATATATGGAGGTCAGGTGTGATGACATGGCAGAAGGGTTATTTATTAGCAGTAATATTGTATAAATTTATCTAGCCTGTCTGCATATATATCTATCTATCCATCAAACTATCTATCTATCTATTTTTCTATCTACCTCTATCTATCTATCTATCTATCTATATATATATGTATATCTATATATCTAGCTATCTGGGTATCATCTTTATTTATATCTACTTACCTACCTACCTATCTATCTACCTATCTAATTATGTAACCCTCCGATTAACTATCTGTGTTTTATCTATATCTACTCATCAAGATATATTAATACATAGACAGGTGACATACAGACAGCAGAGTAATAACATATGCAGGTGACGTACGGTGACAAGGAAGGGGTTCACTTATTAAACTATGACCCCCCCCCCCACCAACACACACACACACACACACACACACACACACACACACACACACACACACACACACACACACACTACATTAAGTTTGTGCATATTTCGCCCATCAACCCGCTGAAACATCTGTGCATTTATATATTGTCAGGCACTATATTATTATTACTGGTATTATTTATTATTAGTAATATTTATATTAATAATATTTGTATTATTATAATTATAATAATACATTATTATTATTATTATTATTATTATTATTATTATATTGTTGTTATTATTATCATTATCATTATTTTTATGAAATTATTTGTAATTCGTATTATTAGCATTGCTATTACACAATTTCAAATATATTTTTATATGAAATTTATAAATACTTATATATGAAACCATTCCCAGTAAGCTATCAAAAACACTGTCCCAACCTAAAGCTCATACCATGCAGGTTAATGACTCGCACCGATGCCAACACCAGTGACACATTTGACTCGTTTGATGCTCTCATTAATACAAAAGTTACCCCTGATCGATCACTAATTACCTTGGCACTTACGGTATTTGACACTTTGATACGTGCATGATTTGGGGGCGGTCATTTATTCGCGTCAAAGTAGAGTAAGTTATTTTAATATTGCAATTTTTATACACCACTGTATATATTTTTGAACTGCGTGGAACTGTGTACGAATGTCAGAGAGAGAGAGAGAGAGAGAGAGAGAGAGAGAGAGAGAGAGAGAGAGAGAGAGAGAGAGAGAGAGAGTATATTCGTGTGTGACACTATGCATAACATCCATTTTCAAATCAATTAACCCAGTACTGGTGACATGTCAGTATTAAATAACATTGTTGAAGTAATCAACATCAAACGGGTTCAAGTTCTACTCCATATGGTTTATAATGAACACCAAAGAGAGTACATTGGGATTTATTTTCAATTGATCACTTCTTAAACTTCACAAAATCATCTAAGTGAAGCTAGAATAAGATTAAAAAGACGTCGCCGGTACAGAACGGTTTAAGGCGAGATTTTTTAGTTTAGTCTAGGGAGCAAACTAACCCTCCTTAACTCCTTCACCACCATTACGTAATTGTCATCATAGTCTGGTTACCATTAGACGTTTTCTTTTAGTTTATACTCTATCTCTACGACTCAAATGGGTAAATACGATCTCTTAATATCATCGGTCCTTCTAAAACTGCGTAAGATTATCTATTTTTAGCAGGAATCAAAGGTAAACAGAGGTCATGGTGCTGAAGGGGTTAAAGCTATTTAATTAAAAGTTCATTATAATATTGAATACTCCCACTGTATAACAACGCTGTGTATCTCATTTAGCATACCGTGTACCTGTTCTGGTTATATGAATACAATATGGCCTGCTCATTAATACAATATGGCCTGCTCATTAATACAATATGGCCTGCTCATTAATACAATATGGCCTGCTCATTAATACAATATGGCCTGCTCATTAATTACTACGGTAGGTGGGGTTGATTAATGAGTTGAATATTCATGCTTTTGTGTGCGCTCTCGTAGGTGTGTTGGAGTGTGTGATTGTTGTTTGTTGTTTGTTGTGTGTGTGTGTGTGTGTGTGTGTGTGTATGTGTGTGTGTGTGTGTGTGCTTGTGGGTATGTGCTAAACAGAATAGTACATACTAGTTGGTTCGCGATTATGCCGTGTGCGTGAGTGTTTGTGTGTGTGTGTGTGTGTGTAAGCGTTTGTGTGCGTATGTGCGTGTATGAATGTAAGCGTGTGTGCGCGTGTCTACCCTAGGATGAAAAACGTACGCATGTGAAATACAAAAAATGTCTACGCATCAGAACAAATTACACTGTATATTTCTCCATCCTTATTGTGATAATTGCTACCAAACATTGGGCAATATTCTCGTAATGAAACAGGGGTCAAAAGATAATTATTGTGAAATATCAGATTTGACTTTGTATGTGTTTCAGGTCTCTATTGCGTGATTTCCTCTTTTTGACTCACTGTCACTGTCTCACTCTCACTCTCTCTCTCTCTCTCTCATTATTATTTATGATTGTATCCCATTACTGCATCAAACAATATACATAAGACATATTTCTCTCTTTCTCTCTCTCTCTCTCACTGCCAAACTAAATTTTTCCTCCATCAACTTTCCGTCATCTTCCATTGAGCCTTTGAAGTTCGGTCGCACATTTATTTTTTTCCATTGTATAAGCTCCAGCTGTATTGTGTTATTATATTTCTTCGCATGATATTCGTCGTATACAGCATTTAACCCCTTCTGTACCGGCGAAGTCATTTTAATTTGATTCTAGCTTTAATTAGACAATTTTGTGCAGTTTAAGAAAAAAAAAATCGAAAAATATACAAATTAATCTTGAAGGCGGATCTTGGGGTATTATTTGTTAAGCTTGATGGAGGTCTAGGGAGGAAACTGAAAACACAATAAAAAAGGTATATATTTAAGCAAATGTATACCCCTTTCCCCCTTATAGCTCTCATAGGCTTAATTATAGTTTGAAGATTAATTAATATGATTGCTCAGTTTTACTAATATTGTAAACAATGAGCAATATAATTAATTAACATTGACTGTGTGCAATATACCGATGTGGTGGTAATAAAATCCCTCTACAGATTTATACCTAGGTTCAATCACTCATAAACATTGGGGGACCTCCAGTATTTCTAATTATGAAAGTATTTGTATGGAAACGAATTGATGAGTATGACAAAATTGGTAGTAATATTAGCTCGATTCCTTTAGTCGCTTTTAAAGGGGAATGGTTCACTTTTTGGGCGATGTTTGCATGTATTCATTATTTTTCTAGTTTCCTCCCTAAACCTCCATCAAATTTAAAAAAAAACTTCCATTAGATCCCCCTTCTAGATTAATTTGTACATTTTTCGGTAGAAAAATTTCCCGGCCGAAGGCCGGTTCTTCCAACATTACAGACTCACTATCGTTCGCCAGGGAGAAATTCGACACCTAAATAGCACGAAAGGTCTAAATATTGGCGAAGAAATGGGGCTAAAGGTTTTAAAGTCGACTAACTAATGGAACAAACATCTTCACACCTGAAACCTAATGGAGCTAAACATGAGGGAGAAGGGGGTCCAGAAAACCGGCCCTTGTCCCCTTAAGTTAGAGAGGTTAATGATCTAGAATTATGGCCTAATCAAAATAAATAGATGATAGCATATTATTTATCCCACACCATTAACGACACCTCGAAATTAGTGATATTTAATACCATATGGCTTTCATAATTAGGCACTGTTCACTGTTGAAAAACCATGTAATTATGTATTTTAATCACACCCACACACACCAACTCTCGCTCTCTCTCACACACACACACGCACCTATTTATCTGTCTATCTATCTATATATCTATCTACCTACCTACCTACCTGCCTGCCTACCTACCTACCTACCTATCTATCTATCAATCTATCTACCTAACCATTTTTCTTTCTCTTTCTATCTATCTATCCCCCTGCCTATGTTTCTCCATGTGTTTGTGTGTGTTCGTCTGTGTTTACTCCATTTTCTATCCCTCTGTTTTCATCCCAGACTATTTTTAACTCTCCCCCCTCCCTCCCCCCGACACCCAATATCACGCCTTCCAAACACTTTCATTTTTGCCCACTGTCACTTTCATCCATATTTCCAGTGCCATTGCGTTCAATTTGTATGGGTACGTTTTAGTTGAGAACCCACCTTCTCTCTCATGTTGAGCCCCATTACTGTCGAGATTTCAAGAGGTTCACCCCCTTAGATCGTCGATTTTATGACCTTTCACTACATTTATTTTGGTTTTGATATTATCCTGGAAAGCGATAGGAAGTCTGTAATTTAGCAACAATTGGCCTTTACCCGAAGCGGATATTAGGGGTATTTTCTAAGCTTAATAAGTCTAGGGAGAAAACGTACAAAACAAAAAAGAATATGAATCTATAAGACAATAAATGACACCATAGATAAACAATCCCCTAACCACGCCTTCAAAACCATATATTTTCACCCTGTGTCACTTTCAACGATATGTGCTGTTCCATTAGGTTCGATTTTAACCCTTTCATTTTACGAGGATACCATTTTTGCTTCGTTCTGGCTATGATTAGACGATTGTATTAACCCCTTCTGTAACGGCGACGACTTTTTCATTTTAGTCTAGCTATACTTTGAGGATTTTGTGGAGCTTATGAAGGATATGTGGTACCGGTAGTAAAAAGAAATGGGCCATATAGTTCGAAGCCTGTTAATTGCTGGAGGCCCTTTTTCAACTGAAGAAATCTTCTAACAGTAGCCAGCATACAGTTAAAAGGACGGCACCGGTACTGAAGGGCTTGGCTTAGGACGGAGTTGTGGGAGTCAGAAGGTGAAATTAGATACCTACATGTTACCCCTTTCTTACAAATCCTTCCTAAGCTGCATAAAATCTTCTAACAACAATAAGAATATGAAGAAGAGAGCGGTTTATTATTATTTAAGGGGATAAATATATCTGGCAGTATCATATCTTAAACTGTTATATGTGTTCTTCTCCTGTCACCTCGCTTTCCTTTCTCGTGACTCTTGTTGATCCTCCACAATCCTTGTGGGAGTAAGGGCTGGCTACTGACTGATTGACTGACTGCATTGTATAGTTTTGTTAGTCAACCATAATCCGAATGATGCATTGATGTGTTCATGTTATACTTTGCTGCTTTGCATAATGGTGTTTTCTATTATATCTACTGTATATCGCATATTACCTAGAATGAAAGTTCTCGACTGACTGACTGACTGAGTGCTAGAGTAAAGATAGAAATACAAACTAATAATGGATTGGAGGAATTTGGGACTTTTTCTGTATGGAAGACTTATTGGCAGGTTAACTTGGAGGTGATTGAGGGGATGGATAATAGATGAAGAATAGCTAGAAGTTAGAAATATAGTTAGACAGAAAACAATTCTGACTTATCTTCTTTAGTCCATATACATTTTTACAATTTGTGTTTTGTCCAACTTCAAATAATTTTGCTAGTTGCTTATAAACTTCCTTCGTATTCTGCTATGATTAAATTTGTTTATTACATTACTTTTGTCCATAATGAAAATATATACAGTATAATTTAGCTTAGTATTTCCAATGAGATAATACGATATATCCCGAGCTTTTATGATAAAACTCTCTCGCGGTTAAACTTAGCCTTTCTATTTTAAGAATTCATTCAAGTTTCTGAAAATCTCCCATAAATTTTCCATCAGTCTCTCGTCTTCTGATCCGACCTTTCATGCCTTTTCTGCAATAACCCCATCAATACTGGTTCACTTTAGAGATCGTATGGTAAGAGAGATCGACTATCCTCTTCTTTGAACGCCATTTTCGTCCCATAATACTACTACTACTACTACTAATCATAATAATAATAATAATAATAATAATAATGATGATGATAATAAATACATAAATATATAACAGAGAGAGAGAGAGAGAGAGAGAGAGAGAGAGAGAGAGAGAGAGAGAGAGAGAGAGAGAGAGAGAGAGCGAGAGCGAGAGCGAGAACAGGAATTAGTTTTATATCTGTACATGTAATATTTAGATCCAATGAACAAACTACATAGCTCGCATCAATATTACAAAATGTAATACTAAATAATAATTTATAAATAAATAATAATATATAATAAATGTAATAATAATATTACAAAATGGCTAAGGACAAATTTGAGTTTAAGGAGAAACAAATCTGGCTCCAAAATGGCGAAGGTTGGCGGATTTTCGTTATCAGAGGGTCTCTAGTTCAGCTTATCTTTCCCATAATATTATCGGGGTCAATATAATATAATTTTCATGTAAGTTTGATCTCATTTGCTGAGGGTTAACCTACCTCTCTCTCTCTCTCTTCATCTGTGCTATCCTTTCCTTCCACTTTCTCTTAGGGTGGTTATCTCTACTAGGATTAAGTCCTGGCCACCTCGCAGGGATCGTAAGATTTGTGTGGCCAGTGTATCTATGTAAAAATGTGTGTGTGTGTGTGTGTGTGTGTTTTCTCCGGTTAATATTAATGATTATACCTAATTACTAAATCAGACTCCCTATATGAATCTCTCTCTCTCTCCTCAGTGGATTACCAATACCATTCATGAACCTAATACCGCATAAATCAAGACTCCATTATCACTTTTGAGTTTATATATATTGGTCATCATTACTCCCATGATCACTTTCCCATTAGGGGGAGATGGGTCGTTTTTCTGGTTCCTCATCTTCTTCCTCATTTTTAGCCCTATTAGTTTTCAGATTTTAAGACATTCGACCCATTAGTTAGGCGATTTTAAGACCTTTGGCCCCATTTCTTTACCCATGTTAAGATTTTGTTTTGTAATTTCGATTTGTTCTGGCGAGTGAAAGCAAGCCTATAATTTAAGAGGAACCAGTCTCTGGCCGGGACTTTTTTCTATCGAAAGATTTACAAAATTATCTTGAAGGAGGGTCTAGGGTGTGGTTTTTAAGCTTGATGGAGGTCTCGGGAGGAAACTAAAACAAAATACCGATAATAATAAAGATGAATAAGCCAAAAAATACAATCATCCCCCCTTAAAAATACAATCATCCCCCCTTTAAAATACAATCATCCCCCCTTTAAAATACAATCATTCCCCCTTTAAAATACAATCATCCCCCTTAAAAATACAATCATCCCCCCCTTAAAAATACAATCATCCCCCCTTTAAAATACAATCATCCCCCTTAAAAATACAATCATCCCCCCTTAAAAATACAATCATCCCCCCCTTAAAAATACAATCATCCCCCCCTTAAAAATACAATCATCCCCCCTTAAAAATACAATCATCCCCCCCTTAAAAATACAATCATCCCCCCTTAAAAATATCTGATCCGACGTGTTGTGGGATATTATGATCGCGTTTAGTTATTATTGAGGGATTTGCTTGTTGTTTGTCATTCTTGAGCAATGTATTTTAGTTTGTCCCCTAGGCTAATACAAATGCCTCTCCATATTTCCTTCAAACTATAGAGAATGCCCACCTAGACCCCCTTCGAAGTCCGATGTTGTCAAAGTTATAGGCTCGCACTCGCTCGCTCAGAAAAGTATTGACACCTGTATGGGGTGAAGCATCTTATTATCAACAAACTAATGGGGGAATACGAAACATAAACGAACGTACCAAGTATATTATGATCAATAATTGGGATCGGCAATATCTAAGCTTAATTTCTTCATATCGAGTGAATTATACAAACATGTTCCTACACTTACCCAACCTATTCAACATCTGACAGACATTAATACAGCACAGAGCAAGCCAAACGTAATGACAGCTGGGACATAACTTATTAGCGCGACTGTACACGATTTATTGGGGTCGCTTGCCCATTGACTGCCTCCCTGTGTGCCTGTCTTATCACAATGTATCTCTATTGAATTTCACTTCCTCGCAGTCCATTAATTATTTATCTGATTCAACCAGCCACGAGCTTTGTTGATCATTGAGTGGCGATTGATTATATTTGTGTTGCAAAGAGAGGATCACCTTAATTTGCATAAAAATGTCTTCCAGTATCCTATATGCATTATCGATTTAAAATATTAAATTGAAAGTCTTTCAATGTCACTTTATCTCCCCACTTTCCTTTCTTAGCTCTCACATACTGTAAATCTTCGAAAAGGACGACGTAATAGACATTTTCCTTAAGCAATTTTTCATCTCCCACACGTTTCACCTTGATTAAACTCAAGTCTCAAATAAAACTCGATAATTCACCTCCAACAACAGTCACTACATTACCCCCTGTCATTGTATACCCTGCTCTATTAATTTTTGGTAATATTATATTATTCATATATATACAGTATATAAATATATATGTGTGTTTGGGGGGGGGGGGGGGGGCACTTGTTACAGGTAGCTTTGCGTTTTGTATCCTTCATATATATATATATAAATTATTGGGTGTACTGTATAACCTCTGCCTTTAACACTATCTGATCCGACGTCTTGGGGTTGTTATTGTAATATTTTGTTTAATTATTATTAAGGGTTGTTCTTGCTTTTGCCATTTTTGAGCGATGTATTTTAGTTTGCCCCCTAATGTCCTCAGATCTTTCGTAAACTGTATATAGTCAAGGGACTGGAGTTATCACAGAGATGCACCAGTCCTGACGTTATTCTTGAATTACAGTGTGCTGGCTTAATAATCCAATATGGTTGATAGCCTCTGAAGTTCTATTTTAACTAATGTATATATAGTCGTTTTATGATAGCCTGATTAAACTGTCAAAAAGCGTCATAATCTTCAAAGGGTTAAGATAACAATTTAATACCGGTAATCTGAATGACAATAATCTAAGGCCGGTCAGACACAAGATGAAAAAGCGTCCTCGTGAAGAAGCTTAAGGGGAGATCTCCACTTGAGGGATTTTTTTCTTGACCCCTTTCTCCCTCATGTTTAGCCCCATTGCTTTTGATACTATAAAACGTTTGCCCCATTAGTTTAGCAATTTTAAGAACTTTCACCCCATATTAAGACCTTTCTTGCCATTCAGGTGTCGATTTTATCCTGGCGAGCGATAGCGAGCCTGTAATTTAAGAGGAACCGGCCTTCGGCCGGGACATTTTTCTACCGAAAAATGTACAAATTTATCTTGAAAGGGACTCAAGGGGGTGTAATTTTAAGCTTGATGGAGGTCTAGGGAACAACCTAAATACCTCCCCTTAAGAGGGGGATGGTTATTTATTTCCTGGACCCCCTTCTCCCTCATGTTTAGCATATTAGGTCTGAGATTTTAAGATGTTCGTTCTATTAGTTTGGCGATTTTGGGACCTTTCGCCCCATTTTATTGTCAATATTAAGACCATTCGTGCCATTTAGGTGTCATTTTCTTTCCTGGCGAGCGATAGTTAGCCTGTAATAAAATATGGAACCGGACTTCGGCCGTGACATTTTTCTACCGAAAAATGTACACCTTTATCTTGAAAGGGGGAATAGGGGGGGTGTATTTTTAAAGCTTGATGGAGGTCTAGCGAGGAAACTCATAAATGATAAAATATATATATATATATATAGAGACCAAAAACCAAGCACCACCCCTTAATATCAAATGTATATAGTTCCCTCTTCAAAACCTCCTGTACAACTAATATAAGTTTGTATATTCTTTCTATAATGTCATGGCTATTATGTACCTGATATATTTTCCTATAAATAGGTATTCCTGTAATATCCAACATATTACGATTCGTCTCATCTTACTTGTTACGTCTGCATAATTTATCATTTCACTATAACTTAACTTATCATCTACAGAAAAATCATCATCAGTTCTTTCCTAAAAATAATACTGTCGATAAATGTACACTCGGTCCAAAAAGTATCTGCACCCTTATGCTGATCATCTGGTGTGTACATCTCGGTAGGGTTGGCATCTCTGCCTGCAACTATATCCATGTGCCAGAGACTATCGTCTCTGACACATGGATATAGTTGCAGGCTGAGGTGCTAAACCTATCAAGCTGTACACACCAGATGATCAGGGTAAGGGTGCAGATACTTTTTGGACCGAGTGTACAACTCCAAAAATATATAATAACAGACAAAAAATAAAATAATATATATTATATCTGAACCACAAACAGCCACCTTCACCATTAATAATTTTCTCATCCCCTCTATAAATATATATTTATATATCGCTCTCTCTCTCCCGTCACAATCCAGCTATATGTCCAATCTATTCGTGAAAATTAACATTCACCAACAAATGGTGTAATGGTTAGTGTTTAATATCTGTATGTGGTAACCAAGGTTCGAATCCCCTTCGGGGGGTCACGGCGTCGGGGAATAGATATATAGAATATCATCAAATCGCAATCATCAACTATCTAACCAATGTAACTTATCTTCTGAGTGTGGTGTCCCGAGTTCGAATCCCGGGAGGCCATGTGCTTTCATTAGTTTATTCAAGTGCATTGGGGTTTGTAATTGATGATTAATGTTAAGCACGGGGGTGTTACTTAATCTTCCATCATATCAATTTTCCTTCATCAGTGCCCAATCTCTCTAGCCCCACCACCACCATCAGGTTTTAATCAGGGCCCAATTAAGTTTTTTTTTCTCCGTTATCATCAGGACCAATCTTTCACCACCACCTGTGTCCCTACTCAAGCCAAGATCTCACATTTTATTAAATGGAAAATTATGTAGATCAAACAAATTTGAATAAAATGCCATCGCGCAAAAGACCTGATGTATAAACTAATATATATATATACCGGTATATATATATATATATATATATATATATATATATATATATACCGGTATATATATATATATATATATATATATTTATGTGTATGGTATGTATATATAAATTATACCAACGTGACCGAAAAACGTTATATTGTGATGACAGGACAAGTTTCGATTCTCATTGGAGCCCTCTTCAGGTGTGAATACTATTGAATAGGACTCCAGAGAGAGTCGAAACTTGTGTCACCACAATAAAAAGAATAGTTATCAATAAAATGATCTTCCTCGATGGGTAATTTAATATATTTTCCATCGTAGGCCATCATTTTTCCTCATCACCACCACCATTTCTTTAAACCTCCACCACCATCACCATCACCAAATATATTCATCATTTGTATACTACCCATATCTTAACTAGTAACTATGCATCACCAAGTTCTCCACCACTTTCATAGTCAATTTAAGCGGGTATCACACGAGCACTAATCCGACCAACCAATTGACCAACCAACTTGCATCGGGACGATCGACGTTGGTAATAATTAGCACACGGCATCATACTATCACCAACCAACTGCAGACGACACAGTGTTCTCCTGCTTAAAACACGCAATACTTTTTATGTAATTGTAATAACTATACATAATCATATCTAATAAATTAAATTATAGAGGAAATGTAATATTTAAATGTTAAATGTCGCTTACGGAAGGTTAGAATTCAGACTTTGAAAAATTGAAGGATTGCGCATCTACGGTTCCTTAGCCTATGTAGGCTACTGCCTTTTATAAGGTGTGTACATAGTTCAATAGTCCATAGTTCAATAGTTCAATAGTTCAAGGCTGTTGATGAGTAAACTAGTTTATTAGAATGACCACCTAACACTATTTACCAATCTGAATACATTGATAACTATGGCATTACAAAACAGAGTTCTCGGCGAAGTAGACATGCTTTTTTTTTTTTTGCGAGGCTCGCATAGCCTACTCATGGAGTTTAATTGATCGCGCAAAAACCCTGCCTAACTATATTATTTTGTAAAAGTCCTTTTACTACTGGTCGATCAAGAGCGTATTATGGTTAATATGTCTACCAGAGGGACTACATGAAAACACACATGCTGATAACTCAAAGGCAGGGAATAATAATAATGCGATATTAGTCACTCCTTAGGCTACATAGGGAATGCTTATCAAATATCAATGCCTTGTAATTATTATGTAATATATGATATACTGTAAATATATATAACACATAGCCTAACAATTACTCGGTTCTGTCTACATAACAAACGCATATATGAACTATAAAAGATGATGGTTACAGTGTGCATTCGGCGATGATATGTTTGGTAGACTACTAATTGCACATTTTAATAGAATAACGCTATGCATATTCATCTTATCTAGACTAATTTGTACCCAATGCTATAATTATATAATATCTATGTGGGTTTTAGTTTCTTAATTTCTATTACCGGTACATTAAATACAAACTAACCTAGAGAAACTTATCCCAGTTTATGGTAATCTATCCTGTAACGTACATTATACAATTACTATTACAGCGTACACTATTTAAATCAAACGAATGTATGTATAAACATTAATGACTAATATAACAGTCATAATTATGATACATTTAAATTTATCTGCTGGTATTGTGTAAAAGAAATGCAGCGGCGAGTGAAGCCTAGAGAGGCTGCATGTAGTAGGCTATAGCCTAATAACAAGCAGTGCATTATGTATGAAAATACTGTATAGGAAGTCAATTAACGACATCTGCTGCAGATATAATATCACTATATATCACCATAACATGTCTCCAAGGTCACAAATACAAAATAAAGCATTTATAATTTTAAATAAGACAATATACCCTGACAGTTGTGGCAATGTTTGCCGTCTTTCGTGATGTGACGAGTTAAACATAATTTCCCGAACGTTTGTACTAGATATATTTATTTACGCTGTGTACTTCGACAGACTAGGCATTATTTCGTTAAAGTGAAGACTGAATGGCTTAGCATAGCATAATATATCGGTAAATAGCAATGCTAACCGATTTATTTGACTACAGGTTGGCGACTTGGCCAACGGTTTTCGCTCACGACCGACGAGTTGGTTGCTCTGATTGACGTCGGACAACACAATCTCGGCAAAAGATTGTCCAGATTCCAGTTGGTTGGCCAGATTAGTGCCCGTGTGATACCCGCTTAACTCTTACGATAATGGGGCTCAAATTCGAAAAGTATCCCAAGCTGTAGGCTACATATTCAAGATATAGTCACCAGTTATATGCATCTGCTGTCACAGCCCTCTCCGAATTTCCAAACCTAACGAGGTACTGCCTAAGGAAATACACAGTGAAAACCATACAATGCACCGGCGAAAGAGCATGTCTTACAATCTAAACACACTCGGCACTATCATGCAGCTCCCATTTTGTGTTTAGCCTAACGTTATTCCACCTCAAAGTCCACATGTAGAAGCACAATAAGACCCAACAATTGCAGTCTTCCACCCATATTAATACAATCAAACTGACTTAAGCATCTTATTAAAAGAAAACACCAAGCTGAACATGCTCGCCATCCATTAGATAAGAAGCCGGGAGGGAGGACGGCGAACATAAAACTGACTTTAAATTTATCTCCCAACATTCAAAGTCTAGGCCTATAGTAAGTGAGCCATGTTCCATCCAAAATCTTCGTCATATACTCACAAGGGCGACGAGGAACCTGTAGAAGCAGGAGGACATCGGGGCGGGAGATAACGGAGATTAATTATGGATATCACTGGCGCACTACCACACACACCGATACTCGCGCCGCTATGACAGGATGTGATCGTCTTGTGCGTGTGTGTTGATGATCCCACTACCTGTTGTCTCCCTTATGCCTTCTCTCCTCCCCCTATTCCTCCATCCCATCCCTATACATCCCCCAATCCCCTTCCCCCTTATTGTCCCTTGTTCCCCCTCGCTGTCGTCTTTCCTATCCCCTCCCCCTCCCCCCCCTCTCCCCCCCCCCCCCCCCCCCCACCTCAGTACAGCTTGGTGATCCCTCTACCTGTAGTCTCCCTTATCCCTCCTTTCCCCGCTTTCCCCCCCACCAATCTAAGCCCCCCCCCCCTTTCTCACCCCCGCATTGCCTGTTATTCCCCCTACCTATAGTGTCTCCCCTACCCCTCCCTCCCCCATTTCATCCACCTCCAAACCCGTCACCTCCTTCCACTCCGCCGCCCGTGCACTACCCTCGTACACCCAAACTAAAATAAATATCAGTTACTAATGGAACTGTTAAGATTTTGGCGAAGTTAGACGAAACATGATACTCTCGCACCGTGTTTATAGTGTTTACATAATAAAAGACTTAACATCTATGAATGCACTTGCTCATTTTCCCTCCTCCCTCCCTCAACCCCCTTTACTCCCGCCCTCCATGACCACGCGTCTCTGTATATCCTCACCTACTCACCTCCTTGCTTCCCCCTCTAGCCTCACTACAGGCAAAGACCCTTTCTTTTTATCTTATTATGTATTCAAAATCGCTTATAGATGTTTATACACAAGTGATATTATCATACTGATATTATCTTCAGCATAGAGAGTAATGTGTACATTGAGATGAAGTGTACGCCAGCAAGAGTAGTGTTTCCTATCGGCCGCTAGAGGTGCTACTGTCGCGGCCAGCCCGGGCAATAAACAAAATTAACGCTCAGTGCCCCATCCTTATACTATTTAAAATCCTTGCTACAGGTCAAATGATTCAAATCTCCAATTCTTCTGTCGCCACTGCCAGTTGATTTTATCTGTTTACTTGGGTTCATTGCTCGACTAGTTTTGTTATGACCGTTAATATAATCTTGTTTTGATTATTATATACAAACATGAACATATCGACCGGCCGTGACAATTGTAAGAGACAAAATGTGTTTACAACACAAGCAAGTCTCCACGGCTACCAAATATAACGATCCTTTACACGAACGAAACGTCTAGAAATATATTGTTAGCTTTAGAAAACTAAGCCATAACCTTCTTGAATTTAACATTCATTCCCTTATATTTGGCAACACCTTCCCTGCATGTTTAAGAATATGTCCCCATAACCCCTTCCCCGACTACCCCTACGTCCTGCCTCTCGCCATCCCGACTCCTCCCACTTGCTCGCTTCTTCAGCATGTTGTGTATTCTTGTGTTCTCATTTCTTTAAAATACTTACAATTTTGTTACTTAGCAGTTAACACACGGGCACTAATCTGGCTAACCAATTGGCCAACCAACTAGAATCGGGGCGATCGACGTTGCTGATACTTAGCACACGGCATCATATTATCACCAACCAACTGCAGACGACACAGCGTTCTGCTAGCCTCAAACCTACTTAAAACATGCAATACGTTTTATGTCATTGTAATAACGATACTTAATCATATCTAATAAATAGGAATACAAAGGAAATACAAATTTTAAATGCTAAATATCGTTTATGGGATATTGGTATTGAGTTTGGCAAAATTGAAGGATTGCGCATCTACGGTGCTATATGTACTGCATTAATTATAAGGTGTACAGCATTCAATAGCCAAGGCCGTGGAGGAGTAAACTGGTTATTAAAATTACTACCTCGCACTATTTACCAATACATTGATAATTAGACCATTACAAAAGAGATCGCGGTCATGTAGACATGCTTTCTTAGTTAATAGGCTATTGTTGTGAGACGCTCGCATAGCCTACTCATGGAGTTGAGCTGATTGCGCAACAACACTGTCCCTAACTATATTATTTCATAATAATCCTTTTCCCGACTGGTCGATCAAGAGCGCATTATGATTGATAGGTCTACCAAAGGGACTACATGAAAACACATATAAAAGAAGGTAGGGAAGAATTATAATGCGATATTAGGCACTCCTTACATAGGGAACGCCAGCTTATAAAATTTCAACGCCTTAGACTTATTATGTAATATATATTGTAAATATATACACGGCATAGCATAGCAGTTACTCGGTAATGTCTACATAAAACATGCAAATATGAACTATATAAAACGATGGTTACAGTCTGCCTTCTGCGATGAAATGCTTGGTAGACTACTAATTGCACACTTTAATAGAATAACGCTATGCATATTCATCTAATCTAGAATAATGTGTACCTAATGTTATAATTATATAACATTTATGTAGTTTTCAGATTCTTAATTTATATTACATTGAACACCAAACTAACCTAGAAAAACCTATCCCAGTTTATGGTAATCTATCCTGTAACGTACAGTATATTGTATAAATACTATTACAACGTACACTATTTAATTCAAATGAATCTATGTAAAAGAATGACTGAACTAATAAAATAATATCATAATTATGATAGTTAAAATTATCTGCTGGTATTGTGTAAAAGAAATACAGAGGCTGTAGTAGGGTATAGCCTACTGTAATGACAAGCAGTGCATTCTGCATAAATATACTGTATCAGAAGTCAATTTAAGACATTTTCTGTAGATATAATATCACTATATATTACCATAACATGTGTCGAAGGTAAAAAATAAAATATTTTTAATATTAAATAAGACTATATTCCCGACAGTTTTAGGAATGTTTGCTGTATTTCGTGACGTGACCAGTTTAATCATCTTTTCCCGAACGTTCTTACTAGCTATATATATTTACGCTGTGTACTGTACTTCGACAGACAAGCATTATTTCATTAATGTGAAGGCTGAATTGATTAGCATAGCGTAATATAACGGTGAATAGTAATACTAACCGATTTATTTGACGGCGGGTTGGCGAAAATTGGCCAATGGTTTTCTATCACGATCGAAAACAGTTGGTTGCCCCGATTGATGTCGGAGCAACACAATTTCGGCAACAGATTGCCCAGATTGGTTGGCCGGAATACTGCCCGTGTGATAGCCCCTTAATACTTCATCACAATCAACACCACAATCATCACTACTAACATTATATATACGGTACCACATATCCCTTCACCACCATCGATAATATCCTAGCCAATCATTCAACGCTATCATCACCACCAATAATGTTCCACCCTCATCACTACCACCACCATCAGCTATCTCCACCACCATCAGCTCTCCATCACCAACAGCTCTCCCCCACCATAAGATCTCTCCACCACCATCACATTTCTCCACCATAATCAGATCTCTCCAACACCATCACATTCCACCATAACCACCAGATCTCTCCTCCACCACCACCACCACCACCACACCTCTCCACCACTGTTCATCAATCAAGCTTATAAATACCTCAGTGGGAATCGCCTCCCTGTGGTAATGAGCCTTCTCTTATCATTTATATGATTTTCTTACCTCGCAGTGACGGCTGGAATTTAATGTAGGAACGAAAAGTATGTCACTGGAGTTTCGCCCTACTGAATGAAATAGCTTAAATGTTTTCCCAGATATGTTCGACTCACAATTTCTTCAAGTGCCATTGAATGATTATATATATATATACTGTATATTCCTGTTTTTCTTTCTAGACATATGGTAGGCTTTTTATTACCTGTAGATTAGATTGCGATTACTCATGAGATCTTATTCCTAATGATAAGTCAGTTGATGTAAGCAAACAGAGGCATAGAAACGATATAATTGTAAAATGTCGATCGAAATTGAATTAAGTCCATCGATTGAGAGCAAAGAAGATATATACACATAGATAATATATACACATAGATATATACACATAGATATATACACATAGATATATACACATAGATATATACATATAGATATATACACAGATATATACACATAGATATATACACATAGATATATACACATAGATATATACACATAGATATATACACATAGATAGATCACTAAGCAAGATTTACAATATCGGCGACACAAAATCCTGTATTCTTAAGTTAAGTTAAGTTAAGGGGGGTCACCTGCTTAAGTTAAGGGGGGTCACCTGCTTAAGTTAAGGGGGGTCACCTGCTTAAGTTAAGGGGGGTCACCTGCTTAAGTTAAGGGGGGTCACCTGCTTAAGTTAAGTTAAGGGGGGTCACCTGCTTAAGTTAAGGGGGGTCACCTGCTTAAGTTAAGGGGGGTCACCTGCTTAAGTTAAGGGGGGTCACCTGCTTAAGTTAAGGGGGGTCACCTGCTTAAGTTAAGGGGGGTCACCTGCTTAAGTTAAGGGGGGTCACCTAGTTAAGTTAAGGGGGGTCACCTGCTTAAGTTAAGTTAAGGGGGGTCACCTGCTTTTTTTCTCCTTTTCTCTTTCTCTGACTTGTATCCATTCGGCCCCATTCAGCCTATCGTTTTAAAGCGTTTATCCCCATCCAGGTGTCGATTGTTTCTTGGCATGCTGGCAGCGAGCCAGCATATTTTGTTTTAATGTTTTTGACAGCAGGCTAAATTTGTACATTTTTCGATAGAAAAACGTGTCCGGCGAAGCCGGATTTCTCCATACAATGCTAGGTCGCTATCGCTCGCCAGGAAGAAAATAACACCTGGATGGAGATAAACGTCTTAAAACAGTAGGCTGAATGGGGCCAAATGGATACAAGCCAGAGAAAGAGAGAGAAGGAGAGAAAAAAAGCAGGTGACCCCCCTTAAGTGATACTCTCAAATTTCATGTTCGCAATGTCACGCCCTTCATTAAAGTTCCATTCATTTTATCAAAAGATAATATGGATTTATTGAACGCCGCCATGGAAAGGAAATGGTCAAGTGAGGAGTACTTATTGGGTAGTAACAACGATAGGAAGAGGGACATTTCATCATCTGTAATATATTCTGTTGTAGGCCTCAAGGGCACTTTGTCTTTAAGGGGAGATGGGTCGTTTTTCCGGTCCCCCTTCTTCCTCATGTTTAGCCCCATTAGTTTGGCGATTTTAAGACTTTTCGTCCCGTTTCCTTATCAATATTCAGACCTTTCATACAATTTAGGAGTCGATTTTTTCCTGACAAGTGATAGCGAGCCTGTAATTTTAGAACAACCGGCCTCCGGCTGTGACATTTTTCTATATAACAAATTTACACATTTATCTTGAAGGGGGTTCTTGGGGGTGTTTTTTAAAGTTTGATGGATGTCTAAGGAGGAGACTAACAAATAATAAATAGATTAAAAATCGACCAAAATGTGAACCATCCCCCCTTAAAATGTATGTATTTTTAATCGCAAAGGTACACGCGCGTACATACACTGCTTTGAAAGAGCTGGAATTCGGAGAGGAGAAAATCTAATGAGAATGTCATATTTCTTTACCTCGGTGAAGAAACCTGGCGTCAAATTCGTTACTGCTTGGCTCAAATCCAGGTTAGGGGAACATTTTTAATAATATATATTAGATTTTAAAGACAGGTGACTGAATGATTCGACCAGTAAATAATTTCAATCAGTAAATCCCAACGAGTGCAAATTCGACCAGGACTGATGGGGTAGGTTAAGTTTAGATTGGCTGATTGAATTGGCACTGGTTGAGTTCAGCTGCTTGAAATGGTCTACTGATGTAATTGTTCAGGAATAGACTTTTATGATAAATTCATGTTGTGATACTCACCTGTCAAAAGCGATGGCCATTAAGGTAAAGACGGACGCGCAGATGGATAGGATGGACACGAACTGACTAATCTTGCAGTAGATGAGACCAAAACGCCAATGGAGGTTGAGCATGTAGGTGAAGTTGAAGATGACGTTGAGCGTCGAGACCATCGCATCGGCCACTGACAGATTAACCAGGAAGATGTTCGTGACGGTGCGCATCCGGCGATCGGCGAGCACGATCCAAATGACGATGAGGTTCCCGCCCGTCGCCACGATCACCATCCCCATGAACACAACGTACCAGATCAGTTCATGCCACCAGGGGAGGTTGAAATTGTTCAGTTCGGTGGCGTTACCGGGCGAGGCGTCTACCGTGTTGTTCAGGATGAGGACGCTGGCATTCGTGTCTAGGCCGAGAATGTCGCGATCCACGGCGCTCGCGTTCGCGTACTGGGTGAAGTTGTAGCTCTGCCACTCATAGTCGCTCACTCGTTCTATTAGCTCCATGATTGCGCTTTTTCTTATTTTATTTTGGTTTTGTGAGGGATGGAAGGTATTTTTCAGCAGTTTTCACAGAACTTGGGAAATCCTCTTATGGAGACATGGTGCTAAGTCAGTTTTGGTATATCGTCATAGTACACTTGGAATTGTTCTCTACCTGAGCCTTTTATGCCGGTGCTAAGGTCTAAGGTTTATCACTATGTAAAAGTTAACCTCATCTGTGAAGCTTATCACTTAAAAACGGTATTAAATTAAGAACATTTTCTAGTTCAATAAGCTCTTGCAACTCATTTTAAATAAGCTTGCTTTTCAATAATCGAAAGCTATTTATAAGATATGCACTGAATAGTCCTGAAAGCTAAGCATATCTAAACCTAATATACTCGCGAATACAAAGTTATTTCCCGTGTTGATATCTGGATATTCATTTAAGAGACGGATATTTTTTCTCCAATACCGGCCTCTCCCCAAACCTCATAAAAGACGTATCGACAGATCCAGGTTTTTGTTTATCTCACTGTTTTATATCTGTAGTATATACCTCCTGGGTTATTCAGTGAAGTTTCAAAGTGTGTTTTTATATATGCATCTTACTCAATGTTGGCTTGATTAAACGTCTGGATTGGTGGAACATATAATAGTAGAAATGTATATACTAAATAACTCAATAGTTTTCTTTTATTGCCTAATCACTTATCGTCCCTTTCGATAACAAGACAAAAGAAGCAAGTTCAAGTTACTACGTATACTGACGCTGTCCTTGACTTTTCGAATCGATCCGAGACTGAATCGAACCACCTTATTCATTCTTTACTTGCTATTGACATTTCGATTAAGCGGAGCGGAGTCTCAGAATGCATTGTTATTGGTTTATCTTAAATATTATTAATTTTCATCATTCTCAAGCAGAGGAGAAAAAGGCGTTCCTCGCACAATTAACTTTTATAACCCGATAACTTTTCTCATTAATTGTATACTAGCTACCACCAGGCGGTATTTGTTCAGCGAGTGAAGATCTGCCAAAGTAAATGGGAAGAAATACCCTCAATTAGCTAAAAAGTAAGTTTTTTTCACATAACTCGAAATAACGCCAGACAAAAGAGTTTACCTATTGTATACTGTTTGTATATTGTATACTGTTTTTACACCACAGGAGCTACCACCAGACGCCTATATTTAGCTGGGAAAGGAGGCTGGGTAGTGAATAAATTAAGCCCGACCGATCCCCTGCGTGTCATAAAGCGGTTTTTCACACTCAGTTGACTCTCACGCACAGCTGGCTCACTCACACACACTTTCACAATAGTTTAGGCATTATAGTTTCACAGTAGTTTAGGGAATAGTTTCACAGTAGTTTAGGCAATAGTTTCACAATAGTTTAGGGATTATAGTTGCACAGCAGTTTAGGGATTATAGTTTCACAGTAGTTTGGGGATTAGTTTTAAGCTGGGAGAGGAGAGCTGTTTAGTTCCTTGATACTGGTAGAATTCGACAGCTCATAACCGTACTTAACACTGCAGCAACAATTCGACAGCCATATGCCTTCTTTGATAGCTGGGAGAGGATAGCTGTTTAGCTCCTATGATACTGCTATAATTCAACAGCTAATAACCGCATTAAACACAGCAGCCACAGTTGGACAGCTGTATGCCTTCTTTGATACAGGGCTATAATACGACAGCTGGGAATTCCTTTAACACAGCAGCGTTTATTTCGACATCTGAGCACCGCATTTAAGACAGCAGCAGTGTTTAAGTCCACAGTGTTATGCTTTTTACACAGCAGCAATGTTTAATTCGACAGCTGTATGCCTCCTTTGATACAACAGCAGTTTATAATTTGACAGCTTCACTTACACAACAGCAGCGGTTAATTAGATAGCTTCATTTAATACAACAGTAACTAGTAATGTCCTCAGTTGTTTCTCTGTCTTCAGCTGTCTGTCTACGCTGTCTATTCCAATCCGGAGTAGAAAGTTTGGATAAGTTGTTGAATTTATGTCTTACCTCGTGCGTCTCTCAAAATACGCATTTTTATCGCTTTATTTTGCTTTGCCTCTTTGCTTTGCTGTTCTTTTTATTCCACTGCTATGGGGACTCGATCGTTTACTAGATCACCGTAACACCTCATTGGGACTGATTGCTCTGTGTGGCCTGTGTGTATGTGTAGTTCCATAAAGGCCAACTCTTTTTTTAGGCTCCTTTATGTTTAGGCTAACTCTTTTTAAAAACATCAGCCAAAGTCACTGGAGTGTTGCTTTTATTGTTTTGATTAAGTGCTATTCTCACAGCTTACTATGGAAGTTCAAACCGAAAGAAAATTTTACGATTGAAATTTCAGTGCAGTTACGGTATGCTCTTTGTGTCTCCTGAATGATCACAGTAGGTTATACGTGATCCTTTTCAATCCTCCCAGCAACAGTTTGGTGACAACTTAGATGACGATCTTGTAGAAAACTTTTATATGATCAGAAAAGTTTGAATAAATCAATATAAACACATAATTGGCACCTCGGAGAAGTTGACCACACTTTCAGCCAAGAGCAAACTTTTTAGTACTAAATAATGATGAGTCCGATTTAATTCATGCATTTTGGTATCAATTAGATCAAAGTTAACCTGCACGCAAACTATAGCCTATTATCCTTGGTGTGCGATTTGGAGGATACTTTTTATTTTGGAGAGAGAGGTCTGTGTATGCGAAGTTTTAAAAGGTCGGTGCGAGGGAGCGAAGTTGGAGGTAGGTGGTGGTGGTGGTGTGCTAGAGAGAGAGAGGTGCGGCGGTGCGACAGCCTGGCTCCTCCGTGTTACCCCAACCACCCTCGGCCACACACTGACTTGGGACAGGCACTGAGAGCACTAGGGAGGAGGGAGGGGAGGATAGGGTGGAGGAGGGTGCGGCGATGGAGGGAGAAAATGGGAAGGTGATGGGTGTGTATGGTGTTGCTGACGATGTAGGTAGATAGATACACATAGTAGACTTACGTACACAGAAGCATAGGCTACACACACATATACCAGACACAAATTCACACTCACATACATGCACACATACAGAGCAGACACATATTTTCATTAAAACACACACACACACACACACACCCACACACACACAAGGTAAGGTGATAGGGAGGCAGATGTCCAGAGAGTGAAACATTGCGTAAGACATTTGCATGGAAAGGAGGTCGAGATAGAGCTGAATTAGCATGTGGTGAGTTAAAGACAAAATAATATAAGACAAAGGAGTGTAAAAAGAAATACGTCGAGTACATAAAGATAAAAAGAGGAAATTAAAATATATAGGCCTATTTAATATAATAATTAAATAAAACAGGGGATGAAAAGGGAAAATATATTGTTATAAATACAAAAATACGTATTAAATAGAAAAAAAGGTGGAATAGTATCAATAGTAAAATAATTATAAATACAATTACACATATAATAAAAACAAATTGTGAGAATTATCCAGCTTCTCTCTAAATAGCACATAATACAAGTCCTCTTGCTATGTCAAAAGTGTTGGACACAATAAAGTTTTGTTTTAATACTCTCAATGGTAGATCATGCGTGTTCACTTAATGTTGGCTAACTTTAGACGATGTCATTCAAGTTTGGAAGGCCGTTAAAAATCAAATAGGTAAAATACATTTAAATTTGCCCTATTAGGGTGTATTTGTGGAGTGTTGTGTGTGTGTGTGATGGGTGAGAGAGAGAGAGAGAGACAGACAGACAGATAGATAGAGAGAGAGAGAGAGAGAGAGAAATAGATAGATAGAGAGAGAGAGAGAGTACAGGTAGTAACGAGAGTAAAAAGGCATCATGGTGCTGAAGGTGATAATATTACGTAAGTCCTAATGTACCAAACGCCTTGATATTACTATAGAGATTTCCGGATATAAGCATTGCAGGACATGGTGATGGTAGGTGTCTAAATTCTACCAACATATATAGGACAACTATACCCTGCTCATTACAGGTAGGCCAGAAATCTCGACCTCAACCTCTCATAACTCCAAATAGAATATAGAAATCAAACAAATATTTCTACCATATGGGAAGAGTCAGCCAGGGAATAGGTGTGGAAATGTACAGCCGATTTGATCTAGCCATTTTTTAGTAACAGAAATAACATTTATGATTTCTGGCCTAGGCTACTTATGAATGAATGAAAAATAAATGACCAAAGTGATATATATATATATATGGCCAATGCAAATAAAGGATTAATACATGAAAATTATTATTGTTGTTTAACATACCTGAATGTCTGCATATTCGACAGATGAGGCAGAGTTAACCTGGCCCATGTAGTCGAATTCTAAACCTAAAAAGAGGGAAAAACGCATTATATAAATTATTGAGCCTACATAGACCGTTCCATACAATATATATACTGTATATTAAGGGGAGGTATTTAGTTTGTTCCCTAGACCTCCATCAAGCTTAAAATCATACCCCCTTGAGTCCCTTTCAAGATAAATTTTGTACATTTTTCGGTAAAAAAAATGTCCCGGCCGAAGGCCGGTTCCTCTTAAATTACAGGCTCGCTATCGCTCGCCAGGATAAAATCGACACCTGAATTGCACAAAAGGTCTTAATATGGGGTGAAAGTTCTTAAAATCGCTAAACTAATGGGGCAAACGTTTTATAATATCAAAAGAAATGGGGCTAAACATGAGGGAGAAAGGAGTCAAGAAAAAAATCCCTCAAGTGGAGATCTCCCCTTAAGGGTTGTTCTTTTTCTGTTGTTATTTGGTTTGCTCCCCAGTCATCTATCAAGCTTGAAAAAACTATCCCAAGATCCCCCTCTTCGCGATAAATCTTCGATGCAAATTTATCTCGAAGGGGTGTTTTGGGGGTATGTATGGTTGATGGAGGTTTTGGGGGTATGTATGGTTGATGGAGGTTTAGGGAGCAGACTATATAAAACAAATCCCCTTAACCCCTTCTGTACCGACGGCGTCTCTTTTTTTTTTACTTTATTCTGGCTACTATTAGACGATTTTATTTAGTTTAAAAAGGGCCTCCAGCAATTAACAGGCTTTGAACTATCTCATTTAACCCTTGTTACCACCACAGATCCTTCTTAAGATGCACAAAATCGTCTAAATACAGCTAGAATAAAATTGAAAAGACGTCGCCGGTACGGAAGGGGTTGATGTTGGCATTCGGAAAATAAAGATAAAGGTTTTCGTGTGCAATATTTTCTATACAATATAAGCTTCATTTCTTCATATCGAGTGAAATATACAAACATGTTCCTACACTTACCCACCCTATTCAACATCTGACAGATATTAATACAGCACAGAGCGAGCTAAACGTAATGACAGCTGAGACATGACTTATTAGCGCCACTGAACCTCTATTCCATATCATAGCTCCAGTGGCGACGTACCGGTAAGTGAGCTACTTTCCCGCTAGACCTAGAGGTAATTACTTTGATTAATCAACGCAATTTGTTCCATCTAGTGACGATATTCTGGATATATGAGCCATTTCAGAGCGATATTATAGAGCGATATTATAGATCTTGTCCCATTATTCTAGTGATTTCTTGTATGTATTTACTATCAAGCGGACTAGTTGATTTGTTAACCCTTTGAGTACCAGCGACGTGTGTTATATTTTACTCCAGCTATATTTTAGACGATATTATGCAGCTTGGGAAGGATAGGGGATAGTTAAAAGAGCTGGTTGAGTTAGTTTGAAGCCTATTATTGCTAAAGGTCCTTCCTAAGCTGAATACAATCGTCTAATAGTTGCCAGAATATGATAAATAGGACGTGGGTGAGTCTAGCAAAAAAAGAAAGGCGAAAAGTCAAAGCGGCAAAACTAAGCTCGACCAAAAGTGGGCCCAAACAAAATATAAGATCAACAAAAAAAGGTTAGCTTCGTGAAAGTTTGCTCAACAAAAACTCAAGCTGAACAAAAAAGCAAGGACGACAAAAAGTATGCTAATCGTGAAACTTAGATAAAAAAGAAAAACAAAACTATGTTCACCAAAAGAAAGAGAAAAATCAAGTGAGGGGCGCAGTAATCACACGCACACAATCACACGCACACAAGCACACACGCACAAGCACACATTGAGCACGAACAAATAAGTGTCATGAAGGTAGACACGGCGGAAGTGAGTTGAGAGAACGAGTATGGGTAGTGAGGGGTTGGGGTATTGGGGGGAGGGTTATTGGAGGGGTTAGGGTGGGGGGGGGGGGGGGTTAGAGGACAGAAGGTTGACAATTAAGAGGGACAGGAGGAAATTAGTGTGGGAACTATAGTTAATGTGGGTGTGGTGGCCTTGACAAACACACACACACACTGTAGAGACACACACACCACATACATGCATACACACACACACATACACACACACACACACACACACATTATTGGTGCTAAGTTCGGCCATTCCTCAGCGATCTGTTATGGTGCCATAAAAGTGCTACATACACTTTTCTACACAACTTCTGCTTCGGGTTTTCGCTACTTACCTAACCCCTGCTGTACCGGCGACGTCTTTTAAATTTTATTCTAGCTATATTTAGACGATTTTGTGCAGTTTAAGAGGGATCTGTGGTAGTAAAAATGGCTAAGTGAGATAGTTCGAGGCCTGTTAATTGCTGGAGGCCTTTGATAAACTGAATACAATCGTCTAATAGTAGCCAGAGAAAGTTAAAAGGACGGCACCGGTACAGAAGGGGTTAAATGAGGGAGAGATTATGCTTATTATTGATCTGATGAAGTATCTTAAGCATTGTGTTTGGTTAATGTTGAAGACTGAACGGAGAGAGAGAGAGAGAGAGAGAGAGAGAGAGAGAGAGAGAGAGAGAGAGAGAGAGAGAGAGAGAGAGAGAGAGAGAGAGAGAGAGAGAGAGAGAGAGAGAGAGCGAAAGAGGGGAGGGGGTGAGATGTAAAATTGAGATAATGTACGATTTTATCTTAGAGGAGGGTCTCGGGTGTTTATGTATTTATTCATTTATGTTTTGTTTAAGGTAGATGGAGGTCTAGGGAACCCCCCAAAAATATAGAAATAAAAGTAAATAAAGATGTGAATCAATAAAATAAGCAGATATATAAATATAAACCAACCCTTAATAAAATTGTCCGCGAACTTTATAATCCGACTTTACAATTGTTTATCCCTGCATCTTCAATCGAGGCAGGTATGAGGGGGGGGGGGGGGAGGGGGTAGTTGATCCTTTGACTGACACACACAGCCCACCTTGTTGTATCTGCCCTCTACACTGTGGTGGTCTGAAGTAAATATTTGGCTAGGTCCCTTTAGTATGTGAACCCTGACATTGCCTACCTGTCCATACCTTGCTCTCCCCGTCACTACACACTCACACACATACACAAACACACACACACACACACACACTCTGCCTTTGGTATGACACCTTGATGCCTACCTGTCCAACCCTCACACTGTCACAACACACACTCACACTCACACACATACACATACTCCCTTTGGTATGACACCCTGAAGCCTACCTGTCCAACCCTTTCCCCGTCACAACACACACACACACACATACACACACACACACACACACACATACACATTCTCCCTTTGGTATGACACCCTGAAGCCTACCTGCCCAACCCTTTCCCCATTTACAACACACACAACACACACACACACACACACACACACACACACACACACACACTTTGGAGAATGAATTAACTTGTAGAATATATAATAAGAATAGTATAAAGCATACCCCCTGGTCTAGCAAACTAAACCACAGTCAAACATATACCATTCCCGACATACTCCACTCGCTTCTAACCTACTATATACTGTATGCCCAACAATATCAACAACGTATTTCAATTTGTGTTTCAGTTTTGTATTTCGTTTTGTATTCTCCGCTCGCTTCTAGTCTACAATATTAACCTCGTATTTTAGTGTGTATGGCCGTTTGTAGTTCAGTTTGTGTTTCATTGTTAATTCTACGTTCATTTTTTTTTCTACTATAGCACCCAGTATTAAGCTCGAATTTCAGTGTGTATATCAGTGTGTATTCTCCGTTCGCTTTAAACCTATTATAAACAACAATATCAGCCTCGAATTTCAGTGTGTATATCAGTGTGTATTCTCCGTTCGCTTCTAACCTCCTATAAACAACAATATCGTATTTCCGTTTCTATTTCCTTAAGCCGGAGTCACACGAGACCTTTTTCGAGCAATTTTTACGGGCAATTATGGTCTGGAAGCTTAAGAAATTACACACTATTATAATTCAGCTGCCTAACATCTTTCAGTCTAATTACCGAGACCAGTGCGAAAATGTCATGAAATAATACGAGAAAGAACTTGCTCATGGAAAATTGACGGAAAAAGCGCTCGTGTGACAGCGGCTTTAGCCTTCCCTGCCCTCACACTGACCACTTCACTACTGACCACTTACGAATTTCGGACGGAGAGAAAGTTGGAGCAGTAGACATCGAGATCATTATTAACAGATATGTAAAGATATGTTGTTTGTAATAGTTATGTTGGCATTGAAATGAATGTACAGTTGAGGTCATTAATTCTGATATATTTTGATGCCTTAAACAATTTAACCCCTTCTGTACCGGCACCGTCCTTTTAACATTATTCTGGCTACTATTAGACGCTTGTATTCAGTTTAAAAAAGGGCCTCCGGCAATTAACATGCTTTGAAATATCTCATTTAACCCTTTTCACTACCATAGATCCTTTTTAAGCTGCATGAAATCGTCTAAATATAGCTAAAATAAAGTTAAGGAGACGTCGCCGGTACAGAAAGGGTTAAAGAATCTCCCATATACATAATCAGGTAAAACATTATAATTGAAGTTTCAATTAACCACTCGCGAGGTTTGGGCTATAAGGAAGTTGGAGCCGTGAACATCGATATTAATATTAATCATCAATTACAAACCCCAATGTACTTGAATAAACTAATGAAAGCATGTGGTCCTCCCGGGATTCGACCTCGTATTTACCCATACGAGTCCCCCTGTAGGTAGATTATAAGCTACAGAAAATCGCCCAACGGAAACCAGAATATGATGAAAAGTACGATATCTTACTGAAGGGGTTAAGGGGAGATCTTCACTTGAGGGATTGTTTTCTTGACCCCTTTCTCCCTCATGTTTAGCCCCATTGCTTTTGATATTATAAAACGTTTGCCCCATTAGTTTAGCGATTTTAAGAACTTTCACCCCATATTAAGACCTTTCGTGCCATTCAGGTGTCGATTTTATCCTGGCGAGCGATAGCGAGCCTGTAATTTAAGAGGAACCGGCCTTCGGCCGGGAAATTTTTCTACCGAAAAAATTTACAAATTTATCTTGAAAGGGACTCAAGGGGGTGTAATTTTAAGCTTGATGGAGGTCTAGGGAACAAACTAAATACCTCCCCTTAAGCTTGCAACCTGTTCGATTCTATTAGCTTTCGTTATTTCCATTATACGAGTACATAATAAATCAATCCGATTGCTAATTGAATTGTTATCTAATGCAAACAATCAAAACTTCTGAAACCCAAACGATTAATGAAATAAATTCTTGTTTATGGCGCTTTGTCTGCACTAAAGTACAAATATATTCAGCTAGACAAGAATAATACTAATAAATAATAAATAATAAACATTGAAAACTGGGAAAGTATATCAGATTATCTTCCTCATAAGATTCGATAACATTAATTCAATACCCAAACTTCTCCAATTGTTCTCTCGGGAAAGCTGAAATATATTGTTGGACTTTGCGAAGGGAAGATGTTATCAATAATATTGGTCATAATGCTTGTGAAGATTGCAAAGACGTATTATAAAAAGGCCTTATAAAACTTAATAGCAGTATTCCTAATAGCCATAAAGCGACCTTTTAGTCATAGATACGTACTTCAAAATATTATTAATAATAATAATAATAATATTAATAATAATAATAATAAGAAGAAGAAGACTATCATCAGTAAAATAACAAAGTAATATAAAATATCAAAGAATGAGTGTGTGTGTGTTTGTGTGTGTGTGTGTGTGTGTGTGTCAACAAGTAAGGGATATAAGTAATTCTTAATAAATATAAAGCTTTATTACTCATCTTCAGAAACGATCTATAATAACCAATATGTTTAAGATATGGATGTTGACTGACCTCAATAAATCACTCTGCCGTTAAGACATTATAAATATTATATTACCATCCACTCCGATTTTATACATTAGGTAACATTAAAATGAGTATAAGATGAGTATAAGATTGCGCGTGCCTTGGTGAGTTAACCCCTTCTGTAGCGGCGCCTTCCTTTTAACTCTATTCTGGATATCAGTTTAAAAGGAGACACCAGCAATTAACAGGCTTCGAACTATCTCACTTAACCCTTTTTATTACCACACATCCTTCTTGAACTGCACAAAATCGTCTAAATATAGCTACAATTAAATAAAAAGACGTCACCGGCACAGCAGGGGTTATAATTAGGTTGAAGTTACGTATATGTATCGGATGACGTCAATACAGTCTGGTACACAGCAGATGATCGTTTCTCCCTTGGTGAAATGGGGTTATGAAATCCGAGGCGGGTGTCGACATATCCCTCTGAATCCACAATCTTGAACCACTCTGCCTTGAACGATGATGTATAGTATCCTTGGGTAGATTATTGCTCAATGTGTGTGTGTGTGTGTGTTTGTGTGTGTGTGTGTGTGTGTGTGTGTGTGTGTGTGTGTTTGTGTGTGTGGAGAGAGAGAGAGAGAGAGAGAGAGAGAGAGAGAGAGAGAGAGAGAGTGTGTGTGTGTGAGTATGTGTGTGAGTATGTTTGTGTATGTGTGTGAGTATGTGTGTGTGTGTGTGTGTGTGAGAGTCTCTGTGTGTGTGTAATGAACTATCCTTATGTACAGTTGCCCACATGAACTTCAATCCACTCCATCATGCTATGTATGGAAAGAAACGATTAGCTTACAAAAATATTTTGCTATACATTCGCTAATGGGTCATACTGTTTTACTATTGCATAAGAAATAATTCAATCATACTAACTATCTGTCCATGTATATATAAAGGAGTGTATAAAATCATGTATAGCCGTGAGTTCAGTTCAGGGGAAGGGGAATAGGGGGAGGGGTAGAAGGGGGACGGGAAGAGGGAGAGGGGGAGGGGTAGAAACGGGAAGAGGGGGAGAGGGGGAGGGGTAGAGACGGGAAGAGGGGGAGAGGGGGAGGGGTAGAAGGGGGACGGGAAGGGGGGAGAGGGGGAGGGGTAGAGGGGGACGGGAGGGGAAGAGGAGGGGTAGAAGGGGACGGGAAGAGGGGGGAGAGGGGGAGGGGTAGAGGGGGGAGGGGAAGAGGGGGGAGAGGGGGAGGGGTAGAGACGGAACGGGAAGAAGGGGAAGGGGAGGGGAAGAGGGGGAGGGGTGTATATATATATATATATATTAATTCTATATATATATATATAATATATATATATATATATATATATATATATATATATATTGTAATTTTTGCTAATACTAGACCCTCTTTTTAACCGTTTCAGTACCGACGATGTATATTTGTTTTATTCTAACTAGATTTATATTATTTACGAAGCTTAGTAGAGGCATGTGAGAGCTACAAGATAGTTGGCAGCCTCATAAAGGTCCTTCCTAAACTGAAGAATATCGCCATACTAAAAACCAGAACAAAATACAAAAGGACATCACCGGTACTGAAAGGGTTAAGTTATCCCCGAGGTCAAGTTTACCCCGTTCATCGCTAGAGATATTAGTCGATTAGTGCGAGTTAAGGGGAGACTGGCCGTTTGTTTGGTCTATTAATTCATTTATTCATATTTTTTTTTTAGTTTCCTCCCTAGATCTCCATCAAACTTAGAAAAACACCCCCTAGACCCCCCTTCAAGATAAATTTGTACATTTTTCGGTAGAAAAATATCCTGGCCGAAGGCCGGTTCCTCTTAAAATTGCAGGCTCGCTATCGCTTGCCAGGAAAAAGTCGACACCTAAATGACACGAAAGGTCTTAAAATTGACAACGAAATGGGGCGATAGATGTTAAAATCGCCAAACTAATGGGCCGAACGTCTAATAATCTCAAAACTAGCGGGGCTAAACATTAGGGAGAAGGGGGTCCAGAAAAACGGTCTGCCTCCCCTTAAGAGGAGAGATCCGTGGCGAGTCGAAGGGTTCACCGAGATCGACCTTAAAGGGAGATGCTCGGTTTTGATGGACACGCTTCCCCCTCATGTTTAGCCCCATTAGTTTGGCGATGTTAAGGCCTATTGTACCATTTAGGTGTCGATGTATGCCCGGCGTGCGATAGCGAGCCTGTAATTTAAGAGGAACGTGTGAGCACGACTAAAGAAGGAGTATTTTCGTATATGATTGTAGCTAACATTAGGTAATTTTGTTAAGTTTAGGAGGGATCTATGAAGGTCAAGTGATTCACTGAGATCCAGTTTATAGCCCTCCGAGTACTAGAGGTCAATCTTTAGCGGCATGAAATGATTAAGTTCTAGCAATATATAAATGTCGCTCCCCCAAAAAAAAAATCTTAAGTTCTAGGAATATATAAATGTCGCCCCCCCCCCCCCCCCCCTAAAAAAAAACACAAACAAAAAATACTGCAGGGTCAATCACTCATTTGATTTGGGCTAATATGATGCGATGTTATTGAGTTTAAGAGGGATCTCTAAGCTTCAAAAGATTTACTTAGATCAAGTTTACCTCATTGGTAGAAATCGTCTAGCGCTAGTATAAATAGCGTGGAACAACAAGGTAATCAGCGGGGCATTAACTATAACGAGGATAACATAGCTGGGGTCATTATTTTGCCACCACACCCAGACAAGCCATCACGGAGGGTTAAAGGGAGGGGGGTACTGCTTGTTTTTTGGTCTATAGGCCCTATATGTTTATATAGGGCCTATATGTTTATATAGGCCCTATATGTTTATATAGGCCCTATATGTTTATTTAGCCCTATATGTTTATATAGGCCCTATATGTTTATATAGGCCCTATATGTTTATATAGCCCTATATGTTTATATAGGCCCTATATGTTATATAGGCCTATATGTTTATTAATATAGGCCCTATATGTTATACTATATGGGCCTATATGTTTAAATAGGCCCTAAATGTTTATATAGGCCCTATATTTTGATATAGGCCCTATATGTTTATATAGGCCCTATATTTATATAGGCTATATATTTATATAGGCCCTATTCATTTATATTTATATAGGCCCTATTCATTTATATTTATATAGGCCCTATTCATTTATATTTATATAGGCCCTATTTGTTTATATAGGCCCTATTTGTTTATATAGGCCCTATTTGTTTATATAGGCCCTATTTGTTTATATAGGCCCTATATGTTTATATAGGCCCTATATGTTTATATAGCTATTATATAGGCCTATATGTTTATAGGCCCTATTCATTTATGTTTATATAGGCCCTATAGTTATATAGGCCTATATGTTTATATAGGGCCTATATGTTTATATAGGCCCTATATGTTTATATAGGCCCTATATGTTTATATAGGGCCTATATGTTTATATAGGGCCTATATGTTTATATAGGCCCTATATGTTTATATAGGCCCTATATGTTTATATAGGCTTATTGTTTATATAGGCCCTATATGTTTATATAGGGCCCTATTATGTTTATATAGGGCCTATATTTTTTATATAGGGCCTATATTTTTTTTATTTTTTTTTTTTGTTTTTTTTGTTTTTTTTTAAGAGACAAGAACGGAGGAAGGAAAAACACAGATAAAACAAAAAGGTCCATAGTGCCTAAAGGCATCCTCCATTCATAAATGTTTTGTAACAACTGATTTAAACATTTGTTGATTGTAAGTTTGTGGAAAAGCATTCGAGGGAAGTGAATTCCAAAGAGTAGTAGCTCTGGGGATAAATGAATTCTGATAAACAGAAGTTTCTGCATTGTGGAGGAGAAAGTGTAAATTCATGTGGCGCTCATCAGCTCTCATCCGCCCTAGTTCTACGGGGAAAGATGTGGAGAGGCGGCACAATTGAAGCAAGTTTCCTCGGAACATTGCTGTGAAAATATCTGTAGAATAATGCAAGGGAATGCAACGTTTCTTCTTCGTATGGCTAATGTAGGAAGGTCCTGGTGTGATTGCAGGGTTATTGATTAATCTAATAGCTTTATTTTTTGTGAATTTTGTCCAACTGCCTCAATGCAACCACATTGCATAACTCCCACTTCCACCCCACAGAGGTGAACAGTAATCCATCTGAGGAGCGCACATGACTTTTATATATTACGGCCAACTGCTCGTCAGTGAAGAATTCTCGAACTCTGTACACACGGGGAGTTAGTCCCAGTTTTTTATTATTAGAGGCATTCTTGGAGCAATGCTTCTAACATAATGTGTCCAGCTCAAGTTAGTAGTTAATGTTACACCGAGAATGTCAATACTAGGGGAAGTGGGAATATTTACATCATTAAAAAATATATGGGAGTCAGTGAGATTCTTAGGTCGGTTAGAAATTGAATGTTACTTGGTTTGGTCTGGTGCATTAAAGGAAAACTAGATCTCTCTGTCCCCATTCATTAATTCTAGAAAGGTCCTGGTTCAGAGAAATTGCAGTGTTTATTTTTGAATTTTCATAAGATCGGGTTGGGTGAAAGAATTGGTAAATGTGAAGGAACTGTGGAGTGTTGAGTCCATCTGCGTAGGAATGTATTGGATTATGAGTGGTAGATATGAATATCATTGATATGAATGAGGAACAGAGTTGGGGCCAAAACTGATCCCTGGGGAACACCAGCATTTATTGAGTGAAATTGAGAATAAAGGCCATCTACCATTACACGTATTTTTCTGTTATGAAGATAAGAAGAAATTAGTGGAACTAATGATGCAAGGCCGTAGTGTGACATCTTCGACAATAAGGATTGATGCCAGACTCTATCAAATGCCTTAGATATATCCAGTGCTATTGTATGTGTTTCACCATGTTGGTCTGTAGCTTGGTTGATTTGATGCGTAAGAAGGCAAAGAATGTCTGCAGTTGATCGACATCGTCTAAAACCATATTGCCTATCACTGATTAATTTATTATTCTCCAGATGCTTAATTATGTGATTATTTAATATAATTTCAAAAACTTTGCCAAGAGTGGAAGTTATAGCTATTGGTCTGTAGTTTGATGGATCTGAAGAGGCACCTTTTTTAGGAACTGGATGGATGTTTGCTTCTTTCCAGGGTACTGGGAAGCATGAGGTATGAGTACACAGACGGACAAATTTTGCCAATACAGGAGCGAGCACCAAGGAGCAATTCTTAAGTACTATTGGAGGAATTTCATCTGGACCAGGAGCCTTATCTACTGAGAGATTCTGCAAAATAGTTTTGACATGTCTGGTGTGGATCTTAAGTGAGGGAATTTCAGGTGAATTAAAATTAAGTACAGGGACATCTTGATTTATTTCATCTAAGGTTGAGTTGGTGGAGAAAATATCTGCAAGAAGGTTAGCTTTACCTCGTGGGTCACTTACAAGATTGCCAGTCGGAGATTTTAATGGTGGAATGGATGAAGCAGTAGTGAAGTTGGATTTGAATGAGTTAAGAGTAGACCAAAATATTTTGTTATCATTTGGATTATTTAGAAGTTTATTTGCCTGCTTATGGAGAAAGTTTGATTTAGTTAGGTTTAATACAGTTTTGGCATGATTTCTGATGTTTCTAAAGTAATTAAAGGCTTCATGTGTTTTTGATCTTGTGTATGCATTGTAGGCTATTGCTTTTTGTTCAGTTACTCTAGCACAATTATGGTCAAACCATTTAGGTGAATTAGATCTTTTACTGTACTTTTGATGAGGAATAAAAGTTTCCATTCCAATTTTTACAAAATCTTGTATGTGGCTCAAGGTAGAGTGTGCATCATTAGAAAAGAAAGAGGTCCAGGGAATATCAATAAAGAAACCTTGAAGACCCTCCCAGTCTGCCCTATCGTAATGCCATTTAGTCACCAAAACAGGTTCAGAGTGGGAAGGTGTGGTAGGTGATAGACAGGTGGCCTGTATCAGACAGTGATCAGAAGATCCAAGTGGGGACCTCACTGTAACATCATAATTTTCTGAATTGGTTGTTAAAAATAAGTCCAGTAGGTGGGAATTATGATTAGGATTATCTGGTACACGGGTGGGTTGGTTGACTAGTTGAATGAGATTAAATGAGTCTGCAAATAGCTCACATTCAAGACCAGCATCATCAGTCCTGGCTGAATGAGTGAGCCATTCAACATTATGGACATTAAAATCACCCAACACAGTGATTTCAGAAGAAGCATTTAAGTTGAGGACACTGAGTTGTGAGGACAGAGAATCAAAAAGACTTTGCTCTGGAGGAGTATTTGGGGAACGGTAGATGCAACATATGTATTTACATTTACCAGCAGAAATTAATTTGTATATAGAATAATCAAAATAGGGACAATTGAAACTAGTAACCTCCTCCAGGGCAATTTCAGATTTTGCGAAGCAACATACACCACCTTTAGGTCTGATATGTTTATATAGGCCCTATATGTTTATATAGGCCCTATATGTTTATATAGGCCCTATATGTTTATATAGGCCCTATATGTTTATATAGGCCCTATATGTTTATATAGGCCCTATATGTTTATATAGGCCCTATATATGTTTATATTTTATATATTTTATTTTAGTTTCCTCGCTAGACCTCCATCAAGCTCAAAGAAACACCCCCTAGACCCCCCTTCAAGACAAATTTGTAAATGTTTTCGATAGCTGGTTCCTCTTAAAATTACAGGCTCGCTATCGCTCGCCAGGAAAAAATCGACAGCTAAATGGCACGAAAGGTCTTGAAATGGACAACGAAATGGGGCGAAATGTATCAAAATCGCCAAATTAAAGGATGGAAAGTCTTAAAATCTCAAAACGAATATGCTAAACACGAGGGAGAAGGAGGTCCATAAAAAAGCAAGTAGTTCCCCCTTAACGAGAGCGACAGAGACCCTACTATCATTGACGGAGATCGCCCAACCTCCGCCATATTGGGGCCACTGGTGTCATAGCCTCTCTTTATACACTCGTTTAAATACAAGCAGTCTATAGAAAAATCAATTATCTGTTGTCATTCGCTTTTCTTTGTCCCTATAACAACATAATTTGGTCTTCGGATTAAAATTTTAAGTGATCAAGTACGAAATAAAACTCCACTGCTTGATAATGCTGGTACCAAAAAGGCGTCTCAAGAGGTAAATGGCCAGTCTTTCATAATACACGTTCTCTTAGAGTGCGGAGGTGGTCCAGTGGCGGAGGAAGGGAGGAGGGTATTATTTATAGCGTGGAGGGAGGGAGGGAGGGAGGGAGAGGGAGAGGGAGAGGGGGAGAGAGAGAGAGAGAGAGAGAGAGACCGTGGGAGAAAGAGAAGTTATATTATACTTAAAAGCAAAGTTAGTGTGTGTGTGTGTGTGTGTTACTCAGTTACTCAGTTACTCAGTTACTTGTTCGTCAAGGGGAATCCACGCAATGCGAGCTAAGTTCATTATTATCGCGCCTCCTTAACTGGGAATGTATTGCGTGAAATGCATGTTAAGTGTTTTATGTACTGTTGAAATGGCTGTGGATGTGTGTGTAGTCTGTATTTAACCAATTGGCGACATCGGAAACGAAGGCTTAGGGTGGATCTGTATGGTACCATTCTCACTATAGACGGTACCGTCTCGCCCGAAGGCTTAGGTAGCCATCAGCTTAGGTGAACCATATGATACCCATCTCGCCTTGTACCATTTTTGCCAACCCCAGATGGGACGTCACAACGTCGTCCACTTATTCCAGGTACCTATTTACAGCTAGGTGAACTGAGGCTAACACATGAAAGGAGACAAGCCCAATTTGTGTGTGTGTGTGTACACTCTCGCTAGCGCACTAACTTACGTGTGTGCGTGCGTATAAATGCATTAACATTGAGTAATCCAAGCTAAGGAGAACGAAAACATACATCTTAATCTTGTGATAAATATATAAACTTTCTGAGAAACATGAAATATTACTGTATTGAGGGCAAAAATAATGCTGAATGTAGCAAAACAAAGCATGATAATACAGTAATAAAAAACATAATATCTAAAAACAAAATATAAAATATAAAGAAATACTAGGAAGGGGTTGAACAAGTTAAGAACATATAATATTTCCCATCTATTCTTAAGCCAAGGAAGTAGGACAGACCGCTCGAACACCAGACTTAAGAACAACACGTATATATTATGTCTTCCTGTTGTTTTAACCCAAAGTGCAAACCCCGACTCCTTGGGGTAGGTTATTGCTCAACATAAATTTACCCTTTCCCTTGTAAGAGGAAACCCTTTCTTTTTAGTTTGTTTCCTACTCCTCCAGCTATCTTAAAATTTCACCCCCTTGACCCCCTTTCAAGATAAATTTGTACATTTTTCGGTAGAAAAATTTCCTGGTGACTCTTAAATTACAGGTTCGCTATCGTTCGCCAGGATAAAATCGACACCTAAATGGCACGAAAGGTCTTAAAATTGACAGAATGAGGCGAAAATCCTTAAAATCACCAAACTAATGGGGCAAACGTCTTAAAATCTCAAAAGCAATGGGGCTAGACATGAGGGAGAAAGGGGTCAAGAAAAAAGTCCCTCAAGTGGAAATCTCCCCTTAAGTTCATTATATACCGTAGACGTCTTGGTAATATAGCTCTATTTAGACGATGTTATTCAGTTTAAAAAGGGTCTCCAGCAGTTAACAGGCTTTGAACTATCTCACTTAACCCTTATTACTACCTCAGACCCTTCTGAAACTGCACACAACCGTCTAATTATAGCTAGAACAAAATATAAAAGACGTCGCCGGTACAGAAGGGGTTTAGTTTATTATATGGCTACCATTAGACGATTTTAAGAGGTATACGGTATTCTTCATATCAGTAGACTAAGTACGAAGCAATCTTCAATATTATTCTGACTGACATTAGACGATTTTAAGTGGATTACTAAGCCTCCCAGTACACCACGACGCAATCTTTCATTTTATTCTGGTCACCTTGAGATGATTTTATTAAGATTTGGAAGAATCTGCTGGAGTGAAATTATTGAATATGATCTAGTTTACCCTTTTGAATAATATAGGTCCTTCCTAAACTGTATAATATTGTCTAGTAATATCCATAATAGGTTACTATCAAAAACGCATCCTTAAATACTGAAAAGGTTAATGATCTATGGACCTATGTTGTAATATGATCATTTATGTATGTATGTATGTATGTATGTATGTATGTATGTATGTACTCAGGCACATACCTCATTGCTCGGGATAGCCGACACGAGACAGAACCCGAACACAAACATTTTAAAGTTCCTATTCTCAGGGTCTGGGACCACTTTCGCGTTCCCTCACCAGTTTATCTGTCTCATTGAGTAGGGGAGGAGAATTCCTAGCTCCCTATGCCAATCATTTATACCCTGTTTATTTGAAAGAACCAATTGTAACTGCATAATATCGTCTAATGATAGCCAGAATGATATTAAGAAAGGCGTCTACGTATCCTGAAGCAAATAACCCCTTTAGTAATGACATATTTTGCAGTTTATTTTTGCTATCGTTAGACTAAGTGATTCAGCAATGGAAAGATCTGTGGGAGGCAGAGGTTTTAGTTGGTTTTAACCCATAAGATTCACAGACGCACTTCTCCTTAACTACTAAGTTCGTTTAACGATAAACTAGAATAAAACTATGAAACGCATTATCATAGCATGAATGGATTAAATACAATAGACGGGTCGTATACTAACATTTGCATAAAGAAATGTATATAAATTAATAAAACCAGGTTTATCGTACGCAAGTTCCAGATCGAATAAATTTATATATAAATTTAAAGAGAACATTCGACAGAAAGTAGAATATGAAATCAAACTATATTAGAATATATAATTATCACCAATAAAAAATATGAACAAAGTATATAATACCATCAAGAAGAACCAGTTTTTCGAAAGCAGGTCTTAGGAGTAACTTTGTGAGAGAAAACTAATACAGGAAGAACAACTGCAGAAACATACAATATACATACGAGAGAGAGAGAGAGAGAGAGAGAGAGAGAGAGGGGATAGATAGATAGATAGATAGATAGATAGATAGATAGATAGATAGATAGATAGATAGATAGATAGTAAGATAGATAGATAGATAGATAGATAGAGAGAGAGAGAGAGAGAGAGAGAGAGAGAGAGAGAGAGAGAAAGAAAGAAAGAAAGAAAGAAAGAAAGAAAGAAAGACAGACAGACAGACAGACAGACAGACAGACAGACAGACAGACAGAAAGAAAGAAAGAAAGAAAGAAAGAAAGAAAGAAAGAAAGAGAGAGAGAGAGAGAGAGGGGAGTCATAGAAAACTGCAATGGTGAAAGCAGTGTAAGAGAAAACGTATGATGTACACTACAACTATGCTATATTGTCCTTGCGAGTTGCCAGCGTTTATATACAGTGTTACCCGATATTCTACATTCATAGAAATAGTTGCTTTGTTTTTCTTATATATTCAGACTCCTAGGAAAAGGGATAATATTCTAGTGTACAGTCACGGACATTAATTCTGGCACATTATGAAGCTTCGAACTGATGCAACAAAGCTCGGAAAACCAGGTGGGATAAAACTCGACTCCTAAATGGCACGAAACATCTTAAAATTAACACATACAGGAAAGAAATAGGACGAAAGGTAATTAAATCGCTAAACTAATGGCGCAACAGTCTTAGTATATCAACATTAATAGGGCTAAACATGAGGGAGAAAGGGTTACAAATACCCCTCAAGCTGGTGACGGGTAAATTTAAGGTAGTATGTTGACAAAAGTGTTGCTAGTCCAGAACAAAAAACCTTTACTACACACACACACACACACACACACACACACAGCTAGATACCCACACACACACCTATTCCACCCCCATCCTCCCATCGCACACACCTACCTACCTACCTACCTAACTACCTACACACACACACTTCTAACAAGGCAACTAGTGCGCCACAGTTGAGCAATTTATATTCTGGGGAACTTTGAGACGTTTACACCAATCCAAACTAAACACAGATACAATTAACAAACACACATAGCAAGATGTCTACAGCGCATCAGTTTTTTTGTACACACACGCACACTCACACTATAATGCACAGAGAGAGAGAGAGAGAGAGAGAGAGAGAGAGAGAGAGAGAGAGAGAGAGAGAGAGAGAGAGAGAGAGAGGTGGATAACTACCGGTAGATATATTTGTAGGCCTATATAGATAAAGATATATTTGTCTACCGTATCGTATCCCCATTCATATATCAGTTTCAATCCCTCGGCCACTTAAACTTCCTTTCTCAATTATTTATACAGTATATATATTTATACAGTATATATATTTATACAGTATATATATTTATACAGTATATATATTTATACAGTATATATATTTATACAGTATATATATTTATACAGTATATATATTTATACAGTATATATATTTATACAGTATATGTATTTCTACAGTATATATATTTATGCAGTATATATATTTCTCTGCTTTTCCTCTCTTCTCATCTTGCTCCAATTCTGACTCTCAATCTCATAAACACTCGAGTTTCTTTCTCAATGTCTTAAGAGGGCCCACCTCTTTTTTGTTCTCTCTCTCTCTCCCTCTCTTTTGGGCTTGTATCCATTCGGCCCCATTCAGCCTACTGTTTTAAGAGGTTTACCCCCATCCAGGTGTCAATATTTTCCTGGCGAGCGGTAGCGAGAGAGCATATATATATTTTTGTTTTGACAGCAAGCTATATTTGTACATTTTTCGATAGAAAAATGTCTCTGGCAGAGCCGAATTTCTCCATACAATGCTGGCTCGCTATCGATCGCCAGGAAAAAAATCGACACCTGGATGGGGATAAACGTCTTAATTAAAACAGTTGGCTGAATGGGGCCAAATGGATACAACCAGAGAAAGAGAGAAAAGGAGAGAACAAAAAAAAGCAGGTGACCCCCCTTAAATATTTGTGTTTATATTTTCGTCTCCCTTCTCGTCTTACACCTGCTCTCGTTTTCTATTTCGCAAACACTCGGCTGCCTTCCTCAAAACTGTATGCATTGTTTTATTTTTGTTCTTGTTTCATTTCTTCCTTCATTTGATCTCACACTCAATTTCCTGAATAGTCAGGTCTTTTTGTATTATGTCTATCTAATCTCTACAATATATCTCTAAAATGGCTCAAGTTTACAGAATATCGCTATAATTCATGTTGCTAGATGTAAAAATGTGCCGCTAGATCGAAGTAAATACCTCTAGATCTAGCGGGAAAGTCGCTGAATTGGCAACACCACCTGCGAGTTTCATGCTATAAGGAAGCTCATCCTGTAAACATCGATATTAAACACAAATACAGTAATTATATAGATTTCTGATTGATAAATAGTTTCTTGAATTTGTTTTATGTATTTATAAAATTACTAAAACCGTATTATAGCTGGTTATACTGGTAAATATTGATGTCTACAGCTCCAACTTCCTTATAGAACGAAACTCGCAAGTAGTCAATTGGCAACACCACCTCGGAATTCGTCTTTGAAACACACCAGAGACACACACATACACACACCTCCCGGGTACGAATATCTGGTGAACTATTTGCTGAGGAAAACAGGTCAATTCAAGTACTGCCTTAGCTTGGCCCTTAAGGTGAAGGTATTGAGGGATAAAGCCAATGTCACACGAGCATTTTTTTTCGTCAATTTTTACGAGCAATTGTAGTCGGCAGCTTTAAAATCTCAAGTTATATTTGACCTCAGCCATCTGACATAATCTACCTTCGGTCTAGTTCCCAATTCCAATGCGATAAAGCCTCAAAATATTACGAGAAAAAACGAAAATTGCCGGAAAAAGCGCTCGTGTGACACCCGTTTAAGTCTTTACAACGGCACCTCGTAGCTAATTTCTACTTTTACTATTTTCTGAAGAGTGTAGAGAGGGGAGATAGGTTTTGGAGAGAATGAAGCTGTTGGAGTGGCTTTGGTCAGGTCAGGCGAAGGTATTGAGGGATAAGCCTTTACAACGGTACCTCATAGCTACTTTCTACTTTTCCTATTTTCTGACGAGCGTAGGAGAGGGGAGAAGAGGTGTTGGAGTGCCTTTGTTTTACTTTAGACACAGGGTTACCAAGTCAATATACAAACTACCGCTATATATGTTATCAAAAGTCGATAAAACAACCGTTAGATAGTTAATAAATGCCTATATATGTAAAAAAATCAAAAACAAAAAAGGAAACAAAAAATAAAGTGCCCATATTCAGACCCATATTCAGCTTAGGAAGGGTATGTCAAAGGGTTAATAGAGGAAGTATTTACCGTTTAAATGCTCACAGATCCTTCCGAAGCTGTATAAAATTGTGTAATGATAGCCAGAATAAGCTGTCACAACGCGTCGTGATCCTCAAGGGGTTAATATACCTAGCATAGAATATAACAGAAGTCGCTGGTACGGTCGCGCTAATAAGTCATGTCCCAGCTGTCATTACTGTTGGCTTGCTCTCTGCTGTATTAATGTCTATCAGATGTTGAATAGGGTGGGTAAGTGTAGGAAGATGTTTGTACATATCACTCGATATGAAGAAATGAATCTTAGCTATTACTGATACTAACTATTTATCAAAACATACTTGGTGCCGAGACATCACTTATTAGCGCGATTGTAAAAAAACGGTTAACCCTTAGTCGTCATCTTCCAATCATCCTATCACCTTGCAATCATTAACACCTACCGTCTATAGAATAATCACCAATCACCCGCCACCCAGCCCTCTTCCTCTCCTTCCTAGCAACATCTGTCAAATAATCACCAATCACCAGCCACCCCAGCCCTTTCCCACCTTCCTATAACAACCTCTGTCATTAGCGCCCTTATTCCCATTACCCAGACAAACAGCCTCCAGCGTCCTCGTCCGAGTAAGCTATACCTACTGTAGATACGTATGTGACACCGAGGCACCCGAAGCCACTCAAGCCTCCTATAATAGTGTACGTGTCATTATGATTTGGACAACGATGAGTGCGAGGAAGGGATTGCCTTTGTTATTATTGTTGTTATTATTATTATTATTATTATTATTAGTAGTAGTAGTAGTAGTAGTCGTAGTATTCATTAATGTAATTTTCTATATATTTACTACATAACGATAAATTATTAATTGGAAAGCAAATTCCATCCAAAACTCAATCCAGATAGTTATAATTGCATACAGAACAGAAGGGGGTCCACGAATTTTTACACGTGACCGTACCTATCAACATTATATTCACGGATAGGAAAAAAAGGGAGTCTGGTCTCCAAATTACCTAGTCTATCATTAGGTTGTTTCGCAAAATATATCCACGATGGGTTTGTCGTTAGGGAATCGTAATATCAGTATTGTTCGCTACCTCACTCATTGTTTTGTTCCTACTGAAAATATATCCATAGCCATACATCAGAATATACTGGATATTATTATTTGGATAAAGTAAACGACGAGAGATTCAGGGATTTTTTAGGAGTGACTTGCGCAAACACGAAGGCAGGCACAACAGATCCCCAGACATATGACTTCAGATTGACTTGCAGATTACAAGGAGTGAGGACGACAAACAGCTGGGCAAATAGTCTGTTTCTCTCTCTTACACACACACAAACACAAACACACACACATTCACTCACACACACACACTCACTCATTCATTCACACACACACACACACACACACACACATACACATACACCAACACACACACTCACCCACTCCCACTCTCATAAGGGGGTTATCGAGGAAGGAAGGAAGGTGTACTAGCTCGCTCGCTCGCTCTCTCTCTCTCTCTCTCGCTCTCTCTCATGCATACCTATTGACGATACCTTTTTATGGTGCAGTTCTATTATAGTAGCGCGCCGATTTGGAGAGTTCGGCAATGATCTAATTATATCTAATTGGACCCTTCTTTTTCCGAAATTAAGGCCTAAATCATCTAATTAAACTTATCCTAACCCAACTTAACCTAGTACAGTAAATAACCATATAAACAAAGTGACACGCGCCGAACTCTCGAAATTGGCGGGCTACTCTATTAAAATTCAACCTTTTGTTCTACTTCCTTCCATTCTCCCGCATTCCTTTCTTTCATTTTTCTCCCTCTCTCGTTTCCTCCCTCCCGCTTGTTTCTTCCAAGGTTAAGAGATACAACGTTGTATCTCTTAACCTTGGTTTCTTCTACCTCCCTCCCTCTCCTCGTCCCTCTTCCTCACTCTCTCTCTCTACCTACCTTCCGTCCTCAAACTACCCACTTTCCTCCCTCTCTATCACCCCCCCCCCCCTTAATCCATCTCTCGTCTTCCTCCCCCTCCCCTCCTCTCCATCCGTCCCTCCCATCCTCTCTTCCCTCCCTCCTCTACTACTCCCATCCCTCCCTCCCATCCTCCACCACTCCCATCCCACCCTCTCTCCCAACCTTCTCTTCTTTCTCCTCTCCCCTATTTATCCTCCCCCCCCCCTTCTCTCTCTCTCTATCTTTCACACTTCACTAACCTGTCAATTACCCTTCACCACCTCTTGTTCAAACTTTAAACTAACAGCCCAATTTGCTTTCTTGACAACCCCTTGGTCCCTGTTGCTGTAGGTGTAACTCACTGTGTGTGTGTAGGTGTGTGTGTGTGTGTGTAGATATGTATGTGTGCGTGTGCGTGGATGTCTCTGTGTTTGCCTGTATGTGTGTGCTTCTGTATGTGTGTGGTTAAAGTTTTCACATTTAGTTCAAAACAATTATATAAGCTAGAGAGATAAGGCTGTGACGGCTTGTCAGACGTGGAAAAACACGAATAATGAAACAAATAAAGGTGTGTTCTGTCTTTGATTATGCATTCGGTAAAGTTGAATATAAGTGTAATATATATACGGTATATACAGTATATATATATATATAGTATATAATTTTATACAGTATATATATATATATATATATATATATATATATATATATATATATATATATATATATTCTGTCACTTGTAGGTCAATATTCAGTATTATTATCAATTCAAGTTTTCATGTAGTGTAGTATAAACATATCAATAACAGACAGTTGTATAGACACAACATACAGTATATACTGTGTATTATTGTTGCGCATGTGGCTAAATTTGCTGAACATTTCCTTCGACCGCTCTTATATGTGATTTAGTCGATTTTAAGCATACTAGCCGTAGCAATGTAGGGCAACACAAGTGCCTAAATTTGATGGTGCTCGCCTGATCAGTGAGATGTTATTCATCTAAGTTCTTTCAACAATGATATGCATACATACCTTCTAGCAACCAGGAATCAAGTGGCAAATAGAGGTGAGCCCGTTGCCATTCCCGTCACTCCAAGTCACTTAGATACGGAGAAGGATAACAAGTCTATTACGAAATATTCCAAGGACTTCACACCAGCAGCACTACACTCTTTACAGAACCACTAAAACGAGGCAAATGGCGTAAAACGGGCCCTCAAACCGTGTTGTCAATTCAGCTACTTTCACGCTAGATCTAGAGGTATTTACTTCATACATATGTTTTACATCTAGCGACGTGAATTCTAGCGATATTCTGAAGAGTTGAAGGGGCTGGAGTTCTTGCAGAGAGGCTCCAGTCCCGACGTTATTCTTGACTTACAGTGTGCTGGCTTAATAATCCAATAGGGTTGATAGCCTCTGAAGTCCTATTTTAACTAACTAATGAAGAGTTTGGCCATTTTGGAGCGATGTCATAGAGATTGTGGCATTATTCTAGCGATTTTCGGCATCTATTTAGTATCTAGCAGACTTGATTTGGTAACCCTGTGCCACAAACTGGGCAGGGATGGCTGTGGTTGGGTAGTTTGACGGAAGAGGGTACCGCTGATTAACGCTTGGACACCATTTTGATTCCAATTTCCTTTGTTTACAATTTGTTCGCTTCATTATTTAGGCTATCAGCTTCATTATTTAGCTTGTGGAAGACGTGTGTTTCTATATACAGTATACTTCTCTATACATCACTCACCACAAATTAATATCTATCTAACTGTCTAAGCTTTTATCGATTGCGTGACGAAGAAAACTTGAAATCAAAATGGCGCCCGGAAGTCTAAATTGTCTGGACATTCAAGGGTTACAACTGTTTTTCTTGGTAATCTAAATTGAGGGGGGGGGGGGGAATGGTAAGAATGATTCACCCCGACGCCTATGAAGCACTTCGGAGCTTCATATGATGCTTCGTTCTTGTGTTCCTATGCAATTATTCTCAAATTACATTAGTTATCAAGTAAATATTTGTTTAACCCCTTATGTACCGGCGACGTACTTTAAAGTTTATTCTAGCTCTATTTAATTAGACGATTTTGTGTAGTTTAAGAAGGATCTGTGGTAGTCGATATGGTTAAGTGGGATAGTTCGAAGCCTGTTGATTGCTTGAAGGCCCTTTTTTAACTGAATAATAGCGTCTAATAGTAGCCAGAATATAGTTAAAAGGATGGTACGGTAATGAAAGGCTTAATTATGCATATTTTACATTACACAGATTATAAAATATAGAAATATAAACTAACATGGTAAACTTGGGTGTCGAAGGAAAAAATACAGGACAAGATAAAACACTACCGAATCTTTTCATTTACTGAACGAAAGGAGTAGAAATGCATTGCTATACTTACGAAACTGCATGATAAATAATGCTCTTTCATATATCAACGTTCACTTTCATAAATCAATGTTCACTTGGTTACACTTCCACGTTTAGGTATGTGTACGATAGAAATAAAACATCGTATAAGCTCGTTTTCTGTGGAAGCTGGTTAAGAGGAGATGGTTCCCTTTTTGGTCGATTTTTTCAGATATATACAACCCCAGGATCCCCCTTCAACATATATTGTACATTTTTCGGTAGAAATATTTCCCGGTTGAAGGCCGGTTCCTCCTAAATTACAGGGTTACTATCGCTCGCCAGGACTAAAATGACACCTAAATTGCACGAAAAGTCTTAATATTGACAACAAATAAGGGCGAAAGGTCTTAAAATCGCCAAACTAATGGGCTGAACGTCTGGAAACCTGACAAATAAAGGGGCTAAACATGAGGGAGAAGATTGTTCAGAAAAACAACCCATCTCCCATTAAAATCTTTGACTAAGCGTGATCTTTTCTATGCTTACCATATCGTTTGGTGTTAGCCGCAATATAATATCATTCATTTTTAGCTCACATAACAAATACTATATAATATTCAATAATTCAATGAAATATACATCGCAAGACATTTTAGGAGACGTAGAAACTTTTATGGGTTCACAACTGATCCGAACCAAAGCTAGGGACTGAATTACTTTCGAATATTACTACCTTGTTGTTCGGTAATTCGGGTCTAGAAGCTATTGAATTCATGTTTTGCAAGATTTCGACCAACTGCAATATTCTGCCATGAAAATATAGACCATGCATTATAGGTAGGCCTAAAATCTTGACCGCTAGCTTCTATAACTCATAAACGACTAGAGTAATCGATTATGTCATTTAGGAAGGGTCAGCCAGGTAATAGATGTGGATTTGTACAGCCCATTTGATCTAGCCCTTTTTTGACTTACAGAGGATAGGGTTCATGATTTCTGACCTACCTATAGTCATATAGAACTCCAAGCAGTTGCAAACATACGAGTAAATAGCAAATTCTTCTATGCATACGCAAAAAGGAGACTCAGGAACACCTCAACAATAGGACCACTTGCAAAACCTACGGGCGAACTTGAGAGTGACCCAACCGAAATGGCCAAGATACTCAAACAGCAGTACGAAAGTGTCTTCAGCCCGCCAAATGAAGACAAGAAAATCGAGAATGCAACGACTTTCTTTGGCAACGCTCCAGGGACACCACATCAACTCTCCTCGGTAACAGTATCAACAGAGGACATAATAGCAGCCATCGACAAGATTGGACCAAACTCTGCGGCAGGACCAGACGGCTTTCATGCCCAACTGCTAAAAAACTGCAAACATCAGCTAGCCTTGCCTCTAAAACTGCTGTGGAGCAAGTCCCTCCAAACTGGATATGTACCACAATCCCTAAAAGAAGGTAATGTCACACCAATACACAAAGGGGGTAGTAAAGGCATAGCCAAAAATTACAGACCAGTGGTGCTGACGTCACATCTTATTAAAATCATAGAAAGAACAATACGAGCTAAGATGGTCAGCTTCCTGGAAGATAACGAGGCGTTCAACGAGGGGCAACATGGCTTTAGACAAGGTCGCTCCTGCCTCTCACAACTACTATCACACTACGACAAAATCCTACAGGATATTCAAGACGGAGAAAATGTAGACGTCATATATCTAGATTTCGCCAAAGCTTTTGACAAGGTGGACCATGGGATCCTTCTACATAAACTCAAATCACTGGGAATAGGGGGAGACCTTGGAAGATGGCTCCACAGCTTCATCACCAACAGAAAACAAAGATTCACGGTTCAAGGAAGCCTATCAGAAGCAGGTGGGGTCATCAGCGGAGTACCACAAGGATCAGTACTGGGACCTCTCCTATTCCTCATCATGATAGGAGACATCGACAGGGACCTGGAACACTCAACAGCCACATCGTTTGCACACGACACCAGACTCATGAAGAAAATCACCTCACAACATGATGCTCAGCTACTACAACAAGACTTGGACAAAATCCTGAAGTGGGCAGAAGAAAACAACATGGCCCTAAACGGAGACAAGTTCGAGCTTCTAAGGTACGGGAACAAGAGAGCACTACAAAACGACACCAACTACAAAAGTGGACAGCAAGAAATTACCGCCAAGGACACAGTGAAGGACTTGGGAGTAAATATGAGCAGTGACGCCACTTTTTCCCAGCATATTACCAAAGCCACAACAACAGCAAAACAAATAGCAGGCTGGATCCTGAGAACCTTCCACACAAGAAATGAGAGGTGTATGCTAACACTGTGGAAGTCACTGGTCCTACCACGACTGGAGTACTGCTCTCAGCTCTGGTCTCCCCAAAAAGTAGGAGAAATAACAGAAATTGAAGCCACCCAGAGGACATTCACCAGTAAAATCCATGGGTTTCAACACTTTAACTACTGGGAGAGACTTAAGGAGCTGCAGCTGTACTCACTTCAAAGACGTAGGGAGAGATACATCATCATCTACGTCTGGAAGATTTTGGAAAAAAAAGGTACCAAATCCAAACATCCAAGAGACTCAGCACCAAAGGCGAGGGAGGCTGTGCTATGTGAGGACTACGCCGGGATCAACACAAAAAATCAAATCCCTGATCCATCACAGCTTTACATACAATGGAACCAGACTGTTCAACTGTATACCAGCCCCTCTCAGGAACATGACCGGGGTGTCTCCAGACACCTTCAAGAAACACTTGGACATGTGGCTGGCCAAAATACCGGACCGGCCACCAACACCAGGATACCCCAGCACCAACTCCAACCGACTTCTGGAATGGAGAGTGGAAGAAAGGGAGCTGCCTGGTCGCAGTGGAGCCCCAGCTCAACTGTGTCACTAACGGACGGAATACAACTAAGTGTAACTAAGTGTAAGTGTATATATTATAAGTTGGCCAGCTGTCATGAATCCTAATCTCCGTAACTCAAAAAGGGCTGAGACAAATGGGTTGTAACATCCCACACCTATTCCCCTGTTGACTCTATCCAAAGGGTAGAAATAACAGCTCAATTACTGTAAGCATTTTTGAGTTATGAGAATACATGGTAGGCTATATGCTTATTATAAGTAAAAAGCGATTGATATTTAGTGGCATTACTGTTTAGGCTACTCTTTATTTTCCCTTAGGAACAAGCTCCAACACTTAAGAAAGTTGTTGAAGAGGGATGTTAATTAATTTATGCGTGCTCTGTATTCGCGTCCAAATCTTGTTACACAAAGTGTAACATTGTTATACTGTGGTAAATAAAAAATAGCTTAGTCTCCCATAGAAAATACCATATTGTCGTTTTCGTTTAGTGCGGTATGATAGAAAACTAAAACTATTGGGAGACTTCTCTATATGATATAAGGTAAGACTACAGTACAATCATAAAAACATAAGAAAATGGGTCTGCAGAAAGCCGATTGGCCCACACAAGGCAGAACCCTCTCACACCCAACCCCAATTTCAAGGCCTAATTATAGGCCCAGCTCACTAATACCATGAGGACCGGCTTCATCAAAACGGTCAGAGGACAGACAATGGGGGTCTGTAGAGCGCCGATTGGCCCACACCTGGCAGATCCCCCTCACACCCAACCCACCTCGTCATGTCCTATTAGCATAAGACGTGAAGATGTCTAGATGTCTTCAGCCATAATTTTGTTTCCCCAAGTGTTGAGGCTTTTGCTGAAAGGTAAATATAGAATGGTATACATAAATGACACCTTAGCGCGTTTGAGAGGTGATTTATTTATATTTATATATTTATTTTGTATCATTTATTTATTTTCCCCATTATTTAGAATGTGTGTGTGTGTGTGTGTGTCTGTGTTTTGTGTGTTGTTACAGGTAGCTTTGTCATTTGTCTCCCTCATACACATAGACAAATGAAAACTGTGTGGAGTTAGATTTTATTTATTTACAACAAAACTATATGAGTGTACATTTTGAATTTGTTGTTGAATTGGCTGAAACATATTACTTTCATAAGGACTGCATAATATATATACTAATGTGTAGGCCTACTAACCTTGCTATTATATTGAATTGTACATACCTGAAAGTAACAGTAGGCCTATTCATGTGTTATATGTAATTTTGATATTATGGGTAATATGGATAGCTATAGTGTTGTCATTAAACACACACACACACACACGCGCACACACACAATACACACACACACACACACATATACAGTATATATATATATATATATATATATATATATATATATAATTATTCTAGGCACTGTCAATCGCTTAATTCGACGTAAGAAAGACAACTACGATAAACAAATTTAAACAAGATTCAATTTGTATGTGCATAAGACAAAATAACTTCAAGGATAAGCAGCTGAAGGAGAAGTGTGTGCGGTAGCAATATAAACACAAGCTATTAAATAATAAAAACATCCAGCAAACATGAATATTTGGTGGTATTGGATATCAGTATTGGCCTATACAAAAAAAAACCCACTCACATACACAATATATACATTCTGACATTTACCAAGAACAAATATAGTTACGTCTACTGTATGTCAGCAAAATATAATGGTGGCCAGGTAGGGCAGAATTTCCATATGCAAATTCAACAACGGAGATACATACGTGACAAGAAATAACCTTTAAGGTGATGTCACACTAGCCAACTCGGCAATTTTATAGGAACAAATTTGTTCTCGCATTTTTTATATTTCTATTTATTCATGTTTTTATTTGGTTCTTTTGTTTACATAGGTATCGGCAAATATACTGAGGATAGAATATGCTTGGTGGCTTAACAATCTAAGAACAACCTAATATTGAAAGTTGCAGACGCGAATTACTCCAAAATATTGCCGGAAATAGTGCTTGTGTAACACCGACTTAATAAGATGAACAACTTCTGAGCGGCAACTATCTGTAGGGCCTCTTATCGGGGGCCAGCTTGTGTCGTAATGGTAACTAACATTTAAGGATTATCATCATTACTATTAGTATTATTAAATACTACTTATCAGTAACTCGCTGCGTACACAGTTTACTGGGTGTCTGGAAGTATAGTAAAAAAAAAAAAAAAAAAAATATATATATATATATATATATATATATATATATATATATATATATATACAGGTATATATATAGATAGATAGATAGTACAGTATATATACTAGGTTTTACTAAACTGAAATGAAAAATAAGGGGCGATTACTATATGAAACGAAATTCGCATAACACATTAATTCCAAAGATCCAGATCAGAATTAGTGCCGAAATGTTTTAATACAGTTGAATATAAGCCCGTGTGACCTCGACTTCTGATTCGGTTACCACACACACACACGCGCAGTCTGTCAGCGAACGGAGACATTTTAAGGGAGCCCACCTCGCTTTTGTTTTCTCTTTCTCTCCCTCTCTCTTAGGCTTGTATCCATTCGGCCCGATTCAGCCTACTGTTTTAAGACATTTACCCCCATGCAGGTGACAATATTTTCCTGGCGAGCGGTAGCAAGCCAGCATATATATATTTTTGTTTTGACAGCAAGCTAAATTTGTGCATTTTTGGATAGAAATAGGTCTCCGGCGAAGCCGGATTTCTCCTTACAATGCTGGCTCGCTATCGATCGCCAGGAAGAAATCGACACCTGGATAGGGATAAACGTCTTAAAACAGTTGGATGAATGGGGCCGAATGGATACAAGCCAGGGAAAGAGAGAAAAGGAGAGAAGAAAAAAAACGGTGACCCCCCCTTAACGATTTTGACGTTCTGGGTCCGCTAACTCAAACATTCAAGCGAAACAATATAGCAGGCCCAGTTAAAACAATACCGAATTTCGACACGATATCCGAATAAGATTTATGTCTTTGTTGTATTTTTGTTTGTTCTAACTGGCAATTCCTAGCCACTGACAGTTTTCTTTTAACTGTCTACCATGCAATATTCTACAATTTATATTTTTATAATTTTACATAGATAGTTAGCTCCTCGTCTCACTGCCTTGATGGTGTAACGGTTATAGAGTGTTTAAAATCTGTATGTGGTAACCCAGGTTCGAATCCCGGTGGACCACGTGCTTGCTTTCATGAATTTCTTTGGGAGGAGTTTTGTGTTGGAGTGAAATGAATAAAAATAGAAAATCTACACAAAAAATGTATCCATGAATTGCCCGTTTGTCCCTATATTGCCATAGTATACTGGATATTACGATATAGTATACCCCATTCATAATCATCCATCTTAAGCCGGTCACACGAGCCGTTTTTCGAGCAATTTTTACGGGCAATTATGGTCTGGCAGCTTCAAATATTACACTTTATCAGAATTCAACCGTCTAACATACTCTACCTTCAGTCTAGTTACCGATACCAGTGCAAAAATGTCCCTAAATATAACGAGAACAAACTTGCTCATGGAAAATTGACGGAAAAATCGCTCGTGTGACAGCGGCTTTATGGTACCGATTTTCTATACGTTTTCTCTCCACTTTTAGCAGGAAAATACCTCTATAAATTACCCAAACATAGATTAAATAGTCACATATTACTTAAGACTGGAAAATAATACAGTAACAATAGTGATTTTATATTCAAGGAGACTCCTCATTAGGATTTCGCCAAAATAAAATCAGGCATGTGGGAATTACAACCCTTATTACAAACCATGACATAGTTCTTCACCACTTGGCCATAAAGTCACTCACCTTATCACAATTGTATCCCTTATTAGTTCCCTTCTTAACCCCTTCTGTACCGGTGAGGTCATATTTATTTGATTTCAACTACATTTAGACGATTTTATGAAGCTTAGGTGGGATATATGATAACTAAATGGTTTAATTGAGATAGAATTATAGCCCTTTAATTGGTTGAGTTCCTTCCGAAGTTTGATGAAATCGTCTACTAAGTGCCAGAATATGATGAAAAGGACGTCACCGGTACTGAAGGGGTCAATTAGTCATTTTTCCCTATGTTCCCTTCATCATCGTCTACCACTACCATATTGTCCATTCTTATTAACCCCCGTTTTCTACACCCCCCTCTCCCCCACCCCCCAAGTATTTAGCCCTCTCCCTTATCCACTCCTACTCTACCCTTCCCTTCATCTATTCCCTAACCTCACGACCACCAACACATTCTTAACTCCCTTAACTCAAGCTCATTTAATACTGTCCCCATTTACCTCTTCTAACATTCTACTATCACCTCGAGCCATTCCTGTGATTTGCAACGGTTCTTCTTCTATTCTGCCACTTGCTCTCCCCTACCCCTAGTGCTCTTTCTTCATCCGACTTAAAACTCACCTCAGCCCCCCAATTTCTCCTAACCAGCCCCCACTAAGCCCCCAAGCCCCTACCATAAGCACCAGCCCCTCTAAAGCCCCAAACCCCTTCTTCCAATACCAATCTTATCGTTAGCCAGCTCCAACTACCCTCCTATGTTGACATCTGGAGCGCACGACTCGTCCCCACAAACCCGAGCCTCCGATATGAAACACAGTCAACCAGGCCTGACCAAACAAGGGACCGCATAGTAACATAAATCAGCCCTCTTCATCGTTGGAGGCCATTTTGATGCCGTAAGAGGAACAGCCGAAAGAAGAAGAAGAATTTTCAAGGAACTGTGTCATATCTTAATTTCAATCGTGTTGAATTAATACCCAGAGGCCAAGCTATAATAATCCTGTATCAGTATCGTCGAATGTTTGTTTATGGGTATTCGCTTATTTGAGTGGAAAGAGAGGCTATTGACATTAGCGGCTCCAATATGGCGGAGGTTGCCCGATCTCCGTCAGCATATAGGGTTTCTACTGACGAGCAATGACTGACATAAAAGGCTGGCTCGAGACGCCCCAGTTGTCCCTCTGTCGCCACACCCGGCCGCAACCTCATACCTCCTCCTCCCCCTCCCTCCAACTACTACAGGAAGGAGAAGAAGACTGGTTTTCTGTAAAGGATTTGTCGACGTGACCATGGTAAGGCCAACGTCACACTGTCTTGATAGCTTATTTAAAATAGAACAACAAAATTAAACTATGAACTTTTTCTAAATCAGTCGTATCGTATCGTTAATAAAGTGCACCAATCAACTCCTTCTAAATCATTCATATCGTAGAACAAACCAAAATTGATTTATGAACTCTTTTTAAGCGATCAATATCGTAGACAAAAATAGTGAACCTATAAACTCTTTCTAAGCCATTCATATAGTGTAAACACTTGAACCTACTGTATTAACACTTGAACCTACTGTATTAACACTTGAACCTACTGTATTAACACTTGAACCTACTGTATTAACACTTGAACCTACTGTATTAACACTTGAACCTACTGTATTAACACTTGAACCTACTGTATTAACACTTGAACCTACTGTATTAACACTTGAACCTACTGTATTAACATTTTCTAAATCATTCATATCGTAAAACAAAACAAAACGAACCTATTAACTCTCTAAATAATTCATATCGCAAAACTTAGCAAAATGAATCTATTAACTTCTTCATCCATACTCCCATCTTTATTCAACACACTGCCCAAATACTTAAATGAGCTGACATTCTCCATAGCCTGACCATTTAACCTCACCTCACACTCTGTAGCTGCACCCTTTTCAAAGACCATAATCTTGCTCTGCCCTGCATTTACCTTCAGATTCCGTTTTTCATACACTATTCCAAACATATTTACCAGACCCTGCAACTCCCATTCACTATCGCTCATCAGAACTGTATCATCGGCAAACAGCAGTACAGGTAACTTCCACTTGTTTCCTTCCCTTATCAGCGGTACACCAACTTCCACTGTTCTTCCTTGTATTTCTTTCATAACTCCATCTGTATATATATTGAACAACCATGGGGACATCACACACCCTTGCTTTAACCAAACATTCAGATCAAAGAACTCGCTATGTTCATTCTCCACACGCACTGACGCCTTTGCACCCTCATACATGCTCTTCATTGCTTTAAGCAACTTGCCATTTACTCCGTATATTCGCAGTACTTTCCACATACCTTCTCTATCAACTCTGGCATAGGCCTTCTCCAAGTCCATAGAGGTAGCATACAACCTTTGTCGCTTTTCCAGATAATTCTCCACAACACATTTCAGGGTAAAAAATCTGATCAACACATCCTCTTCCCTTCCTAAATCTGCCCTGCTTGTCACCTATCCATTTCTCCACTCTCGCTCTCACTCTCTAGATCAGTACCCTACTGTACACCTTCCCTACTACGTTAGAAGACATATTCCTGGTAGTTACAACACACTCCTCTTTCCAATTTACCCTAATACAGGGGGACTATTATACCTGTCTTCCAGTCATCAGGCACACTTCAAATAAATAAATCTTAGCAACTACTTTTATATGTGCCCTACATTTTTCAGAGGGCATTCGTGGTATTACTGGTGTCAACGGTGGTGATGGCGGGTATACATGAATACCCCATGCCCGGAGTATACCCCATGAAGGAGGTATACCCCCTCCTGGTTCTGGCAAGGGCACCACGCTATGCCGATCAGTATCACGCCAATAACCAGCAGCAGCCCATTAACCAGCAGTACCCCAATAACCAGCAGTACCCCAATAACCAGCAGTACCCCAATAACCAGCAGTACCCCAAAAACCAGCAGTACCCCAATAACCAGCAGTACCCCAATAACCAGCAGTACCCCAATAACCAGCAGCAGCCCAAAAACCAGCAGCAGCCCAATAACCAGAAGCAGCCCAATAACCAGCAGTACCCCAATAACCAGCAGCAGCCCAATAACCAGCAGTACCCCAATAACCAGCAGCAGCCCAATAACCAGCAGTACCCCAGTAACCAGCAGCAGCCCAATAACCAGCAGTACCCCAATAACCAGCAGCAGCCCAATAACCAGCAGTACCCCAAAAACCAGCAGTACCCCAATAACCAGCAGTACCCTATTAACCAGCAGCAGTACCAGCAGCAGCCCAATAACCAGCAGTACCCCAATGACCTGCAGATCCATCGGTACCACCATAATCAGCAGGACCCCTATACCCATCAGTACCACAGTAACCAGAAGAACCAAGGCATTCAGTACTACGATCCTTGGGCACAGTATAGCAAGAAACCAGCACACACAAATCATGGCCGTGAGTAGTAGGGGAATAGTAGTAGTAGTAGTAGTAGTAGTAGTAGTAGTTTTTATTTGACTACTTAATAAAAAATAGTAATAGTAGTAGTAGTAGTACTAGTAGGAGTGGAAGTAGTATGTAGTAAAAGTAGTATTAGTAGAAGTAGTAGAAGTAGTAGTTGTAGTAGTAGTAGTCGTAGCAGTAGTGGTAGTAGTACTAGTAGTAGCAGTAGTAGTTTCTTAGAGGTAGTAGTAGTAGTAGTTGATGTTTTTGTAGTGGTAGCATCAGTAGAAGAAGTGGTAGTAGTAGTTGTAGTAGTAGCAGCAGTGGTAGAAGTAGTAGTGGTAGCATCAGTAGAGGAAGTGGTAGTAGTAGTAGCATTGGTAGAAGTAGCAGCAGTAGTAGAGGTAGTAGTAGTAGTATTGGTATCAGTAGTAAAAGTAGTGTTAGTAACATTAATAGTAGTAGTAGTAGTAGTAGTAGTAGTAGTATATAAATCAATGCCAGGTATAGTCTATTCGCTGTAAGTAGGCGAGAGATCATGACCTCTATCCTCTGTAACTCAAAAAGGGCTAGAGCAAATTGGCTGTAAATTTCCATCTATATTCCTTTGACTCACTCTTCCCAAATGGTAGAAATATTAGCTCGATTACTTTAGTCGTTTTTTGAGTTACAGAGGTTAAAGGTCATGATTTTACGCCTACTTAAAGTAAATAGACTATAGTAAAATAATGTTCTTTACTTGTGATAATTCCATCCTTCACGTGGATCGTCAACAGACTTATAAAGGATACATAATTATGATCTTAGGCACGTTTTTACGTAACATATACACTCATTGATAATATTGTTAGTGTGAAAAGGGCAGATCCCGGAGTGAAGTCGAAGGGTGAATGTGGCAATGCACTGATTGATTGGTTGATTGAATATACCCAGTTACTATTAATATACCTTTTCACACCACTGTTATGTTGTATTTACACCATCAATCTACCTAATTACTATACGGTACATAACTTCTTCATACCCAGTTTAGATTTATAATACAATTTTTACCATTAACACATTATCAATATACCCAATGACTTAATATACCACTCACATAACACTCACATACCACTCACATACCACTTGTATAATATTTGTGCATTATCAATAATATCCAAGGACCTTTTTGATACCATTGTTATACCTAGTTCACATTTTGTATGTACCCAATGCCTTTTTTAATACCATTATTATACACCCCCCATTTTTTTTTAAATATATATACCGGTATATATATAATATAAAAACAAATAATATTAATATAAAATAGCCCCTCTTTTATGCACGCGACTGTATACTCCCTAATATACCGTTTTCTTTTGTCTTATTCATCAGAGTTCACCGGAGAGCAGAAGGGTAACTCACAGACCACAGGTATCACGAACACAGACACCAGGACAGGCATTACTTTAACAGGTGAGGCTATCTATCTATCTATCTATCTAGTGCCTGACGCCGTGATCCCCGAAGGGGTGGCCACGAACGAACCGCCCCCATGCACCTCTGTCCCCAGTCAGTCGATGCCCCTCCCCCCAACCAGCACCGCCTTCGTTCATGTACTGCCTCACTCCATCGTTCCACCTCTCATTCGGTCTACCTCTCCCTCTCTGTCCCTCCACCTCGCTCTCGTACACCCTCTTAGTCATTCTCTCGCTTTCCATATGTTCCATATGGCCGAACCATCTCAAGTTTTTCATTTTCACACTTTCCAGCATATCTACCTCCACACCACACCTCCTTCTTACTTCCTCATTAGTCTGTCTATCCCTCCATGTAACTCCGCACGCACTCCTTAAGTAATTCATTTCCACTGCTCTCACTCTTGGTCTGAGTCTCTCAACCAACGTCCATGCTTCGCTTCCGTAAGTCAGTGTCGGGACTACCACACTGTCATGCAAGGACTTCTTCACTTCCATACTGACCACCCTATTTCTTGTTACTGCTTTTAGCGTTCCTACAACCCTCTTCCCCTGTTGTACCCTCTCCCGCACTTCTTCAGCCATAGTCCCATCTTTACTCAACACACTACCCAGATACTTAAAAGAGTTGACGATCTCCATAGCCTGACCGTTCAGCTTCACCTCACACTCTGTGTTTGTTTATATATATATATATATATATATATATATATATATATATATATATATATATATATATATTCGTCCCCTCTTACAGGTGTGAGTATCCTAGGTTCGGGTCCTTGGAGTACCACATATATTCATTAGTTTCATTGATTTAATTAATTGGGTTTATTTGTAAGTTATATACTTGGTAGGTTGGTGAATAAATGTGAATATAGCACGTTATTTCCCTCTGTGACAGAAATGGATGCCATAGCAGTTAGAAATGGATCTATACGAGGAGCCATAGAATCCTTTGGAGCTGCCGGCCAAGGAGCAAAGGCAGGTATGTACAATCGGCCAAATAAGTTATGTCTCGGTACCTATTATGTTTTGATCAATAATTGGTATCAGCACTATCTAAAGCTTCATTTCTTCGTTACGAGTGAGATATAAAAAGATGTTCCTACACTTACCCACCCTATTCAACATCTGTCAGACATTAATGCAGCACAGAGCGAGCCAATCGTAATGACAGCTGAGCCATGGCTTATTAGCGCGATTGTACAGTCGGCCTAATAAGTCGTTTCGCCGCTGTCATTAAATTTTGCTCGCTGTGTGCTGTATTAATGTTTGTCAGATGTTGAGTAGGGTGTGTAAAGATAGGAAAATGTTTGTATGTCTACACGCCGCAATGTTGCAGATCTGTTCACTCTTGTATCACTATTACAAAAATCCTCTCCCTGAATCCATCTTACCCTCATCCTATGACTTAATTTGCTTCAAACTCCGAGTGTCCAGACATTTTGGCTCGAACATTCCTTAATTTGGGCCCTGTCACTCTTTCAACTCTGGGGGAGGCACTTGTCACAGGCAGCTCTGCCTTTTGTCTCCCTCATTCACATAGGAAAACAAAAATACCAAAAAGAGGCACCAATCGAGCAAGGCAGTACCCAGGGGACGCCACATAGGTATATGATAAGGTGTTGCTGGAACTCCTGTTTTATTTGCCTGGCTTCCCCCACAGTTTTTATGTGTGCCTTATCTACACAGAGTAATCCATCAGTTTATCACAAACACCTCCTCCTATTCATTTCACTACAGTTAACAAACACACCACACGTCTTACACCTAAATGACCTCTATCGTACCTTGATATTGGTTCTCTATAAATTGTTCAACATTGGGGGGGGGGGGGGGCACTTGTTATAGACAGTTTTGCCTTTTGTCTCCTCCATGCACATAGACAAAAAATATATTTATCAGTATTAATGATCACAACTCTACCAAATAATATCTATAATAGCTAATAATATCTGTAATAACTAATATTATCTAATTATAGCTAATTATATCTATTAATAGTTAACACTATATCTAATATGAGCTAGTGATATATAATAATAGCTAATAATATCTGTGGTGTAATAGTTTAGATGCCTATATTCTGGGTGTGGTGTCCCGAGTTCGAATCCCGGGAGGACCATATGCTTTCATTAGTTTATTCAAGTGCATTAGGGTTTGTAGTTGATGACTAATGTTAAGAACAGGGTGTTACTTAATAGCTAATAATATCCAATAATAGCTGTATGACAACCCTATTAACTTTTTTTCAGATTACGTAGGCCATGTTCAAGGCCACGGAGTCGTGAAGGGAGGAGCTCGCGGGATGGGGACACAAGATGGAGCGGCAGGCATCACCAGTAAGTTGGGTCGGATGTGGTGTGTGTGGATTTGTATTTTGTGTTTGTGTGTTCATTGTTTTCTGTTGTGTTGTCCCTGTTCTGGCTCTGTCTTGAGTCAATTACTTAACCCTTTGAGTACCAGCGACGTGTGTTATATTGTATTCTAGTTATATTTAGACGATATTATGCTTCTTCGGAAAGACCTGTGGTAGTTAAAAGGGTTGGTTGAGATAGTTTGAAGCCTTATTATGGCTAGAGGTCCTTTCTAAGCTGAATAAAATCGTCTAATAGTTGCCAGACTATAATGCAAAGTTCGTCACCGGTACTGTATGGGTTAATGGGGGCATACACCGTGACATTCCGTAGCTGCACTCATCCTCCGACTTTACTCCCGGGGATCCTCCCGGGTGAGACGTCAGTCATCTGCCTGGCCCATATCAAGTACCCAATCGTATAATTGGCCGACTTGCCTCAGCCAGGAGTTACGTGGTCTTCCCCTGGGCCTTTTAGGTGTCGATTTTTTCATGGCGAGCGATAACGACCCTTTATAAAACAAAATAAAGACCCACACATAGACAACTTCAGTATTTGAGCTGTTATTTCTGTCATTTGGGAAGAGTCTACTAGTACGTAGGTGTGCAGAATTACAGCCCGTTTACTCCAGGCCTTCTCGAGTTACAAGAGTTTGGAGTTAAGGGGAGATGGGCGAATTTATTTCCTCATTTATGTATCTTTTTGTCATATATTTGTTTAGTTTCCTCCCTAGACCTCCATCAAACTTGATTAATAAATAGTATGTTGAATTGGGTTTTATGTATTTATGAATGCACTGCAACCGTAGTTTAGCTGGTAATTCTGATAAATATCAATCTCTACAGCTCCAACTTCCTTATAGCCTGAAATTCGCAAGTGGTCAATTCAATCATACAATTTTATTTTCCCCTTTACAAAATTCATAAGTAGATACAATTTCGTGTGGGCCACTTTACAATGTACTGGCCGCCCATATGAATCACTAACAGGCAACCAGGAAAACAAAATTATACATACACAACAAATGCAAAGGATTATCAAAACCCTCACTCATTATGAAACAACATATTATACCGACTCGCAAAAACGTCGGATGAGATCTTGTTAAATTAGTAATAGACGAATATGAAGAAAACAACAAGTAAAACAGAAAATTAAATAGAGATAACAAATCTTGTCAAATCAGTAATAGGCGACCATGACAAAAAAAGTAAAACAGAAAATTAAAGAGGGAAAAACTAAAGAAAACAAAAATTACCAACCTCCACCCCAGTGTCACCCACGTAAAGGTAGATAGAACACAAAATTTACCTCGGGACACACACATACACACATACATATCCATACACCGACCCACACACAGGCACACACACACCTGCCCACCCACAACAATAGAAGTTACAATCTCCCTCTTTGTTCCGTCCCCACAGAAGTGAAAGGTTATGTAACAGGAGAAGGAAAGATCTCTGGTGGTGGTGGCGCGCATTATACGGGAAACAGTGAGTATATACGGTAGTTTTTGTGTATTTAATTAATTGCATACCTGTCTGTGTTTCTATCTACCTATCTATCTATGTATGTATCTATCTATCTATTTATGTATCTATCTATCTATCCATATACTGTATGTATCTATCTATATATCTAGCTATCTACACATCCATCTATCTATCTATCTATCTATCTATCTATCTACCTATAGATCTATCTATCTATCTATCTATCTTTATATTTATATATCTATCTATCTATCCATCTATGTATATTTCTATCTATGTATCTATCTATTTATCAATCTATATATCTATTCATCTATGTATATATCTATCTATCTATCTATTTATCTATATATCTATCTATTTATCTCTCAGAAAACCTACTGTATAATACACTGTATATACAGGGCAGCCCATAGGGAATTCCCTTATATTTTATGCATTGGAAAATCGTGAATATCGTGTGACGTCGACTTTTCCTTCATTTATATTAATTAATGCAATATCTATGGGCAAATGTTTCTCGACCACTTTTTATATATATATGTATACAGTATATACTGTATATATTCTGGCAATATTTTGAGATATACAGGTATTTGTATATCATTACAGTTTTAGCATGGATCCAAACATTACTAAAGCAATATATTTTTTTCTCCCACAGAATACACAGGAGCTTTTAAGGGGTAAATGTTGGTGTGCAATGTATGTCAGAAGCCAGTATATAATAAAACTGATATATATAATTTAAGCAAATTAATATGAACAAATCTTATAATCTTCCAATAATTTGCCTTAACACCAAAGTGGCTCGAAAGGTATTAAAATCGTCAAACAAATGGACTTCAAACGTCTTAAAATACAAAAACTAGTGGAGCTAAACACGAGGGAGAAGGGAGTCCAGAACACATATTATGGGACCCCCTTAGTACCCCGCAGTTGTAATCTGAATTAAATATCATTTAACCCTTTGAGTACCAGCGACGTGTGTCATAATTTCTTCTAGCTATATTTAGACGATATTATGCTGTGGTAGTTAAAAGGGTTGGCTGAGATAGTTTTCAGCCTTATTATTGCTAGAGGTCCTTCCTAAGCTGAATAAAATCGTCTAATAGTTGCCCGTATATGATGAAAAAGACGTGATCCCTGGTACTGAATGGGTTAAATCGCCCGAACAGACAAACACGAATGATACTATCTGATTCCACGTAGTAGTTTGGTTCCAGTCAAAGTGTTTAAGGGGCCCACCTCGTTGTTTTCTCTCTTTCCCTCTCTCTCTCTCTCTCTCTGGGTTGTATCCATTCGTCCCATTCAGCCTACTGTTCTAAGAGTTTTATCCCAATCCAGATGTTGATTTTTTTCCTGGCGAGCGGTAGCGACCCAGCATATTTTTTTAAATGTTTTGGACAGCAGGCTAAATTTGTACATTTTTCGATATGAAAATGTCTCCGGCGAAGCCTGATTTCTCCATACAATGCTTGTATAGGTGCAATTATAGAATAATTCCTGATTTTTAAAGTTCCAGCATTTTGTCAGCACTTCATTATTATAATACACACAAATAAAACTGATTCTTGTTATAATGTTAATCTTATTTACCCCTTCAAGACGGCATGAACAGTCGCATTCAAAAGTTCGTACACAAATAAAGCTGATTCTTATTACAATGTGCCTTTTATTAACCCCTTCAATACGGCGTGTACAGTCGCATTAATAAAATGTGTGAAATCTAGAGCGAGGGACCTTAAGGGGAGATGTGGGTATTTATTTGTTTATTTATGTATTTTTGTATTATTATTTTAGTTTCCTCCTAAGACCTCCATCAAGCTTCTAAAAACACTGCCCAAGACCTTCCTTCAAAATATTGTTTTAAATTTTTCGATAGAAAAATGGCCCGGCCAAAGGCCGGTTCCTCTTAGATTACAGGCTCGCCATCGCTTGCCAGGAAACAATCGACACCTAAATGACGTGAACAGTCTTAATATTGACAAAGAAATGAGGTGAAAGGTAGTAAAATTGCCAAACTAATGGGCCGAACGTCAGAAGAATCTGAAACCTATTGGGGCTAAACATGAGGAAGAAAGAGGTCCAGAAAAAATCTCTCAAGTGGAAATTTCCCCTTAACTACCACAGACCCTTCCAAAGCTTCATAATATTGTCTAAATTTAGCTAGAATAAAATATATCACACGTCGCTGGTATTCAAAGGGTTAAGTAAAAAAAAGTAGAATTTACATTAGACCACGGTTGATCTCATTAGGACTCATGGAAAACGTGGCTAAAAGAAAAACAAAAAAACAGGTAAATTCCACTCAATTTTGTTAACCCCTTCTATACCGGCGACGTCCTTTCACTTTATTTGGGCTACTATTAGACGGTTTTATTCAGCTTAGGAAAGATGTCTACCCATTAAAAAGCTATAGCAGACTATCTCAATTAATCCTTTTAGCTACCATATATCCTTCTTAAGCTACATAAAATCGTCTAAATCTAGCTGAACTCAAATACAAAAGACGTCACCGGTACAGGAGGGGTTAAGCGATACAACCAAAGCAATCACATAAATACTCACTGAGAGGGGGTGCGACTGGAAATGTTGATATGGGACGGAACTGGTGTTAATCCTCTACAGTATATATAGCCTTGCACGATCTAGCACAGTATTTGATCAACAACTATAGGTAGCGCCAACGAACTTGACAAATATCTCGATCCCTGACCTCTTCGTATCTCGAAAGGACCTTGAGCAAACTGGGTGTAAATATCCACACCTATTTCCTGGTGGACTCTTCATAAATGATAGAAACTTCAACCCAATTGCTTTCATTAATTTTGAGTTATAAAAAGTTAAGGGGTCAATATAATTGTCAGGTTCGTTGGCGTTACCTATATAGTGCAGCACATCAGTAGTTCCTATATAGTGCAGCACATCAGTAGTTCCTATATAGTGCAGCACATCAGTAGTTCCTATATAGTGCAGCACATCAGTAGTTCAGTTCTCAGCATGTTATAAATTGACGCCAATTCGAATCTTTGAACCTCTAAAGCATAGTTAGTTAGTTAAAATAGGACTTCAGAGACTATCAACCCTTCTGGATTATTAAGCCAGCACACTGTAAGTCAAGAATAACGTCAGGACTGGAACCCCTTTTCGGGAACTCCTGCAGTCCCTTGTGTAAAGCTAAATTCTAAAGTATCTGGGTTATAATCATGTATCGGGTATCGTACTGTCTCGTTTGCGTTCGATACTGATTCGAATGTGTGAGTTGCAATTTATACTCTTGACTATAATTCTACAAGCATATCCATCAAGGGACTGGAGTTCTCGAAAAGGGTCTCCAGTCCTGACGCTATTCTTGACTTACAGTGTGCTGGCTTTTTAATCCAGAAGGGTTGATAACCCCTGAAATCCTACTTTAACTAACTAAGCATATCCATAGGTAGCGTCCTTTACAACAATACAAACAAACAATAAATGCAGTATATAGACTGTCTTAATTGGCACAGGAATCAAATATATAATTGTACTGAACGAGATTTCTAAATAAATGGTTTCAGGCGATGTCTTACGAACACTTCTCCCGTAAAATTTCGATTATTAAATTATTTTGGGGGATTGAGGCTAATTCAGACAAATAACATTATTGGTGACCTTTAGGAGAAAGTTTATTAAACACTACGAGTATACAAACGGATGTTTGTTCATGAAATCCTAAAAAGAGCTATTTATAATTGAATATTTGATACATAATATGCACGAATGATATATTACGCTCTTAACGTAATTAGCCTCATAGGAAAAATAATCTGAATATGTTGGACTAAATATTGGGCCTTCGTACATGGCTATATGTCTGAAGCCTTATTATTTATAATATGATAAGCGAAAAGCAACTAGCAAGAAAATATTAGCCTATATATATAGCATGAAAACATACGCGGAAAACGCATTATCTTGTCAAACATGATTTTGTCTTACTAAACCTCCACCGAACTTAAAGCACAACATTTATCTTCAATGTCCAGGCCGAAGCCAGGTGTCTCCTAAATTACAGACTGGCTATCGCTTGGCATGCATAATCGACCCCTAAATGGCACAAATTCACAAATAAATGGGCCAAACAGACATAAAATCACCGAATAAATGAGGCGAACGTTTTAATATATGAAAACTAATGGAGCTACACATGAGGGAGAATGGGCCAGAACCCCCCCCCCCCCCCTTAATAATGTAATTCTACGCCTAAATATAGTCACCGATTAACCCCCTCAGAACGATGATACTGTTTTTCAATATACTCTATTCTGGAAACCTTAACCCATTCAGTATCGGTGACGTTCTTTTCATCATATCCTGGTGACTATTAGACGATTTTATTCAGGAAGGATCTGTAGTGGCTAGAAGGATTACACGGGATAGAATATAGCCATTTAATTGTTGGAGGTCCTTCTTTAGCTGAATAATACAATCTAACAGTTGCCAGAATATTACGAAAAGGACGTCACCGGTACTGACGGGGTTAAGATGATTTTATTCAGTTTTAGAAAGACGTGTGCGATTCAATGAGTTAATTGTAGTCTTGTATACACTCTTGATCCCTTGACGTCATTGTAGTCTTGTATACACTCTTGATCCCTTGACGTCATTGTAGTCTTGTATACACTCTTGATCCCTTGACGTCATTCCTAACTTACTAAAATCGTCTAATGATAGCCAGAATAATCTTTGAAAATACGTCATATTCTTCAAAACGTTAATATGCTCTTCATAAATGTTGCTATTGAGAACAAGAACCCTGGAGGGATAAACAACACGTTCAGTTTCTTGTCCATGGAGGCACGTTTTAGATCACCCTCATTCTTGATGTTTGCTTGGTTCGCTCTTGATATGACCCAGCAAAACAAAAGCATAAAATAATCTTATTATGTTAATTAGAATATAGTGAAAGAGATGGTCACAATACTGAAAACGTCAATTAAAGTGACATATTTATCATTAAATATAGTTCAAAACATATTTCAAAATAAACCCTGTTAAATTTACTGGTATAGAGAATAACATTGTGACACAAAACAATTTAACCCCTTCCGTACCGGCGACGTCTTTATAATTTTGCTCTAGCTATATTTAGACGATATTATGCAGTTTTTAGACAGATCTGTGGTCATCAAATGGGTTAAGTGAGATTGTTCGAAGCCTATAAACGCTGAAGGCCCTTTTTAAAACTGAATGAAAGTGTCTAATACAAGCCAGAATAAAGTTAAAAGGACGTCACCGGTACAGAAGGGGTATAACCCATTCAGTACCAGGTACGCCCTTTTTAATTCTATTCTGGCAACTATTAGACGTTGTTATTCAGCTTAGTAAGGATCTCTAGCAATAATAAGTCTTCAAACAATTTCAACCAACCCTTTTGACTAGCAAATATCCTTCCTAAGCTGTATAATATCGTTCTAAATATAGCTAGAATACAATGTAACACACGTCGCTGGTACTCAAAGGGTTAATGTCTGACTATACCTAACACGTCTCTCCGAACAGCCCTATGCCTTCTGATAACCGGGATCTCCAGCATGAGAGGCGAGGCGGGGTGGCCTTCCTGGCGTGAAGGGCGTCTGTCTCTGGGTTCGTTCTCGGGGTTCGAAGCAGCAGCGTCCGGGTTTGTGAAGCGGTGTCGGACGTTGCGCCCCTGTCTCGGCGGCGGTTCCCGTATTTTCTGTCGTCGCAGCAGGGGACAGAGGTGTTTGCCTGACTGTCCCTGTTTGCTCGCCACCCTTTCCTTGATGAGGTGGGCCAGGAAGGGGGACGGCGTGTAGAACTGGGGCTCGGGGGAAGAGACGTCCTTTGCTACGGCTCTCTTACGACGTGTTGAGGGTACTTGTAGTGTAAGGATCTTGGTCTTGTCTCCTGAATCCTTCCTCTTGCTTCCTGAACCCTTCCTCTTGCTTCCTGAATCCTTCCTCTGGTTCCTGATTCCTTCCGAGCCAGACATTAGCTCAAGAGGACTCCTACGCAGCCTGAATGATGCTTTGGTTGGCGAGTGTGGTTGTTCTGGTGGTATTTCAGGACCTATTTCCAAGTGTGGTTGTTGGGGTGGCATTTCAGGAACAATGTCTCTCTTCTTGTTGTCCCCGTTGGAAGTTTTATCTGTATTGAAGTATCGATGAGGGCCCTTGTTACTCTTTTCCTCCGGCAGACCTCTTGAAGAATGCACAAGAAACAGCATGATCAACAGCAAGGGCACGGGAAGAGGGCCCCATGGTTTCTGCAAAGTAAAATGCAATACAATTTATCTATAATTATGTATGCTTATTCAATGACTGCACAAGAATAATGAACATAACTAAAAGAGACATAGAACCGTATTTTTCAGTGATTTTTAGTCATATTTGCGAAATTTCTATGGAATTCATTATTTCAACCCTCTGATAAAATAAACACACTATTTCATATATACAACAAAATCTGCATGTCAGCCGTAATATCAATAGACCAAAATCGAATTTATATAAAATCGAAATCGCTTTATATAACAAAATGTGAATCGAGAATCTTATTGCAAGAACAAATAATGTGAAATATCGTTTTCTTACCTGGACTTTATATTTGGCCATGGTCTACTGAAAGGGTTGTACCTGTGGATGGAGATAGAAGGTGGATGCAAGTGGATGGTAGTGGATGAAAGTATGTGGATGTGGTTTGGTGAATTTAAGTAGATGGGTGTAGATGGATGTTAGTGGATTTCTGACCCGTAGCCTATTGTAACTCAGGAAGGGCTAGAGCAAACGTACTTGATATTTTCACACTTATTTAATAGTTGAATCTTCGTAAATTGTAAGTATATACAGTAGAGCCATCATGTGTATCTTAAGTAAAGGAACTCTATGCAGTGATATTGCAGGGATTATATAATAACTCGTTATTATGCTAATGTTAATTTGGGTAATTTGAGCATATCGATAAATACTTAACGCAAAATACAAGTTCAATACACCAGATCAAAATACAAGTTCAATACACCAGATCAAAATACAAGTTCAATACACCAGATCAAAATACAAGTTCAATACACCAGATCAAAATACAAGTTCAATACACCAGATCAAAATACAAGTTCAATACACCAGATCAAAATACAAGTTCAATACACCAGATCAAAATACAAGTTCAATACACCAGATCAAAATACAAGTTCAATACACCAGATCAAAATACAAGTTTCAATACACCAGATCAAAATACAAGTTCAATACACCAGATCAAAATACAAGTTCAATACACCAGATCAAAATACAAGTTCAATACACCAGATCAAAATACAAGTTCAATACACCAGATCAAAATACAAGTTCAATACACCAGATCAAAATACAAGTTCAATACACCAGATCAAAATACAAGTTCAATACACCAGATCAAAATACAAGTTATCAAAATACAAGTTCAATACACCAGATCAAAATACAAGTTCAATACACCAGATCAAAATCAAAATATAATGTATTATGGTGTTTGTATTACACAATGAAATATCGCTACGTTAATATCAGGATAATTGACCACTTGCGAGTTTCATTCTATAAGGAAGTTGGAGCTGTAGACATCGTTATTTAGCAGAAGAACCAGCTATAAGACGGTTTTAGTACATTATATTAATACATAAAACCCAATTCAACATACTATTTATCCATCAGAAACCTACATAATTTATGTATTTGTGTTTAATATCGATGTTTACAGGCCGAACTTCCTTATAGATTGAAACTCGCAAGCGGTCAATTAAACCAACTAGAGCGACTGATTTGGCTGTATGTATGCTAGAGGAAAGACGTATATACAATTATACATATTCTACTTCCAACTACCACATATATGCATATTATGCTTCAAAATACCGCTAATTGAAGAAACTATCGATACAAAATTAAGACGAAACAAACGCGTCTCACACTGGCGGAAAACCCCCCCATTGTGGAATAAATGTATAATTAAGTGAATACAAATTACTAGTGATCATTATTTGGGAGTGGTTAATTGTACAAAAATGTATTTAATGTGACCTATCGCCTTCAAATATCAATGGCAATGTAAAATTAATATAAATAATGCTAATTGTTAAATAAGTTTTAGAAATGTAGGTAAGGTAGAGGCAGGAAACCTAAACGAACTCTACTTCAAATATTACAAATATACCCGTCAATACTACACGAAGGTGAATATACTAAACAATGCTTGTCAGGCCCACAGTGCAAGGAATTTATTCTAAGTACAGTTAAGCTAAATAGAATACTTGTGAATACACAATTTGGCTGTGGTGAGCGTAAAAGAAAGTATGTAGTTAATGCAAGCAAACTAAGCTACTAATTTACCTACTAATACAAGAAAATACAAGAAAATTCAACTACTACTTCAGCTGTAGGACTGTAGGTAAGGTAGAGGCCGGACACGCAAGCACACTAAGGGGCACGGAGCGACGTGACTGCAAGCCAAACACAAGCACCCCCCTCCCCCCTCTATCTGCCCCCTACAATCCCTCCCCCCCTCCCACCTAGGCACTTGTTATGTAAACAATGGCCGGGTTGTTGCTGAAGGCTCGCTGCAACACTCCAGGCCTCTAAACACCCCCCCCCCCCTTCTCTTGCGCAAGGGCCACGGAGGCACATATACTGATGCACATACTGGCTACGTGGTGTATATGTGGTTTATTATGGTCATATACATATACATATAGGACGTAGACACATATGCAGATACATATATACTTGGCTGCGTGCTATGTGTGTGATTTGGTATATATATATACTTTACTATGTGGAGCTCAGTGGTCTGGTTAATCTGCTCTACATAACTAACTAACTATGTGGTATACGTGTGATTTAGTATAACGACACGGAAATATATAATTATATACTTGGCTAGGTGTGTATGTGTGAGTTTGCTTAGCCACGTACAATACATATTCGTGGTCTCTGCAAGGTCGGAGGCATATATACATATACATATACTGTATATTTGAATGTGGTGTTTATGTGTGATTTAGTATAGAACAATGGATATGTGAGTCTTCTGTATGCGAGCTCACACACACACACACACACACACACACACACACACATAAACACATTTGTTATAGCATGGATATAGATAGATATTCATCGTGTGTTGTTAGTTTATGGCCACACTAACAGACATATATATAATACATGGTTCAAGGATATGTATAGGCTACAATAAAATCATATTGCATCTCCTTAACTGATACTTAATGTAAAGGGAAATTTCCTTAACTGATACTTAATTTAAAGGGAAATTTCCTTTAACACAATCAAGAAAAGGTGCGTTAAACACATACTCAACATTTTAAGGAGTATTTGTATGTCTATTATAACCAGTATACATATGTCTATTATAACCAGTATATGTATGTCTATTATAACCAGTATATGTATGTCTATTATAACCAGTATATGTATGTCTATTATAACCAGTATATGTATGTCTATTATAACCAGTATATGTATGTCTATTATAACCAGTATATGTATGTCTATTATAACCAGTATATGTATGTCTATTATAACCAGTATATGTATGGTCTATTATAACCAGTATATGTATGTCTATTATAACCAGCATATGTATGTCTATTATAACCAGTATATGTATGTCTATTATAACCAGTATATGTATGTCTATTATAACCAGTATATGTATGTCTATTATAACCAGTATATGTATGTCTATTATAACCGTATATGTATGTCTATTATAACCAGTATATGTATGTCTATTATAACCAGTATATGTATGTCTATTATAACCAGTATATGTATGTCTATTATAACCAGTATATGTATGTCTATTATAACTAGTATTTGTATGTCTATTATAACCAGTATATGTATGTCTATTATAACCAGTATTTGTATGTCTATTATAACCAGTATATGTATGTCTATTATAACCAGTATTTGTATGTCTATTATAACCAGTATATGTATGTCTATTATAACCAGTATTTGTATGTCTATTATAACCAGTATATGTATGTCTATTATAACCAGTATATGTATGTCTATTATAACCAGTATTTGTATGTCTATTATAACCAGTATATGTATGTCTATTATAACCAGTATTTGTATGTCTATTATAACCAGTATATGTATGTCTATTATAACCAGTATATGTATGTCTATTATAACCAGTATATGTATGTCTATTATAACCAGCGAAGCATAATGTGAAGTTGTAAACATTAAACCAATATATTCGTTGTACAAAATCGTTTATATATTTGATGCATAGTATTCATAATTTTACACATCCAAGGCTCACAACAGAACCGTGTGCATTATTTCGTATGACTATGCTATATTAACCCGTTCAGTACCAGTGACATCCTGTTCATTATATTCTGGCAGTGATTAGACGATTTTATTCAGCTTAGGAAGGACCTCTAACAATAATCTGGCTTTAAACTAGCTCAACCCCCCCTTTTTAACTACCACAGATCCTTCTTAAGCTGCATAATGTCATCTAAATATATCTAGAATAAGATATAACACACGTCGCTGGTACTCAAAGGGTTAATTCAATAAATAAGATCCATAGATGTGAACATAATATATATATATATCGCAAATTAATGTATGTTGTAGTCTGAGATTCACGCGAAAACTTGAGCAAATCTGAAATATATAATACCTTTCCCAAGAACCTTTCTTTGTTTAAGGTTAAAATAGACAAAACATTGTATGTTTGTATATATTATGTATTTATATATTATTATATTTGTTACCATCGCCAGGTGATTGCACTACGTTTACAGAGGATCTTACATGGTGAAAGAACTCGTGAAAACAAACTATCGATAAATTTAACATCAAATTATTTTATTCAGCTTAGGAGGAATATTTCTTGATAGAAAAGTTCATGTTGACGAGGTATGGATGCCTGCAGCAAACGCAAGGCAATTGTATTTAGCTTCGGAAGGATCTCTGTCACTCCAAGGGCTCGTGCAGATATATTTTATCTCCCTTCAGTCACCATCTTGCGAAGATTTCCAGTTCTTCATCCCCTGTTGAAAAGTATGGATGCCAGAGCTCTCATGTGGCCGATGTTACCCTGCAGCACATACACACGAGGCTCTGGGGAAAGATATAGCTAGACAAATTATTTAATAACGATGAAAATAACAGCGCCATACACATAACCAATATGCATACAGACAACCAGGACCATGTGTCTTGGCAAAACGTGTCAGTATGTCTGTAACACAAGTTTATCAAGACAAATTAATAAAGCAACTTTTTGCAATAATAACAAAACAACATATGTAATGAAAATACAAAAACTACCACAAAGGTTGTTACTTATATAAAGAAGGTAAACCATAATACTACATATTTTTTTTGTTCGTGTGCATCATGCAGAATACCATGACAAATATATTATGCTAATAATATAATTACTAATTATTTTATTAATTTGGTAACATGTGTATCTATATTAATCATTCAGAGTGTATTTATACAAGGTTGCTCAAAATTCAGTGACCATGGGACGCCTGTAGAACTGTACCTAAGACAACCAAATTTAGCGCCACCCTGTATTATATATATACACAGTATATATACTGTATATTTAAAAACAAAACTGAAGGGGTGGAGCATACCTTCCCTACTGCAGGTGATGTAAAGTGCCGGGCGCCCTCCGAAATGATGGAATCTGACCATGCAGGGGCGCGGCGTGGGGCGGTACCGGTAGAAGTTGGCGGCATCGGCAGGAGGAAGGAAGCGGGCGAGGGGTCCTGAGCTGCGGCCGGAACCAGAGCGAACTGAGGCGACGGGCGGCTGGTGAATTCGGGGCGGGTGGATTGGTGGCGGGCGGATTGGAGCTTTCGGAGCGGGAGCGGGAGACGTCGTTGTGCTATGGAGTTTAGGTGCCGGGAGAGACCGAATAGGAGACGTGGGAGGAGAAGGGACGGGAACATCAGGGACAGGAGAAGTAGGGGGGACATGGGTAGATACAGGGGGGACAGGTCGAACCACAAAAATGGACAGATCAGTGACGGGAGAAGTAGGTGGATGAGGAGTGCCTTGGGTAGGAAAATCGAAAGTTGCAGAAGGGTGTGATTCAATTCGAGAACCCAAACTAGGAGGATGAGTGGGCTGGACATGATCTAGATATCCAGAATGAGCTGTAGGCACTTGGAAATCCCTAGGAATGAAAGAAACCTTATGGAACAGAGAATGAGGAGTGGTACCAGTGACAGGGACATCGGTAACAGACGATTCTCGATTTTGTGGCTGAGGGCGAGCGGTGAACATAGCATGAACAATAATATAATCCTCGGGAGAAGCAAGCGAGTCGATTGAAGGAGGACTCACAGACTCAATTTGCGTCTCAGGAAGAACAATCGAACGGGAATTGTCAAAACGAGAATGAGAAATAGAAGGAGGGGTGACAACTACAAGAGGGGGACCGAGGGTGGACATGGCTCGGGCGTTACGATAGGGATAAATATGATCACAGAGAGGAAGAGGGGGAGGAACAGTACAGATGATGAGGGAGAGAGAAGGGAAGATAAAAAGCAGAGAGACGAGGAACAAAAGAAGAAAGGTCGGTGTGTGCGTGAACTGTGGAAGAAAATAAATACTAAAAATCGTAAACATTAGGAAAGTTATTGATTACATTTGGTATGAGCTAAACCGACATAGCTTTTCACAATATTCCGCCATTCCTTTCCCATTGCCTAATTATAATACCCACACAATTTAATCCGATTATACAAGACTTCCCAGATATTTGAGGCCTTTTACCATTTTGATAATCGTTTTCATCGTGAAAAAGTGTGAATTATATTGTCTTGTGAACACTATACCACACACTTCATACAGGTGTAGGAAATAATATATGAATGATATAATGCGGAGTACATTTGGATACGTTGGCACAAGTAGGAATATGGATATAATATAATCCTTGTTCTCTAGCAAGATTAGGATTACACTGAGTGCGAAAGTCAGTCAAGAGTATCATAGGACTTGTAATAATAACAGCATATACGCACACTAAGTTAAACCAAGTGTTGTTTGCATGGTGAATTGACATTACAAGTAAATACACATATCTTCTTTAAGACCTTCAGCACGATGACGTAATTTTCATCATATTCTGGTTACCATCAGACATTTCTCTAGCTTATAATCTACCTCTAGAACTCAAAACGGGTAAATACGATCTCAATAAATCACCTGGATAACATAGGTCCTTCCTAAGCTGCATAAACTCGTCTAGTTTTCGCCAGGATCAGAAGTAAAAAGACGTCATCGTGCTGAAGAAGTTATATATGTTAGAGCTTTATAACATCAATAACTAAATACAACTTGAAATCTAAACTGAAATAATCTTATAATGATAGCCATAATGATCTGTATAAACACGTCATAATCGTCAAGGGGTCATAATTATATAGTCTTAAAAGGTCAAGGCTCCTCTGATATCAAATAATAATGCTTGCAACACGGCAACACGCACACCAACACTCACCATTGTGGCTGAGGACAAAGTGCGTGTGAGGCAGTGTGTGTGTTTGTGAGGTACTGTGTGTGTATGTGAGGTAATGTGTGTGTATGTGAAGGAGTGTATGTGTAAGTGAAGGGGTGTGTATGCTTTGGAGATGTGTGTGTGTATGTGTGTGTGTGTGTGTGTGTGTGTGTGTGTTTGTGTATATGTGTGTGCTGCGAGTCCCTCCTCTATCTGTTGGTAATTAAGGTGGCCTAGTGTACATACATTGCACCGCCCCAGTGTACAGATTATGTCTACGCCGTACCTTAAGATATGGTTCCCGTAAGTGATCATAGCCATTAGAGAGTTTAACCCTTACAAACCCGAGGACGCATTTTGTCGTGTTAGTCCGGGTATTGTTTGACGAATGTATGCAAATAAGATGGACTGCTAGAGAATAAAGAGACCAAAACCAATTCAATTATACTTCTGATTCCCATACATTCTTCCTAAGCTTAATGAAACAATAGTCTAATGATAGAAAGAACAAGCTGTTAAAAACGCGGCATAGTTTTCAAGACCCCGTAAACACCTTTCAAGTTAAAATTATATATTTTGTTTCAGTATAAACAGTATAAATGTTCCGGCCAAAGACTACCTTTTCCTAATTTGTACGCTCGCTATCGCTCTCCCAGAAAAACAAAAATCAACAGCTGAATGGGATGAAAAGTCTTTTAATAGCCAAACTAAAGGGGCGAAGCGTATTTAAATCTCCAAACTAATGGAGTAAAACAGGGACGGATAAACAAAACACGGATCAGACCCAATAGGGTCATGAAATTGAGAATGATAGTGACAAAACCTTTGTGATAGTGTGGTGGAGGAAAGCTGCATACCAAGAAACAGACAGACAGACAGACAGACGTAGCAGAAGTTAATATTATTGTTATGCTTAATGTTTTGTAAGCATTCTCTTAAACAGTCTCTCCGTGAGTTTGGCCTTGTGTGTGTGTGTGTGTGTGTGTGTGTGTGTGTGTGTGTGTGTGTGTGTGTGTGTGTGTGACCTTAATTTTATGCTTGAGTGTTTGTATTTAATGTTAAATATTAGTGCCCTTTTAACCCTGCCCCCTCCCCACCCCCTCACACACACAAACACACACACACACACGTACATATACACGCACGCACACACACACACGCGTACATATACACGCACGCACATGCACATACATACACATACACAATTTGCAGGCTGTAGTCTAGTGGTTTAAGGCACTGTGTCTCTCGCTGACAGCAAGAGCCGGGGTGAGGGTTCGAATCCATCAGAATCCAAAAGTTTTTTTCGGCCATAGCGACGGAGAGAATTGTAACGTGGTTCCTCCTTAACCAAGCTGGTGTCAGCCTGTGTTAGCCTACACATCTTCTCACCAATACAAAGTGCATCTGCGCATAATTATGTACTTGGTGGGAAGCCAGGCACCTCAATGTTGCCAAAAGTCGCATGTGACCTCGTAGTTAAGGTAGAATAAGTATTGTACTGTACCTAGGTTTAAGACAAATTCTGTAAATTTTCAGTCTCAGGGCTGCAATGAACAATAAACTGACAATTATTATTATTTATCCTTTATTACCTTTCTCTTGTGTTGGCCTTTTGTCTGTTTATCTATATATTTAGCTGTCTATCTATCCATATATCTAGTTACCTATCCAAATGCCTTAAGCACACAATTATTAGCACTGATCACTCAGACTAATAATATCCTCCTTTGCTAATCCTCGTGTGAAATCCTCTACCTAACTTGACAATCAGTGAATGGAATAATTCAAACTCGTTTATCACTTTTCTTGCTTATATATATTTGTTAAACATTAACAGAACTGCAGAGGCCTACTAGAAGCATTGGGAGCCATGTACGTATGATCGCCTGCCGTGGTAAGTGGTAAGATATACAGTATAGTCTATATCTTGGTAAGTGGTACAAATTATATCTAATGACTTTGACTCGATGATATTCTCTCTCTCTCTCTCTCTCTCTCTCTCTCTCTCTCTCTATATATATATATATATATATATATATATATATACTGCATTTGTATGTAAACAATTTGAATACGGTAAAGGGGAGAGATACAAATCATATGCAAATTGAGACTAATTTCTATAACTCAAGCATTTTCATAACCTTAATATATGTTAACTTATGCAGTCATTCGGAAACGATCGGAATAATTTGGCATACATTAGAGAACAAATAACATTTATTTATCTCTACATAATTTAATACATACTTTTTAACAATGAAAAAATGACACATAATTCTCAATTACTGTACACTGCTAATAATGACGGATGTAAGGAAGTTATTAAAAGGTCTTTAATGTTTCTAAAAATATATAATCTTATAATCAACAATTAGTAATGATAACCCACCTAATTTGGGGATAGAAAAGTACAGTATACCAAATACACCCAAAGTAGATCCTTAACATTCTACCAATCATAATTATCTTTACTTATTACAACTCTTGTTTATTTAGAATATAGGTTTACATTATACACAAACACGTTTATCGTTATCGGTTTATTGTTATTGTTTCTTGGCTTACATATATCTTAAAACTAAATAAAACAGACATTACAAAACAGAACATGTCACTTATGTTATGCTTATAGGTTTAACTTAACTTCCGAAGATTTACTCGCTATGAGAGAGAGAGAGAGAGAGAGAGAGAGAGGAAGAAAGAAAGAAAACAGAGAAAGAAAGAAAGAAAGAAAGAACGAAGAAATATAAAGCCTACAAAGAGTTACTTAAACATAATAACCCCCTCTTCCGGTTCAGCCCCCTTCTCCTCCTCCTCCTTCCCGCCCTCCTCCACCATGTTGTGATCCTCCGTACCCATATAGTTCTGGTGGACGACCATATTGTGACCCTCCACCCCCATATAGTCGTGAGGTGGGTCAATATGGCCGTCGTAGCTGGTCACCCTGCCCTTCTCGGTGTCCTTCAGGCTCAGGAAGGACCCCGGGCTGAGGAAGAACACTGCTGGGCCTGAGGAGGGAGACATATTGTATAATTGTAGAGTTGGTATTTTAACCTCGGCCGGGGTTCGAACCTAGGACATCAGGGTTGATGTCATAGTGTATATATACAATTTTTTTCTCGAAATCTAGTCTGGGATTAAAATGAGGGAAAAAATAGTATATATTTATACTGCATATATATATATATATATATATATATATATACTGTATATATATATATATATACTATTATTAATACATAATCGGACATAGTAGCAGAAACCAAGTCAGCTGTCCCACACCTTTATCACTGTAAGACGTGTACATGGAGCCGTGCAGTACCGAATACCATCCAGACTTATTGTTAGACACGCCCAACATACTGTGCATGTCCGAGCCTTGGCCGTACATCGACGTCATCCCCGGTCCGCCACCACCCCCTCCGTCGGCGTGCATCCCGTGGGGCGCTTCCGGGTGGGGGTCCGAGGAGGTGGGGGCAGTGTAGTTGACGCTGTAGGGCATGGAGAGGGCGGGAGGGCAGACCACCACCACCACCAGTCCAGACACCATCCATACAAACATCATAGTCATTTTGTCTGCTGGGACGAGAAATTATTTATTCCACCTATTTTTGCTCGGTGACGGTGGTTCAAGCTCGGCTGAGAATATATACACATTTACTTGTGACAATAAGTAGTAGTGTAGTGATAAAAACTATCCAAATAGTATAAACATGTCTTCATATGTTCAAATGAATGCCCATGAATTTACACTTTCTCCTCCACAATGCAGAACTTCTGCTTATCAGAATTCATTTATCCCCAGAGCTACTACTCTTTGGAATTCACTTCCCTCGAATTGCTTTCCACAAACTTACAATCAACAAATGTTTAAATCCAGTTGTTACAAACATTTTATGAATGGAGGATGCCTTTAGGCACATGGACCTTTTTGTTTTATCTGTGTTTTTCCTTCCTCCATTCATTGTCTCTTAAAAAAAAAAAAAAAAAAAAAAAAAATATTTAACCCATTCAGTACCAGGGATGTCCTTTTCATCATATTCTGGCAACTATTAGACGATTTTATTCAGCTTTGAAGGGACCTGTAGCAATAATCAGGTTTGAAACTACTCAACCAACCCTTTTAGCTAACCACAGGTCCTTTCCAAGCTGCATAATATCGTCTAAATATATCTAGAATACAACAAACACACGTCGCTGGTACTCTAAGGGTTAACCCATTCAGTACCGGTGACGCATTTTTATTATATTCTGGTAACTATTCGACGGTAGTCTTCAGCTTAGGAAGGACGTGTACCTATGAAGAAGGCCACAGATTATCTCACATATTCCTTTTAGCTCCATATATCCTTCCCAAGCTTCACAAAATCTAAATGTAGCTAAATTCAAATCCAATAGACGTCACCACTACTAAAGGGGTTTAATACTTATAGTTAAAGGAAGTACTTTACCTGCGTTCACCTGTCTCCCTCCTGGCGTCCCACCCAATTAGTCCTCAGGTAAGGTAGCTGATTGGTCTTCTGGTTGGGCTACGAGGTGACCAACGGGTTATAAATACGATCCGACTCGGGCTGAACCAAGAGACATTATTGTTTGTAACCGTATGCTAAATGTTGTTGCTGATGTAGACACCACCAGAGGAAAAAGAATACAAAGGGTCCCAGGTACAGTCGACCAAATAAAGCTGGTGTCTTGATAGCCTAAGTGCGCGGAATTTCGGTGTGGGTATCCTAGGTTCGAGTCCTTGGAGTGCCACATGTATTTGTTGATTTAATTAATTGAGTTTAGAAGTGAAGTTGGTTGGTGGAAAAAATATAATAACCACACTAGCGCTTTTTCCCTCGACATTTATCCTCAACATGGTCTGGCAGCTTATGAAGTAGATATTTTAAATATTTTGGTTTCCTAAATTCATCTATCATCAGTTTAGTTTCTGATACCAGTGCGAAATATTCCAGAAATGTTGACAAACAAATGTTGACTATAAAAACGCTCGTGTGATACCAACTTAAGCGATTTCACAGCACCAAGTGTATTTCGATCAACATTTGGTATCATAACTATCTAAGCATTAATTCATCGTTTCGAGTGAGATATACAAACATATTAAAATCTTTACACACCCTATTCAACATCTGACAGACATTAATACATAACACATCGAGCAAAACGTAATGACAGCGGAGACACGACTTATTTGGCCAACCGTTCACATCTAACCTTTCAGTAACGTGATATTTCTGTGTCAGTACTATTCTTGCTTAAAGTGAGCGATTTAAAATAGCTTACGATGTTTCTCTAGTAAATTTAGGGGTAAAGTTTAGCTCTTCACAGACCTTCTCCTATCTCATAATAATTATGTAATAAGAGGAAGAAGTTACCTGAAAGAAAGCGTCATGCATACAAAGGACCCTACACACATAACGGTCACATGTCGTTCTGCAAGGCAATGACCGTGGCGAAATGATATTGTGCACCACCCATATGTTTAGAAACATAGATAGCATTTATGGGCGAACGTATATACTGTACATGGTGCACCTTGGTTCCTGTTAGTATGGCATGTAATTATTAGTTAATTTGTAATATTTCGCATAGAGATTTATGCAAAATACACGACTTACAGACGAAACTATATTAGTGTATATATATATATATATATGACGGTTATTTGGTAGAGATTACCAAACCTTTTATTCAACTGCCTAATTTGCAAACGAATATATTTCCCAGAATCTCAATGTGCAACATTATGTAAAAATCTCCCTCCCTCTCCCTCTCTCTCCCCCCTATCTCTCTCTCTCCGTAAACACACACACACACAGACAGATACACACACACCCACTTACACACACACACACAAGCCATATTCTGTAATTGTAAGAACTCCTAAAAAGATCGTCAACTAATGGGTCAATCGTCTCAAAATCTCAAAATATATCGGGCTAAACATGAGGTAGAAGGTGGCTCAGAAAATAACTTCCCTTAAGGACACCTACAATTCGTATCCTCCTAAGCTACAACAGTTCAGTTTCCAGCCAAGGATGTCAACAATCCCACTTAAGGTGCAGTATATTATTCATTGGCTTTATTCATGGACTGTACTGCACATTGACTTTATTCATGGACTGTACTGCACATTGACTTTATTCATGGACTGTACTGCACATTGACTTTATTCATGGACTGTACTGCACATTGACTTTATTCATGGACTGTACTGCACATTATTCATGGACTGTACTGCACATTGACTTTATTCATGGACTGTACTGCACTTTATTCATGGACTGTACTGCACATTGACTTTATTCATGGACTGTACTGCACATTTATCTCATCAAACGTAAATAGGAAAACAAAAACACTGTAAAGAGACACAGTTTATTCTAACATCTAACATATTTTCATGAACAGTACACTTTAGGCCCATGAAGATTAAGACGTGTTTTGACAGTTAATTATGGCTATTAGTAGACAATTTTGTTTAGATGAAGAGGATTATATGGCTCAGAGGGTTAATTGAGATAGTCTTTACCCTTTTTTTTTATGCCAACAGATCTTTCCTGAATTACATAAAATCGTCTAATGATAGCCAGAATACACTGTTAAAATGCGTCACCATCATCAAGGGGTTAAACTAACTAGCTTTACCAAATAAATACCTCGCACAAATAGTTTCTGGAAATATTTGATTGAAATTATTGTGCATATACAGAGAGGGTAAACTCGATTTAGTTGTACATTCAGTTGCTCGAAATATTGTATGTGTGTTTTAGTATCATTTATATTTGCTTATGCTTCATTCAACTCTAATTTCTTGGCTTCATAATTTCTGAGAGATCTGACCGCACACTCTTGCTACGATGCTCCTGTGTATGCTGGAAAGATAAAATACATGATAAGTAAAATTAAGAAGCATATTATCTCTCTCTCTCTCTCTCTCATTTGTACATTGCAAACACGAACCAATACTATGGGAAGGTATATGTTGTATTCAAGGGATTGATAATTATAATTCTTCAGTATACCGTACAATATGGGCATGGAATATCTCAATAAATATCAACATTACGTGTCTGAACATATTAATGAGATGCATAAATACAAATTGTATAATTATATAATTATACGTATTACCCTGAAGATGTCTTGAGAGAATAGACGAAAGCTTGGTGTTCCATTGTTTCAATTTCCCTAACGAATTTTACTATATATATATATATATATATATATATATATATATATATATGTATATATGTGTGTGTGTGTGTGTTTGTGTGTGTGTGTAGAGAGAGAGAGATTTTATTATTTATTTCGTGTATTTATTTATTTTATTTGTTGTTTTTCAATTTCTTCACGATACACACCTGGTTGATCAGCCGTAAATTGGGATGTCCCCTCCATACCCTGGCGGAGTAGTGCCAAGAGGGGTGCCATTTGGAGTGCCAGGGTATTGTACAGTGCCTCCTGAGGGTCCTGCCATTTTCGGTGGGTCAATGTATGCACCACCTACACCATCAAAACCACCTCCAACTCCACCACCCATACCTCCACCACTACCGCCATAACTTCCACCACCACCACCACCTCCTACACCACCTCCAACACCACCAATACCGCCATACCCTCCACCATCACTAATACCATCACCACCACCACCACCAATACCACCCCCACCGCCGACACCACCACCATAACCACCACCACCACCAGCACCGACATCACCACCATAACCACCACCACCACCACCACCAATACCATCAATACCACCACCACCACCAGCACCAACACCACCACCACCACCACCAATACCGCCACCACCAGCACCGACACCACTACCATAACCACCACCACCACCAATACCACCACCACCGACACCACCATCATAACCACCACCACCACCACCAGCACCGACACCACCACCAGCACCGACACCACCACCATAACCACCAATACCATCACCACCACCACCACCACCACCACCAATACCATCACCACCACCACCATAACCACCTCCACCCCAATAACCACCACCACCACCAATATGACCACTACCATAATCACCACCACCACCACCACCAACATAACCATCGCCACCACCACCACCACCATAACCATCGCCACCTCCACCACCATAACCATCACCACCACCAACACCACCATAACCACCGCCACCAATACCACCATAATCACCACCACCTATACCACCACCGCCACCATCACCTATACCACCACCACCACCACCTACAAAACCACCACCTACAAAACCACCACCACCACCTCCAAAACCACCACCTCCAAAACCACCACCACTTCCAAAACCACCACCACCACCTGCAAAACCACCACCACCACCACCACCTCCAAAACCACCATCATCACCGCCTCCAAAACCACCACCACCCTCACCACTTACAAAACCACCACTGTCACCACCACCTCCAAATTCAATAACGCCACCACCTTCACCTCCAAAACCACCATCACCACCGTCTTCATAACCACCACTGTCACCACCACCTCCATAACTACCATCACCACCACCTCCAAAATCACCACCACCACCACCTCCAAAACCGCCATCGCCACCGTCTTCATAACCACCTCCATTACCACCAAGATCAATTGCATAACCACCATTTGCACTACCTTCAAAACCACTACCACCTCCAAAGCCACCATTACCACCGTCTTCATACCCACCACCAAGACCATCTGCATAACCACTACTGCCACCACCTACGAGACCACTACCAACTTCAAAGCCGCCACCACCACCACCTCCAAAACCACCATCACCACCACCTACAAAACCACCATCACCTCCACCTACAAAGCCACCATCACCACCGTCTTCATAACCACCACCACCACCACTACTAGCACCTCCAACACCACCACCACTACCGCCATACCCTCCACCACCACCACTATCAGCACCACCACCAACACCACCACTACCAGGTGCAGCTAATGCAGGAAGCTTATTTGCAATGAAAGTTGGAAGATTACCTGCACTTAATGAAGGTAAACTAATTGGAGTTATAGAGGGAAGACTGAACGTGCTTAAAGATGGGGTTTGGCCTGAAAGTATATTGGGGTGATTGTTTTGCATGGCATATGCAGAAACACCATCAATACCACCCAAACTAAAACCACCATTACTACCATCTATACCACCACCATAGCCACCTCCACCATAACTAACATCCATACCACCACCACTACTACCACCATTACCACCACCACCACCGACACCACCACCATCACTAATACCATCACCACCACCACCACCATAACCACCACCACCAGCACCGACACCACCACCATAACCACCAGCACCGACAACACCACCATAACCACCACCATCACCAATACCATCAATACCACCACCACCACCAGCACCGACACCACCACCATAACCACCACTACCACCAGCACCGACACCACCACCACCATAACCAATACCATCAATACCACCACCACCACCAATACCACCATCACCGACACCACCACCAACACCACCACCATAACCACCACCACCACCACCACCGACACCATCATAACCACCACCACCACCATCAATACCATAACCACCTCCACCACCACCACCATAACCACCACCACCAGCACCGACACCACCACCACCAATACCATCACCACCACCACCAACACCTCCACCCCCATAACCACCACCACTACCAACACCATAACCACCACCACCAATATCACCACCACCAATATCACCACTACCATAATCACCACCACCAACACCATCATAACCAACACCACCAACACCTTCATGTTCAGTGCCTGTATATAGCGGAGGAAGATCGTTTGGTATAAGAGGAGGTAGTGTGTTTGATTCTAAAGACGGAAGATTTCCAGGCATCAAATTTGGAATATCGCCTGGTGTTAGAGCTGGAAGATCACCCTGATTCATTGGAGGAAGTTCGTAATTATTTAAGCCAGGTAAGTTGAAATTCGTTAAGGCTGGCAGGTTCCCTACAGGTAGAGGAGGAAGCATATAGCCACCACCACCACCAACACCAACTCCACCACCACCACCTCCAACACCACCACCATAACCATCGCCACCACCACCACCACCACCTCCAACACCACCACCATAACCACCACCACCTCCATAACCAACACCTCCATAACCACCACCACCAATATCACCACCACCAACACCATCATAACCAACACCACCAACACCTTCATGTTCAGTGCCTGTATATAGCGGAGGAAGATCGTTTGGTATAAGAGGAGGTAGTGTGTTTGATTCTAAAGACGGAAGATTTCCAGGCATCAAATTTGGAATATCGCCTGGTGTTAGAGCTGGAAGATCACCCTGATTCATTGGAGGAAGTTCGTAATTATTTAAGCCAGGTAAGTTGAAATTCGTTAAGGCTGGCAGGTTCCCTACAGGTAGAGGAGGAAGCATATAGCCACCACCACCACCAACACCAACTCCACCACCACCACCTCCAACACCACCACCATAACCATCGCCACCACCACCACCACCACCTCCAACACCACCACCATAACCACCACCACCTCCATAACCACCACCACCAATATCACCATCATAACCAACACCACCAACACCTTCATGTTCAGTGCCTGTATATAGCGGAGGAAGATCGTTTGGTATAAGAGGAGGTAGTGTGTTTGATTCTAAAGACGGAAGATTTCCAGGCATCAAATTTGGAATATCGCCTGGTGTTAGAGCTGGAAGATCACCCTGATTCATTGGAGGAAGTTCGTAATTATTTAAGCCAGGTAAGTTGAAATTCGTTAAGGCTGGCAGGTTCCCTACAGGTAGAGGAGGAAGCATATAGCCACCACCACCACCAACACCAACACCAACTCCACCACCACCACCTCCAACACCACCACCATAACCATCGCCACCACCACCACCACCACCTCCAACACCACCACCATAACCACCACCACCTCCATAACCAACACCTCCATAACCACCACCACCAATATCACCACCACCAACACCATCATAACCAACACCACCAACACCTTCATGTTCAGTGCCTGTATATAGCGGAGGAAGATCGTTTGGTATAAGAGGAGGTAGTGTGTTTGATTCTAAAGACGGAAGATTTCCAGGCATCAAATTTGGAATATCGCCTGGTGTTAGAGCTGGAAGATCACCCTGATTCATTGGAGGAAGTTCGTAATTATTTAAGCCAGGTAAGTTGAAATTCGTTAAGGCTGGCAGGTTCCCTACAGGTAGAGGAGGAAGCATATAGCCACCACCACCACCAACACCAACTCCACCACCACCACCTCCAACACCACCACCATAACCATCGCCACACCACACACCACCACCTCCAACACCACCACCATATCCACCACCACCTCCATAACCACCACCACCAATATCACCACCACCAACACCATCATAACCATCACCACCAACACCTTCATGTTCAGTGCCTGTATATAGCGGAGGAAGATCGTTTGGTATAAGAGGAGGTAGTGTGTTTGATTCTAAAGACGGAAGATTTCCAGGCATCAAATTTGGAATATCGCCTGGTGTTAGAGCTGGAAGATCACCCTGATTCATTGGAGGAAGTTCGTAATTATTTAAGCCAGGTAAGTTGAAATTCGTTAAGGCTGGCAGGTTCCCTACAGGTAGAGGAGGAAGCATATAGCCACCACCACCACCAACACCAACTCCACCACCACCACCTCCAACACCACCACCATAACCATCGCCACCACCACCACCACCACCTCCAACACCACCACCATAACCACCACCACCTCCATAACCACCACCACCAATATCACCACCACCAACACCATCATAACCAACACCACCAACACCTTCATGTTCAGTGCCTGTATATAGCGGAGGAAGATCGTTTGGTATAAGAGGAGGTAGTGTGTTTGATTCTAAAGACGGAAGATTTCCAGGCATCAAATTTGGAATATCGCCTGGTGTTAGAGCTGGAAGATCACCCTGATTCATTGGAGGAAGTTCGTAATTATTTAAGCCAGGTAAGTTGAAATTCGTTAAGGCTGGCAGGTTCCCTACAGGTAGAGGAGGAAGCATATAGCCACCACCACCACCAACACCAACACCAACTCCACCACCACCACCTCCAACACCACCACCATAACCATCGCCACCACCACCACCACCACCACCACCATAACCACCACCACCTCCATAACCAACACCTCCATAACCACCACCACCAATATCACCACCACCAACACCATCATAACCAACACCACCAACACCTTCATGTTCAGTGCCTGTATATAGCGGAGGAAGATCGTTTGGTATAAGAGGAGGTAGTGTGTTTGATTCTAAAGACGGAAGATTTCCAGGCATCAAATTTGGAATATCGCCTGGTGTTAGAGCTGGAAGATCACCCTGATTCATTGGAGGAAGTTCGTAATTATTTAAGCCAGGTAAGTTGAAATTCGTTAAGGCTGGCAGGTTCCCTACAGGTAGAGGAGGAAGCATATAGCCACCACCACCACCAACACCAACTCCACCACCACCACCTCCAACACCACCACCATAACCATCGCCACCACCACCACCACCACCTCCAACACCACCACCATAACCACCACCACCTCCATAACCAACACCTCCATAACCACCACCACCAATATCACCACCACCAACACCATCATAACCAACACCACCAACACCTTCATGTTCAGTGCCTGTATATAGCGGAGGAAGATCGTTTGGTATAAGAGGAGGTAGTGTGTTTGATTCTAAAGACGGAAGATTTCCAGGCATCAAATTTGGAATATCGCCTGGTGTTAGAGCTGGAAGATCACCCTGATTCATTGGAGGAAGTTCGTAATTATTTAAGCCAGGTAAGTTGAAATTCGTTAAGGCTGGCAGGTTCCCTACAGGTAGAGGAGGAAGCATATAGCCACCACCACCACCAACACCAACACCAACTCCACCACCACCACCTCCAACACCACCACCATAACCATCGCCACCACCTCCAACACCACCACCATAACCACCACCACCTCCATAACCAACACCTCCATAACCACCACCACCAATATCACCACCACCAACACCATCATAACCAACACCTTCATGTTCAGTGCCTGTATATAGCGGAGGAAGATCGTTTGGTATAAGAGGAGGTAGTGTGTTTGATTCTAAAGACGGAAGATTTCCAGGCATCAAATTTGGAATATCGCCTGGTGTTAGAGCTGGAAGATCACCCTGATTCATTGGAGGAAGTTCGTAATTATTTAAGCCAGGTAAGTTGAAATTCGTTAAGGCTGGCAGGTTCCCTACAGGTAGAGGAGGAAGCATATAGCCACCACCACCACCAACACCCACTCCACCACCACCACCACCACCATAACCACCACCACCACCACCTCCAACACCACCACCATAACCACCACCACCTCCATAACCAACACCTCCATAACCACCACCACCAATATCACCACCACCAACACCATCATAACCAACACCACCAACACCTTCATGTTCAGTGCCTGTATATAGCGGAGGAAGATCGTTTGGTATAAGAGGAGGTAGTGTGTTTGATTCTAAAGACGGAAGATTTCCAGGCATCAAATTTGGAATATCGCCTGGTGTTAGAGCTGGAAGATCACCCTGATTCATTGGAGGAAGTTCGTAATTATTTAAGCCAGGTAAGTTGAAATTCGTTAAGGCTGGCAGGTTCCCTACAGGTAGAGGAGGAAGCATATAGCCACCACCAACACCAACTCCACCACCATAACCATCGCCACCACCACCAACACCACCACCATAACCATCGCCACCACCACCACCACCATAACCATCGCCACCACCACCACCATAATCACCACCACCTATACTACCACCATCACCTATACCACCACCACCACCACCTACAAAACCACCATCACCTACAAAACTACCACCACCACCACCTCCATCACCACCACCTACAAAACCACCATCACCTCCTAAACCATCATCATCACCACCTCCAAAACCACCTCCATCACCACCACCTACAAAACCACCATCACCTCCTAAACCATCATCATCACCACCTCCAAAACCACCATCATCACCACCTCCAAAACCAGCACTGTCACCACCACCTCCAAAACCACCACCACCTCCAAAATCAATATCGCCACCGTCTTCATAACCACCACCACCACCACCTCCAAAACCACCACCACCACCACCTCCAAAACCACCACCACCTCCAAAACTACCATTACCACCGTCTTCATAACCACCACTGTCACCACTTCCAAAACCACCACCACCACCACCTCCAAAACTACCATTACCACCGTCTTCATAACCACCACTGTCACCACCTCCAAAACCACCACCACCACCACCTCCAAAACTACCATTACCACCGTCTTCATAACCACCACTGTCACCACCTCCAAAACCACCATCACCACCACCTCCAAAACCACCATCGCCACCGTCTTCATAACCACCACCTCTAAAACCACCATCACCACCTCCAAAACCGCCATCGCCACCGTCTTCATAACCACTTCCAAGATCAATTGCATAACCACCATTTGCACTACCTTCAAAGCCACCATCACCACCGTCTTCATAACCACCACCAAGACCAACTGCATAACCACTACTGCCACCACCTACAAGACCACCACCAACTTCAAAGCCGCCACCACCACCACCACCTACAAGAACGCCATCACCACCTACAAATACACCACCATCACCTCCATCTTCACCATCACCACCGTCTTCACACCCACCTCCAACTGCATAACCACCACCACCTCCACCTCCAAAACTACCACCATCACCACCTCCAAAACCTCCATCACCACCACCACCGTCTCCATAACCACCCTCATTACCACAACCACTACCACCACCATCACCTCCACCACCACTTTCCCCATAGCCAAAGCCACCACCTTCACTACCATAGTCAAAACCACTACCACTACCATAATTACCACCAGCATCAGCAAAGACCTCCAGACTGGCACTACCCACCTCACTACCATCACCACCACTACCACCATCCAAACCACCACCACTACCACCACCACCATCCGCACCTAAGCCATAGCCATCACCCGTATGGATTTTAGCAGAGACGAACTGATCTTCTAAGGGCGGAAAAATAGCGGTCTCTAGGGAATTAAGACTAAGTTTCTCCATGGAAGGATTGAGTCCCGAGATTGAAGACGGAATCTCTCCTGAAGGAAAGTCAAACAGGTTTATTGTAGGCATAGCGGGTAGGGAATCACCAACTCCAACACCCTTACTATCACCGCCATCGAAACTAACGTGTAAAGCATCTCCCTCACTACCATATCCATAACCACTACCGCTGCCATGACTACCACCAGGGCTTGCATAAATATCCAGAGTACCAACATTAGATTCAGTACGACCTTCTCGATAATTAGGCATACTACTTCCACCACCACCACCACCACTATTGCCATAATTACCACCTCCACCACCACCTTTCCCATAACCAAAACTCCCACCACTACCACCTTCAGTATCTCCACCCCTACCCCCTCCACTACCACTGCCATAACCAAAACCTCCACCACTACCCCCTCCATTAAGATCATAGCCACCACCACCACCACCATGAAGATCATAGCCACCACCACCACCACCTCCACCAGTACCAACACCACTATTAAGATCATAGCCACCACCTCCACCACCCCTACTATTGCCATAAGTACCACTATATCCACCATTGCCATAACTATCACCAGGATCATAACTAGGCGTATTTTGATAGGAATTATCTGGCATATGTGGTGTAGATAAATCAGGCACATTTAATGTATGAGTGTTGGGATTAGGAACCTGATAATTAGGGAGATATGGACTAGACATTTCAGGTAAATTAAGTTGGGGTTCTTCTGGCAAATACAGAGAAGACGTATCTGTTAAATTAACTTGGTTTTCTTGGTATGTGTTGGACATATCTGGTAAATTAACTTTATTTTCTTCAGGGAGGTATGGGTTAGGCATATCACCACCACCACCACCGTCACCACTACTATAACCATCATTGCCATAACTACCACTGCCACCACCCCCACCATTACCAGTACCACCACCCCCACCACCAATATCACCACTACCATAATCACCACCACCACCATAATCACCAGTACTACCACCACCACCACCTATGCCACTACCACCACTATTATATCCACCATTGTCATAACTACCATCACCACTACCACCACCACTATATTCATCATTATCATAACTACCACCACCACCACTATATTCATCATTATCATAACTACCATCACCCCCACCACCACCACTATATTCATCATTATCATAACTACCACCACCACCACTATAACCATCATTGCCATTACTACCACCACCACCCCCACCACCACTATATTCACCATTACCATAACTACCACTACCATTGTAACCACCATTGCCATAACTACCACCGCCACCACCACCACTATTGCCATAACTACCACCACCACCACCACTATTGCCATTACTACTACCACCACTACTACCACTATTGCCATAACTACTACCACCACCATGCATTCCATTAATACCACCACCATTATCACCACCAGTTCCATACTTTGAGCTGTAACTGTTAGATCCAGCACTAGCCTGGGTTTGTATTGCCCCTTCTCCAACAAGCATATTTTCACCATCTCCATAACCACCACCATGATCATTCCCATAGCCTGAACCACCAGCACCGGCACTTGCATTGGCATTCATTGTACCACTTTCCACAAGCATACCACCTCCAGTACCATAACTATCACTACTACCATTGTTATATATGTGCCTACTATCACGGGCACTCTCACCAGGGGAATCTTGACTTTGCAAATCGTCTAACTTTACTTCGGTGAGCTCATCTGCTTTAGAATCAGAGGAGGCTTTTATTGTGGTGGTCTCGTTTGCTTTAGGATCAGCGGTAACTTTACTTCCCATATCATCTGCCTTGGCTTCGGTGGACTTATCTACTTCAGGAACAGGGGTATCTTTACTTGGCAAATCGTTTGACTTGTCTTCGGTGAGCTTGTCTACTATAAGATCAGGGGAATTTGTACTTGGCAGATCGTCTGACTTTACATTGGTAGGCTCGGATGATTTCGAATTGAGCGCAACTTTACTTCGCAAATCATCTGACTTGATTTTGATGAACTTGTCAACATTAGGATCATGGGTATTGTCTTGCACACTCTCTTCGGGTCTTTGTACTTGTGTTGGCTTTTGTGTGAAGGATAGTATTTTCTGGGAATAATTGAATATCCCATGCTTTGGCATTGGTATTATTGGTGAGTTGCGTTTGAATGGGAGGCGAGGTCTGAAAGTAATATCTTGCCTATTTATTGGTACTATGTGTATAGGTGATTGAGGTAGTGATTGTTTTGGGATGTTTGAATTTGCTCGCTTGGGTTTATTCAAGTACTGTAGTGATATAGTAGGTGCAGTTAGCGAGTTTATTTGGAGAACTGCAGGGGACTTTCGCAGAGACTTCATGTGTATTTCCGGTATTGGTGTTGTACGAGAATTTATGTTGGGTAGTGTTGGCTTGGGTACTAGAAGAATATTACCCTGTGGTGCTTTCAAATGCTGCTGCGGATATGTCACTGGTACTGTTTCTGGGTGCTCTTTGGAATATATTACTGGCTTTATTGGTTGTTGCTTTACATGTAACTCTTTCTGGGGTGCATCCACTTGCTTCGTTCGAGATATTTCCGGTTTTCTAGGTGTTTGCCATCCAGATGGCTTTTCTTGTGGGGTTATCAGGTTCTGCTTTGATGATTTTATCGGATTTGTCGGTGGTTTCACTACAGGTGACTTTTCATTAGCCTCTTCAGAGTCCTTGCTTGGCGATAATGCAGTTTGTGTTGCTTGTTGCTCTCCAAGTGAATTTCCGTTTGTCGTTTTCGAGACCTGGCTTGAAGATTCCACGGACTCTGCTATTTCTTGCCTTCCAAGGGAGTTTCGTTGAAGAGTTTCAGTGTTCTGGCTTTTAGATATTTCCGGATTGTCTGGTCGCCTTCTTCCGGAGGGATATCCTTGAGGAGTTTCTAAATAAGGCTTTGAAAATACCAGCTTTTTCATACCAGGAGGTGTGACTGGAGGTATTAGTGTCATTATTATCTCTTCTTTGCCTTTCCGTGGTTTGCTTGACTCCGGCTTGCTTGTGTCCGATTTGTTTATCCTTACCATTTGTGATGCTCCTGGATGCTTGGGAGGAAATACTTTCTGCTTGCCTGGTGTTGGTATATTTGATCTTAGGGCGGTAGCTTCTGGATGTTGTGATGGATACTTCCCCATTGGCGATCTATCATGATTACTTGGTATCACTATTTTCGATTTATCTGGATACTGCGACAAAGGCTTATTGGGTAATGGAAGCTTTTTCGGGACAAGTTTATTCGACGACGCTAGTGTTTTCACAGTTTGCATGCCTGATTTTCCTGGTGACTGCATCCCAGGGTTAGATCCTCTAACAAATTCTTCCTCAGGCATCTCAGTTTCTATTTCGTCAGACGAAGTAGGAACATAAGACATTGGTATCTCGTTTTTATCACTGGCATCTTCTGTGTTTCCCACCCTGCTATTTGTGTTGGTACCAACTGACATGCCAGTGTTTCCATATGTTCCCAGTTTACCTTGAATGCCAGCAGTAGACCTAGCTTCAACACTCTCTTGAACTTCTTGCTGGCTATGGTATTCTTGCAGCTTAACTGAAACTCCTTCATCAACTTGGACTGTATTATTGCCATTATTTTGTGTATTTCCTTGGAAATTAAGGGGATGTTCGTTGCGTCTATTTTCATCCCTATCTCTACCTTGTGCATTAATATATTCTCTTATTTGACTTTCACTTAGACTTTCTACATTTTGTGGGTGATTGGAAATATTTCCTGTATTACTTTTTCCATCACTTTCAATATTTTCTTGGAGGCTGGAGCCTGATCCAATATGGACTCCAATTTCTTCAGAGTGTCTATCATAATCAGCAACTGTTCCTTGAAGACCAGGAAGAGATTCAGCTGCAACATCCATATGATGACTATATTGTTCTCGTTGGTTGTCTTGTGAATTACCTGGTGCTCTTGAATCAACTGGGCGCTTGTCATTGGCAAGGTGTGTGTATTTTGTTCTCATATCATTATGATTTGTTTCATGGATTCCACTGTCATTCCCCGAACTTGCAAATCCTCCAACTCCTCTTTCTTGACCATCAAAAAAGGATTCAGCTGTAACTACATCAATTTGATCTACATTTTGTCCTCCTCTGATTTCTTGTTGATTTCTTTGTGATTTTGGATCAACAGGATGCTTATCAGTTGCTGGATGTTTGTGTTTAGTATACAGATCTTTGTGCAGTGGTTTATGGATTCTACCAATATCCTCTGAACTTCTATGACCTCCATTGTCTGTCTCTTGTCGATCAAAAACAGACTTTACTGGAACACCCATCTGACCTCTATCCTGTCCTTGTTGCTTGTTTTGTTGATTAGTTGGTGGTTTTGTGTCATCAGGGCGCTTATTAATGGTTAGGTGATTGTGGTTGTCTCTCATACCATTGGGCATTGCTTGCTGGAATCCACCTTCATCCCCCAAATTTCTTTGACCTCCAGCACCTGTCCCTTGACGACCAGAAACTAATTCTACTGCATCGCCCATTTGAGATCCATCCTGTCCTCTTTGGTTCTCCTGTTGATTTAACGATGGTCTTGAATAACTTGGTTGTTTATTGTTGACTGGGTGCTTGTATTTGCTTCTCATATCATTGTGCATTCTTTGATGGCCCTGACTCTCATCCCCCGAGCGTCGATGGCCACCAGCGTTGGTTCCTCCTTCGCTCCCACCTGGTGTTCTCCCATTCTCCTGGCGATGAGAACTTGGTCTCGTGTTCACTCCTACTTCTCCTCCAAAGCTATTTTGGTGAATAGGTCTGGTTGGTTGGGGTCTCCCTGCATATCCATTAATCCTTTGGACACCAGCACCACTTCCGCCTAGGCTAGTACCTTCTTCTGCATAATGTTCACGGAAATGTGCACCATGATTTCTGCTTTCATCACCCGATCTTGCTCCGTTAGCTACTCGACTGGCGGGATACTGACTTTCTTGGAGAGTGTCGGCCGTAACTGGTCTACGATTTAATTGATTCTGGTAAGTAGAGCTTGCCTGAAGGGGATTTGAGGCCGAGGGTGTACACAGGACTAAGAAAGCCAAGAGATACATGGTCCAAACTCTGCCCTCTCGTCGTCTTGCAGGCCTTCTCCTCCCATCCCTTCCACTCCCTGCCGTCACTGCCACGCCCGTATGCTGCCCGACAAACAATGGTAGAGGGGTAATTATATATATATATATATATATACAGTATATATTTTGTTTTCTATGTGGGTGAGGGATACAAAAGGAAAAGCTGCCTGTAGCAAGTGCCTCCCCCAGAGTTGAAAGAGTGACAGGGCCAAAATCATGGAATGTTCGAGCTAAAATGTCTGGACACAAGGAGTTTGAAACAATTTAATGTATTAGAGTTGCAGATAAATGAGGGAAAAATATTAATACCATACATGAGAATAACTTATGGGTGACACTGAAAACTTGGTTATTCATTTATTCATATATAAGAGTGCACTCAAGAACCCTAATAAGTGTACGCCCAATTGGAGATTTGAACCTTTAACCCATTGAGTACCGGGGACATCTTTTTATTATATTCTGGCAACTATTAGACGATTTAATTCAGCTTAGGAAGAACGTGTACACATTAAAAGCCTCTAGGATATAATACTTTATTAAATAGTCACGGTTGGGCTCGGTACAGATTCAAATGCGTGTGTTGCTACTTGGGCTTACGATGGTGCATGTGGAATTGGAAAACAAATATCTATGCAAAGTTTTGAGTTGCTGGATGTGCAGTATCGTCTTTGATTACAAGTTTGGTTTTTGGCCCGTCTTAGCACTGATCCAAAGTCATGGGGGTTATTACGATATTTTGTTTAATTACTATTGAAGGATTGCTATCTTATGCATGTAATTTAGTTTGACTCCTACGCTAACAATAATGCCTCCCCAGCTTTGAGCTAATTTTTTATATTTTTTGATAAATTAAATGCCCAGGCCGAGGACCGATTTCTTCTAAATTAGAGGTCTGTTATTTGTTCGCCCCGAATGAAAATAAATACAATGAAATAAAAATCGACACATGAATGGGGTGAAGTGTCTTATTATCGGCAAACTAATTGAACGAAACAGAGAAGGTCCAAAATAATGCCGCTCGGATCAAATATACATAGAATTAAGGCAAGGGTTCAATTGCCCCCATGAGTTCACCACAAGTTCTTCCTAAGCGAAGTAAAGTTGGCTATTAATAACCAGAATAAACTGCCAAAACGCGTCATAATCTTCACAGGATTAACTGCATTCATACTTCACGCATATTATTAACTGCATTCATACTTCACGCATATTATTAACTGCATTCATACTTCACGCATATTATTAACTGCATTCATACTTCACGCATATTATTAACTGCATTCATACTTCACGCATATTATTAACTGCATTCATACTTCACGCATATTATTCATACTTCACGCATATTATTCATACTTCACGCATATTATTCATACTTCACGCATATTATTCATACTTCACGCATATTATTCATACTTCACGCATATTATTCATACTTCACGCATATTATTCATACTTCACGCATATTATTCATACTTCACGCATATTATTCATACTTCACGCATATTATTCATACTTCACGCATATTATTCATACTGCATATTATTCATACTTCACGCATATTATTCATACTTCACGCATATTATTCATACTTCACGCATATTATTCATACTTCACGCATATTATTCATACTTCACGCATATTATTTTTTCCATATATGAATTTATACACTTCGATACCATAATCTTTAGCCCCACATTGACATTTTTGAACTTACCCAATTCTATTATTTGTTTCTATGTGTATGAAGGAGACAAAAGGCAGATTGACTGCAACGAGTGTCTCCCCCAAAGTCGAAAGAATAACAGGGCCGAATTCAAGGGACGTTGGGATCAAAATTACCAGGACACACGAAGTTTAAACCAGTTTAAATCGTAGGATAAAGGTAAGATTGATTGGAAGTATATCCCTGGAAACGAATTTATGAATATAATTGTCCATGCATTAAGTAAAAAACTACATATACTATCCATCAAAAATATGGTGCTATCCAAAAATCAGTCCAGTTGGTTATAATTGCATGAATAAAAATAGTGGGGGTTCACGAATAGTGGGGGTTCACGAATAGTGGGGGTTCACGAATAGTGGGGGTTCACGAATAGTGGGGGTTCACGAATAATATACCAACTCACCATGGCAGGGACGTGTGATAGCTCAGCAGGGCAGCAGCAGGCGATGATGAGTAGATGAAGGACAGCAGATCAGCAGGAGGGTAGAGGAGAGAGAGCAGTGGTGTGGAGGGATGGGCTGGAAGAAGTGATCGCCCCTATAAACTATAACGTGACAAGGGACGGAAGAAATAAGTGGATGGGAGGGGGAAGGGAGGGAAGAAATGGGGTTGGGTGTATAAATAAAGGCGGTGTCACAGGAGCGTCTTTACCGTCAATTTTTATGGGCAATTGTACTCTATCAACTTCAAATCTAGTTTCCGAGCCCAATGCGAAAATACCAGAAACAAATATGAGAAATACCAGAAATATCAGAAATACCAGAAACAAATATGAGAAATAACTTGCTCATGAGAGATAATTTTCTCTAGACCTCCAACAACTTTGAACAAATACCCACAAGACCACCCATCAAGATCAATTTATATGTGCTTTGACCCAAGGCCGGTTCCTCCGTTAAATTGCTGCCTCGCTATCGCACGCCAGAAACTATCAACACCTAAATGGCAAGAAAGGGCGTTTTACTTGTTAAGGCAATGAAGTGAAAGGTCGCTAAAGCACTAAACATTTTGTGCCGAACGTCTTAAAATTTCAAAACTAATTAAGATAAACTAAAGAGAGAAGGGGCTCCTGAAGAAACACACCTTAAATTGTGACGAAATACATACACAGAGAAAACGGCAGACACAACTATGGACAATCGTCATGGAAAACGAAAGGAATAATGCAAGTTACACGAGCGCTTATTTCTGACAATTTCTTCGGGCAATTATACTCAGGTATCATCTGAAATATAGTTGAATAATATTTCAGTCCTTTGAAATTATATAAAGTCAGTCTAGTTGTTGAATTAAATGCAAAACATAAAAATAATAGTACGAGAAAAACAAATTCAGCGGAAAAAGCGCACTGATGGCACTCTCTACATGAAAGAAAAAAATATGAATATATATATATATATATATACATATATATATATATATATATATATATATATATATATATATATACACACACACACTCGCAATACCTTCTGAAGCAAGAGGCTAAAGGTTGAACACAAATAGCTATTTTGTTTTACTTTTCAAATTTTGGTGAAAATTTCGTGTCCCTAACTCTCAACACAGACCTCGTGATATAGATTAACAACCATTCAGCCATGATATTTGAGGGGGAGGGTTCATTTTTTGGTCGTTTTTTTGTTGTAATTTATTCATTATTTGTTTAGTTTCCTCCCAAGACCTCCATCCATTAGGTCCCCCTTGTAGATTAATTTGTACATTTTTTGGTAGAAAAATTTCCCGGCCTTCGGCCGATTCTTCCAAAATTACAGGCTCACTATCGTTCGCCAGGAAAAAAAATCGACACCTAAATAGCACGAAAGGTCTTAATATTGACAAAGAAATGGGGCGAAAGATCTTAAAATCGACAAACTGATTAGCCGAATATCTTATAATCTGAAAACTAATGGGGCTAAACATGAGGGAGAAGGGGGTCTAGAAGAACACCCCATCTCCCCTTAACCAATCCCATTTCCTCGAGTTTGGGGCCGTTGGAATAACAGTTTTGCTTGCTCCCTCGAGAAGTTGTGAAATGGGAAAATAAAGACTAATTGGTTCAAACTTTCGAGATACCTATGAAGGATTTTAACCCATTCAGTACCAGGGACGTCCTTTTCATCATTTTCTGGCGACTATAAGGCAATTTTATTCAGCTTGGGAAGGATCTCTAGCAATGATAAGGCTTCAAACTATGTCAACCAACCCTTTTAACCTCCAAAGATCCTTCCCAAGCTGCACAATATCGTCTAAATATAGCTATAATATAATATAACACACGTCGCTGGTACTCAAAGGGTTAAATAGTACATCGAAGTTAAGGGGAGATTTCCACTTGAGGGATTTTTTTCTTTACCCCTTTCTCCCTCATGTTTAGCCCCATTGTTTTTTTTAGATTTTAAGACGTTCGCCCCATTAGTTTGGCGATTTTAAGAACTTTCACCCCATTTATGTCACTTTTAAGACCTTTCGTGCCATTTAGGTGTCGATTTTTTCCTGGCGAGCGACAGCGAGCCTGTAATTTAAGAGGAACCGGCCTTCGGCCGGGAAATTTTTCTACCGAAAAATGTACAAATTTATCTTGAAAGGGGATCAAGGGGGTGTAATTTCAAGCTTGATGGAAGTCTAGGAAACACACTAAAAACCTCCCCTTAACGAAAACGTCACTGGCGTGTATAATCCAATTACACCTATACATGAATCAATATAATGTGAACACTAACAGAAACGTTACCTGTTTTAGTATATTGTTGTTATTTCATTGATAGATAGAACAAACATGCAATATCATTTAATGCATTAATTGATGAAAATTTCCTCTGGTATACAATATATATTTGATTGTGATATGTGTAAAAACAAGATATAATTAGGCAGTGTAATATGAGGTGACATCCAATATAAGATTTTGAAAAAAATAGGTGTTTAATAAAGTGTATAAAGGTGCATGTAAATAAAGTGTTTTGGTTTCCGATCGATTCTATGAAAACGAAACTATAAATGTTTATATTACTTTCCACGTATGCATAGCTATTTTACAGCATGAATCACCTGCTTTAGTAAGCCATACGAACACATTATGTAGCGTAGCCAAGGGTAAATATAGATTATGTATTCTAATTCTAGTTATCGATATATAATTAAGGATCATATAGAGAACAACAAAAATCACCAACCACATATATTACAAACATCTCAATTACTTATAAACACGGGGGCACTAGCAAGAAAATAGTGAGATTGTTTAGAAAATACCCGGGCATAACTTTTGAGCGGATGCAAGAAGTCTGTCTAAACACCATGAATGCTAAAATTAATGTATAAATAAACAAGAATAAGGTTATCTGGACACATCTGGCCTGGCATTGTTTGCAAGTTACCTGTAGCACAAAAGGATAAACAGAGAGAGAGAGAGAGAGTTACACAGAGTTGCACAGATACTCAGACCACACAGACCTTGCGGTTCCAACTAGTTGGTCCGGCCTTAATACTACTAGACAGGGACAGTTTATAGTGGAAGAATAGGACAGTAAAGTAGAAAAGAGAGAGAGAGAGAGAAATTACACTTAAGGGAGGATGGGCGTATATTTGCTCATGTAAATATTTTTTAAATTGTTTCTAGTTTCCTCCCTAGACCTCCATCAAGCTTTAAAACAATACCCCCTAGACCCCCTTTCAAGATAAATGTGTACATTTTTCGGTAGAAATATGTCCCGGCCAATTGCCGGTTTCTTCTAAAATTACCAGGTCGCTATCGTTCGCCAGGAAAAAATCAATACCTAAAGGGCACGAAAGGTATTAATATTGAAAACAAAATGAGGCGAAAAGTCTCAAAATCGCCAAACTAACGGAACAATGAACGTCTTAAAACCTCAACACTAATATGCAAAACATGACAGAGAAGGGGGTCCACACAAAGTGAGTACTACCCCCTTAACAATGTCATGTTGGTGTACGGAGTGACACAGGTTGAGCGGGAATGACGAGCAGGTTAATGACAAATATCAAGTTGCCGTTCAAAAATGTCGTGTCGCCGTTCCAAAATGTCGTGTCGCCGTTCAAAAATGTCGTGTTGCCGTTCAAAAATGTCGTGTTGCCGTTCAAAAATGTCGTGTTGCCGTTCAAAAATGTCGTGTTGCCGTTCAAAAATGTCGTGTTGCCGTTCAAAAATGTTGTGTTGCCGTTCAAAAATGTCGTGTTGCCGTTCAAAAATGTTGTGTCGCCGCTTTAAAATGTTGTGTTGCTGTTCGGGGTCACGCGGGAAAGACGAACGGGTTAAAAATGACCCGTTAATATTAATGAAGGGGCCTGGACGTATGGGACTTCATTGGTTGGCAGTGTGTCACTACACCACGTTGACTATGGTGAGTAAAGGGATGAGACACAAGACTTAATTAGTGTTCTGTATACTTCATAATACTTGCGATTTAAGCTTTTTTCTGTTTTTTTTGTATGTGACTGAGGGAGACAAAAGGCAGAACTGCCTTTATCGAGTGCTTCCCCCAGAGGTGAAAGAGTGACAGGGTCAAAATCAAGGAACGTTCGAGCCAAAATGCCTGGACACACGGAGTTTGAAGCAATTTAAGTCATAGGAAGAGAGAAAGACTGATTCTGGGAGAGAGTTCCAGAGATAAGTAGTTGAATATAAGAAAGACTGAGAAAAATGTTTCACTCTTGGGTTGGAGAGTTGCACAGAGTAGGGGTGGGATTGTGTTGCAAGACGGGTACTACGTACCCTACGTAGAGGAGGTGATATACACAGGGAAAGTTCTGAGGAACATTGATTATTGTAGTAGAGATAGAATGGCGAGAGATGCAACATTGCGGCGAAGAGAAAGAGATTACAGAGAGTTGGTAAGTGGACGGGAGTTAATGATACGAAAGGCTTTCCTTTTTACTTTGTCTAAGAGTGCGGTGTGAGAGGATCCTCCCGGTACATGTGAACAATACTCAATACATGGACGCACTATGCCCCTTTACAGAGCAAGAAGCTGTGCAGGGGTAAAGAACCCCTTGAGGCGGTTGAGCACACCCAGCTTCTGGGAGGCTGCCTTAGCAAGATTGGTAATGCTAATGAGAGAGTGTGAGCGAGAGTTAAATTGAGAGTGAGTGTGAGGGTGTGTGACCGACTTCTCCTACCAGTTAACTTGTAAACCAGTGTCACACGAGCACTTAATTGTTCTGGCAATTTTCAGATATCAAGTTTGTGTTGGTAATACTTTGAGGCTCTTTGGCATTGGAGTCAGAAACTAGACTTAAGGGGGTGGTACTCGCTTTTTATGGATCCCCTTCACAATTATGTTTAGCATATTGGTTTTGAGGTTATAAGACGTTCATTCCGTTAGTTTGGCGATTTTGAGAACTTTCGCCTCCTTTTTTTTTGTCAATATTCAAACCTTTCGTGCCTTTTAGCTGTCAATTTTGTCCTGGCGAGTGATAGCGAGCCTCTAATTTCAGAAGGAAATGGCCTTCGCCGGGACATTTTTCGGTAGAAAAATTTCCCGGCCGAAGGCCGGTTCCTTCTAAAATCAAGCTTAACAAAATAACCCCTAGACCCCTCTTCAAGATAAGTTTGTACATTTTTTGGTAGTAAAATGTTCCTCATAAAATTACAGGCTCGCTATCGCTCGCCAGGATAAAATCGATACCTGAATGGCATGAACATTTAAAAATTTACAACGAAATGGGATGAAAGTGTTAAAATCGTCAAACTAATGGGCCGAACTTCTTAAAATCTAAAAAACTAATGGGGCTAAACATGAGGAAAAAGGGGTACCAGAAAAGTGACCTATCTCCCCTTAAGAGGAAACTTGCTCGGATACCAGAGCTCACCTCTGACCATCGACCAATCAGGATGCGGCACGGTTGCACTTGCAGCTTCACTTGCAAGACCGCTACATCCACGTCCGCACCATGAATCAGGGTTATCTAAGGAAAATCCTGCTCTCTGATTGACTGGCAAAGTGATATATTGTGATGTTTGTGCTTCATCCTTTATTCTCAGCTGAAGGCACTGAGGGATAAGCCTTTACAACGGCACCTCTTAGATACTTTCTACTTTTCCTTTTTTCTGAAGAGTTTAGAGAGGGGAGGAGTGTTGGAGAGAGAGGAAGCACCACCCCCTCTTCGAAGAGCACGTAGCACCCGTCTTGCAACACAATCCCACCCCTGCTGTGTGCAACTCTCCAACCCAAGAGTGAAACTTTATTCTCAATTTTGATTCTATTCAACAGCTGAGCTCTGTAACTTTCTCTCAGAATCAGTCTTTCCCTCATCCTATGACTTAAATTGCTTAACACTCTGTGTGTTCGGGCATTTTGACTCGAACGTCCCTTGATTTTGGCCCTGTCACTCTTTCAACTCTAGGGGAAGCACTCGTCACAGGCAGTTCTGCCTTTTGTCTCCCTCAATCACATAGACAACAAATGAGGGAGGTCTTCAGATTGTGGATATACAGAGATTCTAGGGTTCAAAAGTCGAAGTTATTGCTACTGTCATTCTATATCGTGTATGTCTTTTATCCTAGGGGATGTTCAAGCCCTTTTTCACAGGAGTGACTTTCAAAGCATCTTTCCATATCCTTCTTGGTATTATCCCTTCCTTTCATACCTACCGTTCGTCTCTGCTGTGTATAATTAATTCGTCATTCCCTCTAAATTATCTGTTTATGCCCATAGCACCCCTTGATCTGCTAGCTGCAGGAAAGTGCACCTATCCCCACACATCTCTCACACTCTTTCATTTCGCATTTCACTGTGCCCTTATACAGAGGAAGAAGAAGTACGGGGGTGAAGAACCCACGGAGATGATTGAGCATACCTAACTTCTAGGAAGATGTTTTAGCAAGAGTGATAAAATTATATTTCCAAGAAAGGTCAGGCGCAAATGAAACACCAAGAATACTGTGAGAAGGTGAAGGGTTGCTTTGTGTATTGTTGATGAATAAGCGTTGGAGTGATTGCATGCTGGATCGCATATATATATATATACAGTATATATATATATATATATATATATATATATATATATATATATATATATATATATATATATATATATAGAAAGAGAGAGAGAGAGAGAGAGAGAGGACTCGCCTTTCGCAAATTCCTAAAGTACCCTCTTTGTTATTCAACACTCTTATTTAAGTACTTCAGACAAAGAAATAAAATAGTATGTATCTATGACCATTGTGTTAACAGTTTAATTGTACGTGTGTATTATGTAATCATTCACCAAACCATTGACACATCTTAACCCCTTCTGTACCGGAGACGTCTTTATATATCTTACTCTAGCGATATTTAGACGATTTTGTGCAGTTTAAAAAGGGTCTCCAGCAATTTACAGGCTTCGAAATATCTCACTTAAGCCTTTTTCCTACGACGGATCCTTCTTAAGCTGCACAAAATCGTGTAAATATAGCTACAATAACATTAATAAGACGTCGCCGTACAGAAGGGGTTACTAATCCGTGACGAAATACACGTATGGACAGAAAAAGCGTATAACATTAACAAGACGTCATGTCAACCTTTTTGTACAGAATATTGACCAGGGCCTCAACACTGTCAGGAGAACTATGACATGTTGGTGTTTGGGGTCACGAAGGTTGGGTTGGCGCTGACGAAGGGGTTACAAAAATGGGGCGATATTATATAGGAAGGGGTTAAGACGTATTGGGCCTCATTGACTGGGACTCCGCCGCTGGAGCCACGAGTATGGTGAGTCTATAGTTCATTCATTATAGGGAGGCCACAAATTGTAACCACTAACCTCTATAACTAAGCAACTATAGGGAGAGGGCAGGTCCTATCCAGAGTGAGGTTTGGCATCCTCTACCCAACCTTAGCTGTTTCTGTCTGAGACTTATACTGTACGGTACCAGTACTAATGTTCCTTCTAAGTGCTGACCAGACCGCCCGAATGGGTGGCACTGCAAGGGAGGCTGCGGACGGTGGGGGCATTGGCCCGGGGGTGTCAGCCTGTGTGCTGATGACTACCTACCCCGCTGCTCCCTCAGAGACAGATCTCACCTTCGGGGGCCCGAGCATCTGGAGCGCCTTTGGTCTACCGGACTTGGGATTGTTAGGCCATAGACTCTGGGGAGCTACAACAACAGCAACAACTAAATAATTATTATAATTAATTAATTATATGTAGGTCATACATCGTGACCCTTAGCCTCCGTAACTCACAAAGGGCTTGAGCAAATAGGCCAACAATTGTAACAAATAACCTCTATAACTCAAACACGACTTTAATTCGTTCATTTATTATAAGTAGACCAGAAATTATGATCCTTTACCTCCGTTATCAAAAATGGCTATTGCAAGTAGGCCAGATAATGTAAACCACTGACCTCTATAACTCTAAAACGTCTATAATTAATTAATTATAATTATGTAGGCCAGAAATCATGATAACTATCCTCCATAACTAAAAAAGGGCTAGAGGAAATAGGCTGTAATTCTCCACACATCTGCCCAGCTGAAATACCCAAATGGTAGAAATATTAACTGTGTTGGTGGTGCAATGGTGTAGATGCTTATGTTCTGGGTGTGGTGTCCCGAGTTCGAATCCCGGGAAGACCATACGCTTTCATTAGTTTATTCAAGTGCATTGGGGTTTGTAATTGATGATTAAGGTTAAGAGCGGGGTGTTACTTAATATCAATAGTTTTTCTGATTAGTCAAGATTTATGACCAAATTATAATGAATAGACTATAGAATAATTGAGCTAATATGTCTGCCATTTGGGAAGAGTCAAACAGGGAATGAGTGTGGAAATGTACAGCCTATTCGCTCTACCCCTTTTTGAGTTACAGAGGTTAGGAGTCACAATTTGTAGCCTACCAATAATGAACTGACTACAGGGTCGCACGAAATGGTTGGCCAATGTTCATAAAACATGTGATAGAAAACTACACTACAATTTTGAAGACTTAATTGTAACCAAAACAAAATAAATGCATGGTTCTTCGTTTATATGTGCTAATTTGAACACGTGAACGTTTAATATATGTATCATTCTTGCTACATTAGAACACATAACATATACTGTGTGTGTATATATATATATATATATATGTGTGTGTGTGTGTGTAAATGTGTGCTTAAAAAACTTGATATACTACATAGTTTCACATAAGAATCAACGTTTTATGGAGCAACATTTATATATGCATAATTAAGTTAAATAAATACTACTGAATAGTATATTTGACATTGGTTAACCCCTACAGTTTGGGCGTGTGTTGGTGGTGTTGGCCGCAGCAGCCACGGTACTCGTGTGTTCTGCCGTCCCGAGTGTCCCCAGAACAAGACCTGAAGCTAAATACATCAAACTGTTCAAAACCAGGCCCGACTACTCCCCTGAAAACCCGAAAACCTTACAGCAATTACAGCAGCATGACACAAAGAGGTTCCCTTCTTCTCTCCAATCACTACTGTGGCATGTGCACCCTCCTGGCCAGATCGCCGATTACCCTCTTCATTATAAGACTGATGAACATGATGTGTATAATTACGAGGCAAACCCCGAACTTCATTACGAAGCCCCGGATAACTTGAACGTGCCTCTCATTTATGACTTTCCACTAGATTATCAGGATGCTTCATACGCTTCGCTGCAGCCTTCGCAGTATTTACATCAAGCTAACAACGGGGCGGATGGAACGGAATTGGATTTTCTGGAATACGACCAATCTAACATTGAGGCTAATGAATCAGAACCAAGATATGAGAATCCCAACGAAGTTACGGTAGCCTTGCAAAGAGATATCCCGCAACCACAAACACCTCACGCCGAAGAACCACGGGTAGAGAATGATTCTATAACTAGCCACACAAACGACACCATTACAGGCCAGGTAGAAGAATCGTTAGATAAGAACGGTTCTAAAACTAACCATGCGGACGACACCCTCAACAAGACCATCAGCGGAAAAGTATTGGAAAGGCTGTCCAAAATCACACCGAATGAGAGATTCAATGAGGATACAACCAATACTGCAGGCCCTCTACGAGATGAACGACAGGCACCGAGACATCGACCAATCAAGCATAGAACCATGAGTTCCCCTCGATTTCAATCGCCAGCTGGCCCGACAAAACCAAACAATATGATTAACTTAAACCGCCAAAATAGACCGCGAACACAAGCAGGACCTGAAATTATACAGACTACCAATATTCCACCCAACCTGAATACAAATGATCAAGATACGGATCCTAAGACCGGTTTGAAATACTGCGATTGGGTTGAGGGAGGCGCTAAGAATATAGGCAGATTTAAAGAGAGTTTAGGTGCAGTTGATTTATCCACTACAACCACACCCACAACCACAACAACAATCACGGCCTCGAGACCTCCAGTGAAATGTATAACCCCTACCACTACTACTACTACTACACCCACTACCACAACAACCACTCCTACAACCACTACTACAACTACAACCACTACCACACCTACAACCACAACTACTACTACCACCCCAACAACTACTACAACCACAACTACCACACCAACAACCACAACTACCACACCTACAACCACAACTACTACCCCAACAACCACCCCTACAACTACAACTACCACTCCTATTCCTATCATAACTTCACTCTTTACTACCATATCGAGTGGAAATAACAAAATAATTCCTGTTGGCAAAGTCAACAGAGTAGGAAGTAACACCAAAACCCAAACTCTGAATTACGATGGTTGCGTAAATAGACCAACCACAACCACACCTCCACCTACCACCGTACCCTTCCGCCCACGCCCAACCCCACCCATATTCACAACACCACCTGAAACCCCACCCCCACCTACAACGACGACCACCACTACCACTACAACGACCACCACTACAACAACCACCACCACAACACCTGCACCACCAGTAGGGATATGCCTGGTGATCCAAAGTGGTTGCATCATCAGAGTCCACATCACCAGGACTCCCAGCCAAGACCTCTCGGGCGTCCAAATCTCCACCAAGCCCCTACACAACGATGGCAAGACGCTCACCACCCTCGCCCTCAACTTCCCAGAATTACTAGGGTACCAGGTCTTGTCCAAGCTGTCCACTTCTTCCTCTCTCTCCGAGCTCAACTGCCCGGCTATGGAAAACGTGGATCAGGGGCTGTATGGCTAAAGTCTATTTTTTCCAGCTGATGGTAAATTGAATCCTTTGATTTTGGCCCTGTCATTCTTTCAACTATGGGGGAGGCACTCGCTATAGGCAGTAATGCTTTTTGCCTCCCTCAATCACATAAAAAAAAAAAAAAAAAAAAAGCATCTGATTTCTCGATTCTTACTGGAGAAATATGATACTACAATGTCTGCGAGTCTTATTGTTGTCAAGTTTTCATAATTAGCAACGTATTTCGCTACAAAATCATGGTAATAGTCGAGTAATCAGGATGGAGAGATAGCAATTTACCATCAGTTGGAAACAAACGGAGTATAGTAATGCCAAAGTATGACGAATTGATACAGCATTGTGTTTAACCCCTTCTGTGCCGGTGATGCACTTTTCATTATATTATGGCACCTGTTAGATGATTTTGTTCAGCTTAGGAAGGGTGTCTACTCAATAAAAAGGCTACAGACTGTCTCAATTCATTTTGTTTAGCTACCACATATCCTTCCTAAGCTTCATAAAATCGTCTATATGTACCTGAAATCAAATAACAAACCCTTCGCCGGAACAGAAGGGGTTAATAGAACTAAGATGTTGTTAGCTATCGATACGTCCTCAGTGTTTACAGGTATTAATATTAGTAATACTTAACCTTACTGTACCGGCGACGTCTTTTTTAATATTATTCTAGATGTATTTAGACGATTTTAGGCAGTTTAAGAAGGATCTGTGGTAGTAAAAATGGTTAAATGAGATAGTTCGAAAGCTGTTCATTGCTGGAGGCTCTGAGGAAAATCGTCTAAAAGTAGCCAGAGTAAAGTTAAAAGGACGTCGCCGGTACAGAAGGGGTTAAGTTATAGATCCATATTAATGCAAACTATTTCCACAGCCATTTATAATATTGTATTGTGGTGCATCAATGTATTTCTAGTGTTAACAGTATTATCATAATTATGCAATACTGTCTTTGTAGAGAAACCTTTTAATATTAAGGAAATATATATTTAGTTTGAAGCATGCTACCCCGAGTTTGAAATGCCCCCTTATTCAATGCTTCTGACTCAAAAATGCTGAATGGGGCCGAATGGAGACAAGCCAGGGAAAGAGAAAAAAGGAGAGAAAGATAAAAAAAAAAAAAAAAACGATGACCCCCCTTAAATACAAACAAATAAAGAGTAGCGATACGAAACGGTACAAATGTCACGTATCATATAAGCTTATACACTATTTTATGATGCAGTTTCCCCATACCACCTCGAGCCTTTAGAAAACGTCGTAAAGGAAAACTGATATCCGGTATTTTATCGACACTTTGTATCCGGATTATGAAACGGTGCACATTAATTTATCCTATGATGCATTTGTAACTAAGGACCTATTATATATTGTCATTATTTAGCTTCAAATCTATTTAATTAATTTCATGCATTGAACTATTTACACATTTATTTATCTATTTATTTAATTATTTATGTATTATTTAAATGTTTCCCCTAAACTTCTATGAAGCTTAAAATATCATCCCCATGATCCCTTTCGAGATAAACTTGTAGATTCTTCGGTAAAAAAAAAATCCGGCCGAAGTCCGATTCCACCTAAATTTTAGGTTGGCTATCGCTCGCCAGGGAAAGATCGACACCTAAATGGCACAACAGATCTTAATATTGACAAAGGAATGGGACAAATGGTCTTAAAATCGTCAACCTAATGGGGCAATCGTCTCAAAACGTAGGACACTAATGGAGCTAGGCATGAGGGAGAAGAAGGTCCAGAAAAATAATCCCCTTAACCCCTTTTGTACCGGCAACGTTATTTAAATTGTATCCTAGCTATATTTAGACGAGTAGGTGCATTTTAAAGAGGATCTGCGGTTGTAAAAAGGGTTAATTGGGATAGTTCGAAACCTGTTAGTCGCTGGAGGCCCTTTTTAAACTGAAAGAAATAGTCTAACAGTAGCCAGATAAGTTTAAAGGACGGTGCCGTTACCGGAAGGGTTAAATTCGTATTTGCGCGTATTTCCTGCAGGGGGAGGGGGAGGGGGGGGGGGGGATTGTATGCCTTCATTAACCCCTTGAGGATTATGAGTCGTTGCTCCATTTTTTTATTCTGGCTATCAGTAGATGATTATGTTCAGCTTAGGAAGGAACTGTGGGAGTCGGAGGGATTATCGAGATAGTTATTGCCCCTTTGACCGCTAGAGGGCCTTGCACATCTGAATATAATTACCTAATATTAACTGTCTTGATGGTGTAATGGTTAGAGCGTGTAAGTTCTGTATGAGAGATCCTAGGTTCGAATCCTGGGAGAATCACATGCTTTCATTAATTTCATTTGTGGATTATTGGTGTTAAGAACTATGGTAAAAATAATATTAGACAGAACACGAAAAATAAATGCGCCATCGTATCTTGAAATGGTTAACGTTCTATGTTGCGCTTTTGTTGTTATTTGGCTCCAGAAACAACGATATGCTCAACTATGAGTATTCGACAAAGAGTACATTAATCTTACAATAAAATACAATATATACAAAGAGGAAACAGAAAAAACTATGTAAACGATATATAGGCGTGTTTTTATGTGTGTGTTTGTTTTAACTGGGAGAGTGTACTGAAATTATGTAGATACTAGTTTAATATTTCAATACATATAAGAAGAAGAATAGTATCTAGCGCAAAAATAAAAATTTCTGAAGCGAAATTTGAAATATTGTGCAATAATCAAGCCTTGTCGTTGAGGGTTGATGGATGCAGAAATTAATATGGTTAACCAAATATATATATATATATATATATATATATATATATATATATATATATATATACTTTGGGGTTATATTTATTTTTGTTCAGATGAAGCATATAAAAACTGATGAAGTGGAAGTACTATATGTAATGTTATGCAATCAAATTCTTGGGATTTTAGCCCTTCTCCTTGTTTGCAAATCAGAAGCAGCCCCGATCAAACAACCACGCTCATTAGCTCATTAATCAAGGGAAGCTAAGAGGTAAAAACTCCCTGGGAAGTGCTGCAAGTGACAATATTGTGGATAGAGGTTGGGGCGAAGAACACGGGTGTCTGTTTGAAATGTTCGTTACTGAATTAGAGCAATTTTGTTAATGGCATAAACGTTTGGTAATTAATTAACAGGATTATATTTATCCAGATTATCTTAAATTACAGGCTTGCTATCGCTCGCCAGGATTTTTTTACACCTAAATGGCACGAAAGGTCCTAAAATTGACAGAAATTGAGCTAAATGTCTTAACATCGCCAAACTAACGGGGTGAACGTCATAAAATCTCAAAACTAATGGGGATAAACATGAGGGAGAAGGAAATTCGAAAAAAAGTCTCTTAAGTGAAAATCTCCCTTTAATCTCGTGGTGGAATCTGGTAATGAGTGGAAATTAGCTCTCTGGCAACTGATGGACGATGAGAGGTGATAAAGAGAGAGGAGGACGAGGCTTTTCTATTACCGGACTGAAGACCCGCAGTTGGCTTTGGGTGAGAACAATGGTAAGCAGGGTTAATTTTTAGTTATTTAAAATAGGATTGCAGAGGCTATCAACTCTATTGGATTATTAAGCAAGCACACTAAGTCAACAGTAACGTCAGGACTGGAGCCTCTCTGCAAGAACTCCAGTCCCTTTGCAGGGTTAAAATTAGGACGGGGCTTTTCTATTACAGGACTGAGCACCCGCAGTTGCCTTTGTTCGAAAGCCATGGAAAGCAGAGTTTCCAAATCAAGTACGCTAGATAGTTAATAAATGCCGAAAATAGCTAAAATAACGGCCCCATCTCTACAATATTATTCAAGTACATTGGGGTTTGTTATTAATATTGATGTTAATTAAAGAACGGGGTGTTACTTATATCTCTCTATAATGGCTAAAATCTACAGCATAATCACTAGAATTCATGGCGCTAGATATAAAATTTGCCTCTAGATTGAAGTAATTACCTCTAGAGCTAGCGGGAAAGTAGCTAAAATGGCAACACTGATAGTAAGATGGCATATTATGCTTTGTTCCCAATTAGCAGGTGATGTGAAGATTTGTCCTCCATTTGCACCATTTTTTGTTTTCACGTAATTTTATTTACTTGAAGAGACTGAACACCCAAAGTTGCCTTTGGGTGAGAACCATGGTAAGATTGCTGGTTCCCGAACATCTCAACCAGTAGACCATTTCAACCAGTGCTAAATCAACCAAAACCAACCAAACCAGTGCCAAAATATAGTACTAACCTAACCTAACCTAACCTAATTGTATTGGTTGACTTGGTACTGGTTGAGAGCTGCTGGTTGAAATGGTCTACTGGTTGATGCTCATTTGGTGTTGCCATAGCTGCATATGCAAGATATACAGTATAGTGGACAATATTTCGTTCCATTACAAGAAAAAGATTATAGTAGAGAAAAACAGAGAATAATAATAATAATAATAATAATAATTAAAGTTACAAGCAACGTTGTCCGGGGTTCGAGTGGTTTTGCAAGCAGGGTATTGTGTTGGATACAAGAGCTGTGTCACAGATATCAAAAGATCATTTAACTTATCGGGCATGGAGAAACTACAGAAGGAACAGATTGTGCAAACAAACAAGAGCGAGAGAGGGAGAGATTGGCTGTATAAAAGATCTGCCTCTATTTGTTTAGTAACAGAGTTGTAGATATGTGGAATAGGCTACCGAGTGCTATAATGGGATCAAGAACAATAGTGCTTCAACTTGAAATTAGATAGAACGAGATGGGTTGGGTGTGAAAGGGATCTGCCATGTGTAGGTCAATCGTCTCTCTGCAGACTCCCGTTTTCTTATTTTTTTATGTTCTCATTTGTGAGGGAGAGAGAGTATGGCGAGAGAGAATAGGATGTCGTAAACGTAAGGAAGATAGCAATAAATATGAGAGAGAGAGAGAGAGAGTGCGGGATGGGTTGGGTGTGAAATGGATCTGACATGTGTGGGCCAATCGGCTATCTGCAGACTCCGGTTTTCTTATGTTCTCATTTGTGAGAGAGAGAGAGAGACTAGGATGTCATAAATGTAAGGAAGACAGAGATAAATGACAGAGTTGTTATGAGATGGGTTAGGTGTGAAAAGGATCTTTCTTGTGTGGGCCAATTGGCTCTCTACAGACTCCCATTTTCTTATGTTCCTATTTCTTGCAATTGTGTTTTGGTTGCAGGTATATGATAACATGGGTGTATAGTAAGTAGTGTAAATAACAGGTAACGTTTATGAGATGGGTCGAGTGTGAAAGGGACCTGCCTTATGTGGGCCACTTGGCTCTCTGCAGACTTCCATTTTCATCTGGGTTGCATAAGGGATCGGCCTCATTTGTACCGGTGTGCAAACAAACAAGAGCGAGAGAGAAAGAGATTGGCTGTGTAAGGGATCTGCCTCTATTCGCTTGGTAAAAGAGTTATATATGTGTGTAATAGGTTACCGAGTGCTACAGTGGGATCAATAACAATAGAGCTTCAACATAAAATTTGATAGGACGAGATGGATTGGGTGTGAAAGGGATCTGCCATGTGTGGGCCAATCGGCTCTCTGCAGACTCCCATTTTCATCTTGATAGCATGTGTAAGGGATCTGCCTCATTTTTACCAGTGTGCAAATAAGAGAGAGAGAGAGAGATTGGCTGTGTAAGGGATCTGCCTTTCTCGTAACAGAGTCGTAGATATGTGAAATAGGCTACCTAGTGCCATAGTGGGATCAAGAATAGAGAATTTCAAGATAAAATCAGTCATATGGACAAAATGGGTTTTTGTGGGCCACTTGTCTCTCTGCAGATTCCCATGTTCATCTTAGTTGCATTTGTAAGGGATCTGCCTCATTTGTACCGGTGTGCAAACATACGAGCGACAGAGAGAGACTGGGTGTGTAAGGGATCTGCCTCCATTCATTTAGTAACAAAGTTGTAGATCACAGGCCCAATACAAAAATACACCTTGTGTCAAAGTTTGGTCCCGATCCGACAAGTAGTTTCGGAGTTATTGCGTAAAACCGGACTATATATATTTTTATGGAAGAATGCAATACTCTTGAACCCCTGAAGACATTGCTTGCTGTTTGAGGGAGGAGAAAGGTAAGTCACACCACACCAAAAATTGTCAAAACATTGAAGGTCTAGAACTTTGTTATTAAACTAAGCATTTGTCAAAGGGAGGAATTGTTAAAAACTTTAGCCGATACTCTGCTATTCACCAAAAATATATATGAATTATTATTATTATTTGGTAGGGTAGGTATGTATAGGTAGGTTGGTTAAATAATTGCTGGAATTCGTAGGGACTCTAACTATTTTGAGAGAGTTAAATTTAAAAGATTTATGGATCTGAATGATTAATATAACTATTATTAAACAAAACTAGGGGATGCGGGGAAGCCTATAGATTGAAGACTGAAAACGTTGTGTGGGTACCTCACAAGGTGTTAGTAATTTATGAATAGACAGTTTTCAATGCTGCAGCCAAACTATTCCACCAATTTCTATTCTTTTGGTACCAAAACGTTCGGAATTGCGAGCCTCACTCAACTACGCAAACATGGCTTTGATCATCTGCGTAGTTTTCAAGATGTGGTTTTTAAGTGTTTTCAAGATTTTTTCAAGATTGCCGGAAAAAACTCACATGCAAAAGCAAAACCTTTTCCATAACATTTGCGGAGCATTAGTAGTGGAGTCCATATGCCAAAGCCCAATTATTTCCTATGAGTGGGAGAGACGGTATTTAGGTTTCAAATTTTTCGGGAAATCGGCTACCATGGACCTGTTTGGCCGCCATTTCGGATGTTTAGCATATCAAAAGTTGCCCAATACAAAAACGCACCTTGTGGGAAAGTTTGGTCCCGATCTAAAAGGCGGTTCTGGAGTTAATGCGTAAAAACCGGCGTGGAAAAACAATTTGGAAGTATAAGAAGATTTAATTATTGTAATAGGGGTTCCCCGCAGGGCTCAAACCCCTAATAATAAGGATAATAATTATAAAATAATATAATAATAATAATACAACTAAATAATAATAAAAAACATACACGGACATTGGGCAGACAGAAAAACACACACAGACATCGGGCAGACAGAAAAACATACACGACCAGAAGGCAGACAGAAAAACATAAACAGACATCGGGCAGACAGAAAAAACATACACAGACATCGGGCAGACAGAAAAACATACACAGACATCGAGCAGACAAAAAAATAAACACGGACATTGGGCAGACAGAAAAAACATACACAGGCATTGGGCAGACGGAAACACATACACAGACATTGGGCAGACAGAACAAAACATACACGCACGTTGAGCAGACAGAAAAACATACACAGACATCGGGCAGACAGAAAAACATACACAGACATCTGCCCGGGCAGACAGAAAAACGTACACGTACATTGAGCAAACAGACAAACATACACAGACACCGGACAGACAGGGAAATATACATGTAGGTCTACATTGGGCAGACAAAAGAACATCAAAGTACCTTAATCCAATATACGACAGACTGAATTACCTTATTCCAACATCTGGTAGACATTACTACATTATTCCCAAATCTGACAGATATTACTACCTTATTCCAACATCTGGCAGACATTACTACCTTATTGCAACAACTGCCAAACATTACTACCTTATTCCAACATCTGGCAGACATTACTACCTTATTCCAAAATCTGCCAGACATTACTGCCATATTCCAACATCTGCCAGACATTACTACCTTATTCCAACATCTGACAGACATTACTACCTTATTCCAACATCTGACAGACATTGCTACCTTATTCCAACACCTGACATACATTAATACCTTATTCCAACATCTGGCAGACATTACTACAAAATATAAACATCTGGCAAATGACACTACCTTATTCCAACATCTGACAGACATTACTACCATATTCCAACATCTGGCAGACATTACTGCCCGATTGCAACATCTGACAGACAATACTACTTTATTGCAACATCTGGCAGACATTACTACCTTATTCCAAAATATGGCAGACATTACTACTGTATTCTAACATCTGGCAGACATTACTACCTCATTCCGACATCTGACAGACATTACTACCATATTCCAACATCTGGCAGACATTCCTACTTTATTCCAACAACTGCCAAAAATTACTGCCCGATTGCAGCATCTGACAGACATTTCTAAAATATTCCAACATCTGACAGACATTACCATTTTATTCCAATATCTGGCAGACATTACTGCCCGATTGCAACATCTGACAGACATTACTACTTTATTCCAACATCTGGCAGACATTACTACCTTATTCCGACACCTGGCAGACATTACTGCCCGGCAACACCTGACAGACATTTCTAAAATATTCCAACATCTGACAGACATTACTAATTTATTCCAACATCTGGCAGACATTATTGTCCGATTGCAACATCTGACAGACATTACTACTTTATTGCAACATCTGGCAGACATTACTACCTTATTGCAACATCTGACAGACATTACTACCATATTCCAACATCTGACAGACATTGCTACCATATTCCAAAATATGACAGACATTACTACCTGATCCCAAGATCTGGCAGACATTACTACCTTATTCCAACATCTGACAGACATTACTACCATATTCCAAAATCTAGCAGACATTAGTACCTTAGTGCAACATCTGGCAGACATTACTACCTTATTCCAACATTTGGCAGCTAATACTACTATATTCCAACATCTGGCAGACATTACTACCTCATTCCGACATCTGACAGACATTACTTCCATATTCCAACATCTGGCAGACGTTCCTACCTTATTCCAACAACTGACAGACATTACTACCATATTCCAACATCTGGCAGACATTACTACTTTATTCTGACAACTGACAGACATTACCACCTTATTCCAACATCTGACAGACATTACAACCTTATTTCAACAACTGCCAAAGATTACTACCTTATTCCAACATCTGACAGACATTACTACCTTATTCCAACATCTGGCAGACATTATTACCTTATTCCCACATCTGACAGAAATTACTACCTTATTCCAACAACTGCCAAACATTACTAACTTATTCCAACATCTGACAGACATCACTACCTTATTCCAACATCTAGCAGACAATACTGCCTTATTTCAACATCTGGCATATATTTCTACAATATTTCAACATTTGGTAGACATTACTACATTATTGCAACATCTGACAGACATTACTACCATATTCCAACATCTGACAGACGTTAACCTTATTCCAAATTCTGGCAGACATTACTGCCTGATTGCAACATCTGACAGACATTTCCACAGTATCCTAACATCTGGCAGACATTACTACAATATTCCAACATCTGACAGATATTACTTGCTTATTCCAATATCTGGCAGACATTGCTATAATATTGCAACATCTGACAGACATAACTACCTTATTCCAACATCCGACTGACATTACTACCATATTGCAACATCTGACAGACATTTCCACAGTATCCTAACATCTGGCAGACATTACTACAATATTCCTACATCTGACAGATATTACTTCCTTATTCCAATATCTGGCAGACATTGCTATAATATTGCAACATCTGACAGACATAACTACCTTATTCCAACATCCGACTGACATTACTACCATATTGCAACATCTGACTGACATTACTACCTTATTTCAACATCTGGCAGACATTACTAACTTATTCCAACATCTGGCAGACATTATTACCTGATTGGAACATCAGACAGACATTACTACCTGTTTGAAACATCTGACAGATAATTTTACATTCAAACATCTGGCAGACATTACTACTATATTCCACTATTAAATACATGAAGGACATTGGTCAGACAGAATTCATGTACGAACATCCGGCAGACAGAAAAACAAACACCGACCTCGGGGAGACAGACAAATATCCAGAAAGTGAATGCTTATGCCATCTAGTGACAAAAAATGGAAACTAGTAATTAATCCCTAAAAGTGAAGGTGTATGCCATCTAGTGACAAAAATGGAAACTAATAAATAAGCCCCAAAGTGAATACCTACGCCATCTAGTGACAAAAATAGGCACTATTTATTTATCCCAAAAAGTGAAGACCTACGCCATCTATTGACAGAAAAATAAACTAATAATCAGCCAGCAAAGTGAATGCTTACGCCATCTATTGTCAGAAAAAGACACTAATGATTAATCTGAAAAGTGAATGCCTACGCCATCTATTGGCGAAATAATAAACTAATACACATATCCAGAAAGTGAAAGCTTATGCCATCTATTGGAGGAAAATAGAACTAATATCTAGGAGTACAAAAGCGAATGCTTACGCCATCTCTTGGCAGAAAATGAAACTAATTAGGTTAGTATATTTTCTTACCACTAGATGGCGTAAGCATTCACTTTTTGGGATATTTTATTAGTTTCCATTTTTGTCACTAGATGGCATACGCCTTCACTTTTATGGATTAATTATTAGTTTCCATTTTTTGTCACTAGATGGCATAGGCATTCACTTTCTGGATATTTGTGTGTCTGCCCAATGTCGATGTTTGTTTTTCTGTCTGCCGGATGTTCGTACATGAATTCTGTCTGACCAATATCCTTCATGTCTTTGATAGTGGAATATTGTAGTAATGTCTGTAAGATGTTGGAATAATGTTGAAATGTCTGCCAGTTGTTGGAATGTAAAATTGTCTGTCAGATGTTTCAAACAGGTAGTAATGTCTGCCAGATGTTGGAATAAGGTACGAATGTCTACCAGATTTTGGAATAGGTTAGAAATGTCTGTCAGATGTTGCAATCAGGTAATAATATCTGCCAGATGTTGGAATAAGGTGGTAATTATGTCTACCAGATGTTGGAATCCGGTAGTAATGTCTATCAGATGTTTCAATATGGTAGTAATGTGCCATGGATGCCAACACAGCCCACTACTAACATACACTGTATCTTACACACCATAACCGGTACAGTGCCACCCTGTGCCAATATTGTGACCACCATACCGGTCAGACCCTTGCACTGACAGTACTGATATTATGGTGCTAGACCCTCCCCATGGATGCCATCACAGTCCACTACTGACATACACTGTATCATACACACCATAACCGGTACAGTGCCACCCTCTGCCAATATTGTGACCACCATACCGGTCAGACCGTTGCGCTGACAGTACTGATATTATGGTGCTAGACTCTCCCCATGGATGCCAACGCAGCCCACTACTGACATACACTGTATCTTACACACCATAACCGGTACAGTGCCACCCTGTGCCAATATTGTGACCACCATACCGGTCAGACCCTTGCACTGACAGTACTGATATTATGGTGCTAGACCCTCCCCATGGATGCCAACACTGCCCTCTACTGACATAAACTGTATCTTACACACAATAACCGGTACAGTGGCACCGTGTGCCAATATTGTGACCACCATACCGGGCAGAGCCTTGCACTGACAGTACTGATATTATGGTGCTAGCCCTTCCCCATGGATGCCAACACAGCCCACTACTGACATATACTGTATCTTACACACCATAACCGGTACAGTGCCACCCTGTGCCAATATTGTGACCACCATACCGGTCAGACTGTTGCATTGACAGTACTGATATTATGGTGCTAGACCTTCCCCATGGATGCCAACACAGCCCACTACTGACATACACTGTATCTTACACACCATAACCGGTACAGTGCCACCCTGTGCCAATATTGTGACCACCATACCGGTCAGACCGTTGCACTGACAGTACTGATATTATGGTGCTAGACCCTCCCCATGGATATCAACACAGCCCACTACTGACATACACTGTATCTTACATACCATATCCGGTACAGTGCCACCCTGTGCCAATATTGTGACCACCATACCGGTCAGACCGTTGCACTGACAGTACTGATATTATGGTGCTAGATCCTCCCCATAGATGCCAACACAGCCCACTACTGACATACACTGTATCCCAAACACCATAACCGGTACAGTGCCACCGTGTGCCAATATTGTGACCACCATACCGGTCGAACCGTTACACTGACAGTACTGATATTATGGTGCTAGATCCTCCCCATGGATGCCAACACAGCCCACTACTGACAAATACTGTATCCAACACACCATAACAGGTACAGTGCCACCCTGTGCCAATATTGTGACCACCATACCAGTCAGACAGTTGCACTGACAGTACTGATATTATGGTGCTAGACCCTCCCAATGGATGCCAACACAGCCCACTACTGACATACACTGTATCTTTCACACCATAACCGGTACAGTGCCACCCTGTGCCAATATTGTGACCACCATACCGGTCAGAGCCTTGCACTGACAGTACTGATATTATGGTGCTAGACCCTCCCCATGGATGCCAACACAGCCCACTACTGACATACACTGTATCTTACACACCATAACCGGTACAGTGCCACCCTCTGCCAATATTGTGACCACCATACCGATCAGACCATTGCACTGACAGTACTGATATTATGGTGCTAGACCCTCCCCATGAATGCCAAAACAGCCCACTACTGACATAAACTGTATCTTACACACCATAACCGGTACAGTGCCACCCTGTGCCAATATTGTGACCACCATACCGGTCAGACCGTTGCACTGACAGTACTGATATTATGGTGCTAGACCCTCCCCATGGATGCCAACACAACCCACTACTGATATACACTGTATCTAACACACTATAACCGGTACAGTGCCACCCTGTCCCAATATTGTGACCACCATACCGGTCAGACCGTTGCACTGACAGTACTGATATTATGGTGCTAGACCCTCCCCATGGATGCCAACACAGCCCACTACTGACATACACTGTATCTTACACACCATAACCGGTACAGTGCCACCCTGTGCCAATATTGTGACCACCATACCGGTCAGACTGTTGCACTGACAGTACTGATATTATGGTGATAGACCCTCCCCATGGATGCCAACACAGCCCACTACTGACATACACTGTATCTTACACACCATAACCGGTACAGAGCCACCCTTTGCCAATATTGTGACCACCATACCGGTCAGACTGTAGCACTGACAGTACTGATATTATGGTGCTACACCCTCCCCATGGATGGCAACACAGCCCACTACTGACATACACTGTATCTTACACACCATAACCGGTACAGTGCCACCCTGTCCCAATATTGTGACCACCATACCGGTCAGACCCTTGCACTGACAGTACTGATATTATGGTGGTAGACCCTCCCCATGGATGCCAACACAGCCCACTACTGACATACACTGTATCTTACAGACATTAACTGGTACAGTGCCACCCTGTGCCAATATTGTGACCACCATACCGGTCAGACCGTTGCTCTGACAGTACTGATATTATGGTGCTAGACCCTCCCCATGGATGCCAACGCAGCCCACTACTGACATACACTGTATCTTACACACCATAACTGGTACAGTGCCACCCTTTGCCAATATTGTGACCACCATACCGGTCAGACTGTTGCAATGACAGTACTGATATTATGGTGCTAGACCCTCCCCATGGATGCCAACACAGCCCACTACTGACATACACTGTATCTTACACACCATAACCGGTACAGTGCCACCCTTTGCCAATATTGTGACCACCATACCGGTCAGACAGTTGCACTGACAGTACTGATATTATGGTGCTTGACCCTAGCCATGGATGCCAACACAGCCCACGACTGACATACACTGTATCTTGCACACCATAACCGGTACAGTGCCACCCTGTGGCAATATTGTGACCACCATACCGGTCAGACCGTTGCACTGACAGTACTGATATTATGGTGCTAGACCCTCCCCATGGATGCCAACACAGCCCACTACTGACATACACTGTATCTTGCACACCATAACCGGTACAGTGCCACCCTGTGCCAATATTGTGACCACCATACCGGTCAGACCCTTGTACTGACAGTACTGATATTATGGTGCTAGACCCTCCCCACGGATGCCAACACAGCCCACTACTGACATACACTGTATCTTACACACCATAACTGGTACAGTGCCACCCTGTTCCAATATTGTGACCACCATACCGGTCAGACCGTTGCACTGACAGTACTGATAGTATGGTGCTAGACCCTCCCCAAAATATTAAACAATAAATTAAACAATAAATTAAACAAAGTAGAGCTAATTTATTGGTATAATTTATGAAATTTGCCCATATTTCCATGTTTTTTGGACATACATGATTTGCAAATGTGATTTTTATATGTATTTTCGGCTGCTGAGTTCAAATATACCCTCAAAATTGGCCTACCACGTCAATTACACTAAATAGAGCTAATTTATCGATACAAATTATGAAATTTGCCCATATTTCCATGATTTTTGGATGTACATGATTTGCAAATATAATTTTTAGATGTATTGTCGGCTGTTGAATTCGAATATACCCTCAAAATTGGCCTACCACGTGAATTACACAAAATAGAGCTCATTTATCGATATAATTAATGAAATTTGCCAGTATTTCCATGATTTTTGGACATACATGATATGCAAATTTTATTTTTATATGTATTTTCGGCTGCTGAGTTTAAATATACCCTCAAAATTGGCCTACCACGTCAATTCAACAAAATAGAGCTAATTTGTCGATATAATTTATGAAATGTGCCAATATTTCCATCATTTTTGGACATACATGATTTGCAAATATGATTTTTAGATGTATTGTTGGCTGTTGAGTTCGAAACTGCCATCAAAATTAACCTACCACGTCAATTACACAAAATAGAGCTCATTTATCGATATAATTTGTGAAATTTGCCCATATTTCCATGATTTTGTTATATACATTATTTGCAAATATGATTTTTAGATGTATTTTCGGCTGTTGAGTTCGAATCTACCCTCAAAAGTAGCCTACCACGTCAATTACACAAAATAGAGCTAATTTATTGATATAATTTATGAAATTTGCCCATATTTCCATGATATCTTGACATAAATGTTTGCAAATATGATTTTTAGATGTATTTTCTGCTGTTGAGTTGGAATCTGTCCTCAAAATTGGCCTATCACGGGAATTACACAAAATAGAGCTCATTTATCGATATAATTTATGAAATTTGCCCATACTTCCATGATTTTTGGACATTCATTATTTGTATATATGATTTTTAGATGTATTTTCGGCTGCTGAGTCCGAAAATGCCCTCAAAATTGGCATACCACGTGAATTACACAAAATAGAGCTCTTTTATCGATATAATTTATGAAATTTGCCCATATTTCCATGATTTTTGGACATACATGATGTGCAAATATGATTTTAGATGTATTTTCTGCTGTTGAGTAGGAATCACTCCTCAAAATTGGCCTACCACGTGAATTACACAAACTAGAGCACATTTATCGATATAATTTATGAAATTTGCCAATATTACCATGATTTTTTGACATACATGATTTGCAAATATGGTTTTTAGATGTATTTTCGGCTGCTGAGTTCAAATCTTCCCTCAAAATTGGCCTACCACGTGAATTACACAAAATAGAGCTCATTTATCGATATAATTTAAGAAATTTGCCCATATTTCCATGATTTTTGGACATACATGATGTGCAAATATGATTTTTAGATGTATTTTCTGCTCTTGAGTTGGAATCTGTCCTCAAAATTGGTCTACCACGTGAATTACACAAACTAAAGCACATTTATCGATATAATTTATGAAATTTGCCAATATTTCCATGATTTTTGGACATAATTGATGCACAAATATGATTTTTAGATGTATTTTCTGCTGTTGAGTTCGAATCTTCCTTCAAAATTGGCCTACCACGTGAATTACACAAAATAGAGCTCATTTATCGATATAATTTAAGAAATTTGCCCATATTTCCATGATTTTTGGACATACATGATGTGCAAATATGATTTTTAGATGTATTTTCTGCTGTTGAGTTGGAATCTGTCCTCAAAATTGGCCTACCACGTGAATTACACAAACTAAAGCACATTTATCGATATAATTTATGAAATTTGCCAATATTTCCATGATTTTTGGACATAAATGATGCACAAATATGATTTTTAGATGTATTTTCTGCTGTTGAGTTCGAATCTGTCCTCAAAATTGGCCTACCACGTCAATTCAACAAAATAGAGCTAATTTATCGATAAAATTTATGAAATTTGCCCATATTTCCATGATATTTGGACATACATGATTTGCAAATATGGTTTTTATATGTATTTTCGGCTGCTGAGTTTGAATCTGCCCTCAAAATATACCTACCACGTCAATTACACAAAATAGAGCTCATTTATCGATATAATTTGTGAAATTTAAAAATATTTCCATGATTTTTTGACATACATGATTTGTATATATGATTTTTAGATGTACTTTGGGCTGCTGAGTTCGAATATGCCTTTAAAAATGGCCTACCACGTCAATTACACAAAATAGAGATAATTTATCGATATAATTTATGAAATTTGCCCATATTTCCATGATTTTTGGACATACATGATTTGCAAATATGATTTGTATATGTATTTTCGGCTGTTGAGTTCAAAAATGCCCTCAAAATTGGCCTATCACGGGAATTACACAAAATAGAGCTCATTTATCGATATAATTTATGAAATTTGCCCATACTTCCATGATTTTTGGACATTCATTATTTGTATATATGATTTTTAGATGTATTTTCGGCTGCTGAGTCCGAAAATGCCCTCAAAATTGGCATACCACGTGAATTACACAAAATAGAGCTCTTTTATCGATATAATTTATGAAATTTGCCCATATTTCCATGATTTTTGGACATACATGATGTGCAAATATGATTTTTAGATGTATTTTCTGCTGTTGAGTTGGAATCACTCCTCAAAATTGGCCTACCACGTGAATTACACAAACTAGAGCACATTTATCGATATAATTTATGAAATTTGCCAATATTACCATGATTTTTTGACATACATGATTTGCAAATATGGTTTTTAGATGTATTTTCGGGTGCTGAGTTTAAATCTTCCCTCAAAATTGGCCTACCACGTGAATTACACAAAATAGAGCTCATTTATCGATATAATTTAAGAAATTTGCCCATATTTCCATGATTTTTGGACATACATGATGTGCAAATATGATTTTTAGATGTATTTTCTGCTGTTGAGTTGGAATCTGTCCTCAAAATTGGTCTACCACGTGAATTACACAAACTAAAGCACATTTATCGATATAATTTATGAAATTTGCCAATATTTCCATGATTTTTGGACATAAATGATGCACAAATATGATTTTTAGATGTATTTTCTGCTGTTGAGTTCGAATCTGTCCTCAAAATTGGCCTACCACGCCAATTACACAAAATGGAGCTCAATTATCGATATAATTTATGAAATTTGCCAATATTACCATGATTTTTTGACATACATGATTTGCAAATATGGTTTTTAGATGTATTTTCGGCTGCTGAGTTCAAATCTTCCCTCAAAATTGGCCTACCACGTGAATTACACAAAATAGAGCTCATTTATCGATATAATTTAAGAAATTTGCCTATATTTCCATGATTTTTGGACATACATGATGTGCAAATATGATTTTTAGATGTATTTTCTGCTGTTGAGTTGGAATCTGTCCTCAAAATTGGCCTACCACCACGTGAATTACACAAACTAAAGCACATTTATCGATATAATTTATGAAATTTGCCAGTATTTCCATGATTTTTGGACATACATGATATGCAAATTTTATTTTTATATGTATTTTCGGCTGCTGAGTTTAAATATACCCTCAAAATTGGCCTACCACGTCAATTCAACAAAATAGAGCTAATTTGTCGATATAATATATGAAATGTGCCAATATTTCCATCATTTTTGGACATACATGATTTGCAAATATGATTTTTAGATGTATTGTCGGCTGTTGAGTTCGAATCTGCCATCAAAATTGGCCTACCACGTCAATTACACAAAATAGAGCTCATTTATCGATATAATTTGTGAAATTTGCCCATATTTCCATGATTTTGTTATATACATTATTTGCAAATATGATTTTTAGATGTATTTTCGGCTGTTGAGTTCGAATCTACCCTCAAAAGTAGCCTACCACGTCAATTACACAAAATAGAGCTAATTTATTGATATAATTTATGAAATTTGCCCATATTTCCATGATATCTTGACATAAATGTTTGCAAATATGATTTTTAGATGTATTTTCTGCTGTTGAGTTGGAATCTGTCCTCAAAATTGGCCTATCACGGGAATTACACAAAATAGAGCTCATTTATCGATATAATTTATGAAATTTGCCCATACTTCCATGATTTTTGGACATTCATTATTTGTATATATGATTTTTAGATGTATTTTCGGCTGCTGAGTCCGAAAATGCCCTCAAAATTGGCATACCACGTGAATTACACAAAATAGAGCTCTTTTATCGATATAATTTATGAAATTTGCCCATATTTCCATGATTTTTGGACATACATGATGTGCAAATATGATTTTAGATGTATTTTCTGCTGTTGAGTAGGAATCACTCCTCAAAATTGGCCTACCACGTGAATTACACAAACTAGAGCACATTTATCGATATAATTTATGAAATTTGCCAATATTACCATGATTTTTTGACATACATGATTTGCAAATATGGTTTTTAGATGTATTTTCGGCTGCTGAGTTCAAATCTTCCCTCAAAATTGGCCTACCACGTGAATTACACAAAATAGAGCTCATTTATCGATATAATTTAAGAAATTTGCCCATATTTCCATGATTTTTGGACATACATGATGTGCAAATATGATTTTTAGATGTATTTTCTGCTCTTGAGTTGGAATCTGTCCTCAAAATTGGTCTACCACGTGAATTACACAAACTAAAGCACATTTATCGATATAATTTATGAAATTTGCCAATATTTCCATGATTTTTGGACATAAATGATGCACAAATATGATTTTTAGATGTATTTTCTGCTGTTGAGTTCGAATCTTCCCTCAAAATTGGCCTACCACGTGAATTACACAAAATAGAGCTCATTTATCGATATAATTTAAGAAATTTGCCCATATTTCCATGATTTTTGGACATACATGATGTGCAAATATGATTTTTAGATGTATTTTCTGCTGTTGAGTTGGAATCTGTCCTCAAAATTGGCCTACCACGTGAATTACACAAACTAAAGCACATTTATCGATATAATTTATGAAATTTGCCAATATTTCCATGATTTTTGGACATAAATGATGCACAAATATGATTTTTAGATGTATTTTCTGCTGTTGAGTTCGAATCTGCCCTCAAAATTGGCCTACCACGTCAATTCAACAAAATAGAGCTAATTTATCGATAAAATTTATGAAATTTGCCCATATTTCCATGATATTTGGACATACATGATTTGCAAATATGGTTTTATATGTATTTTCGGCTGCTGAGTTTGAATCTGCCCTCAAAATATACCTACCACGTCAATTACACAAAATAGAGCTCATTTATCGATATAATTTGTGAAATTTAAAAATATTTCCATGATTTTTTGACATACATGATTTGTATATATGATTTTTAGATGTACTTTGGGCTGCTGAGTTCGAATATGCCTTTAAAAATGGCCTACCACGTCAATTACACAAAATAGAGATAATTTATCGATATAATTTATGAAATTTGCCCATATTTCCATGATTTTTGGACATACATGATTTGCAAATATGATTTGTATATGTATTTTCGGCTGTTGAGTTCGAAAATGCCCTCAAAATTGGCCTATCACGGGAATTACACAAAATAGAGCTCATTTATCGATATAATTTATGAAATTTGCCCATACTTCCATGATTTTTGGACATTCATTATTTGTATATATGATTTTTAGATGTATTTTCGGCTGCTGAGTCCGAAAATGCCCTCAAAATTGGCATACCACGTGAATTACACAAAATAGAGCTCTTTTATCGATATAATTTATGAAATTTGCCCATATTTCCATGATTTTTGGACATACATGATGTGCAAATATGATTTTTAGATGTATTTTCTGCTGTTGAGTTGGAATCACTCCTCAAAATTGGCCTACCACGTGAATTACACAAACTAGAGCACATTTATCGATATAATTTATGAAATTTGCCAATATTACCATGATTTTTTGACATACATGATTTGCAAATATAGTTTTTAGATGTATTTTCGGCTGCTGAGTTTAAATCTTCCCTCAAAATTGGCCTACCACGTGAATTACACAAAATAGAGCTCATTTATCGATATAATTTAAGAAATTTGCCCATATTTCCATGATTTTTGGACATACATGATGTGCAAATATGATTTTTAGATGTATTTTCTGCTGTTGAGTTGGAATCTGTCCTCAAAATTGGTCTACCACGTGAATTACACAAACTAAAGCACATTTATCGATATAATTTATGAAATTTGCCAATATTTCCATGATTTTTGGACATAAATGATGCACAAATATGATTTTTAGATGTATTTTCTGCTGTTGAGTTCGAATCTGTCCTCAAAATTGGCCTACCACGTCAATTACACAAAATGGAGCTCAATTATCGATATAATTTATGAAATTTGCCAATATTACCATGATTTTTTGACATACATGATTTGCAAATATGGTTTTTAGATGTATTTTTGGCTGCTGAGTTCAAATCTTCCCTCAAAATTGGCCTACCACGTGAATTACACAAAATAGAGCTCATTTATCGATATAATTTAAGAAATTTGCCCATATTTCCATGATTTTTGGACATACATGATGTGCAAATATGATTTTTAGATGTATTTTCTGCTGTTGAGTTGGAATCTGTCCTCAAAATTGGCCTACCACGTGAATTACACAAACTAAAGCACATTTATCGATATAATTTATGAAATTTGCCAGTATTTCCATGATTTTTGGACATACATGATATGCAAATTTTATTTTTATATGTATTTTCGGCTGCTGAGTTTAAATATACCCTCAAAATTGGCCTACCACCACGTCAATTCAACAAAATAGAGCTAATTTGTCGATATAATATATGAAATGTGCCAATATTTCCATCATTTTTGGACATACATGATTTGCAAATATGATTTTTAGATGTATTGTCGGCTGTTGAGTTCGAATCTGCCATCAAAATTGGCCTACCACGTCAATTACACAAAATAGAGCTCATTTATCGATATAATTTGTGAAATTTGCCCATATTTCCATGATTTTGTTATATACATTTATTTGCAAATATGATTTTTAGATGTATTTTCGGCTGTTGAGTTCGAATCTACCCTCAAAAGTAGCCTACCACGTCAATTACACAAAATAGAGCTAATTTATTGATATAATTTATGAAATTTGCCCATATTTCCATGATATCTTGACATAAATGTTTGCAAATATGATTTTTAGGTGTATTTTCTGCTGTTGAGTTGGAATCTGTCCTCAAAATTGGCCTATCACGGGAATTACACAAAATAGAGCTCATTTATCGATATAATTTATGAAATTTGCCCATACTTCCATGATTTTTGGACATTCATTATTTGTATATATGATTTTTAGATGTATTTTCGGCTGCTGAGTCCGAAAATGCCCTCAAAATTGGCATACCACGTGAATTACACAAAATAGAGCTCTTTTATCGATATAATTTATGAAATTTGCCCATATTTCCATGATTTTTGGACATACATGATGTGCAAATATGATTTTAGATGTATTTTCTGCTGTTGAGTTGGAATCACTCCTCAAAATTGGCCTACCACGTGAATTACACAAACTAGAGCACATTTATCGATATAATTTATGAAATTTGCCAATATTACCATGATTTTTTGACATACATGATTTGCAAATATGGTTTTTAGATGTATTTTCGGCTGCTGAGTTCAAATCTTCCCTCAAAATTGGCCTACCACGTGAATTACACAAAATAGAGCTCATTTATCGATATAATTTAAGAAATTTGCCCATATTTCCATGATTTTTGGACATACATGATGTGCAAATATGATTTTTTGATGTATTTTCTGCTGTTGAGTTGGAATCTGTCCTCAAAATTGGTCTACCACGTGAATTACACAAACTAAAGCACATTTATCGATATAATTTATGAAATTTGCCAATATTTCCATGATTTTTGGACAAAAATGATGCACAAATATGATTTTTAGATGTATTTTCTGCTGTTGAGTTCGAATCTTCCCTCAAAATTGGCCTACCACGTGAATTACACAAAATAGAGCTCATTTATCGATATAATTTAAGAAATTTGCCCATATTTCCATGATTTTTGGACATACATGATGTGCAAATATGATTTTTAGATGTATTTTCTGCTGTTGAGTTGGAATCTGTCCTCAAAATTGGCCTACCACGTGAATTACACAAACTAAAGCACATTTATCGATATATTCAAAACCAAGTACATTCAATTTTCTAACCGACAGAATCTCACTGACTCCCATATATTTTTTAATGATGTAAATATTCCCACTTCCCCTAGTATTGACATTCTCGGTGTAACATTAACTACTAACTTGAGCTGGACACATTATGTTAGAAGCATTGCTAAGAATGCCTCTAAAAAACTGGGACTCCTGTACAGAGTTCGAGAATTCTTCACTGACGAGCAGTTGGCCGTAATATATAAAAGTCATGTGCGCTCTCAGATGGATTACTGTTCACCTCTGTGGGGTGGAAGTGGAGTGGTTGCATTGAGGCAGTTGGACAAAATTCAAAATAAAGCTATTAGATTAATCAATAACCCTGCAATCACACAGGACCTTCCTACATTAGCCATACGAAGAAACGTTGCATCCCTTGCATTATTCTACAGATATTTTCACAGCAATTGTTCCGAGGAACTTGCTTCAATTGTGCCGCCTCTCCACATCTTTCCCCGTAGAACTAGGGCAGCTGAGAGCGCCCATGAATTTACACTTTCTCCTCCACAATGCAGAACTTCTGCTTATCAGAATTAATTTATCCCCAGAGCTACTACTCTTTGGAATTCACTTCTCTCGAATTGCTTTCCACAAACTTACAATCAACAAATGTTTAAATCCAGTTGTTACAAACATTTTATGAATGGAGGATGCCTTTAGGCACATGGACCTTTTTGTTTTATCTGTGTTTATCCTTCCTCCGTTCATTGTCTCTTTAAAAAAAATAAAAAATAATAATTTATGAAATTTGCCAATATTTCCATGATTTTTGGACATAAATGATGCACAAATATGATTTTTAGATGTATTTTCTGCTGTTGATTTCGAATCTTCCCTCAAAATTGGCCTACCACGTCAATTCAACAAAATAGAGCTAATTTATCGATAAAATTTATGAAATTTGCCCATATTTCCATGATATTTGGACATACATGATTTGCAAATATGGTTTTTAGATGTATTTTCGGCTGCTGAGTTCAAATCTTCCCTCAAAATTGGCCTACCACGTGAATTACACAAAATAGAGCTCATTTATCGATATAATTTAAGAAATTTGCCCATATTTCCATGATTTGTGGACATACATGATGTGCAAATATGATTTTTAGATGTATTTTCTGCTCTTGAGTTGGAATCTGTCCTCAAAATTGGTCTACCACGTGAATTACACAAACTAAAGCACATTTATCGATATAATTTATGAAATTTGCCAATATTTCCATGATTTTTGGACATAAATGATGCACAAATATGATTTTTAGATGTATTTTCGGCTGCTGAGTTCAAATCTTCCCTCAAAATTGGCCTACCACGTGAATTACACAAAATAGAGCTCATTTATCGATATAATTTAAGAAATTTGCCCATATTTCCATGATTTTTGGACATACATGATGTGCAAATATGATTTTTAGATGTATTTTCTGCTGTTGAGTTGGAATCTGTCCTCAAAATTGGCCTACCACGTGAATTACACAAACTAAAGCACATTTATCGATATAATTTATGAAATTTGCCAGTATTTCCATGATTTTTGGACATACATGATATGCAAATTTTATTTTTATATGTATTTTCGGCTGCTGAGTTTAAATATACCCTCAAAATTGGCCTACCACGTCAATTCAACAAAATAGAGCTAATTTGTCGATATAATATATGAAATGTGCCAATATTTCCATCATTTTTGGACATACATGATTTGCAAATATGATTTTTAGATGTATTGTCGGCTGTTGAGTTCGAATCTGCCATCAAAATTGGCCTACCCCGTCAATTACACAAAATAGAGCTCATTTATCGATATAATTTGTGAAATTTGCCCATATTTCCATGATTTTGTTATATACATTATTTGCAAATATGATTTTTAGATGTATTTTCGGCTGTTGAGTTCGAATCTACCCTCAAAAGTAGCCTACCACGTCAATTACACAAAATAGAGCTAATTTATTGATATAATTTATGAAATTTGCCCATATTTCCATGATATCTTGACATAAATGTTTGCAAATATGATTTTTAGATGTATTTTCTGCTGTTGAGTTGGAATCTGTCCTCAAAATTGGCCTATCACGGGAATTACACAAAATAGAGCTCATTTATCGATATAATTTATGAAATTTGCCCATACTTCCATGATTTTTGGACATTCATTATTTGTATATATGATTTTTAGATGTATTTTCGGCTGCTGAGTCCGAAAATGCCCTCAAAATTGGCATACCACGTGAATTACACAAAATAGAGCTCTTTTATCGATATAATTTATGAAATTTGCCCATATTTCCATGATTTTTGGACATACATGATGTGCAAATATGATTTTAGATGTATTTTCTGCTGTTGAGTTGGAATCACTCCTCAAAATTGGCCTACCACGTGAATTACACAAACTAGAGCACATTTATCGATATAATTTATGAAATTTGCCAATATTACCATGATTTTTTGACATACATGATTTGCAAATATGGTTTTTAGATGTATTTTCGGCTGCTGAGTTCAAATCTTCCCTCAAAATTGGCCTACCACGTGAATTACACAAAATAGAGCTCATTTATCGATATAATTTAAGAAATTTGCCCATATTTCCATGATTTTTGGACATACATGATGTGCAAATATGATTTTTTGATGTATTTTCTGCTGTTGAGTTGGAATCTGTCCTCAAAATTGGTCTACCACGTGAATTACACAAACTAAAGCACATTTATCGATATAATTTATGAAATTTGCCAATATTTCCATGATTTTTGGACAAAAATGATGCACAAATATGATTTTTAGATGTATTTTCTGCTGTTGAGTTCGAATCTTCCCTCAAAATTGGCCTACCACGTGAATTACACAAAATAGAGCTCATTTATCGATATAATTTAAGAAATTTGCCCATATTTCCATGATTTTTGGACATACATGATGTGCAAATATGATTTTTAGATGTATTTTCTGCTGTTGAGTTGGAATCTGTCCTCAAAATTGGCCTACCACGTGAATTACACAAACTAAAGCACATTTATCGATATATTCAAAACCAAGTACATTCAATTTTCTAACCGACAGAATCTCACTGACTCCCATATATTTTTTAATGATGTAAATATTCCCACTTCCCCTAGTATTGACATTCTCGGTGTAACATTAACTACTAACTTGAGCTGGACACATTATGTTAGAAGCATTGCTAAGAATGCCTCTAAAAAACTGGGACTCCTGTACAGAGTTCGAGAATTCTTCACTGACGAGCAGTTGGCCGTAATATAAAAGTCAAGTGCGCTCTCAGATGGATTGCTGTTCACCTCTGTGGGGTGGAAGTGGAGTGGTTGCATTGAGGCAGTTGGACAAAATTCAAAATAAAGCTATTAGATTAATCAATAACCCTGCAATCACACAGGACCTTCCTACATTAGCCATACGAAGAAACGTTGCATCCCTTGCATTATTCTACAGATATTTTCACAGCAATTGTTCCGAGGAACTTGCTTCAATTGTGCCGCCTCTCCACATCTTCCCCGTAGAACTAGGGCAGCTGAGAGCGCCCATGAATTTACACTTTCTCCTCCACAATGCAGAACTTCTGCTTATCAGAATTAATTTATCCCCAGAGCTACTACTCTTTGGAATTCACTTCTCTCGAATTGCTTTCCACAAACTTACAATCAACAAATGTTTAAATCCAGTTGTTACAAACATTTTATGAATGGAGGATGCCTTTAGGCACATGGACCTTTTTGTTTTATCTGTGTTTATCCTTCCTCCGTTCATTGTCTCTTTAAAAAAAAAAAATAATAATAATTTATGAAATTTGCCAATATTTCCATGATTTTTGGACATAAATGATGCACAAATATGATTTTTAGATGTATTTTCTGCTGTTGAGTTCGAATCTTCCCTCAAAATTGGCCTACCACGTCAATTCAACAAAATAGAGCTAATTTATCGATAAAATTTATGAAATTTGCCCATATTTCCATGATATTTGGACATACATGATTTGCAAATATGGTTTTTAGATGTATTTTCGGCTGCTGAGTTCAAATCTTCCCTCAAAATTGGCCTACCACGTGAATTACACAAAATAGAGCTCATTTATCGATATAATTTAAGAAATTTGCCCATATTTCCATGATTTGTGGACATACATGATGTGCAAATATGATTTTTAGATGTATTTTCTGCTCTTGAGTTGGAATCTGTCCTCAAAATTGGTCTACCACGTGAATTACACAAACTAAAGCACATTTATCGATATAATTTATGAAATTTGCCAATATTTCCATGATTTTTGGACATAAATGATGCACAAATATGATTTTTAGATGTATTTTCGGCTGCTGAGTTCAAATCTTCCCTCAAAATTGGCCTACCACGTGAATTACACAAAATAGAGCTCATTTATCGATATAATTTAAGAAATTTGCCCATATATCCATGATTTTTGGACATACATGATGTGCAAATATGATTTTTATATGTATTTTCTGCTGTTGAGTTGGAATCTGTCCTCAAAATTGGCCTACCACGTGAATTACACAAACTAAAGCACATTTATCGATATAATTTATGAAATTTGCCAATATTTCCATGATTTTTGGACATAAATGATGCACAAATATGATTTTTAGATGTATTTTCTGCTGTTGAGTTCGAATCTGTCCTCAAAATTGGCCTACCACGTCAATTCAACAAAATAGAGCTAATTTATCGATAAAATTTATGAAATTTGCCCATATTTCCATGATATTTGGACATACATGATTTGCAAATATGGTTTTTATATGTATTTTCGGCTGCTGAGTTTGAATCTGCCCTCAAAATATACCTACCACGTCAATTACACAAAATAGAGCTCATTTATCGATATAATTTGTGAAATTTAAAAATATTTCCATGATTTTTTGACATACATGATTTGTATATATGATTTTTAGATGTACTTTGGGCTGCTGAGTTCGAATATGCCTTTAAAAATGGCCTACCACGTCAATTACACAACATAGAGATAATTTATCGGTATAATTTATGAAATTTGCCCATATTTCCATGATTTTTGGACATACATGATTTGCAAATATGATTTGTATATGTATTTTCGGCTGTTGAGTTCGAAAATGCCCTCAAAATTGGCCTATCACGGGAATTACACAAAATAGAGCTCATTTATCGATATAATTTATGAAATTTGCCCATACTTCCATGATTTTTGGACATTCATTATTTGTATATATGATTTTTAGATGTATTTTCGGCTGCTGAGTTCGAATCCGCACTCAGAATTGGCCTAACAAGACAATTACACAAAATAGAGCTAATTTATCGATATAATTTATGAAATTTGCCCATATTTCCATGATTTTTTGACATACATGATTTGCAAATATGATTTTTATATGTATTTTCGGCTGTTGAGTTCGAATATGCCCTCAAAATTGGCCTACCACGGGAATTACACAAAATAGAGCTCATTTATCGATATAATTTATGAAATTTGCCCATATTTCCATGATTTTTGGACATACATGATGTGCAAATATGAATTTTAGATGTATTTTCTGCTGTTGAGTTGGAATCACTCCTCAAAATTGGCCTACCACGTGAATTACACAAACTAGAGCACATTTATCGATATAATTTATGAAATTTGCCAATATTACCATGATTTTTTGACATACATGATTTGCAAATATGGTTTTTAGATGTATTTTCGGCTGCTGAGTTCAAATCTTCCCTCAAAATTGGCCTACCACGTGAATTACACAAAATAGAGCTCATTTATCGATATAATTTATGAAATTTGCCCATATTTCCATGGTTTTTGGACATATATGATGTGCAAATATGATTTTTAGATGTATTTTCTGCTGTTGAGTTCGAATCTGTCCTCAAAATTGGCCTACCATGTGAATTACACAAACTAGAGCACATTTATCGATATAATTTATGAAATTTGCCCATATTTCCATGATTTTTGGACATACATGATGTGCAAATATGATTTTTAGATTTATTTTAGGCTTCTGAGTTCGAATATGCACTCAGAATTGGCTTACCATGTCAATTACACAAACTAGAGCTCATTTATCGATATAATTTGTGATATTTGACAATATTTCCATGATTTTTTGACATTCATGATTTGTATATATGATTTTTAGATGTATTTTCGGCTGCTAAGTTCGAATATGCCCTTAAAAATGGCCTATCACGTCAATTACACAAACTAGAGCTAATTTCTCGATATAATTTATGAAATTTGCCCATATTTCCATGATTTTTGGACATACATGATTTGCAAATATGATTTTTATATGTATTTTTGGCTGCTGAGTTCGAATCTGTCCTCAAAATTGGCCTACCACGTCAATTACACAAAATAGAGCTAATTTATCGATAAAATGTGAAATTTGACAATATTTCCATGATATTTGGACATACATGATTTGCAAATATGTTTTTTATATGTATTTTCGGCTGTTGAGTTTGAATCTGCCCTCAAAATTTGCGTATCACGTCAATTACACAAAATAGAGCTCATTTATCGATATAATTTATGAAATTTGCCCATATTTTCATGATTTTTGGACATACATGATATGCAAATATGGTTTTTAGATGTATTTTCGCCGAAAATACATCTAAAAATCATATTTACAAATCATGTATGTCCAAAAATCATGGAAATATGGGCAAATTTCATAAATTATATCGATAAATTACCTCTATTTTGTGTAATTGACATCATAGGCCAATTTTGAGGGCATATTCGAACTCAACAGCCGACAATACATCTAAAAATCATATTTGCAAATCATGTATGTAAAAATATCATGGAAATATGGGCAAATTTCACAAATTATATCGATAAATGATCTCTATTTTTTGTAATTGACATGGCAGGCTAATTTTGAGGGCAGATTCGAACCGAACAGCCGAAAATACATTTAAAAATCATATTTGCAAATCATGTATGTCCAAAAATCATGGAAATATGGGCAAATTTCATAAATTATATCGATAAATTAGCTCTATTTTGTGTTTATTGTTTAATTTATTGTTTAATATTTTGGGGAGGGTCTAGCACCATAATATCAGTACTGTCAGTGCAACGGTCTGACCGGTATGGTGGTCACAATATTGGCACAGGGTGGCACTGTACCGGTTATGGTGTAAGACATTGTATGTCAGTAGTGGGCTGTGTTGGCATCCATGGGGAGGGTCTAGCACCATAATATCAGTACTGTCAGTGCATCGGTCTGACCGGTATTGTAGTCAAAATATTGGCACAGGGTGGCACTGTACCGGTTATGGTGTGCAAGATACAGTGTATGTCAGTAGTGGGTTGTGTTGGCATCCATGGGGAGGGTCTAGCACCATAATTTCAGTACTGTCAGTGCAACGGTCTGACCGGTATGGTGGTCACAATATTGGCACAGGGTGGCACTGTACCGGTTATGGTGTGTAAGATACAGTGTATGTCAGTAGTGAGTTGTGTTGGCATCCATGGGGAGGGTCTAGCACCATAATATCAGTACTGTCAGTGCAACGGTCTGACCGGTATGGTGGTCACAATATTGGCACAGGGTGGCACTGTACCGGTTATGGTGTGTAAGTTACAGTGTATGTCAGTAGTGGGCTGTGTTGGCATCCATGGGGAGGGTCTAGCACCATAATATCAGTACTGTCAGTACAAGGGTCTGACCGGTATGGTGGTCACAATATTGGCACAGGGTGGCACTGTACCAGTTATGGTGTGTAAGATACAGTGTATGTCAGTAGTGGGCTGTGTTGGCATCCATGGGGAGGGTCTAGCATCATAATATCAGTACTGTCAGTACAAGGCTCTGACCATTACGGTGGTCACAATATTGGCAAAAGTAGGCACTGTACCAGTTATGGTGTGTATGATACAGTGTATGTCAGTAGTGGGCTGTGTTGGCATCCATGGGGAGGGTCTAGCACCATAATATCAGTACTGTCAGTGCAACGGTCTGGCCGGTATGGTGGTCACAATATTGGCACAGGGTGGCACTGTACCGGTTATGGTGTGTAAGATACAGTGTATGTCAGTAGTGGGCTGTGTTGGCATCCATGGGGAGGGTCTAGCACCATAATATCAGTACTGTCAGTGCAACGGTCTGACCGGTATGGTGGTCACAATATTGGCACAGGGTGGCACTGTACCGGTTATGGTGTGTAAGATACAGTGTATGTCAGTAGTGGGCTGTGTTGGCATCCATGGGGAGGGTCTAGCACCATAATATCAGTACTGTCAGTGCACGGTCTGACCGGTATGGTGGTCACAATATTGGCACAGGGTGGCACTGTACCGGTTATGGTGTGTAAGATACAGTGTATGTCAGTAGTGGGCTGTGTTGGCATCCATGGGGAGGGTCTAGCACCATAATATCAGTACTGTCAGTGCAACGGTCTGACCGGTATGGTGGTCACAATATTGGCACAGGGTGGCACTGTACCGGTTATGGTGTGTAAGACACAGTGTATGTCAGTAGTGCGTTGTGTTGGCATCCATGGGGAGGGTCTAGCACCATAATATCAGTACTGTCAGTGCAACGGTCTGACCGGTATGGTGGTCACAATATTGGCACAGGGTGGCACTGTACCGGTTATGGTGTGTAAGATACAGTGTATGTCAGTAGTGGGCTGTGTTGGCATCCATGGGGAGGGTCTAGCACCATAATATCAGTACTGTCAGTGCAACGGTCTGACCGGTATGGTGGTCACAATATTGGCACAGGGTGGCACTGTACCGGTTATGGTGTGTAAGATACAGTGTATGTCAGTAGTGGGCTGTGTTGGCATCCATGGGGAGGGTCTAGCACCATAATATCAGTACTGTCAGTACAACGGTCTGACCGGTATGGTGGTCACAATATTGGCACAGGGTGGCACTGTACCGGTTATGGTGTGTAAGATACAGTGTATGTCAGTAGTGGGCTGTGTTGGCATCCATGGGGAGGGTCTAGCACCATAATATCAGTACTGTCAGTGCAACGGTCTGACCGGTATGGTGGTCACAATATTGGCACAGGGTGGCACTGTACCGGTTATGGTGTGTAAGATACAGTGTATGTCAGTAGTGGGCTGTGTTGGCATCCATGGGGAGGGTCTAGCACCATAATATCAGTACTGTCAGTGCAACGGTCTGACCGGTATGGTGGTCACAATATTGGCACAGGGTGGCACTGTACCGGTTATGGTGTGTAAGATACAGTGTATGTCAGTAGTGGGCTGTGTTGGCATCCATGGGGAGGGTCTAGCACCATAATATCAGTACTGTCAGTGCAACGGTCTGACCGGTATGGTGGTCACAATATTGGCACAGGGTGGCACTGTACCGGTTATGGTGTGTAAGATACAGTGTATGTCAGTAGTGGGCTGTGTTGGCATCCATGGGGAGGGTCTAGCACCATAATATCAGTACTGTCAGTGCAACGGTCTGACCGGTATGGTGGTCACAATATTGGCACAGGGTGGCACTGTACCGGTTATGGTGTGTAAGATACAGTGTATGTCAGTAGTGGGCTGTGTTGGCATCCATGGGGAGGGTCTAGCACCATAATATCAGTACTGTCAGTGCAACGGTCTGACCGGTATGGTGGTCACAATATTGGCACAGGGTGGCACTGTACCGGTTATGGTGTGTAAGATACAGTGTATGTCAGTAGTGGGCTGTGTTGGCATCCATGGGGAGGGTCTAGCACCATAATATCAGTACTGTCAGTGCAACGGTCTGACCGGTATGGTGGTCACAATATTGGCACAGGGTGGCACTGTACCGGTTATGGTGTGTAAGATACAGTGTATGTCAGTAGTGGGCTGTGTTGGCATCCATGGGGAGGGTCTAGCACCATAATATCAGTACTGTCAGTGCAACGGTCTGACCGGTATGGTGGTCACAATATTGGCACAGGGTGGCACTGTACCGGTTATGGTGTGTAAGATACAGTGTATGTCAGTAGTGGGCTGTGTTGGCATCCATGGGGAGGGTCTAGCACCATAATATCAGTACTGTCAGTGCATCGGTCTGACCGGTATGGTGGTCACAATATTGGCACAGGGTGGCACTGTACCGGTTATGGTGTGTAAGATACAGTGTATGTAGTGGGCTGTGTTGGCATCCATGGGGAGGGTCTAGCACCATAATATCAGTACTGTCAGTGCAACGGTCTGACCGGTATGGTGGTCACAATATTGGCACAGGGTGGCACTGTACCGGTTATGGTGTGTAAGATACAGTGTATGTCAGTAGTGGGCTGTGTTGGCATCCATGGGGAGGGTCTAGCACCATAATATCAGTACTGTCAGTGCAACGGTCTGACCGGTATGGTGGTCACAATACTGGCACAGGGTGGCACTGTACCGGTTATGGTGTGTAAGATACAGTGTATGTCAGTAGTGGGCTGTGTTGGCATCCATGGGGAGGGTCTAGCACCATAATATCAGTACTGTCAGTGCAACGGTCTGACCGGTATGGTGGTCACAATATTGGCACAGGGTGGCACTGTACCGGTTATGGTGTGTAAGATACAGTGTATGTCAGTAGTGGGCTGTGTTGGCATCCATGGGGAGGGTCTAGCACCATAATATCAGTACTGTCAGTGCAACGGTCTGACCGGTATGGTGGTCACAATATTGGCACAGGGTGGCACTGTACCGGTTATGGTGTGTAAGATACAGTGTATGTCAGTAGTGGGCTGTGTTGGCATCCATGGGGAGGGTCTAGCACCATAATATCAGTACTGTCAGTGCAACGGTCTGACCGGTATGGTGGTCACAATATTGGCACAGGGTGGCACTGTACCGGTTATGGTGTGTAAGATACAGTGTATGTCAGTAGTGGGCTGTGTTGGCATCCATGGGGAGGGTCTAGCACCATAATATCAGTACTGTCAGTGCAACGGTCTGACCGGTATGGTGGTCACAATATTGGCACAGGGTGGCACTGTACCGGTTATGGTGTGTAAGATACAGTGTATGTCAGTAGTGGGCTGTGTTGGCATCCATGGGGAGGGTCTAGCACCATAATATCAGTACTGTCAGTGCAACGGTCTGACCGGTATGGTGGTCACAATATTGGCACAGGGTGGCACTGTACCGGTTATGGTGTGTAAGATACAGTGTATGTCAGTAGTGGGCTGTGTTGGCATCCATGGGGAGGGTCTAGCACCATAATATCAGTACTGTCAGTGCATCGGTCTGACCGGTATGGTGGTCACAATATTGGCACAGGGTGGCACTGTACCGGTTATGGTGTGTAAGATACAGTGTATGTCAGTAGTGGGCTGTGTTGGCATCCATGGGGAGGGTCTAGCACCATAATATCAGTACTGTCAGTGCAACGGTCTGACCGGTATGGTGGTCACAATATTGGCACAGGGTGGCACTGTACCGGTTATGGTGTGTAAGATACAGTGTATGTCAGTAGTGGGCTGTGTTGGCATCGATGGGAGGGTCTAGCACCATAATATCAGTACTGTCAGTGCAACGGTCTGACCGGTATGGTGGTCACAATATTGGCACAGGGTGGCACTGTACCGGTTATGGTGTGTAAGATACAGTGTATGTCAGTAGTGGGCTGTGTTGGCATCCATGGGGAGGGTCTAGCACCATAATATCAGTACTGTCAGTGCAACGGTCTGACCGGTATGGTGGTCACAATATTGGCACAGGGTGGCACTGTACCGGTTATGGTGTGTAAGATACAGTGTATGTCAGTAGTGGGCTGTGTTGGCATCCATGGGGAGGGTCTAGCACCATAATATCAGTACTGTCAGTGCAACGGTCTGACCGGTATGGTGGTCACAATATTGGCACAGGGTGGCACTGTACCGGTTATGGTGTGTAAGATACAGTGTATGTCAGTAGTGGGCTGTGTTGGCATCCATGGGGAGGGTGTAGCACCATAATATCAGTACTGTCAGTGCAACGGTCTGACCGGTATGGTGGTCACAATATTGGCACAGGGTGGCACTGTACCGGTTATGGTGTGTAAGATACAGTGTATGTCAGTAGTGGGCTGTGTTGGCATCCATGGGGAGGGTCTAGCACCATAATATCAGTACTGTCAGTGCAACGGTCTGACCGGTATGGTGGTCACAATATTGGCACAGGGTGGCACTGTACCGGTTATGGTGTGTAAGATACAGTGTATGTCAGTAGTGGGCTGTGTTGGCATCCATGGGGAGGGTCTAGCACCATAATATCAGTACTGTCAGTGCAACGGTCTGACTGGTATGGTGGTCACAATATTGGCACAGGGTGGCACTGTACCGGTTATGGTGTGTAAGATACAGTGTATGTCAGTAGTGGGCTGTGTTGGCATCCATGGGGAGGGTCTAGCACCATAATATCAGTACTGTCAGTGCAACGGTCTGACCGGTATGGTGGTCACAATATTGGCACAGGGTGGCACTGTACCGGTTATGGTGTGTAAGATACAGTGTATGTCAGTAGTGGGCTGTGTTGGCATCCATGGGGAGGGTCTAGCACCATAATATCAGTACTGTCAGTGCAACGGTCTGACCGGTATGGTGGTCACAATATTGGCACAGGGTGGCACTGTACCGCTTATGGTGTGTAAGAATCAGTGTATGTTAGTAGTGGGCTGTGTTGGCATCCATGGGGAAGGTCTAGCACCATAATATCAGTACTGTCAGTGCAACGGTCTGACCGGTATGGTGGTCACAATACTGGCACAGGGTGGCACTGTACCGGTTATGGTGTGTAAGATACAGTGTATGTCAGTAGTGGGCTGTGTTGGCATCCATGGGGAGGGTCTAGCACCATAATATCAGTACTGTCAGTGCAACGGTCTGACCGGTATGGTGGTCACAATATTGGCACAGGGTGGCACTGTACCGGTTATGGTGTGTAAGATACAGTGTATGTCAGTAGTGGGCTGTGTTGGCATCCATGGGGAGGGTCTAGCACCATAATATCAGTACTCTCAGTGCAACGGTCTGACCGGTATGGTGGTCACAATATTGGCACAGGGTGGCACTGTACCGGTTATGGTGTGTAAGATACAGTGTATGTCAGTAGTGGGCTGTGTTGGCATCCATGGGGAGGGTGTAGCACCATAATATCAGTACTGTTAGGGCAACGGTCTGACCGGTATGGTGGTCACAATATTGGCACAGGGTGGCACTGTACCGGTTATGGTGTGTAAGATACAGTGTATGTCAGTAGTGGGCTGTGTTGGCATTCATGGGGAGGGTCTAGCACCATAATATCAGTACTGTCAGTGCAACGGTCTGACCGGTATGGTGGTCACAATATTGGCACAGGGTGGCACTGTACCGGTTATGGTGTGTAAGATACAGTGTATGTCAGTAGTGGGCTGTGTTGGCATCCATGGGGGGGGTCTAGCACCATTATATCAGTACTGTCAGTGCAACGGTCTGACCGGTATGGTGGTCACAATATTGGCACAGGGTGGCACTGTACTGGTTATGGTATGTAAGATACAGTGTATGTCAGTAGTGGGCTGTGGTGGCATCCATGGGGAGGGTCTAGCACCATAATATCAGTACTGTCAGGGCAACGGTCTGACCGGTATGGTGGTCACAATATTGGCACAGGGTGGCACTGTACCGGTTATGGTGTGTAAGATACAGTGTATGTCAGTAGTGGACTGTGTTGGTATCCATGGGGAGGGTCTAGCACCATAATATCAGTACTGTCAGTGCAACGGTCTGACCGGTATGGTGGTCACAATATAAGCACAGGGTGGCACTGTACCGGTTATGGTGTGTAAGATACAGTGTATGTCAGTAGTGGGCTGTGTTGGCATCCATGGGGAGGGTCTAGCACCATCATATCAGTATTGTCAGTGCAAGGGTCTGACCGGTATGGTGGTTACAATATTGGCATAGGGTGGCACTGTACCGGTTATGGTGTGTAGGATACAGTGTATGTCAGTAGTGGGCAGTGTTGGCATCCATGGGGAGGATCTTGCACCATAATATCAGTACTGTCAGTGCAACAGTCTGACCGGTATGGTGGTCACAATATTGGCACAGGGTGGCACTGTACCGGTTATGGTGTGTAAGATACAGTGTATGTCAGTAGTGGGCTGTGTTGGCATCCATGGGGAGGGTCTAGCACCATAATAACAATACTGTCAGTGCAACGGTCTGACCGGTATGGTGGTCACAATATTGGCACAGGGTGGCAATGTACCGGTTATGGTGTGTAAGATACAATGTATGTCACTAGTGGACTGTGTTGGCATCCATGGGGAGGATCTAGCAACATAATATCAGTACTGTCAGTGCAAGGCTCTGACCGGTACGATGGTCACAATATTGGCACCAGGTGGCACTGTACCGGTACTGGTGTGTAAGATACAGTCTATGTTAGTAGTGGGCTGTGTTGGGACCCATGGGGAGGGTCTAGCACCATACCATCAGTACTGTCCAGGGAAGGCTCTGACCGGTATGGTGGTCACAATATTGGTACCAGGTTGCACTGTACTGGTACTGGTGTGTAAGATACAGTCTATTTTAGTAGTGGGCTGTGTTGGGGTATATATATATATATATATATATATATATATATATATATATATATATATATATATAGTACACACAGTACATACAGTGAGGGCTGGTCCAATCCAGAGTGAGGTTTGGCATTCTCTATCCAACCTTAGCCGTTTCTGTCTGTCTCTGTTACTGGCCTACTTTTTCCTTCTGTGGGCAGGGGCTAGGAATCCTCCTCCTCTTGTAGACTTCACCCACTTGACGAGCCAGAGAAAGGGGCGAGGGAACCGGAAAGTGGTCCGGGATCCTAAGAATTGGAACTTTAAATGTTGTTTCCTTTCGGTCTCTGTGTCGGGTCGGCCACCCCCAGGTGTGGGTATGTACCTGAATGTATACTTCCAACATCTGACAGACATTACTACCATATTCCAACATCTGACAGACATTGCTACCTTAATCCAACATCTGGCAGACATTACTACCATATTCCAACATCTGGCAGACATTACTACCTTATTCCAACATCTGGCAGACATTACAACCTTATTCCAACATCTGGCAGACATTATTTACTCCCATATACCAACATCCGGCAGACATTTCTACCTTATTCCAACATCTGACAGACATTACTACCTTATTCCAACAACTGCCAAACATTACTCTCTTAATCCAACATCTGGCAGACATTACTACCATATGCCAACATCTGAAAGACATTGCTACCTTATTCCAACATCTGGCAGACATCTCTACATTATTCCAACAACTGCCATACATTACTACCTTATTCCAACATCTGGCAATCATTACTACCTTATTCCAACATCTGACAGACATTACTACCTTATTCCAACATCTGACAGACATTACTACCTTATTCCAACATATGACAGACATTACTACCTTATTCCAACATCTGACAGACATTACTACCTTATTCTGACAACTGACAGACATTACCACCATATTCTAACATCTGACAGACATTACTACCTTATTTCAACAACTGCCAAACATTACTACCTTATTCCAACATCTGACAGACATTACTACCTTATTCCAACATCTGGCAGACATTATTACCTTATTCCAACATCTGACAGTAATTACTACCTTATTCCAACAACTGCTAAACATTACTAACTTATTCCAACATCTGACAGACATTACTACCTTATTCCAACATCTAGCAGACATTACTGCCTTATTTCAACATCTGTCATACATTTCTACAATATTTCAACATCTGGTAGACATTACTACATTATCGCAACATCTGACAGACATTACTACCATATTCCAACATCTGACAGACGTTAACCTTATTCCAAATTCTGGCAGACACTGCTGCCTGATTGCAACATCTGACAGATATTTCCACAGTATCCTAACATCTGGCAGACATTACTACAATATTCCAACATCTGACAGATATTACTTCCTTATTCCAATATCTGGCAGACATTGCTATAATATTGCAACATCTGACAGACATAACTACCTTATTCCAACATCCGACTGACATTACTACCATATTGCAACATCTGACAGACATTTCCACAGTATCCTAACATCTGGCAGACATTACTACATTATTCCAACATCCGACTGACATTACTACCAAATTGCAACATCTGACAGACATTACTACCTTATTTCAACATCTGGCAGACATTACTAACTTATTCCAACATCTGGCAGACATTATTACCTGATTGGAACTTCTGAGACATTCCTAACCTATTTCAACATCGGGCAGACATTCGTACCTTATTCCAACATCTGGCAGACATTACTACCTGTTTGAAACATCTGACAGGCAATTTTACATTCAAACATCTGGCAGACATTACTACAATATTCCACTATCAAAGACATGAAGGACATTGGTCAGACAGAATTCATGTACGAACATCCGGCAGACAGAAAAACAAACACCGACCTCGGGGAGACAGACAAATATCCAGAAAGTGAATGCTTATGCCATCTAGTGACAAAAAATGGAAACTAGTAATTAATCCCTAAAAGTGAAGGCGTATGCCATCTAGTGACAAAAATGGAAACTAATAAATAAGCCCCAAAAGTGAATACCTACGCCATCTAGTGAAAAAAATAGGCACTATTTATTTATCCCAAAAAGTGAAGACCTACGCCATCTAGTGACAGAAAAATAAACTAATAATTCAGCCAGCAAAGTGAATGCTTACGCCATCTATTGACTGAAAAGGAAACTAATAATTAAACCAGAAAATTGAATGCTTATGCCATCTATTGTCAGAAAAAGAAACTAATGATTAAATCTGAAAAGTGAATGCCTACGCCATCTATTGGCGAGATAATAAACTAATACACATATCCAGAAAGTGAATGCTAATGCCATCTATTGGAGGAAAATAGAACTAATATCTAGGAGTACAAAAGCGAATGCTTACGCCATCTCTTGGCAGAAAATGAAACTAATTAGGTTAGTATATTTTCTTACCACTAGATGGCGTAAGCATTCACTTTTTGGGATATTTTATTAGTTTCCTTTTTTGTCACTAGATGGCGTACGCCTTCACTTTTATGGATTAATTACTAGTTTCCATTTTTTGTCACTAGATGGCATAGGCATTCACTTTCTGGATATTTGTGTGTCTGCCCAATGTCGATGTTTGTTTTTCTGTCTGCCAGATGTTCATACATGAATTCTGTTTGACCGATATCCTTCATGTCTTTGATAGTGGAATATTGTAGTAATGTCTGCCAGATGTTGGAATAAGGTAGTAATGCCTGTAAGATGTTGGAATATTGTTGAAATGTCTGCCAGTTGCTGGAATGTAAAATTGTCTGTCAGATGTTTCAAACAGGTAGTAATGTCTGCCAGATGTTGGAATAAGGTACGAATGTCTGCCAGATTTTGGAATAGGTTAGAAATGTCTGTCAGATGTTGCAATCAGGTAATAATGTCTGCCAGATGTTGGAATAAGGTGGTAATTATGTCTGCCAGATGTTGGAATCCGGTAGTAATGTCTGTCAGATGTTTCAATATGGTAGTAATGTCAGTCATATGTTGGAATAAGGTAGTTATGTCTGTCATATGTTGCAATATTATAGTAATGTCTGCCAGATATTGGAATAAGGCGGTAATGTCTGTCAGATGTTGGAATATGGTATTAATGTCTGCCAGATGTTGGAATATGGTAGTAATGTCTGTCAGATGTTGAAATAGGGTAGGCCTATTAATATCTGCTAGATGTTGGAATATAGTAGTAATGTCTGTCAGATGTTGGAATATGGTAGTAATCTCTGCCAGATGTTGGAATAAGGTAGTAATGTCTGTCAGATGTTGGTATATGGTAGTAATGTATGTCAGATGTTGGAATATGGTAGTAATGTGTGCCAGATGCTGGACTAAGGTAGTAATGTCTGCCAGATGTTGGAATACGGTAGTAATGTCTGCCAGATGTTGGAATAAGGTAGTAATGTCTGCCAGATGGTGGAATATGGTAATATTGTCTGCCAGATGTTGGAATATGGTAGGAATGTCTGCCAGATGTTGGAATAAGGTAGTAATGTTTGTCAGATGTAGGAATAAGGTAGTAATGTCTGCCAGACGTAGGAATAAGGTAGTAATGTCTGCCAGATGTTGGAATAAGGTAGTAATGTCGGTCAGATTTTGGAATATGGTAATATTGTCTGCCAGATGTTGGAATATGGTATCAATGTCTGCCAGATGTTGGAATATGGTAGTAATGTCTGTCAGATGTTGAAATAGGGGAGGCCTATAAATATCTGCCACATGTTGGAATATAGTTGTAATGTCTGTCAGATGTTGGAATAACGTAGTAATGACTGCCAGATGTGGGAAGAAGGTAGTAATGTCTGTCAGATGTTGGAATAAGGTAGTAATGTCTGTCAGCTGTTGGAATAAGGAAGTAATGTCTGTCAGATGTTGGAATAAGGTGGTAATGTCTGCCAGATGTAGGAATAAGGTAGTAATGTCTGCCAGATGTTGGAATAAGGTAGTAATGTCTGTCAGATGTTGGAATATGGTAGTAATGTCTGTCAGATGTTGGAATATGGTAGTAATGTCTACCAGATGTTAGAATAAGGTAGTAATGTCTGTCAGATATTGGTATGTGGTAGTAATGTCCGTCAGATGTTGGAATAAAGTAGTAATGTCTGTCAGATGTTGGAATATGGTAGTAATGACTGACAGATGTAGGAATATGGTAGTAATGTCTGTCAGATGTTGGAAGAAGGTAGTAATGTCTGCCAGATGTTGGAATAAGGTAGTAATGTCTGCTAGATGTTGGAATAAGGTAGTATTGTCTGCCAGATGTTGGAATATGGTAATATTGTCTGCCAGATGTTGGAATATGGTATTAATGTCTGCCAGATGTTGGAATATGTAGTAATGTCTGTCAGATGTTAAAATAGGGTAGGCCTATTAATATCTGCCTGATGTTGAAATATGGTAGTAATGTCTGTCAGATGTTGGAATATGGTAGTAATGTCTGCCAGACGTTGAATAAGGTAGTAATGTCTGTCAGATGTTGGAATATAGTGGTAATGTCTGTCAGATGTTGGAATGTGGTAGTAATGTCTGTCAGATGTTGGAATATGGTAGTAATGTCTGCCAGATGTAGGAATTATGTAGTAATGTCTGTCAGATGTTGGTATATGGTAGTACTGTCAGATGTTGGAATAAAGTAGTAATATCTGTCAGATGTTGGAATATGGTAGTAATATCTGTCAGATGTTGGAATATGGTAGTAATGTCTGCCAGATGTTGGAATATGGTAGTAATGTCTGTCAGATTTGGGAATAAGGCAGTAATGTCTGTCAGATGTTGGAATATGGTAGTAATGTCTGCCAGATGTTGGAATAAGGTAGTAATGTCGGTCAGATGTAGGAATAAGGTAGTAGTGTCTGTCAGATGTTGGAATTTGGTAGTATTGTCTGCCAGATGTTGGAATATGGTAGTAATGTCTGTCAGATGTTGGAATATGGTAGCAATGTCTGCCAGTTGTTGGAATATAGTAGCAATGTCTGCCAGTTGTTGGAATATGGTAGCAATGTCTGCCAGATGTTGGAATAAGGTAGGAATGTCTGCCAAGTGTTGGAATATGGTAGTAATGTCTGTCAGATGTTGAATAAGGTCGTAATGTCTGTCAGATGTTGGAATATATTAGTAATGTCTGTCAGATGCTGGAATATGGTAGTAATGTCTGTCAGATGTTGGAATATGATAGTAATGTCTGCCAGATGTTGGAATAAGGTAGTAATGTCTGCCAGATGTTGGAATAAGGTAGTAATGTCTGTCAGATTTGGGAATAAGGCAGTAATGTCTGTCAGATGTTGGAATAAGGTAGTCATGTCTGTCAGATGTTGGAATAAGGTAGTATAATGTCTGCCATATGTTGGAATAAGGTAGTAATGTCTGCCAGATGTTGGAATATAGTAATATTGTCTGCCAGATGTTGGAATATGGTATTAATGTCTGCCAGATGTTGCAATATGGTAGTAATGTCTGTCAGATGTTGAAATAGGTTAGGCCTATTAATATCTGCCAGATGTTGAATAAGGTAGTAATGTCTGTCATATGTTGGAATATAGTAGTAATGTCTGGCAGATGTTGGAATACGGTAGTAATGTCTGTCAGATGTTGGAATATGGTAGTAATGTCTGCCAGATATTGGAATAAGGTAATAATGTCTGTCAAATGTTGGAATATGGACGTAGTAATGTCTGTCAGATTTTGGAATAAAGTGATAATGTCTGTCAGATGTTGGAATATGGTATTAATGTCTTTCAGATGCTGGCATATGGTAGTAATGTCTTTCAGATGTTGGCATATGGTAGTAATGTCTGCCAGATGTTGGACTATGGTAGTAATGTCTGCCAGATGTTGGAATAAGGTAGTCATGTCTGCCAGATGTTGGAATAAGGTAGTCCTGTCTGCCAGATGTAGCAATAAGGTAGTAATGTCTGCCAGGTGTTGGAATATGGTAGTAATGTCTGTCAGATGTTGTCGTAATGTCTGTCAGATTTTGGAATATGGTAGTAATGTCTGTCAGATGTTGGAATAAGGTAGTAATGTCTGTCAGATGTTGGTATATGGTAGTAATGTCTGTCAGATGTTGGAATAACGTAGTAATGTCTGCCAGATGTTGGAATAAGGTAGTAATGTCTGTCAGATGTTGGAATAAGGTAGTAATGTCTGTCAGATGTTGGAATAAGGTAGTAATGTCTGTCAGATGTTGGAATAAGGTAGTAATGTCTGTCAGATGTTGGAATAAGGTAGTAATGTTGCCAGATGTAGGAATAAGGTAGTAATGTTGCCAGATGTAGGAATAAGGTAGTAATGTCTGTCAGATGTTGGAATATGGTAATATTGTCTGCCAGATGTAGGAATAAGGTCGTAATGTCTGTCAGATTTTGGAATATGGTAGTAATGTCTGTCAGATGTTGGAATAAGGTAGTAATGTCTGTCAGATGTTGGTATATGGTAGTAATGTCTGTCAGATGTTGGAATAACGTAGTAATGTCTGCCAGATGTTGGAATAAGGTAGTAATGTCTGTCAGATGTTGGAATAAGGTAGTAATGTCTGTCAGATGTTGGAATAAGGTAGTAATGTCTGTCAGATGTTGGAATAAGGTAGTAATGTCTGTCAGATGTTGGAATAAGGTAGTAATGTTGCCAGATGTAGGAATAAGGTAGTAATGTTGCCAGATGTAGGAATAAGGTAGTAATGTCTGTCAGATGTTGGAATATGGTAATATTGTCTGCCAGATGTAGGAATAAGGTCGTAATGTCTGTCAGATGTTGGAATATGGTAGTAATGTCTGCCAGATGTTGGAATAAGGTAGTAATGTCTGTCAGCTGTTGGAATAAGGTAGTAATGTCTGTCAGATGTTGGAATAAGGTAGTAATGTCTGCCAGATGTAGGAATAAGGTAGTAATGTCTGCCAGATGTTGGAATAAGGTAGTAATGTCTGTCAGATGTTGGAATATGGTAGTAATGTCTGTCAGATGTTGGAATAAGGTAGTAATGTCTGTCAGATGTTGGAATAAGGTAGTAATGTCTGCCAGATTTAGGAATAAGGTAGTAATGTCTGCCAGATGTTGGAATTATGTAGTAATGTCTGTCAGATGTTGGTATATGGTAGTAATGTCTGTCGGATGTTGGAATAAAGTAGTAATATTTGTCAGATGTTGGAATATGGTAGTAATGTCTGTCAGATTATGGAATATGGTAGTAATGTCTGCCAGATGTTGGAATATGGTAGTAATGTCTGTCAGATGTTGAATAAGGTGGTAATGTCTGTCAGATGTTGGCATATAGTAGTAATGTCTGGCAGATGTTGGAATACGGTAGTAATGTCTGTCAGATGTTGGAATATGGTAGTAATGTCTGCCAGATGTTGGAATAAGGTAGTAATGTCTGTCAAATGTTGGAATATGGTAGTAATGTCTGTCAGATTTTGGAATAAAGTGGTAATGTCTGTCAGATGTTGGAATATGGTAGTAATGTCTGCCAGATGTTGGACTATGGTAGTAATGTCTGTCAGATTTGGGAATAAGGTAGTAATGTCTGCCAGATGTTGGAATAAGGTAGTAATGTCTGTCAGATGTTGCAATATTATAGTAATGTCTGCCAGATGTTGCAATATTATAGTAATGTCTGCCAGATATTGGAATATGGAAGTAATGTCTGTCAGATGCTAGAATATTGTAGTAATGTCTGCCAGATGTTAGGATACTGTGGAAATGTCTGTCATATTTTGCAGTCAGGCACTAATGTTTGCCAGAATTTGGAATATGGTTAACGTGTGTCAGATGTTGGAATATGGTAGTAATGTCTGTCAGATTTTGGAATATGGTAGTAATGTCTGTCAGATGTTGGAATAAGGTAGTAATGTCGGCTCTCTGCAGACTCCCATTTTCATCTTGGTAGCATGTGTAAAGGATCTGCCTCATTTGCACCAGTGTGCAATTTTTTTTCTCACTATAAGAGAGAGAGAGAGAGAGAGATCGGCTGTGTAAGGGATCTGCCTCTCTCGTAACAGAGTCGTAGATATGTGAAATAGGCTACCTAGTGCTATAGTGGGATCAAGAACAATAGAGAATTTCAAGATAAAATCATATAGTCATATGGACGAAATGGGTTGGATGTGAAAGGGATCTGCCTTTTGTGGGCCACTTGTCTCTCTGCAGATTCCCATGTTCATCTTAGTTGCATGTGTAAGGGATCTGCTTCATTTGCACCGGTGTGCAAGCAAACGAGCGACAGAGAGAGACTGGGTGTGTAAGGGATCTGCCTCTATTCGTTTAGTAACAGAGTTGTAGATATGTGGAATAGGCTACCGAGTCCTATAGTGGGATCAAGAACAATAGAGTTCAACATAAAATTAGATAGGACGAGATGGGCTGGGTGTGAAAGGCTGCCACGGGCGTGTCTGGCCACCATTTTGGATATCATATCAAAAGTTACCCAATGCACAAAAATGCACTTTGTGTCAAAGTTTGGTCCCGATCCGACAAGCGGTTCCGGAGTTATTGCGTAAAAACCGGACTATGCTTGCTGTTTGAGGGAGGAGGAAAGGTAAGTCACACCACACCAAAAATTGTCAAAACTTTGAAGGTCTAGAACTTTGTTATTAAACAAAGCATTTGGCAAAGGGAGGAATTGTTAAAAACCTTAGCCAATACTCTGTCATTCACCAAAAATAAATTTGAATTATCATTATTATTTGGTAGGGTAGGTATGTATACTTGTATAGGTAGGTTGGCTAAATAATTGCTGGAATTCGTAAGGACACGAACTGTTTTGAGAGAGTTAAATAAAACAAAAATAATAGATCTGAATAATAAAGAGACTATGTTATTAAGCAAAACTGGGGGATGCGTGGAAGCCTATAGACTGTAGACGGTAAACGTTGTGTGGGTAGCGAATGCGGTTTTAAAGTCATTTAAGAATAGACAGTTTTAAATGCTGCGGCCAAACTATTCCACCCATTTATATTCTTTTGGTATCAAAACATTCGGAATCGCGCGCCTCGCCCAACTACGCAAGTATGGCTTTGATCATCGGCGTAGTTTTCAAGATGTGGAATTTTAAGTGGAATTCGAGGTTTTTTCAAGATTGCCGGAAAAAAACCCTCGTGCAAAAGCAAAACCTTCTCTATAACATTTACGGAGCATTAGTAGGGGAGACCATATGCCAAAGCCCAGTCGTTTCCTATGAGTGGGAGAGACGGTATTTAGGCGTCAAGTTTTTCGGGAAATCGGCTGCCACGGACCTCTTTGGCTGCCATGCCGGATGTTTAGCATATCAAAAGTTGCCAAATACAAAAACGCACCTCTTGTGAAAGTTTGATCCCGATCCAAAACGCGGTTCTGGAGTTATTGCGTCGAAACCGGCGCGTAAGAAGAATTTGGATGAAAACCGGGTTTAATGATTACAATAGGGGTTCCCCGTAGGGGTCGAACCCCTAATAATAAGTAACACCAAACTAACAACAATCAGTACTCACCCAGTCCTTTTCTTTGTAGAGCAGATATCCAAATTACCTGAAAAGAAAAAGTAGTTGTATAATATTTGCAAACAGACCAGATCTTGATGTAATTTGTAATATTACGAGTCGCTTAACTTTTTCAAGATACGATGACGCATTTCTTCTCTGTTTTCTGGTTAAAATTGGACGATTATACTCAGATTAGGAAGGGTATATGGAAGTAAGAGGGTTAATTGAGATAATATTAACCCTTTTAATTCCCACATATTCTTCCTAAGCTTTATAAATTCGTTTAATATGATAGGTAGACCAAACTAAAAAACGTGGCATAATCTTCAAGGGGTTTATTTCAACGTCAAACGGAATGGCTTCAATTATGACTGATTGTAAATTGATGGTATGTATGTTAGAAAAACCCACACAATCACATTACATAGACTATATTGTTCCTAATGGACTTTTTTTATCGAATTTAAGATAAATATTTAGAAGTTAGAGAGTTTAAATTGTTCTTTCTAACCTAGTGACTCATAAATAAATACTTATAAATCAATTACTCTGTGTGATATGTGGTATGCACAAAAACAGCACCCTATACATTGACCATTGAGATGAATCCTTCAAAATAATACCTAATAATATACTGTATATATCAATACCGGGTCTCAATAAAACAATAGTATTAGCATCAATGAATATTAGGGAATATGTTTGGAGTTCTACTACTATAATACGTTCAAATTGGTGACCTGCTTTTTTCTCTTTCTTGGTTGTAAAGATTCGGCCCCATTCAGCCTACTATTTTAAGACGTTTATCCCCATTCAGGTGTCGATTTCTACCAGCATATTATTTGTAAATTTGTTTGACAGCAGGCGAAATTTGTAAATTTTTCGATAGAATTTTTTTTCCGGCGAAGCCGGATTTCTTCATACAATGCTGGCTCGCTATCGCTCACCAGGAATAAATTGACACCTGGATGGGGATAAAAGTCTTAAAACGGTAGGCTGAATGGGGCCAAATGGATACAAGCTAAAGAGCGAGGGAGAGAAAGATACAAAAAAACCCGATGGCCCCCCTTAATCCTGTATTCTATTCCCTGCAGGATTGGTGCCTAGTCATAGTACTAGTGAGGGCAGCAATAGTCTGTTCGGCCCCTCAGCCCTGGACCCGCCTCGAACACAACCACTCCATCAGCAAAAGAAATGATCCGGACATGCCCTACCTGAAGAAGCCCATCTTCACAGGACCACAACGGCATAAGGAACCCGATAATCTTGGCCTTCCGAGCCAAGTTGAAGCCCCTTACTCCAATAGCAGCCTCGATAATCAGCTGCATCAGAATCTTCTTTATCTGAACGAATCGGACATTTCGGGCGTGCTCAGATTGACCACCCGGATTACTGAAGACATCTTACATACGACTACTATCAAGAGCTCTGATTTAAATGCCAGTGAAGACATCACAAATACGACTACTATCAAGAATTCTGCTTTAAATATTGATGAAGACCCCATACACATGACTACTACAATCATGAGTTCTGATTTAAATGCCCTTGAAGACATCATAAATACGACTACTATCAAGAGTTCTGATTTAAATGCCATTGAAGACATCTTACATACGACTACTATCAAGAATTCTGATTTAAATGCCATTGAAGACATCTTACATATGACTACTATCAAGAGTTCTGCTTTAAATGCCAGTGAAGACATCATAAATACGACTACTATCAAGGGTTCTGCTTTAAATGCCAGTGAAGACATCATAAATACGACTACTATCAAGAGTTCTGATTTAAATGCCAGTGAAGACATCATAAATACGATTACTATCAAGAGTTCTGCTTTAAATGCCAGTGAAGACATCATAAATATGACTACTACCAAGAGTTCTGATTTAAATGCCAGTGAAGACATCATAAATACGACTACTATCAAGAGTTCTGATTTAAATGCCAGTGAAGACATCATAAATACGATTACTATCAAGAGTTCTGCTTTAAATGCCAGTGAAGACATCATAAATACGACTACTATCAAGAGTTCTGATTTAAATGCCAGTGAAGACATCATAAATATGACTACTACCAAGAGTTCTGATTTAAATGCCAGTGAAGACATCATAAATACGATTACTATCAAGAGTTCTGCTTTAAATGCCAGTGAAGACATCTTACATACGACTACTATCAAGAGTTCTGCTTTAAATGCCAGTGAAGACATCATAAATACGACTACTATCAAGGGTTCTGATTTAAATGCCAGTGAAGACATCATAAATACGACTACTATCAAGAGTTCTGATTTAAATGCCAGTGAAGACATCATAAATACGACTACTATCAAGAGTTCTGATTTAAATGCCAGTGAAGACATCATAAATATGACTACTACCAAGAGTTCTGATTTAAATGCCAGTGAAGACATCATAAATACGACTACTACCAAGAGTTCTGATTTAAATGCCAGTGAAGACATCATAAATATGACTACTACCAAGAGTTCTGATTTAAATGCCAGTGCAGATATCATAAATACAACTACTATAAAGAGCTCTGATTTAAATGCCAGTGAAGACATCATAAATGTGACTATTATCAAACGTTCTACTTTGAATAGCAATGAAGACCTCATACGCATGGCTACTACCAAGAATTCTGCTTTAAATATCGATGAAGACCCCATACATATGACTACTACAATCAAGAGTTCTGATTTAAATGCCAGTGAAGACATCATAACTACGGCTACAATCAAGAGTTCTGCTTTGAATAGCAATGAGGACCTCATACGCATGACTACTACCAAGACTTCTGCTCTATATATCGATGAAGACCCCATACACATGACTACTACAATCATGAGTTCTGATTTAAATGCCAGTGAAGACATCATAAATACGACTACTATCAAGAATTCTGCTCTAGATATCGATGAGGGCCTCATACGCACGACTACTACCAAAAATTCTGCTTTAAATATCGATGAAGACCCCATACACATGACTACTATCAAGAGTTCTGCTTCAAAGATCAGTGATGACAATATGAAAACGACTACTATCAAACGTTCTGCTTTGAATAGGAATGAGGACCTCATACGCACGACTACTACCATGAATTCTGCTTTAAATATTGATGAAGACCCCATACACATGACTACTACAATCAAGAGTTCTGATTTATATGCCAGTGAAGACATCATAAATACGACTACTATCAAGAATTCTGCTCTAAATATCGATGAAGACCCCATACACATGACTACTATCAAGAGTTCTGCTTTAAAGATCATTGATGACAATATGAAAATGACTACTATCAAGAGTTCTAGTTCGAGGATTAGCGAGGACCTCATACAAAGAAGTACCATTCAGAGTTCAACGTCAAAATTCAGTGAAGCCCCCATAGACACTACTAGCATATGGATCCAGTCAACATCTACCTACTTGAGCACCACTGAAGATCCACTACTACTCACTGTGTCACCAAAGAAGGATGGACTGACAACTGACTCACCTGAAATGACGCCTGAATATGGATTAGAAGTAGTCTTATCAACACCTAGTGGCTCAGTGAAGATCAAACGGGGAGCGAGTACCAAGCCGAGCATAAAAAATCCCACAGAGTCCCCCAGGAATCCAGACGACATATCACCCACCGAAATACTCACATATCAGGATGACATATTCCCCACAGATGATTCCAACTCACAAGGTACCATGGCTCCCTCAGAATCACCCCAAACTCAAGAGTATATACATCCTACAAATAAATCAGATTCTATGGATTACTTATCTCCTAAAGACGCATCTGAACCACAAGATTCCATATCTCCCACAGACCTATTCCAAACTCAAGATTACATAGCTCCTACAGATAAAACAGATTCCATGGATTACATATCTCCTAAAACAATATCTGAACCACGCGATTACATTTCTCCCACAGATGAAGCTAATTTACAAGATAACATATCCCTCACAGAAAGCTTTGATTCCCAAGATAATATACTTCCTATAGATACTCCTGAATCCAATGATTACATATCCCCGACAGATACTTCATTATCTAAGGATGACATTTCTCGAACAGAATCATCCCAGATCCAAGATTATGTATCTCCCACGGATAACACTAACTCGCAAGATAATTTATCTCCAACAGAAACACTAGAGTCCCAAGACTCTATATATCCCAGAGACACAAAAGCATCTCAAGATCCCATATCTCAAACAGAAACATCTGAGGTCAAAGATACCACAGATGCCTCAGATTTTCAGGATTACATATCTGCCAAAAACACATCCAAAATTCAAGTTTCAGTATCTTCCACACCTACATCCGATGTTCAAGAGTACATGATATCTACCTACGCATCCAAAAGCCAGATAACTTCTACAGATGCACCAATGTACCAAGTAGCTATGTCATCCACAGGAACTCCCACATACGAGACTTACACATCTCCCACAGGTCCATCCACACTCGAAGAAGATCCCTCAGCTCCGGACTTACTGAGAATGCACAACCATGACCCGGATGCCCCGTCGGAAGCAGTTGTATCCAAAGTTAAGAGAGAGACTGTCGCTGCGAGCCCCAAAGACACCCCCAATAAAGACCAGATGAAGAGCATGAAGATGGTGAAGGATCTGGTTAACAAGCTGGACTGGGAAAAGATACTGTGTCGCATCTTTAACTTCCTGCCGCCCCACGTCACTGGATGTGGCCCGCACTCGACTGAAGAGGAACCTAGTCCGTGTGTAGGCCCCTGCATTCCACCAAGTACCACCACTACCGAACCAACTACAACAACCACCTCCACCACAACTACGTCAACCACATCCACAACAACCACGCCATGCTCTAGCACCACACCGTGTCCTACCACCTCGACCACGCTATGCCCTACCTATGCTCCAGGTGAAGATGAAGAAGAATAGGTTACACTTCATCCTATTTTCCGGTACGGCTTTTTAGCCGGATGGAGCGGAGGGTGGGGAGAGAGCCTTCTACTTTGCTGTCCTACTATAAACTGTCCCTGTCTAGTAGTATCAAGGCCGGACCATCTAGTAGGGACCGCAGGATTTAAAGCCAGAAGAATAATAAAATCATTGATAAAAAATAAAACTTTGAAAAATAGACAAAATTAATATAAACACCATGTGAGGAGGAGCACTTTATTGACAACGTTTCACAAATAGCTTCATCAGGCCAATGATGAAGCTATCTGCGAAACGTTGTCAATAAAGTTCCCCTCCTCACATGGGGATTATATTCAATCAAATCATTGTTTGTTGTAATCACCTCATTACTCAAGCTTCTCATTATTAGCCTAATTGTTTAACTAAAATACTTTTTTTTTTTTTTTTTTTTTTTTTTTGCTAGACACCGTAATTCCTAAACTTAGCAGACCAACACGGGGTGGGATATTGTTTACTATCGAGACTTCAACATTGCCTTTAGGAATATTCGCCGCCATTAATGATGAATTTAGTATGGATGGTTATTTGTTCGATCTACGTACACGACAGGTATTGCAAGTTTTCCCGTTACTTTCTGGCAGCAATGTTGTTGTGACTGGGAAGGGAATAGAGTTGCAAACAGAACATGAAATACAAGAATTGTTTTCAGCACCATATCCCACGCTAAGGATAGCAAGAGGTTAAGGGAGCCCACCTTGCTTTTTTTTTTATCTTTCTCTCCCTCTCTCTTTGGCTTATATCCATTCGGCCCCATTCAGCTTACTATTTTAAGACGTTTACCCCCATCCAGGTGTCAATTTTTCCACGCGAGCCAGCATATATATATTTTTTTGAAAGCAAGCTAAATTTGTAAATTTTTCGATAGAATATTTTCTCCGGCAAAACCGGATTCCTCCAAAACAATGCTGGCTGGCTATCGCTCGCCAGGAAGAAATCGACACCTGAATGGGGATGAACGTCTTAAGACAGTTGGCTGAATGGGGCCGAATGGATACAAGCCAGAGAAAGAGAGAAAAGGAGAGAAAGATAAAAAAAAGCCGGTGACCCCCCTTATATTATACCATAGCGATTCAAGTTACAATGACACTATATCGATGTGGTGGGATGCACAATGTTTGGAGTATTTACCCTATTTGGTCTGAGGGGGGGTCTTTTAGGACCTCTGGTACAGTACAGGTTAAAGGGATAATCTATATTTACTCTTATGAAATTCAGGTTGTTGTAATAAAAATCTTCTTTGGATGGAAATGTTTAATTGAATACCCTTTGTTTTCTCTCTGTGATAAATTGACAGACACTGATGCCTAGTTTACCTTGTATTTTGGCAAACGTAGACGATTTTATGCAATTTAAGAAGGTCTATGTTGTTCAGTTGGTGAGATAGTATTTATACTCTTAAGGGGAGATGGTTTACTTTTTGGGCGATTTTTGCATGTATTAATTATTTTTCTAGTTTCCTCCCTAGATCTCCATCAAATTTAAAAAAAAACATCCATTAGATCCCCTTCTAGATTAATTTCTACATTTTTCGGTAGAAAAATGTCCCAGCACGACTGTTTAGCCAAAATATCAAGCATAACACACTTGCAAAGAGGAGCTAGATGGGTGTAGCATCGTAGCATATACTTAGTCGGCATCACTACTCCATCTACTATAGGACCATGGTAAGCTGTTCAAATTGGATTTTTCATATTTCTGTTTACACCCTTAAGTATCTCCTCATGATACAAATTCGGCTGACGTTTCTATCATTTGGGAAGAGTACGCCAGGAAATAGGGGTGGCTATTTACAGCCAGTTTGCTCTAGGCCCTTTTGAATTACAGAGAGGTCAGGGATTAAGATTATTGTCAAGTTCGTTGGCGCTATCTATAATAGGGTTGGTGGATGGAGCGAGAATGGGGTTTAAAGATTACTGGGGGTTGGAGGGTTGAGTGCTGTGGTTTCCCCAGTTCTGTTCGCGCTGGGGTATGGTTACTGGGGCGAGGGGTGTGGTTTGAAGATTACTGGGGTTTGGAGGTGCGAGTACTGTGGTTTCCCCAGTTCTGTTCGGGCTGGGTTTGTGTTAAAGCTCGGTTCACACATGCACGAATTAACGTCCCGTCCGTCCCCGACCCCTTAATTCGCCGTGCCTAGGCGGCGTCCTTTTTGTGCAGCATAAAATGGTCCGTGTGGGTCGGGGCAACTGCCAGAAAACGTGTTATGTCGGGGACACCTACGGACACACACGGGAGCAGTCGTCGTCTAGACGCAGCCGGGCGGCGTCTAGACGACGACTGGCGGCGTTTAGATGACGATTAACGATTAACGGGATGAGAACGGCGGCAAAAAAACGTTGGAACGGCCCTTATTTTCTTGGTCGGGGACGGACGTGACGTTAATTCGTGCATGTGTGAACCGAGCTTTACTGGTGCGACGGGTGGGGTTTGAAGAATACTGGGGGTTGGTGGTGCGAGTGCTATGATTTCCCCAGTTCTGTTCGGGCTGGGGTTTGGTGGTCGGGGAGAGGGGTGGGTTTTGAAGAATACTGGGGGTTGGTCTAATTATGGAAGTATATCTCTGGAAAGGAGTTTATTAATATAATTGTCTATAAATTAACTACAAAACTATATATATACAGTATATATATACAGTATACTGTACTATTTATTGAGAAGCAAGTTCTATACAAAAAAATCAATCCAGATAGTTGTAATTGCATAAAGAAAAATATATAGAGTCCACGAATTATTATGAGTGGTATCCGACTGTACAAATATAGATAAATAGAACCTGGAAGATAAAACAGACATGAAACGGAAGGGGAAGCGAGGTAGTGGGGATAACTAGAATGCTGTGAAAAAGTTTGGTGTTGTATATATAATGTACAGTACGGTAGGAAAGATATATATATATATATATATATATATATATATATATATATATATATATATATATATATATATATATATATATATATATACTCAGCAGCATAGAGAAGTCGTCTACGGAACATTAATGTATAAATATGTCTTTTGCAATTATGGGAAAAGGGGACACAGTGTTTATTGTGTGTATTTACAATTAAAAGGTACCTTGGTCGGGAAAAGGGGGGACAAAGTGGTAGGGGAAAAAGAGGGAGAAAGAGGTAGGGAAAAGGGGGACAAAGTGGTAGGGAAAAAGGGAGAAAAAGTGGCAGGTGAAAAAGAGGGGAAAAGGGGGACAAAGTGGTAGGGACAAGGGGGGGAAAGTGGCAAGGGAAAAGGGGACAAAGTGGTAGGGGAAAAAGGGGACAAAGTGGTAGGGAAAAAAGGGGACAAAGTGGTAGAGAAAAGGGGGACAAAGTGGTAGGGAAAAGGAGACAAAGTAGTAGGGGGAAAACGTATTAGGGAAAAGGGGGACAAAGTGGTAGGGGATAAAGGGGGACAAAGTGGTAGGGGAAAGGGGGACAACGTATTGGGGAAAAGGGGGAAATAGTGGTAGGGCAAAGGGGACAAAGTGGTAGGGGAAAAAGGGGACAAAGTATTAGGGAAAAGGGGGATACAGTGATAGGAAAAAAAGGACAAAGTTGCAGGGGAATAGGGGGACAAGGGGGTAGGATAAAAGGGGACAAAATGGTAGAGAAAAAGGGGACAAAATGGCAGGGGAAATAGGGGGGAAAAGTGGCAGGGGAAAAAGGGGGACAACGTGGTAGGGAAAAAGGGGGAAAAAGTGGCAGGTGAAAAAGAGGGGAAAAGGGGGACAAAGTGGTAGGGAAAAGGGGGACAAAGAGGCAGGGGAAGAAAGGGACAAAGTGGTAGGGAAAAGGGGACAAAGTGGTAGGAAAAAAAGGGGACAAAGTGGTAGGTAAAATGGGGGGGAAAGGGGAACAAAGTGGTAGGAAAAAGGGGGACAAAAGAGGCATCCAAACACCTCCGTAAAAGAGAGGCCCTGGACCCACAACCAATTTTGGAAAGAACCACCCGGCCCATCAACAGCCCAAACACAGCCGTAGGAGTTGGTGTTGTGAGTCACGCATTTACAGAGGATCTAAAGCCAGTATCACACGAGCGCTTTTTCACTCAACATTTATCCTCAACACTGGTCTATCAGCTCATGAGGTAAACATTGAAAATTTGTCCTGTTACCTAAATTCATCTATCATCATTATAGTTTCCGATACCAGTGCAAAATACTCCAGAAATGTTGCCAGAAAAATGTTGATCATCGAATGTTGACTATAAAATCTCTCATGTGATACCGGCTTAAGGGGTATAAAGGGTTCGGGGTAGGCCAGGGGAAGCCTCATTGAAGCCTAGACTCCGCTGGTTCACGCTTGGTCGGCTGGGAAATATGGTAAGCTGCCGTACATTGAGACTTTTTACTCTATCCTTGAGTTTAGAAGTAGAGTTGGTTGGTGAAAAAATATAGATCTTAAGTATATGTTTGTTGTTTGATATATTTATTATTTATTTGTAGTGTCCTTCCTAGAAGTCCATCAAGCTTAAATAATACCCCCAAAAACCCCCTTCCATATAAACGTGTGCATTTGTCGGGTATAAAATAAATAAATAAATAAATAAATAAACATTGCCCCGGTCGGAGGCTGGTTCTGCCTAAAATTCAGGTTCGCAATCATTTGCAAGTAAAAATTCGACTCCTACTTTAAAGGGCACAAAATGTCTTAAAATCCCCAAAGAATGGGGTGAATGTCTTATAATCTCAAACATTAATAGGCTAAACATGAGGGAGAAGGGGGTTCAGAAAAATCTCCTAAATACTAACCTCATATATTTACTAGAATATGATGGATATGTGTGGTTCAATAATTGTAGCCAGAGGGTAGCATAATGAGCCAATGGGAGTTTCACGCTATAAGGAAGTTAGGCATAGACAAGGATATTAAATTATTAGAATGAACAACTGAAATATGGTCTTAGTACATGTATAAATACATAAAATTAAATTATTCATAATTTCTTCCATCAGAAATCCACATATGTGTTAGATGAAATAAAACACCTTTATTGTGACGTAAGAAAGCATTGTGAATCGCTGTTTACTATCTGTTTTCTTTTACTATTATAAATAGTTTAATTAAATGCCGATAAACTGCCCCTAGAGATTTACAAGAAAATTGACTATTCAAAAAACAAAATACCAATGTCTTTAATATCTCTAATCCTTATTTTCCTTAACAGGGTGGGCTTGCGGTGACTGCCATGGTGGCGTCAGCCCTGGTCTGTTCAGCTCTTCCCAAGACCCTGTGGAAGTTGCCAGTAACCAGTCAAATGGAATCTTACTACGAACTGTCTCCAAACAGCAAGACAGGAACACAGAGGATTAAACTAAAGAAAGCTCAAATTGGAACCGATCATATTCGAGAAATCTTTTGGCCCGGGATGGATCTGCATAACGAACTGCGGGAGTATCTCGCCACCAAGCGGGAAGGTGCAAAACTATGTGGATCCAAAAAAGAAAAGAAGGTTTGGAAGAGGTTTGTCTCAGAGAACGAACAGACCAAAATGTTGAGTGAGAATGGAGTCCAGGAGAATCACGGAAGAGGAGCTGAATCGGGTACGGAATGGAAGGGTTTGGAGAGGTTCGTGTCTAAGGTAGGTTGGGAGGATAAATTGAGTGGGCATCAGAGCGAGCAGGAGAGTCAAGAGGGAAGGGATTTAGATTCACAATGGATATCTCAAGAGAGGGTCAATTTTATAACTGAAAACCCTACCAGCATGATTGACTCCAAAACCGACCACATAACACTTGATCAAGCCACTAACTCAACAAATCAATGGCCCTCCATGAAAGTCACTGAGGCAAAGAAGGATTTAAGTGACACAACTATTGGCAACTCTGATATTGCAAACAATGATAGTGATTCTGTCTTCAACCAGCCAGTAGACAAATCAGGAATAGACCCTTACATCAAGCTGAACACTCTAAAATTGCTTGGAGACTTTATAGGCTCCAGCTCCTCACCTAGTCCTTCAACTCGGAGGAAGAAAGATCATTCCTTCACCAACGCATTCTCCCTATTTTCTAGACCCAAAGACAGACCGAACACAAACGGACGATCACTAGAGAGAATGAGCAACGAACAAATACACTACATACAATTGTTGCCAAATATACTAGAAGGGCAAAACTGGCAGAAAATATTTGGAAAACAGAGCCCCTCCATGTCACCAAAATCACCCCATATTAAACAGCTAAAATATGTTCGCGAGTCTGCCAATTCAGGTCATAAATCAAGTGACGAAAGGGCCAAGAGAAATTGCCCTCAAGTTCAAATTGTATCATCGTGTGACCCAAGATGCAACACTGTGCAACAACCAGTGTGCACAGACTGGGCTGACCCAAGTTCCAGGCTGATGGCCGTACCAGCTTCTTCCTTAGAGCCCCAAGGAAGAATAGGACATAAGGCTGCACCTATAAGCACAACAACCACCACAACCACAACAACCACCACAACCACAACCACCACCACCACAACTACGCCCCCACCAGCTGCTTTAGGGGTGTGTCTGACGCTGCAATATGGCTGCATCACCAACATCCAGATCTCCTTGGACCCCTACGAAGAGCTGAAGGGCCTGACGCTCAACTATAATCCTAACGACACGAAGATAGCCATGTCTTCGAGTATAACGGGGCGCTTTGAAAGGAGTACTAGTTCTGGGGGCTTTAGTTCCGGTTCGTTCACTGGTTGCCCCACATTCGGTTAACCCTTTCGGTACCGGTGCCGTCCTTTTAACTTAGTTCTAGCTACTAATAGACAATTTTATTCAGCTTGAAATGGGCCTCCGGCTAATACCAGGCTTCGAACTATCTCACTTAACCCTTTTTACTATCACAGATCCTTCGTAAACTGCACCAAAGCATCTAAAAAAAAAACTGGAATAACATGTAAATGCCGTTGCCGGTACAAAAGGGGTTATAACGCTTTCGGTATTCAGTGTCAGCGTTCATCGTAAATCATTTATAGTTAGATTACCTTCAATGTATGAGGAGCTGTGAGGGTCAGAAGGTGAATTGAGATAAGCCTTAACCCTTTCATATCTTAGAGGGCCATCCGAAGCTGAGTAAAACCGTCTAATGATAGCCAGCGTGTAATAAAAACCGGGTCATAGTTTTGAAAAGATTATCAAATGTGTCTATACTTGTCCGGATCTAGATATGACAAAAGAACATCGGAGTGAGATTCTGGAAACATGTTTGACCATCCCATAATATTCAGATAAGAGAGAGAGTGATTCAGGAATATATATATATATATATATATATATATATATATATATATATATATACCTTTGTTTTAATGGACTAATCGAACTTATTACAGAGCATACACATATATAAATATATTAATACATATTATAATTAGCAAACATACAAATAAACTAATTATTTGAAAACATTCAAATACAAAACATGAATAATCAAAATGACATTAATACAGTAATAACGAAATAATTAAGACACAAATGATCAAGTTATTAGTATTAAAATGATTATTGTTATCACTATAAGCATTCATTTATTCCGATACTTTAGTACTAACATTGTACTGATGTTAATGCATGTCCTTTTTCAAATATAAGTATTAACGATGTTACATGATTATAATAACAACAATTGAAATATATGATTGCGTTTTTTCATAGTTTTGGTCCTATAACTAGACTCCCTTCAAACTGCAATTGTTTGTATAAGTCAGAATGAAATAGGATTCACAAAATTCTAATTACTTTTATAATTAAGGGAAGAGTTATATTTATTATTACAATTTTTATTGATTTATTAAGTTTCCTCCCTATGCCTCTATCAAGCTTACAAAAATGCCCTCAAGACCCTCTTTTTTCCGGTAAAATAATGCACGAACTAAAGGCTGGTTCCTCCTAATTTACAGGCTTCCTATCGTTCGACAAGAAAAAAAAGTCGACACCTAAATGGCACGAAAGGGTTTGAAACTGAAATAACATATTGGGTGAAAAGGCTTAAAATGGCCAAACTTGTGGGGTTAACCTCTCAAAAATAATGGGGTTAAACATGAGGGATAAGAAGGTACACTCGGATACCATAGTCTCTAGCCCACCCCACTCTGGCACGAGGTGAGGCCAGGGCCCTTTCTGGACGGTGGCCCACAGTGATAGTTATGGCTGGGATTTGTGAAACAGAGAAACCACACACGAACGAACACAGCGTGAAGCATTTGGGACAGAATTCGAAGTCTTCAAATGCTTCACACTGTGCTCGTTTGTGTGTTACCCTCTCTCTCAAACCACAACCCTCACCATCACTGTGGGCCGCCATCAAGAAAGGGTCCTGGTCTCACTTTTTGCCAGAGTGGGGTGGGCTAGAGAATATGGTATCCGAGTGTACTTTTGGTAAAAAATTGAACAAAATCCATACATAGATAACTCGTCTATGGAATTTTTAAACTTTAAAATAGGCCTATTGGGCCTAAAAATTGGTCAACATTAAAAAATTCATATACCGTTGGAATTCAAATGACGAGACGAATCCATATATACTCATGAAAACTCGAAATTCGAAAGTCGCCCGCCAAGTGCAAAAATGTTCCTTAAACGCAGTGATTTTGGAAACAAATATTTTCGATTCTGGCCGAATGGCTGGGCGAAAATGCAATCTACGACCATGTATAGAATCTGCTCGTCGAGAAAAATAGAATGGCACCAAGTAGAATTCCCTAGGACTTATAGTTTGGGCTACAGAGGACTTTTAAAGTCCAAAAACTGGTCATTTTGGGCCCTCCAGGAAGGCTAAGTCAAATACGAAATCCTAAACTAATTGTCCGAGTTCAATTATTTTTGCGCCATTCGATTCAGCGTGTCAAAGTTTATTTGTGGTATAAATTTAAACAATATCCATACATAGATAGCAATGGAAAGTACTGGTCGATACTCTACTTCGATTTTTAATAAAATATAATAGTTACCCATTGATAACTAGCGTTTTCTGTAATGATTATTGAAAGAAAATTATCGTCTTCAATATTGTATGGCTAACTATACTATTTAAACATGCCATATTATCACTTACGTGGCTGCTCCATTATAACAAGTGGGTAATTTGGGTGGAAGGAAGACACAGGAAAGAGCTTTAATTATATATCCTTCTCTAACTAATAACACACACAACAAAGCCACTCCAACAGCTTCTTCTCTGAATTAGACAGCCACCATGTAGGGGACAGTGGTTTTTAAACTTTAAAATAGGCCTATTGGGCCAACAAATTTGTCAAAATTAAACAATCCATATACCGTTGGAATCGTAATGACGAGACGAATCCATATATACTCATGACAACTCGAAATTCGAAAGTCGCCCGCCATGTGCAAACATTTTCCTGGGCTTAATTAAACGCAGGGATTTTGGAAACAAATATTTTTGATTCTGGACGAATGGCTTGGCGAAAATGCAATCTACGACCTCGTATGGAAGCAGCTCGTCGAGAAAAATCGAATGGCAAAAAGTAGAATTCCCTAGGACTTATAGTTTGGGGTACAGAGGACTTTTAAAGTCCAAAAAACGGTTATTTGGGCCCTCCAGGAAGGCTAAGTCAAATACGAAATCCTAAACTAATAGTCCGATTTCAATTATGTTTGCGCCATTCGATTCAGCGTGTCAACATGTACTTTTGGTTAAAAAAAATGAACAAAATCCATACATACAGTAGATAACTCGTCTATGGAGTTTTTAAACTTTAAAATAGGCCTATTGGGCCTAACAATTGGTCAAAATTAAAAAAAATCATATACCGTTGGAATTCTAATGACGAGACGAATCCATAAATTATATAATGATACATAAATGAGCAAATAAATAAGCCCATCCCCATTTAACAAGCACTTTGAGAGAGTGTTTTTCTGTATACTATTTTGTGTGGATGATCAACACGACTGAATTACAATATGCAAAGTGCGGAACAGCGAGCAAAAACCCACGCATTTTACGATCAAAAGCAAACCAAATTCAGGAACCCCAACTAACTAATGCGCTAAAAAGGACCGCAGTCAGCCCTTAGCGGAAGACTAGAAGAAAACAGAAGCTAAAAATATAAAGAAAACGGAATAGAAACACAGAAAAGAAAATTAAATAGAAAAATACAAAATAAAACGGAGAAGAAAAATGAGAAGAAAACGAATTCCAGGAAGAGAAAACGAGGTATTGGTATGGGGCGTCACGAGTGTTTTGCCGAGGATGACTTTAGAAGAATACCCGCGACAATTAATGACGGAAAAAATTAGAAGTTCTGATCTCAACGTGGATTAGTTAAGTTATCCCCGACTCATTCTGGCTCCCACCGCTATAATGGTAAGTTGTCTCAGTGTGGACCTGCCGATTATACCGCTCTTGGGCAGTGTCGTGTGAGGGCGCTGCAGGGAAGGACTTAGAAGGGATTGATCTAAGTTACACCCAGTTCTTAACATTTAATCATCAATTACAAGCCCCCAATGCACTTGAATAAACTAATGAAAGCATATGGTCCTGCCGGGATTCGAACTCGGGACACCACACCCAGAACATAAGCATCTAAACCATTACACCACCAACACAGTTAAAGATTGAATACACGATCACGATTAATATCCATTTTCGAATTTTGGATATCAATCTAATCATGTACTCGACCCAACTGCATTATGGAAAACGTAATGTTTTACCCGTCATAAGCTGTGATTTTCTGTCTTGATGGTGTAATGGTTTGAGTGTTTAAGATCTGTATGTAGTAACCCAGGTTTAAATCCCGGGTGGATCATATGCTTTCATTAATTGGGAGGTGTTTGGTGTTGGGAGTGAAATAAATATATTAGATTATTCCAATATATCTTATGCTTAACCCTTACCAGTGACGTATTTTTAAAGTGATTTCAGCTACATTTAGACAACCTTATGAATCTTTGGAAAGATATATGGTAGCTTAAGAATTAATTGAGATAGTCTGTAACCTTTAAGTGAATATACGTCCTACCAAAGCTGATTATAATTGTCTAATAGTTGCCAGAATATAATGAAAAGGAAATCACCGTTACTAAACGGCTTAAGCTAGAATTTTAACGATTACGAGCTACATTGTCCTACAGATTTTTACTTTGTGGATAATTTAATACATTAACTACTGATTTATCGATGATTAATGGAAAGTAAAAACAGCTAAGTCTGCATTATTTATTTTGGGCGATTTTTGCATGTATTCATTATTGTTCTAGTTTCCTCCCTAGACCTCCATCAAATTAAAAAAAAAAAAACATCCATTAGATCCCCCTTCTAGATTAATTTGTACATTTTTCGATAGAAAAATTTCCCGGCCGAAGGCCAGTACTTCCAATATTACAGGCTAACTATCGTTCGTTAGGGAAAAAATCGTCACCTAAATAGCACGAAAGGTCTAAATATTGACAAAGAAATGGGGCGAAAGGTCTTACAATCGTCTAACTAATGGGGCAAACATCTTAACATCTAAAAACTAATGGGGCTAAACATGAGGGAGAAAGTGGTCCAGAAAACCGGCCCATCCACCCATAAAGTGTTAATTTACCAAAGTGTGTGGATGTCCCACGTTTATGTTCCTTTGGCTGTTCATTTTTTGGCGTGTTGTCCTGTGGGTCAAAACACATGGCTAAAGCTTAAATGATTACTTCAAATACTATTATTAATATTAGTTTGTTTTCTTCTATTATTATTACTGTTGTTATTATTCTCCTTCTCTATATTCTTTGAACAGATTGGCTGCCGGCTGATACTGCTGTGTGCATTCGTTGTCTCCTCAGGTCTGGGACAGACACACAACACCACCCCTTTGCCACGCCCGTCAGACATGCCCATCCAACCCACACCTGCTCAGCCGAATGTACCTCGACCTGCTAAACCCGTCCCATCACCTGCAGAACCCAGCCCGTTTCCAGCTTCTCAACCAAATGCACCTCAAACGCCTAATCAACAAATGCCGTTTCCAAATGCAAACCCAATCTCACTCCCAGCCAATCAACTAGTCCAATCTTTACCCATTCAGCGTGTTCAATCGCCACCGGCAGTACCTATCCCAGCCCCAGCCAATCAACACGTCCCATATCCGCCCGTTCAACCACCTCTACATCCACCTGCTCAACCCGTACAATCGCTACCAGATCAATCATATAGACCGCCACTCCTGCAGTCCATCCAGTCTTCGTCCATGCAACCAAACTCGTCCCAACGTAAGATATCTATCTCATCACAACAACTTCCACCCATCCCATTTCAACCCATGCAACCATTTCAAGCCAAGCCGATCACAGGCAACCAATCTCCACCAAATATCCCGCTTTCAAATAGTAAGCCAATCCCAATGGCACGCACGCAATCAAATATGCCCCAACCTTCTCCCCCATACAGTGTCAATACACATCACTCCCTCTCTCCTGCTGCCAAACCCAACCAACCACCAAATTTCAAATACAGAGAGAGCAATGGCCATGTTGCACCCACGGCAGAACTGCAACCCAAATACAACGGAATCCATGCCAATTCAAACAGCGACTACCAGAATCCATCTGCCCCTTTCGCAAAAGATCCACAATTTCCATACCAGTACGATAAATTTGGCATGCTTGGAACTGGTCGACCCATTCTACAATCACCACCAACCCAATTCCTGTCTGTCAGAAAAGGCTAATCCCCACTCACTAAGCCCAACCCATTCACACAGGAGTTCACTGATAAAGCAACCAACCCCAGTGTGCAGAAGCTGTTCAAGGGAATCGCAAAAAATGTTGGCAATCTGATTAGCAACCTAAATGTTCTTATACAAATGGGGAGAACCATGTTCGGTGACAACACGGACTGGCTAGTTGGTGGGATATCTGAAATGCAGAAGTTTTATCTTTTCAAACAGGGAGGTCAAGAAATCACGGCTGAACATTTTCGCACTCTCAGACTCTTGCCTCAACTATTGAAAGGCCTTAGTTTAGAAAGCATGATATGCAACACCTTTCAACATTTGCCAGGTGCAGTTACTGGGTGCAAGTCAAATAAGAGTGCACGCCATATGAATCATCCACTTGGAGCCTCCCAAACTTTAGGAAGCAAATCGTCAGAACAAAATAATTGGCCAGTAATTCACAAGCCAATTGGAGCATCCCTTTTGCTGCAAACTTCAAACCATAACTACAAAATCTTCTTGCGGGAAAATAATGGCGAAGCGGAAGTATCATTCGCCGACCCCTGTAAAGTCGCGGCTAAAACCTTTTCTGTGCCTGAAGGTAGTGCTCTCATAGTCACGGATGAGGGGATCAAAGTCATCACCGGAGAGGACACTTACACCGTTGCCTTCCCAAAACCCAATACTTTCAGCAGCACACCGCTCGAGTTTGACAAAGGGGTTTTGATCTCTGTCGAAACAACGAGGAACCTCTTTGAAGTATTTGTATGGTCAAACGCAGTGGGTGGGATGGATGGTCGGCTTCTGGAGTCGGGTTCCAAGAAGTTAGTGAGGGAGTTCACCATACCCTTTGGCCACTCTGCTACGGTGAGGGACACAGGGATTATATTATAAACAGTTAGCTAATATACTGTAACTTACTGTATTCTTTCAGTATTTTCTAGTTAACGGAGGGAGCTTGGTGAAGATCTAGGGAGAAAAGAAAACAAATACAATTCTCCCTTAAGCCTTTCAGTATCTAATAACTTGCTTCATTAAAACATTTATGTAACCCTCTCTGTAGCGTCTTTATGATCATATTCTAGCTGTATGTTGACTATAATTATATGTAGTTAAATTTAAAAAGGATCTGTGGTAGTAAAAAGGGTTAAGTGTGACAATTCGAAGCCTGTTAATTGCTGGAAGTCCCTTTTAAGCTAAATAAAATCGTCTAATAGTAGCTAGAATACAGTTAAAAAGACGGCACCGGTACTGAAAGGGTTAAAACATTATTGCCCTAAAAAACATTCAGGATGGTCTATTGTAGAATAGGAATATAGTTTTCTAGTATGTGCATACGTTTTCTTTTAAAGGGGTAACTATGGGAACATAAAATATGTTTTGGTTAAGGTATGATATGGCTTTTACACTTGATTATTGACCAACCTATAACTCTAATGCCGCTATGACACTAGTTTATGGTATAACAGCCTCCAAAAAATGTGTCATGAGCACTTGATATATGAGAGGGCTTAGTGTAAAATATCCATGTATGTATATTGTAATATGGGAATAAATATATCTGAAATGCATGTCGGATACGACTTCAGTTTGCAAAGAACAAAAGTTGTTTTAGTTTGATTGCATTTTAGTATAAAAGGGTCAAACCAAGCTCTAGAATTCTGGGGTCGACCCCTGACTGGGTAATCTGATATTTCTGTATGTACTATCACCTGCAATAATTAATAAAGGTAATACAAATTCAATCTATCAAATTTGGGACGATGCTTACATTTTGATAACGTCCATTTCATCACATGCTTGCTGCTTTGTTCTCCCTCAATTAGCATTCACTACCAAGTTTTATCATAAGCAGCAGTAGCATACTATAAACTACAAAATAACGTTCCCCCAACCAGCGACTGAGTTAATCCGAAACTACTGGGGGTCGACAAACGAAGCATCTGAAAGAAGTGCCATTTGTACCCAATAAATGTTTCGTTTTTCTACCCCCAAGTGATTCGGATTCACACAGTGACAGGTTGAGAGAATTAACTTTTGTTTTTGATAGTACCAACTACTTGTGTAGGTGATTGTATGCACACGAATATGTAGCAATATAATCATTAAGGGAGCCCACCTTGCTTTGTTTCTCTTTCTCTCCCTCTCTCTTTGGCTTGTGTCCATTCGGCCCCATTCAACCTACTGTTTTAAGACGTTTTTTCTCCCCCAAAGTTCGAATCACAGCTGGAAATATATATATATATATATATATATATATATATATATAAGTGTGTGTGTGTGTGTGTGTTTGTGTGTTCTTGCATGCGTGTGGAATACCTTGTGTGCCAGAGTGTGTGTATGTTATGTCAACAATTTGCTTATAAGAATGTACTTTTTGGCAAATCAACCTCATTAATTTCAATATTCTTGCCAGCTAAACTTTCATTTGATTGACAGTCTGGTCCCGTGTATATAAAAATATAAATAATATTGAAATCGAATTACCAATGTCGAATATGAAATGTATGACTAATTTGGGAAACATAAGCGACAATTTTACGGATTGATTGAGCAAACATCGCTAAAAAGTAGCAGTGTGTTGGCTTAAACCTGGTCCTGTTTTAAAATGTATGTTTTCTTGCGGTACGAAGGGAGTGTAATCGAGATGTGTGTATTTGTGTGTATGTGTGTGTGTGTGTGTGTGCGTGCGTTTGCGTGTGTGTATGTGTGTGTGTGTGTGAGAGAGAGAGAGGGGGGAGGGTGTTTGTGTATGTTTATGTGTGTGTTTGCGTGTGTCAGTGTGTGTGTGGAAGAGAGAACGATAGGGTGGGTCTGGTTATGAGAGTGAGAGTGAGAGTGAGTTCGTGTGTGTGTGTGTGTATGTGAAGGAGAGCTCGAAAGACTGGGTGTGTTTATCAGTTTACGCGTGTTTGAGTGAGAGAGAGAGAGAGAGAGAGAGTGAGTGGGTGTGTGGGGGTGCGCGTGAGAGAGAGAGTGCATGTACTTGTGTGTGCTTGTCAATATAAGGGAGTGTGTGTGTATGTGTAATTATTGTGTATGTACACTGTTGCACAGGTCACGCTTGATAGGAAGATAGGGAAGGGGAAGGTGAACCTCTTCTTTATTTATCTATCTATCTATCTATCTATCTATCTATATATATATATATATATATATATATATATATCTATCTATCTACCTACCTACCTATCTATCTATCTACTTCTCTATCACTCTCAGTCACACACACTCTCTCTCTCACTCTCACACTCTCTCTCTTTCTCACTTTATCTCTCTCTCTCTACTACTTTGCTGTCCTATTCTTCTACTATAATATGTATGTTTTCAGCCAATATGTTATCACCTATGACAAGTGTCGCAGAGAGGTCTTAATGCTTTACTTTGGCTAACATTAGACGATTCTACTCAATTTTGGGAGGCCCTTTAGCAATCAGAAGGGTCAAGTCTATCTCAATTAGCCATCTGATTCGCAAGATTCCTTTATAAGCTGAATAAAATCGGCTACTAATACCCAGAATAAAGGGAAGAAAGACGTTCTAATATCAATCAGGGGTAACTATAGTCCTTTCACTCTAGGTTGGGCAGAAACCGTAACCGCTAAAGTCTCATAACTCAAAAAGTTCTAGAGTAATCGAGCAAATATTTGTACCAAATAGGAAGACTTGGCCACGGAATGCGTGTATAAATTGACGGTTCATTTGCTCTAGCCCTTTTTAGGTTACAGAGGTTATAGGTTACGATATCTGTCCAACCTAGAATGAACAGACTATAGTAGCTTTATCCTCATTTTAATCTCGATGAGTCTGGGGAAAATATTATTTATGAAAATAAATCTGTAGAAAATGTATATCTGGATAAAAAAAATCCTGAGTTGTTTATTTATATTGTTAAGCCCTTTAGTCATTAGAGTTTAATTCTGGCTAACATTAGGTGAATTTATTCAGCGTCTAAAAGACCTCTTCACCTCACGATGTAAATTACCATGGGTCCTTCTTAACCCATTTAGTTTATACCATGACACGAATTTGGGGTTCGAAAGGTTTTAATATCGCCAAACTAAAGGGGTAAACCGTCTTCTAATCTCATACCTAATGGGGCTAGACATGAGGGAGGAGGAGGTCCAGAATAAAACACATAAACCTCCCCTTAAATATGAAGAAATACCATCTGATGCCAGCCCAATTGTATGGAAGTAAACACAAACAACAGAAGGCATGCAGGAGAAAAAATAGCACTAATATTGGCCTTCCTATTACCAGGGACAGTATTTGCCTTTAACAGCACGAGTGTTTAGCCTAGGGGTCCTGAAGAGCAAGTATATAAATGAGAGGAAGGAATAGAGCTCCATCTACAGTACAGCATAGGCCTGGGACAGTTGGCCTCCCTACAGTGCCGGCTTCCGAAATCATGGTAAGTATGTATGTAGGTGGATATTAAATCATGGTAAGTATGTATGTAAGTGGATATTAAATCATGGTAAGTATGTATGTAAGTGGATATTAAATCATGGTAAGTATGTATGTAGGTGGATATTAAATCATGGTAAGTATGTATGTAGGTGGATATTAAATCATGGTAAGTATGTATGTAAGTGGATATTAAATCATGGTAAGTATGTATGTAAGTGGATATTAAATCATGGTAAGTATGTATGTAGGTGGATATTAAATCATGGTAAGTATGTATGTAGGTGGATATTAAATCATGGTAAGTATGTATGTAGGTGGATATTAAATCATGGTAAGTATGTATGTAAGTGGATATTAAATCATGGTAAGTATGTATGTAGGTGGATATTAAATCATGGTAAGTATGTATGTAGGTGGATATTAAATCATGGTAAGTATGTATGTAAGTGGATATTAAATCATGGTAAGTATGTATGAAAGTGGATATTAAATCATGGTAAGTATGTATGTAAGTGGATATTAAATCATGGTAAGTATGTATGTAAGTGGATATTAAATCACAAATACGTGTGATCAAATGATGTAGTGAAAATCGCAGGAATAATGAAACTACTGTTCGTGTGACAGCTATGATGTGACTGCTATTCGTTACTATTAACTACTATTCTCTACTATTTACTATTATTCACTGCTATCAACTATAATTGTCTATTATTCACTATTATCAACTATTATATAAACTACTATTTAATAGTATTCACCACTATTTACTACTATTCACTACCATCAACTATCATTCACTACTATTCACTACTATTCACCACTACTCACTAATATTCACCATTATTAACTTGAGGGGTAAGGGCTGGTCCTATCCAGAGTGAGGTTTGGCATCCTCTACCCAACCTTAGCTGTTTATCTGTCTCTTTTCCTGTACTACTGTCTATTTGATGTAAGTAGGCGAGAAATCATGACTTCTATCCTCTATAACTCAAAAAGGGCTAGTGCAAATTGGCTATGAACTTCCACATCTATTCCTTGACTAACTCTTCCCAAATGGTAGAAATATTAGCTCAATTACTCTGGTCGTTTTTGAGTTACAGAGGTTAGAGGTCATGATTTTTCGCCTACTTACAGCGAATAGACTATAGGTGCTGGTGAGATCGTCCACTTAAAGGGAAGCTGCGGGCGGTGGGGGTATTGACCTCGGGATACAGGCCTGTGGGCTGATGATGCCCTCCCCCGCTGCCCTCTCAGATACACATCTCATCTCACCATGCCGAACATCGGCATGGCTTCGGTCTACCAGACTCAGGAATTTTCGGCCAGACAGTCTAGGGAACTACAATAACAACAACAACTATTACAATTATAGATAAATGTAAAATGTTTGAAATTCGATCTCACACTCCTTCCAAAATAATTGTACATACATGTTTATAAAGTATAATAGTTTCATTGTGGCATCCATGATGACAAGATATGAATAGAATCACCATTTGAGGAGGACCACTTTACTGATAACTTTTCGTAGACAAATTTTTCAGGTCACCTCAATTTTTTTTTTTTTTTTCATTCTGTCAACTTTCCAAATTTCACTTTTACGTGCAAATATGTACTTAGCTGAAGCGTTTATTATTGGCATGACGAATGGAAAAGATTTGGTTTCCTTCACTATATTAACATTTATTACACTAGTTGATTTGTTTTTACTTTTATTAGAATTTAGAAAATTATCATTTGTGAATATTTACAACAGATTGTCCGCCTGGTGATGCTAGTGATGTGGGCAGCCCTTATCAGCTCAGCCCCACCGCAACTCCTAACCCCCAGCAATGAACCAACCATTCTACTGACTAACCTACAAATCTCAGTTCTAAACATCTCCCGAACGCTTACCCAAGACCGGACTGCACTGGAACCGAAGTTCAGCAATTCAGATGGGCTGATGATCGACAACACATATAATGCTTTCGATCTGATCAAAAAGGATAATGCTAATCGGGAGGAAGAATCTGTGAAAAGGAAAGATACCAAAAGCTTGTTAGATGGTTTTGTAATGGAAACAACAGTAGACGTCTTTGACTTGATCGAAAACGAAAAAGGAATACAGAGAGAATTAAGTCCCACCTCGACGGATCAAGTACAGGAGCAGCACAGTATAACTAAAGAACTTGTGGAAAAAGAAGATGCCAGAGACACTACAGATAAGCTGACAAAGGAATCCACGATAAACGTTTTCGATCTGATATCTAACAAACATCACAATCAAGACGAAGTGAATCCCATCTTGATTGGTAATGTGCAGGAGAATTACAGCCTGACTGAAGAATTTGTGGAAAAGGAAGAAACAAGCAGCCCACAGGAAGCCACAATAAATGCATTCGATCTGATGAAAAGCAAACACCCAATTCAAGAGGATGGGAATCCCAGCTCAGAAGAAGGTGTACCACTGGAATCCGTAATGATCGAAGACAGAGTGAACAGGAAAATTCCCAGTAGAACCTCAAATAGACTGGTAAAGAAGATAGCTCTAAATGTTTTCGAACTGATAAAAAACCTTAAGCGTATTCAAGAATTAGAGAATGCTAATTCACATGACGAAATGGAACTGGAGCTCAATATGGTTGGTGGAAGAATGAAAAGAGAAATTACCAACGACGTTTCAGTCATGCAAACATCACTTAATGTTTTTGATTTGACCAAAACCCTAAAGAATATTCAAGGTGAAGGGAGTCCTCTCACAGCCGATAATTTACGAAAGGAAATGAATGAGATTGATAGAAGAGTGAAAAGGGAAACCATAAGGCCAATAAAACGACTCTCCGTAAATGTATTTGATTTGATCAAGAACTTGAAAATGCTTCAAGAAGAAGGGAACTCCATCTCTGTTGACGACTTGCGTGATGAACTAAATAGCATTGATGGAAGGGCCACGAGACATACTACACAATTAACTCAAGAACTTCTATGCAATCTTAAACTAATGCCTGATCTCGTGAAAAACCTTGATTGGGAGAACGTTATTTGCACCATTTTCAAAAATGAACCGGATAGCGTTACCGGATGCTGTGATACTGAAAGTCAAGGATATACTTCAACAACAGCAGCACCTACAATAACTTTAACAACAGCACCAACAACAATACCAACAACAATAGCAACAACAATAGCAACTACAGCACCAACAAGTGGAACACCAACTTATTCTTCTGGTGGGGTGCGTGTTGCGAGCACAAACGGTAACATCATGATATCCGCGATGTCGGAAAATGGAATATATAAAGTAAAAATCACAAATCTCACAACAAGTGCAGTCAAGACCATTACCATCCCCAATAATTCACTTGTGACCGTGACGGATGCCGGGATAGAAGTGAAGACCGGATCGAAAACTTACAACGAAACAATGCCGTAAAGTTGGATTCACACGAACGCTTTCCTGACAATACAATTTTACAGCTTATGTCGGGCATCTTCTGATTTTAAACTTTACAAGAAATCAGTATGATCACTATAATTACTATATTATACAGTTCTGTAACTAAAAGTAATATTATGAAAGAAATTAAATTTGAGTAGCGTAAAACGTTGGAGTAACTCATTTCGATGTACTTTATTCAATGATTAATTATTTCTTAAAATAAATTAAACAATAAATATCTATATCACTTCAAACCAAATACTGTTTTATAAACATTTCACTTACAATAAGAATAATCTTTCAGCTACGGCTGGGGTTAATATTGAACTTATTTGGTTATTTCTAGAAGGCTTTTTTTCATATTTTAATATCATTATGCTAATAAAATAATTTCTGATTTGCTGCAATATTTGTTGTGCTTCCCAGTTAAATGATAATAGTATGCTTTAGTAGCAAAGGGTACCTAAGTTATCATAATATCTTCTCTGCCTACCCTATGTTAACGCTTTCAAGAGAATGGTGCACTTTGACAGTATATTTTGGCTATTAGTAGACGATTTGTATACAGTTTAGGAAGGATCTGTGGGAATAATAAAGGTAAAGGCTATATCAATTAAGCCTCTGACTTCCATATGCCCTTCCAAATCTGAATATAATCGTCAAATAATAACCAGCATAAACTGTCAAAATACGTGATAAGCCTCAAAGGGTTAACACAGAATACGTCATAAGCCTCAAAGGGTTAACACAGAAGATTTTCACGTATTTTGACAGTTTATTCTGGATATTATTTGACGATTTTATTCAGATTTGGAATGGTACATGGAAGTCAGAGGCTTAATTGATATAGCCGTTGAATGTACGGTTGAATGTACAGGCTCTCAGCCTATGCCCGAGAGGGAGTAAGTTGGAATATAAACAACAAATATACGTTATGAATAAAACATGTGTATGAAAACATGTAGGTGTGTGTGTGTGTGTGTGTGTGTGTGTGTGTGTGTGTGTGTGTGTGTGTGTGTGTGTGTGTGTGTGTGTGTGTGTTTATGTGTGTGTGTGTGTGTGTTTGTGTGTGTGTGTGAGTGTGTATGTGTAGTGTGTGTGTGTATATGCAACTGTTGACATTCCCAAGCACACCCACATCACACTACAAATATATATAAGCATTTATTGGGACTTTAACAACCCCTTTACCTCTGAGTTGAAGCGATGTGATAAACAAATCAAAACAGAGAGAAAAGTAAACACTCAATTGTTTGCTTTTGATAACTTATATATTTTGATGCAACGGTAAATTACTGTATCTAACGACAACAATACATATAACAGTGTTTAGCCTTCTGTACCGGCGACGTCTTTTGAGTTTTAGTCTAGTTATATTTATACGATTTTATGCAGTTTAAGAAGGATTTGTGGTAGTTAGAAGGGCTAAGTGAGATGGTTCGAAGCCTGTTCATTGCTGGAGGTCCTTTGTAAAACTGAATAAAATAGTCTAATCGGCAGATGATGTTTGCATTCGCAGCCACCTCCTCTCGGGGTTTACGGCGTCTGGCATTAAATAGATTGATAGATATTCAAGATAGAAGGAAAAATCTTACTGCGAAATAAAAAAAGAGTTAAGATTAACATACCAGGGACAATTGGGACAGCATTTGTATTGATAGGCACGAACGTTTGATATTCTGAAGACCAACTATATAAATGTGGGGAAGAACATGTAGAGTGCCATTGAGAGAAGAGGGCATACTGTTGAACTCTTCGATAGTTCTTCCATTCAATACCATGGCGAGTTGGAGATTTCACCCTCAATCTGTCTTTCCCTCATCTTATGGCCTAAACAGCTTCAAACCTCTAGCTCTCTTTCAACTCTGGGGAATACACAAGTTACATGCAACTTTGCCTTTGTCACCTTCATATACATAAAAGTAAAACAAGTAGTTAACACGCAGCCTTTTACCCGATAATATAGTCTGTTCATCACAGGGAGGCCAGAAATCTCGACTCCTAACCTACCTAACTTAAAAATGAATATAACAAATGGGCTGTGATTTTCCTAATCTGTGCCCTAGCCAACCCTTCCCAAATGGCAGAAAAATTAGCTCGATTATTCAATTCCTTTATGAGTTACAGAGGTTAGTGGTCAAGATTTTACAAGGGGAGGAGGATTCTTAGCTGTTCATACTGTTCATATCTAGATATATAATGAGCAAACATAAAAGTATTAATACCGACTCGCACTTTACATGCACACAATTAAAACTATGATAAGTGTCTTTATTAACACCGCAAATAACGATATAGTCATATTGAAACATGATAATAGATTATAAAATATGCAAATAATTTACAGGAACGGTCTATAATTTCGGAATATTACCATTGAATAGCAAATAATTCTGACAGAGCATTTTCTTGTAGATTGGCCACCTGGTGATGCTATTGATGTGGGCAACCCTCATCATCTCAGCCCCTCAGCAACCCGTACGACCGAGTGAGCGGCCAGCCATTCTACTGATTAAACTACAAATTCCTGCTGATGACATTGACCGAACGCTAACTCAAGACTACAGGAGTGTGTCTGAATTGAAGAGCTTTGGTTTAGATGGTCCGCGAACAGACATCACGGAGAATGTACTTGGGCTGATCAAGAACAAAAAGCATAATCAGGAGGAAAGGAACCCCATCTCAGAAAAAGACGTGAAACAAGAATTCAAAACGAGAGGAGAGAGTCAATATCAAGATGAGGTGATATCCCAGGAACTCAATGTGGTTAATGGCAAATTCAATATGGAAACGACCGAAAATATAATATCGGGTCGGCCGACTGACGAGGTATCGGTAAATGTCATAGATTTACATGCAAGGGTACGATATAACCAAGAACCCGATTCCCTAGTTACAGCTGACGACTTACGAGAGAGACTCAACAGGATGGACGGAAGGGTAAGAAGAGAAACGACTAAGGACCATTCAAGTCAACCAACCCAAGAAACTTCGGTGAATGTGTTTGACTTGATTAAGGAAGGGAACGTCATTTCGCCTGATGCCTTACGAGAGGAAGTACACATGCACAGTATAAGAGCGATAAGAGAAACTACACTGAGCTCTTCACAAACAGCAGGCAAAGCTATTACGGCGAGTGTGTTTGATAGAATGAAAGATAGGAACCCCATCTCACCTGAAGAAGACTTGGGACAGGAACTAAACGGGATTGGCACAAGAGTGAAGAGGAACAGTCCCCAACCCCCTCAGTTAACTCGGGAACACATGCGCAATCTCAGCTTCTTTCCTCAATTGGTGCAAGGTTTGGACTGGGACAACATTCTTTGCAGCTTTACCGGATGTTGCTCAACGACACCGACAACAACAACAACAGTACCAACAACAACAACAGTACCAACAACAACAACACCAACTACATCAACAACAACAACATCAGCAACAACAACTACAGTACCAACAACAACACCACCACCAACAACGACGATGACAACACCAACAACAATGACAACAACACCACCGACAGTGACAACAACACCACCACCAACAACAACACCAACACCAACAACAACGACGACAACACCGACAACAACAACAACAACAACAACAACTACAACACCAACAAAAACACCAACACCAACTACAACACCAACAAAAACAACAACACCCACAACAACAACTCCCAAGCCAATAACAGTAGCACCAATCAGTAGTTTCACTGGCGTATCCGTTGACAATCAAAGCCGGAACTACGACGTAAGCGCCATGACGGAATCGGGAATGACTAAACTAACAGTGACAAACCGAAATACATCTGGCCAAAGAGTCATGAATATTGGCCCAGGAAGTTCCGTCACGGTCACGGACGAGGTTATTACCGTAATCACAAATAATTTACAAGTAAATCACCCCTTGCCCGAATAATATATACTTTTGGCAGACAACAAATTATCTTATTCAGATTAAGGTGAGGCTGATGGACTGCTGAGGTTAAGGGGAGATGGGTCGTTTTTCTGGTCCCCTTTCTCCCTCGTGTTAAGTCTCAATTGTATTGAGATTATAAGACGTTCGGCCCATTAGTTTGGCGATTTTAACACTTTTTGCCCCATTTCGTTGTCAATTTTAAAACCTTTCGTGCCATTTAGGTGTCGATTTATTCCCGGCGAGGGTCAGCGAGCCTGTATTTTGAAGAAGAACCGGCCTTTGGCCCGGGACATTTTTATACCGAGAAATGTACAAATTTATCTTGAAGAGGGTTCTAGTGAGTTTTTGTTTTAAGCTTGATGGAGGTCTAGCCAGGAAACTAAAACAAATATGAATGAATAAATAAATGGACCACAAAATAACCCCTACCCTTCCTTAAATTATTGGATTAATAGTTATACAATGGTAAATGTATGCTCTGTAGTTGCCTGTGTGCCCCTGGAAACTATTAAATGGCCAATATAATGCAAATTCTTTCCTATATTCCTGGATTTCCTCACACACTTCATTGACTTAAAGGGTATATACTGTAAATCTGGTGATACTTCAAGACGTAATCGCTATATATTCGATAAACAATATATACTGTATATACAATATATGTATACCGGTATACAGTATATATATATATATATATATATATATATATATATATATATATATATACAGTATAGATAGATAGATAGATAGATAGATAGATAGATAGATAGATAGATAGATAGATAGATAGATAGATAGATAGGTATAGTTGTATTATCGTCACACTAATCGGGTGCAAAATCGTAATAACTCCAAACTAATGGAGCAAAACAGGGGTAGGTAAACCACAGATAAATAAATACATAAATCAATATATGAAAACATATTTTAATCGATATATAGCCTCGGACAATTCGCCCCATTTCTTCGTCATTATAAAGCCATTTCGTACCATTTAGGTGTCATTTTGTTTCCTGGCGAGCGATAGCAAGCCTGTAATTCTAGGAGGAGCCGGCCTTCGGCCGGGAAATTTTCCTACCGAAAAATGTACAAATTTATCTTGAAGGGGAATCTAGTGGGTTGTTTATTAAGCTCATTGGAGGTCTAGCGAGGTTACTATAAAATGCATAAATAAATAATTAAATTTACCAACAATTTTTTGTTGTAAATTGAACCTATTTCGGAACGTAATCCACCAAAGATCAAGCAAATGAATCGGTGTCCTGGTTTCAAGCTGGCCAAACCTTTTATGAACACTTTGCAGAATGATTGAGGAATTGTCGCTAAAAAGTAGGCTAATGTTGATCAAGCGGCGGGTTATGTTTGCAAAAAGTCCGGCCCTTGGTCAGAGTCCGGTTATACTTTTGTGTGTGTGTGTGGTGTGCAGGAATGTGTGTGTGTGTGTGTGTGTGTGTGTGTGTGTGTGTGTGTGTGTGTGTGTGTGTGTGTGTGTGTGTGTGTGTGTGTGTGATAGAGAGAGATTGTGTGTGGGGGGTTTGTGTGTATGTGTATGTGTGTGTGTGTGAGAGAGAGAGAGAGAGAGAGAGAGAGAGAGAGAGAGAGAGAGAGAGAGAGAGAGAGAGAGAGAGAGAGAGAGAGAGAGATTGTGTGCTCTCGTGTGTGTGGGTTGTTCTTCTATTATGTGAGAGAGAGAGTGTGTGTGTGTGTGTGTATGTAAACATGATTTCTGGTGATCACGATATACGTTTTTTGTTTACCTTAAAATGCCTTGAAATCTATAAATTACTGAATATGTACCTTTAACCCCTTGACGATCATGACGCGTTTTGACACTATATTTTGGAACACTAGACGATTTTATGCAACTTGTAAACGACCTGTGCAAACTAAAAGATTAATTAACACTGTCTCAATGAATCCTCTAAGTACTATACATCCTTCCTAATCTAAATTAACTCGTCCAACGATAGCCGGAACTAACTGCCAAATCGCGTCATATTCCTGAAGGGATTAACCCCTTCTGTACCGGCGACGTTTCTTAGTTTCCTTCAGGCTATATTTAGAAGTTTGTGTGCAGTTTAAGAAGGATATGTGGTAGTAAAAGAAGGATAAGTGAGATAGTTCGAAACCTGTAAATTGCTGGAGACCCGTTTTAAACTCAATAAAATCGTCTAATAGTTGCCAGAATATAATTAATAATACGTCACCGGTACAGAAGGGGTTAACCCTTTCAATACCGGTACCGTCTTTTTAACATTATTCTGGCTACTGTTAGACGATTTTATTCAGTTTTAGTAGGGATTCCAGCAATTATAATATAAGGCTTAGAATTATCTCACTTAACCCTTTTTACTACCACAGATCCTTATCATGTTTAGCCCCATTAGTTTTCAGATTTGTTGACGTTCGGCTCATTAGTTTGGAGATTTTAAAACCTTTCATCCCATTTATATCAATATCAAGACCTTTCGTGCCATTTAGGTGTCGATTTTTTCCTGGCGAGCGATGACGAGCCTCTAATTCTAAGAGAAACCGGCATTCGGCCGAGATATTCTTCTATCGAAAAATGTACACATTTATGTTGAAGGGGGTCTAGGGAGTGATTTTTTAAGATTGATGAAGGTCTAGCGAAAAAAACTAAAACATGTTAGAAGATATAAATAAATACACCCCAAAAAACAACCACTGTCCCCTTAAACAAACAAGGATTGTCGACGGTAACATTACAGCATAACATTGACAGTATTTAACCCCTTCTGTACCGGCGACGTCTTTTATATTTTACTGTGGTTACTATTAATTTATTTTATTCAGTTTAGGAAGGACCTCTAGCAATAATAAGGCCTCAAACAATCTTAACTAACCCTTTTAACTGCCACAGATCCTTCCTAAGCTGCATAATATCGTTTAAGTATAGCTAGACAAATATATAACACACGTCGCTGGTACTCAAAGGGTTAATGAATCATTTTAGAAGTGTAAGCAGTCTCAAATATCACCCCTCCCATGAACTACCCAATCGACGCCACGCTACCAGATAAAAGACCCAGCCAGCGATCCCAAACTTACGCCAAATATTTAGCGAACCAAACCCGACACCAGCGGAAAGAATCGCCCGGGACATCAACATCGTGAAACCGAAGTGTATGTTTTGAGTCACGAATCTCCTGAACAGCTAACAGATAAAAACGAAGGGACCCGGCTAGAAAGACCCCATTAATCTCTTGGCTCCGGTCACAGATAAAAGCAAAGAGGCCCGCCGAGAAAGACCCTATTGGAATCTTGGGTTCCTACGAGAAAGACCCCATTAAACTCTTAGTTCCGGTCACAGATAAAAGCATAGAGGAGCACCAAGAAAGACCCTATTGAAGTCTTGGCGTCCAGCGAGAAAGACTCCATTAAACTCTTAGTTCCGGTCACAGATAAAAACATAGAGGAGCACCAAGAAAGGCTCTATTGAAGTCTTGGGGTCCAGCGAGAAAGACCCCATTAAACTCTTGGCTCCTCCGGTCATTGCTGCCTATGATAATGGTTAGTAAGTTGTCGCAGGTACTTGTAGCCCCTTGAGGATTATGACACATTTTAGCAGGTTATTGTGGCTATCATTAGACGATTTTAATCCGTTTTGAAAGGCACTCAGGGAATCAAAGGGTTAAACTATATCTCAATTATCCCTCCGACTTCCATATACCCTTATTAATCTTCATAGAAATCGTCTGATATTAACCAGAAGACAGACAAAAAATACTTCATTGTATCTTGAAAGGGTACAAGTCTCATAATTGTTGTTAAGCTAAATTATAATCGCCTCTTTATTATTTATAGGCTCGTGTGGGAAGAATTGCCCATCCCATATTAAACTAAGTATTTGTACAGGACCTGAGTGTTAAACCCTTCTGTACCGGCGACGTCTCTTTAATTTTATTCTTGCTACTATTAGACGATTTTAATCAGTTTATAAAGGGCCTCCATCAACTAACAGGCTTCGGACTATCTCACTTAACCCTTTTTACTGCCAGAGATCCTTCTTAAATTGCACACAATCGTCTAAATATAGCTAGACTGACATTAGAAAAATTTCGCCGGTAAAGAAGAGATTAACTATGCAACTGTTGTTGTGTTTTCAACTGACGGAAAATTACAAAGTTCCCATCAAGATTTCACAGATATTTTGAAGATTTAGTAGTGAAATATGGTGCTGATTATATGAACTTGGTCTAAATATGATGCAGAGGTGTAGTAGTTAAATATTTGTCCATTAAGTACAGTTGCGCTAATAAGTCATGTCCCAGTTGTCATTACGTTTGGCTTGCATAACAATTAGCTGCTAAGGAGTTCAACTTATCGTCAGCTGAAAAGAAACCGAGTATAGTATAGATCCCTGTGGCTAGAGGGGTCCGATAATCATTGGGTATAGTTAATGGGAGATGGGTTGTTTTTCTGGTCCCGTTCCTCCCTCGTGTTAAGCCCCATTTGTTTTGAGATCATAAGACGTTCGGCTCATTAGTTTGGCGATTTTAACACATTTCGCACCATTTCTTGTCAATATTAAGACCTTTCGTGCTATTTAGGTGTCAATTTTTTCCTGACAATCGATAGCGAGCCTTATTTTTGAAGAGGAACCGGCCTACCGAAAAATTTACACATTTATCTTTTTAAAGGGGGTCATTAGGGGTGTTTTTTCTAAGCTTGACGGAGGTCTAGCGAGGAAACTAAGTAATAAATATAAATACAACTATATGATGATTTCATAGGCAGTCTAAGACCAAAGCAATTACAACTCCCCTTAACTCCTCATATACTGTTCTGTACAGGTAATGTGAATTATGTAATATCAATGAACTAGCGAATATATTTGTTACTTCTTATCAAACCTATCTGAAGGACTCTTTTTGATCCAGCTGAGTGTATTATAAAACTTTCACTATCATATTCGTCAAATGAAAATAGATTGCTGCAGCTAGGTGTCGCTACAACTTTTGATGTATTGTATGTCAGACATTCATATTTCATCCCTAATTAATCTTAATCTTCATGACAGAGTGGACGTGTGGTGGTGGTTGTCGTGGTGGCGGCTGCGCTGATCTGTTCGGCTCTACCTAACACCAAGTGGAAGAAGCCGGAACCAAACCAAGCTGAAACCCAAGACCAAATTACATCCGACATCTCAAGATCTGGCAGGAGCTATCTTGGGAGAGCTGACTTTGGATCGGATTATAGACCCGAGAGGTTCATACCTGAGAGTGAGCAGAGTCAGACAAATATCGAGATTCCCGTTGAAGAGGACGATGGAGACGGTGGTGAACCTAGACAACAAAGACAGTTTTGGGAGAGATTTGTGCCCGAGATGGAGCAGATTAGAAAATTGAGTGAGTATCGAGTCGAACGTAGGGATGGCGAAGAAGGCAATTCTGCATCAAAATGGAATGCTAGGGAGAGGGCTGGGACTATAACGGAACATGAGAATCGAGGCAAGACAGATTCTGAGGCTGACCAAAAGATTTCACTGCAGGTTGTACCGCTTAGTCACTGGCACCAAAAAGCAAACGCTGAGAACAAATATAATATAAGAAAATTTATTGCGAATTCCAATTATCCAAGTGATCCTGAAGAAAAAAAAATTGGTGACTCAAAAAAAGATTCTCCTGTAGGTTACAATCCCAAGCTGAAAACCATCAGAGTACTTAGAGATCACTCTGCAAATTCGTTTATGCAAAGGAAAGCAAGAGATACCACCATCGATGCCCTTTCTCGCCTGGCTAACGTCAAAGCTCGATCACATAAAACGGGGCGATCTTTAGATGCCATGAGTGACGAACAAATACACCACATTAGATCTCTGTCAAGTATACTGCAGAGCCCTAAATGGCAAGAAGTATTCAGGAAACAGATCTCCCTGTTGCCATCTACATTATCAAACAGTATGAATTATATTGCTGAAAGTCGAGGTATTCCCATTGTCAATATCCTTCCAAATAAAATTCAGAAGTTCATAGACGACAGGCCCAAGATACACCAATACTGTCCTGGAGAAACAACAACAATGGCACCAACAGTGTGTAAGAATGGAAATACTGCTACTACTATGCCCCCTACAACCGCAAAGTCGTCATATTGTCCAGGTGCATCAGGAAATGACGCGCCCGTGGCAATGCCACCAGCACCCACGACCACAACGACAACGACACCAACCACCATAACAACACCCACAACCACAACAAAGTCTTGTACGTTCTTGCCCACCACACCACCAACTACCACCCCGTTTGCTACAACATCCGCAACTCCGCCATGCGCCACTATGCCATGCACTAAGCCATGTGCCACAACCTGCGCTGACGCCACTACTCAGCCCCCATCGCCGGCAGTAGGTGTGTGCCTGACGCTGCAATACGGCTGCATCACCAACGTCCAGATATCTTTAAACCCTTACAAGGACCTGAAGGAAATGACACTGGCCTACCACCCCAATTCTACAGGGGTCGATATGAACCACGCTGTTGCCTCGAAAGTCCAAGAAGCGACATCCTCCTCTACGCACACTTCTTCCTTTGGTAGTTGTCCCTATGGCTAATGTGTTAGTGCAGTCTTGAGCAACAATAGTGGTATAAATCCCTCATTAGCATATTCAATGGAGATTCTAAGAAATGTTTAATGTCACACTAAACATCCAGATTGATTAATGGATTAAATTTGATATTCATTTAGCAATTTCAGTTGATTGATATTGCATTTTATATCCATTTTATGAGTAAACCCAAATGGCTAAATTAAAATGCATACTAATAAAAAACCTTGTAAGATCCAGGAATATTTTTGAGTTAAGCCGGTGTTACACATACGCATTTTCGAGCAATGTTTTAGGGCAATTATTGTCTGGCAACTTCAAAATGGAATTCAGCCACCTAAAGTAATCTACCCTCAATCTAGTTTCCGATTCTAATGAAAAAGAACCCCTAAATATTGCGGGAAAAACTTGCTTTATGAAAATTGCCGGAGAAATCGCTCGTATAACATCGCCTGTATGGTATATACCAGTTTGAATGGGTGAGCAAGTGGTTGTTGGTGCATGCAAAAATGTGAGGCTTGAACACACTATCAAACCACTCAAACACACGCTCAAGCGAGCCTGTGGCATATTTTAAAAAGAAACAAAAACAAATCTTGGATTTCTTAAATTTGTTTATATATAAATGTAAGTAATTGGAGTAAACTAAAACCAATTATATATATTTCCATAATAAATCCACACATTTCAGGTACAGTCGCAGTCCTTAATTCTCATACAATATGAAGCCTCGAAAAATGTTAAGGAACCTGAAAAATACTGATGGCTGGTAAAATAAATAAACAAATAATAAGTAGTTTCAATTTAACCCGAAACAGCCTCGAATATGTATGGTTTAGCATTGATAACTGCGACTGTACAGTTGCCCACATATGTTCTGTTGCACTCTGTGATCTTCTATATGGAAATATAATGCACATGATATAATTACGAGTGTAGTTACTTAAACTAATACAAAATATATATATAAAAATAAACACACACTCAATTTATTCATACTAATTTTACTTTCATAAGATCACTTCGAGGAACAGAACTTATGCAGCCCACTGAACATGAAATAATTTTAAAAGGGATCAAATACCACTCTATATCACGACTGTAAAATGACACATAGGTTAACGACAACTATGTTCTTGGATATGATTTCGGCACAGGCTATTATTATTGTAAAACATAGAAAATGGAAAAAAATAATACCCATGATCATAAAATATTACTATTAATGCTACAACTAATAGAAATATTACTATATTTTCCACTAATAATTGAAATAACAATAATACAAACAAACGACTAATTAAATATACGCTGTCTTGATAAATTTCGAGGCAACGAAGAACGATATATATATATACTGGTATATATATGAGTGTGTGTGTGCGTGTGTAAAATATCTTGCTATTTTTACTTACATGCATACAATCATTGAGTGCATACACACATATTTGGCCAACGGTACATGGTAATAACTTCTTACACACAAAACTTACTCACTGATATACATATCATATGTTTGGTATAATGGTCTATGGGTGCATGACGAAAATGTAAAAAAAAAAAATGTAAATAAGGGATTAAAGTTTCTTGCATCTGTTTATGATATAGTATTCCTTAAATTACGTATACCTGTACTTATCCTTAAAACAAATTAAAATAAATAGATCGAATCAAATCATTCAAAGACAACAGCCGTTATGTCCAAATTATCAACACAGAATTCGAAATAAAACAAGTCTAAGTTTAACAAGTAGAGTACCTGACTACTTATAGTTATAGCTACCAAAATACGAAATCTCCAATGATATGCTCTCGACAGATTGACTTTGGCTGCCACAAGAGCGCCTACATACCAAAAGAAGGGGTAGGATATGGGCAAGGAACCAGGTAGAACCCAGAGATGGCGCATCCAGACTTAACCTCCACAGCACAGTCTAGCTGTGCGTGAGCGTGTGCGTGTGTGTGTGTGTTCGCGCATAGTAGTAAAATATTCTACAATTTAAACTATATCATTATTACAAACCCCAATAATATTAGAAACATAAATTGTAGCAGGAAAGTGTGTTTGCGTGCATTACTACATCATATTTTACGTTCATTGACCACTCTCGGTACAAGCCTCAACAGCATGATGAATGTTGTTGGTAAAATGAGCATGGGCAGTGATTGTGTGGTATGTTACTCAATGGCAAAGAAATCGTGTAGAATATATTTAAGTTAGGCCAATAAAATGTCATTTCTTTGACTAAACTCTATAATAGAAAACGTCAATCTTTAAAACAATAGCACTAACTGATATATATATTGCATAGTCACGTCACACTACTCGCACCACTTGCACGTACGACATTCACCTACCTACACACATAACCAGATACATATACTCACAAATACAGCTCCATTCTGCAACAACATTCTCCAGAGTGTTGGGGCTTGTACTAAAGGGTGAAACAGGAATAAAATATGACTTATGCATGGAGGCTGACAATGAATGAAACGACACACGCATACGCACAGGCACACGCACACACACACACACTCACTAACAACAACGCTCATCTAAATGCTGGGACTTGTACAACTGAAAGATGAATAACGACAACAAGAACAAAGTGATGGACATTCACAACGCTTGAATCATAAAATTATAACCATATGCCATAAAGGTTACATGGCTAGGTTCTTCTTTTTCAGTCAATTGATTATTGGTATAATTTTTATAATAGTAGCAATAGATTGGTGTCTACAATTAACTTAAGGGATTATTTTATTATAATGATAGCTGAAGGATTATGACGCTTTTTATCAGTTCATTCTGGCTATTATTAGATGTTTTATTCTGTTTAGGAAGAACTTATGATGGCCAGAGAGATCCTCCTATACATACATAAATAACCCGTCTATGGGTGATTTAGAAGTTTTCAAAATCAAAATCAAAATTAGGCCTACACAATGGTCTAAATCCAAACATTTATTTACCGTTGGAATCGCAACGACTAGAGTCTAGAATACTCTATATTATAGAGTATTCTGTAGCGAAATCAACTTGCCAAATATTAAAACAAATAACAAAAAGAATACTTCTTAATCCAGAAATAGGCAAAGCTTCACATGCTTGCATTCTGGGAGGGGAGATACCAATTGTGTTAAGATTTTGTGGATAGTATTTAATCATTCAAGACTATATCAAATAAAGGAGAACTAGGCCTACAGTGGTTTGCCACATAAACTTTATTCATTTTAGGTAGGCCAGAAATTGTAACTCCTAACCCGATATATCTAATGCCCGACGCCTAATTCCCGTTGAGGGTGGCCGTACACAAAACGCCCCAAGTGGACCTATTCCCCATGAGGACAGTCTGTGTCAGTTTATGAAGGACTTACAGGACTGAAAACTCAACTTAGGGACCGTCCGACTCAGAGGCTTTCTACGTATGTTTAGCACATTTTCGACAGTGGTGGGCGGCTAGTTCATCCACCAACCTGCTTCACCCTTAGGTAAGCACTAACAAATTATTTAAGGCTGTCTCCCCTAGATGGGTTGCCGACCAAAGCTGACGAGTTCCACCCACCCGGATTTGCATAAGGTTGTCTCCCCTAGATGAGTTGCCGACCACGGCTGACACGTCCTATCCTAACCTCTATAACTAAAAAATGGCTAAAGTAATCGAGCTTTGGAAAGAATAAGCCAGGTAATTGGAGTGGAGATCTGCAGCCCATTTGGTCTAGCCTTTATTTTTTAGTTGCAGAGGTGAAGGGTGACAATTGTTGGCTTATATATAATGAATGTACTATAGCTAAGCACAACAAAAAAACAATAATAATAATAATAATAATAATAATAATAATAATAATAATAATAATAATACGTAGAGCATTCTGAAAATGAACGCATAATAATTTAAGTTTACATGTCTCCTAACGAAAGGCAGCACACCCTGTAGAGTTTTTGTTACCTAAATAATGTGAAAAGTTTGGCCAATCAATATGCAAAAGCAAATTATATGTTTCCCTGCGACAAGACACAAGAATGGCTAACATCCTGCGTCGTCACCACTCTCTCTGATTCTGATTAATGTTGGCTGGTGTCACACGAGTGTTTTTACCGGCAATTTTCGACGAGCAAGTTTTGTCTCGTAGTATTTTGAGGCTGTTTCACATTGGCATCGGAATTTAGGCTGATGGTAGATTGTGCCAGATGGAATAAGTCTAATAAAACTTAGATTTTTAAGATATAATTGCCCGTAAAAATTGACGGAAAATGCACTCTTGTGACACCGCCTTTTAATGTTACTCCGGAAGATCACGAATTCTCATAAAAACTATGTAGACAAATAGTGTGTTTAATTGTAACAAAGCCGGTGTGAGATAATGTGTTTGTTAGCTTTGAAATAAGCTAAGGTATAGATAATAAGTGACTAGCTCAGGTTTAGCTGTAAGACCAGGTAAGGTATAATTAATATTTTTTTCACCAACCAACTTTACTTCTAAACTCAATTAATGAAATCAACAAATACATGTGGCACTCCAAGGAATCAAACCTTGGATACTCACACCGAAATTCCGCGCATTTATACATTACGCTATCAAGAGCTAGAGCTACGTGTTAGCTTTAGGATTTTGAAGAATACTATACTCTAAGCATTTCCAACTTAACCCTTTGAGGATCGTAACACGTTTTGACAGTTTATTCTGGCTGACATTAGACGATTTTAGACAGTTTAGGAAGGATCTGTGGGATTCATAAGCGTAAAGACTATCTCATTTAGCCCTCTGACTTCCATATACCCTTCCTAATCTGAATAAAATTGTCTATTAATAGCCAGAAAATATTAAAAGAAATGCGTATCGGAGCTTGAAAGGTCTAATTAGCAATGGAAGTTTGATGAATACGAAATCTACACATATATTGATATGTTGTTGTTCTTGTTGTTCTTGTTTGGTGGTGGTGGTGGTTGTGGTGGTTTTGTTGTTGTTGTTGGTGGTGGTGGCGAATTGTAGGGAAAGTGGCATCTGGCAGTCGCTTATGAACCCTGGCGATGACGGTTTTGTTTGGACATCCTTTGAAGTCGGGGGAATTCGCCCTCCATCTATCTACCTATCAATTGTCAGGCATCGCTGTCGCAGGTCTATGTGTGGATGTTTGTTTGTGTTTGTTTATGTATATATGAGCGTTCCCAGTGTATACCACCTCCTTTACGTAGGGCACATGGTACCCGTCTTGCAACACAATCCCACCCCTTACCTGTGCAACTCTCCAACCCAAGAGTGAAACGTTACTCTCAGTCTTTCTTCTATTCAACAGATGAGTTCTGGAACTCTCTCCCAGAATCAGTCTTTCCCTCTTCCTATGACTTAAATTGCTTTAAACTCCGTGTGTCCAGGCATTTTGCCTCGAATGTCCCTTGATTTTGGCCCTGTCACTCTTTCAACTTTGGGAGAGGCACTCGCTATAGGCAGTTCTGCCTTTTGCCTCCCTCACTCACATAGATAGAAAACAAAATGTGGGGGCGTTGACGGGCGGGTGGTTGGAAACAACACAAAATCCTCCAAGCACCTTAGTGGGACAACTCACTCTCTCGACCCCATCCTGTTATTCCTCGCGTAACTCTTCGGTCTATTCATCCATCCATTTGGTCCTCGGTACGACAGGTCTTAAAAATTGACAACGAAATGGAGCTAAAGGTGTTAAAATCGCCAAACTAATGGGCCGAAAGTCTTAAAATCTGAAAACTAATGGGGATAAACATGAGGAAGAAGAGGGACCAGAAAACCAGCCTTAATTGGCAAACGATAAATATTGACACCTGGGCGAAAACAATAATCCACGCAGTAATATATCTTTCCCTCGGGTTGTCGCGGATAGTCACGGTCCCTCTCTAAACTGATTGCCAGACATCGCGATCTAATTGGGGGAAAAAAATAGTGAAGAGAGATTTATTCCACCTGGCGGGGGTTTGTGGTAATGAGCTGTATGTGTGTGGGATTTAGTTTCCTGGTGCAGGTGTCTGAGGGTGGAACGGTCCTCTCCTGTTGTCCTCTTAGCCTCTTCGTCATGGTAAGAGTGTAGTGAGGTTAAATATTATCTATCTATCTATCTATATGCTCAGGCCCAATCCCAACTTTTCCGATTTTTATTTTTATTTTCCTCTATTTTATTATTTTTTGTTTGTTTGTATACTTGGATAAATAACGATAGTCTGTGTTGTGTCTAGCCGCAACTCCCACTCAACGATTAAATAAACAAAACACACAGAAATTCAAATTGTTAATATAAATAGATACATAAATATCTATCTATTGCCTGACGCCGTGATCCCCGAAGGGGTGGCCACGAACAAACCGCCCCCATGCACCTCTGTCCCCAAATACCAGTGTAAATTAGTATAATAATTATAATTATTATTATTATTATTATTATTATTATTATTTTATTAATAACTTAAATTAGTAGGCTACATTAATTATAAATACATTAATTTTTATATATAACTGTAAATAATATTGATTATTGAATTGATTAAGATACACTATTATACAATTGTAATAAAGATACATGACTGGTCTGAGGTAACGATCATCCAAAGCAATTTAATACAGTGTAGCTGAAATACAGAAAATATAAAGGTGAAACGAATGATACCGCATTAGATAAAATAAGGACGATGCCTAATATACTCTTTGATTCCTGGATTTCAATATACTACGGTAATCATTATAGTGAGAGTGTGATCAACGTGCACTGATATTATCACATTTATGTAAACAGTGATGGACAAAAAAACACCATCTGATTAGGAGCACTTTATTGACAACGTTTCACAGATAGCTAGCTTAACTTGAAGAAGGTATCTGCGAAACGTTGTCAATAAAGTGTTCCTCCTCAGATGGTGTTTTTTATCCATTATGTCTACTTTTCAAATACCGCTCAACATGAAAAGTGATGCAAATGAAAAACCAATACGACCAGGTGCCGGTAAATGAAAGCAAAGTGAGAACAGCTATATTTTTCGCTCGTAGCTTAATAACACTCACAAGCGAAATAATCACAGCAATGTAGAAACTACTATTGTCTAGAGACACCGCAATGTGGACTTTTATTGAGCCCTTTTCATGTGCGAAGTGAAATAATAATGATTGATGGAGATAGTTTCTTTAGAAGCTATGAGAGAAGCGTCCAAGGGGTAGTTTTCTCTTGGTGCCTTTATCCAAGGAATTTATTGTTCGAAAAAAAATGACAGTAAACTTGCAATTGAAAAACATTTAGCAACTTCGAAATACAACGGTTAGCCAGAGAGATGTATGCAGAGTTGATATGTAGGCTAGAGGTCACCAAAATATGCTACGAAATGGTAATGCACATTCTTTCCATAATTTATATAAATTATTTTAGATCAATGAAATCGTTGATTATTTTTCATCACTATATATTGTATAACTGTTAAAGTACAGTACTTAAAAGAAGTGCTCTTCAGTATTGATTAAATATAATGTACGAACAGGAAAAGTATAAGTATCGGCCTACTTGCAATGTAAAAAATATATATCCAGAACAAAAACTGTTCATGATTCCTTACCTACTCACTATAATTAACATCAACAGCAAAACGTGTTATGTGTTCTCATCCACTATAATGCATACGTACGTAAAACATAAATTATAATGATTAACTCGCTCTAAAGCAAAACAACAAAAAATATGCGAACGTACCAGCTAAAATAAATGGTTCAGAAAATATAATCATATATTACTTACCCACTTTAAATCATGAAATCATTATATATATATATATATATATATATATATATATATATATATATATATATATATATATATATATATATATATATATATATATATATATATATATATATACCAGCATACCAAAAATACATACTTCCGGATAAACATTCAAACCAACAGTACACCAAGGTCCATAGATGTATCTATGGACCTTGCAGTACACAAGCAATTTTAGCGGTGAATATACTTGAAACAAATATTAAAGTGAAATGTTCCAGTGATTTTGTCCTCATTACAATAATCATGAATTGTGTAGCTAATATTAAAAATCATATATATTTTATGTGTTTTTTTTTTTTTTTTTTCATCGAGCACAAATTCTTCCGGAGATTTCATATATCGCTCTGAACAATCCACTACAGATTGGTGCCCCCAAAAGGACGTCACAAAATTTAATGTCCATTTACTCCAGGTTCTTATTTAGCCTACTGCTAGGTGAACAGAGGCAATATGTGTAAAGAAACTGCCCAAACATCCCTCACCTACCCGGACTCGGGCTCGGGTCCTCTTGGTTGTGAGCTAAGAGTGCTAATGATAACCGCTTGGCTTGGTAGAAGGCCTTCCTAAAATTGTCTATCAGCCAGAAATATTAAGGGGGGGATGGTTGTTATTTTCGGGACACCTTCTCCCTCCTGTGTAGTCACATTATTAGCTTTGAGATCATATGACATTCGCACCATTAGTTTGGCGATTTAAAGAACTTTCGCACCATTTCTTTGTCAATTTTAAGACCTTTCGTGCCATTTAGGTGGGACATTTTTCTTCCGAGCAATGCACACATTTATCTCGAAGGAGGGTCTAGGGGGTGTCATTTTAGCTTGACGGAGGTCTAGCAAGGAAGCTAAATAATAATGAATAAATAAATATATTGACCAACAAATAACCACTACCCCCTTAACACAATATCAGACTAACGTGGTAACTTGCAATGAATACCGGACTTACTTACATATTCGTCACTAAAATGGCTCGTGTAATTCGTGCTTAATATTATGTACAGTCGCGCTAATAAGTGATGTCTCAGCACCAAGTATTTGTTTATCAGTAATTGGTATCGGCAATATCTAAATTTCATTTCTTCATATCCAGTGAAATATCCAAACATGTTCCTACACTTACCCACCCTATTCAACATCTGACAGACATTAATACAGCACAGAACAAGCCAAACGTAATGACAGCTGGGACATGACTTATTAGCGCGACCTACATTCATGATCAGTAGTTAGCCAAAACCCTTGATGATAAATTGTGTGAAATCAAAATGAAAGAATTAACCCTTTTTTAGCGGCGATGTCTTATTAATTGTGTTCTAGCTATATTGGAAAATTTTGGTCCGTTTTAGAAGGATCTGTGGTAATAAAATGGGTTTAGCGAGATAGTTAGAAGCATGGTAGTTGATAAGGCTCTTTTTAAGCTGAATAAAATCGTCTCATAGAAGCCAGAATTAATATAAAAAGACGTCACTGATACAGAAGGGTTTAAGCTATATTTCTAAATCGTAAAATAAAAGTAATAGTTACAGGTTATTAAAAACATATGATAACTGTCAAGGAAAACGGAAAATAGAATTAAGGCTTCCAATGTACAGTTGGTCAAAGTTCCAGCTGACCCACCCTCGCTCTGGGGCTCGCAGAAGTATCTGGCAATACTGGTGTAGTTGCCAATCAGTGGATATAATAACTTAAATATTTAAGCAAATCTACGAACTTTGGGTGAATGTTCGGGATCATACATAGCGATGTATGCATTTTTATTTGAGATAGGCTTACTTTCCCTTGTTTAGTATTATTTTCTAACAATGATAGAGCCGAAGTCAGATCTACCAATCCCAATCTACTTTGTAAGACACATCTCCTTCCTACACCAGTATTGCCAGATAATTTGCGAGCCCCAGAGCGAGGGTGGGTCAGCTGGAACTTTGACCAACTGTACCAGGACTCATTGTTAAATGTTATACCTGCTACTTTTAGACAACTCTATTTACTGATGTACTAGTGAAAGGATCTGTGAAAGAATAATGGAAATGGATTTGACTAGACATCTTTATTAATTTTAGTAAATTTGTATAGTGTTAGCTAGAATTAAATTCAAAATAGCGTTATAATACTGAATGGGTTAAGAATACACCGTCTATTATCAAGGGTCTCTAGAATTATTGACTTATATTGTACTTACCCACCTCTCGTTTTGTCTCCACAGCAGCCTGGAGTGGATATGCTGCTGGTGATGGTGGTGGTGGTCTCTACGATGTCTGCCCCCCATCACATCGCCTCCCCATGGCAGATCCTGAGGTGGAAGAGAAACAGGGAGCGAGGTTTACACGACGGATTGTGGAGAGCTCCTCAAACGTATCCCATTACCCAAAGAAACAGAGAGCCGAGTGTATATGGTGTGGCGTGGCAAGCACCTGAGAAACAACCGATAACAAAGAGAAATCAAGAGCGCAGTATGTATGACAAGACGTGGAGAGCATCTCATGAACAGCCGATCACCAAAAGAAACAGAGAGCAGAATGAATATGGCATGACGTGGAATGCACCTCATGAACAATCAATCACGAAGAGAAATCAAGTTTGGAGTGCATACAATGAGATGTGGAAAGCAGCACAGGAACAGCCAAGCATCAAAAGAAACGGAGAGGTGAGCTTATATGGCGTGGCGTGGAAAGCACCTCATGAAAAATCGATTACCAAGATAAATCGAGAGTGGAGTATATATGACGAGTCGTGGAGAGCACCTCATGAACAACTGATCACCAAGAAAAATAAAGTTCAGAATGTATACGACGAGATGTGGAAAGAAGCGCAAGAACCGTCGATCACCAAGATTAACAATGAGAGGAGTGTTTATGACGAGATATGGAGACCACCTCAGCAGGAACCGGTCACCCTGTTTCCTAGGCTATTTATACGTCAACGGAGGAACCCTACTTTGGTTATGCCTTTCCTGCAGCCCCCTCTTCTAATACACAGTCGAACACCGCCACAAACGTTTTTCCAAGAGATCCAAGAATCCGATTTGCCTCCCAGACTACGAGAAAATCGAACACCACCACAAACTTTTTCCTATGAGACCCACACATCAATATCACCCCCAAGCTTAAGAGAAACCCGAACACCATCACAAACGTTTTCGTATGGGACCCACAAACTAGAACTGTCCCCAAGCCTAAATGAAAATCAAACACCATCACAAACTTATTTTTATGATATCCACAAATCAAAATTGTCCCCGGGCCTAAGATATCATCGAGCATCGCCACACACTTACCCCAATGACACTCACACATCGAAATCGCCCCCTAGCCTAAGATTCAATCGAACACCGGTACAAACTCCTTATTTTAAGAATCCTGAATCAATACCTGCACGTTTTGCCACCACAACTAAGCTAAAGCCCACACCACCACAAAGACTACGTAGGCACCTCATACCACACTTCAGAGATAGTTCGCTCCAGCTGTTGATGAATCCAGAACAGTTGCAGCCGTCTAAAAATCAACACCATCACTCATTACCCTGGAAGCGTAAAAATGTCTTGCTCTCTTTGTTTAACAATAATGTGCCTTTCACTGGAAGTAAACCATATCACAGCCATTCGCAGCTAAGACCTCAGAACAAGTATTGTTCACAAGCTAATCGATGTAAATCAAAATCGTTATTAGATTCACTACTTCCATCATCCGCAAATAACAAGTACATCAAACCAAAATCTATTTCAGGACTTGAAAAGAGTAACAGAAATACTGATGTCAAGTTACAACAAAATATCCAAAACATCTTATCTTTCCAAGTCGTTCAATACGTCGGCAATTATTCTCGTTTCTATGGCAAGTTAATACAATTACCTCTACCTGATGTGGATTCTGAGGCGTATGAGAGAGACTACAAAGGGTCAGATACGAGTGGCATTTCACAAGTCATTTCTCGTGTAGGTACAAAGGCTAATGGGGATATGGGTCCTGTTGCTAAGCAGGTAGACACGATAACAACTCCAATACCATTACTGACTAGAATTGTCTACAAATTCGTAACACCGATTACACCTCCGACTTTTTTTGATCCAGTAACGCCTTCAGGAACGGATATACCATCAATATTTCCCGCGAATGCACCAATACAATCCAAAAACAAACTATTACTATATGACACAAGTACAGAAAACGTTCCCATCACTGAACTAGACATTGGGACAACTATCTCATACGCAGAATCTAGCTTGCAAACTACGGAAGAGCCTCCAGGAACAGACACAGCATCAGTTTCTATCACAAATACTCCGGTATCACCATCAGACACAGAATCTCAAACAACAACAACACCTGAGACCATTACATCACCAACATCCACAGACGATGAAGCTTTGACAAACACAGGCAGTCCAAAATTACCCACAGACACTAACACTCAGAAACCAACAAATAGAACACCTACCCCGAAATTATCACCACTACTTGATACACAAACATCAAGACCTGGTACCAAAATATCACAGCCTGATACACATACATCACCACCTGATACACACACATCATCACCTCGTACACAGACAACACCATCTGATACACAGACGTCCCCCTCTGATACACAGACAACAATAACTGAAAGCCAGACACCACCATCTGGTACACAGACATCAACACTTGATATCAAAATATTACATCCTGATACACAGACAACATCATCTGATATACAGACATCACCACCTAATACACAGACATCACCACCTGATACACAGACAATATCATCTGCTATACAGACATCAGCACCTAATACACATACGGAAGAACCTGATACACAAACATCAACAAATGAATGCCAGACATCCCCACTTCGTACACAGACAACACCATCTGATACACAGACATCAGGACCTGATACCAAGATATCACAGCCTAATATGCAGACAGCATCATGGGATATACAGACAGTATCGCCTGATACACAGACATCAAGACCTGATAAACAGACAGCAACACCTGACATACAAACATCAACAGTTACACAGATATTACCAACAGACACACATATATCATCAACTGATACACAGACATATCCAACTGATACACAAACATATCCAACAGATACACAAACATCGCCAACAGATACACAGACATCACCAACAGATACACAGACATCACCAACAGATACACAGACATCACTAACAGATACACACACGCCAACAGATACACAGACATCACCAACAGATACACAGACATCACCAACAGATAAACCAACATCACCAACAGTTACACAGACAACATATACACAGACATCACCAACAGATACACAGACATCACCAACAGATACAAAAACATCACCCACATATACACAGACATCACCAACTGATACACAGACATCACCAACAGATACACAGACATCACCAACTGATACACAGACATCACCAGCAGATACACAGACATCACCAACAGATACACAGACATCACCAACAGATACACATACATCACCAACATATACACAGACGCCAACAGATACAGATACACAGACGCCAACAGATACACAGACACTACCAACAGATACCCAGAAACCACCAACAGATACACAGACGCCAACAGATACACAGACACTACCAACATATACACAACCATCACCAACAGATACACAGACGTCACCAACAGATACACAGACACCAACAACAGATACACAGACATCACCAACAGATACACAGACATCACCAGTTGATAAACAGACATCACCAGTCGATACACAGACATCACAAGCTGATACACAGACAACACCACCTGATACACATACGCCACCAACAGATACACAGACATCACCAACAGATACACAGACAACACCAACTGATACACAGACATCACCAATAGATACACAGACATCACCAACAGATACACAGACATCACCAACAGAGACACATACATCACCAACAGAAACACAGACACCACCAACAGATACACAGACATCACCAACAGATACACAGACACTACCAACAGATACACAGACATCACCAACAGATACACAGACATCACCAATAGATGCACAAACATCACTAACAGATACACAAACATCACCAACTGATACACAGACATCACCAACAGATACACAGACGCCAACAGATGCACATACATCACCAACAGATGCACATACATCACCAACTGATACACATACATCACCAACAGATACACAGACATCACCAACAGATACACAGACATCACCAACAGATACACAGACATCACCAACAGATACACAGACATCACCAACAGATACACAGACATCACCAACAGATACACAGACATCACCAACTGATACACAGACATCACCAACAGATACACAGACATCACCAACAGATACACAGACATCACCAACAGATACACCAACATCACCAACAGATACACAGACATCACCAACATATACACAGACATCACCAATACATACACAGACATCACCAACAGATACACAGACGCCACCAACAGATACACAGACATCACCAACATATACACAGACATCACCAATACATACACAGACATCACCAACAGATACACAGACACCACCAACAGATACACAAACATCACCAACAGATACACAGACATCACCAACAGATACACAGACGCCACCAACAGATACACAAACATCGCCAACAGATACACAGACATCACCAACTGATACACAGACATCACCAACTGATACACAAACACCACCAACAGATACACAAACATCACCAACAGATACACAGACACCACCAACAGATACACAAACATCACCAACTGATACACAAACACCACCTACAGATACACAAACATCGCCAACAGATACACAGACACCACCTACAGATACACAGACACCACCAACAGATACACAGACATCGCCAACATATACACAAACATCGCCAACAGATACACAGACACCACCTACAGATACACAGACACCACCTACAGATACACAGACACCACCAACAGATACACAAACATCGCCAACAGATACACAGACACCACCTACAGATACACAGACACCACCAACAGATACACAGACATCACCAACTGATACACAGACATCACCAACAGATACACAGACATCACCAACAGATACACAGACACCACCAACAGATACACAGACATCACCAACAGATACACAAACATCGCCAACAGATACACAGACATCACCAACAGATACACAGACATCACCAACTGATACACAGACACCACCAACAGATACACAAACATCACCAACAGATACACAAACATCACCAACAGATACACAGACATCACCAACAGATACACAGACATCACCAGTTGATAAACAGACATCTCCAGTTGATACACAGACAACACCAACTGATACACAGACAACACCACCTGATACACAGACAACACCAACAGATACACAGACAACACCACCTGATACACAGACATCACCAGCTGATACACAGACATCACCAACTGATACACAGACAACACCAACAGACACACAGACAACACCACCTGATACACTGAGAACACCAACTGATACACAGACAACACCACCTGATACACAGACATCACCACCTGGTACACAAACATCACCACCTGATACACAGTCATCACCACCTGATACACAAACATCACCTCCTGATACACAGACATCAACATCTCAACAACCATCTCGAATACCATCGTCAAAATTCGGAACACACACGACACAAGCTGAGCATCAGACAACACCAGCTGATACACAAACATCACGATCTCCTACACAGACAGATACACTGACAACACAAACATTACAATTTCCTACACAGACAGACACGCTTACAACACAAACATCACGATTTCCTACACAGACAGACAAGGTGACAATACAAACACCAAAATATTCTAAACAGACAGACAAGCTGACAACACAAACATCACGATCTTCTACACAGACAGATACGCTGACAACAACACCCACGCCTTCTGAAACAACAGCCATGCCTTCAGAAGCAACACCCATGCCTTCAGAAATAACACTCACGCCTTCAGAAACAACACCCACGCCTTCAGAAAAAACACCCACACCTTCAGAAACAACACCCATGCCTTCAGAAGCAACACCCATGTCTTCAGAAACAACAGTCACACCTTCAGAAACAACACCCACGCCTTCAGAAAAAACACCCACACCTTCAGAAACAACACCCATGCCTTCAGAAGCAACACCCATGCCTTCAGAAAAAACACCCACACCTTCAGAAACAACACCCATGCCTTCAGAAGCAACACCCATGCCTTCAGAAGCAACACCCATGCCTTCAGAAACTACACCCACGCCTTCAGAAACAACACCCACGCCTTCAGAAACACCACACACGCCTTCAGAAACACCACCCATGCCTTCAGAAACAACACCCACGCCTTCAGAAACAATACCCATGCCTTCAGAAACAACATCCACATCTATGCCTTCAGAAACAACACCCATGCCTTCAGAAACAACACCCATGGCTTCAGAAACAACACCCATGCCTTCAGAAACACCACTCATGCCTTCAGAAACAACACTCATGCCTTCAGAAACAACACCCAGGCCTTCAGAAACAATACCCATGCCTTCAGAAACAATACCCATGCCTTCAGAAACAACACCCATGCCTTCAGAAACAACACCCACGCCTTCAGAAATACCACACACGCCTTCAGAAACACCACCCATGCCTTCAGAAACAACACCCATGCCTTCAGAAACAATACCCATGCCTTCAGAAACAACATCCACACCTTCAGAAACAACACCCACGCCTTCAGAAACAATACCCACGCCTTCAGAAACAACACCCATGCCTTCAGAAACAACACCCATGCCTTCAGAAACAACACCCATGCCTTCAGAAACAACACCCACGCCTTCAGAAACACCACACACGCCTTCAGAAACACCACCCATGCCTTCAGAAACAACAACCACGCCTTCAGAAACAATACCCATGCCTTCAGAAACAACATCCACATCTATGCCTTCAGAAACAACACCCATGCCTTCAGAAACACCACTCATGCCTTCAGAAACAACACTCATGCCTTCAGAAACAACACCCATGCCTTCAGAAACAATACCCATGCCTTCAGAAACAACATCCACATCTATGCCTTCAGAAACAACACTCTTGCCTTCAGAAACAACACCCACACTTTCAGAAACAACACCCATGCCTTCAGAAACACCACCCATGCCTTCAGAAGCAACAATAACAGCATCCATACCTTTAGAAGCAATACCCATGCCTTCAGAAAGAACACCCATGCCTTCAGAAACAACACCCACACCTTCAGAAGCAACACCCACGCCTTCAGAAACAACCCCCACACCTTCAGTAACCGTAACTTGTATAACCGATACAGATATCTTGCTATGGCTATTTGATACCTCTGAATCAATTACGAATATAGATAAACAGACTAAACCCACACTCACCCAGACATCAACAACTAGTACACAAACAATGCCAAATGATGCACAGACACTTAAGAAATATCCCCAGACCATACCACCTGATACACAGACAACACCACCTGATACCCAGACAGTACCACCTGATACCCAGACAGCACCAACTGATACACAGACAATACCACCTGATACCCAGACAGCACCACCTGATACCCAGACAACACTAACTGATACACAGACAACACCAACTGATACACAGACAACACCACCTGATACCCAGACAGTACCACCTGATACACACACAATACCATCTGATACCCAGACAGCACCACCTGATACACAGACAGCACCACCTGATACACCGACATCACCAACAGATACACAGACATCACCAACAGATACACAGACATCACCAACAGATACACAGACACCACCAACGGATACACAGACATCACCAACAGATACACGGACATCACCAACAGATACACGGACATCACCAACAGATACACGGACATCACCAACAGATACACAGACATCACCAACAGATACACAGACATCACCAACTGAAACCAAAACAACACCAACTGAAACCAAAACATCATCAACTGAAACTCAAACATCACCAACCGAAACGCAAACATCATCAACTGAAACTCAAACATCAACTGAAACCAAAACATCACCAACTGAAACCCTAACATCATCAACTGAAAAATCACCAACTGAAACTCAAACATCACCAACTGAGACTCAAACATCACAAACTCAAACTCAAGCATCACCAACTAAAGCACAAACATCACCAATTGAAACTCAAACATCACCAACTGAGACAGAGACCTTGCCAACTGAAACTCAAACATCATCAACTAAAACACAAACATCACCAATTGAAACCCAAACATCACCAACTGATACACAGACCTTACCAACTGAAACTCAAACATCACCAACTGAAACCCAAACATCATCAACTGAAATTCAAACATCACCAACTGAAACTCAAACATCACCAACTGAAACCCAAACATCATCAACTGAAACTCAAACATCAACTGAAACCCAAACATCACCAACTGAAACCCAAGCATCACCAACTGAAACCCAAACATCACCAACTGAAACCCAAACATTATCAACTGAAATCCAAACATCACCAACAACTGAAATGCAAACATCACCAACAACTGAAACCCAAACATCTCCAACTGAAACCCAAATATCCCCAACTGAAACTCAAATATCACCAACTGAAACTCAAACATCCCCAACTGAAACCCAAACATCCGCAATTGAAACCCAAACATCACCAACTGAAACCCAAAGACCACCAACTGAAACCCAAACATCCCCAGCTGAAACCCAAACTTCAACAACTGAAACCCAAACATCACCAACTGAAACCCAAACATCCCCAACTGAAACCCAAACATCACCAACTGAAATCAAAACATCAACTGATACCCACACATCATCAATTGAAACCCAAACATCCACAACTGAAACTCAAACATTACCAACTGAAACTCAAATATCACCAGCTGAAACTCAAACATCACTAACTGAAACCCAAACATCACCAACTGAAACCCAAACATCACTAACTCAAACTGAAACATCACCAACTGAAACCCAAACATCATCAATTGTAAACCAAAGATTATTAATTGAAACTAAAACGTCTCCACTTGAAACTCAAACATCACCAACTGAAACTAATAAATCATCAACTGAAAGCCAAACATCACCAACTGAAACCCAAGCATCACCAACTGAAACCCACACATCACCAACTGAAACTCAAACATCACCGACTGAAACCCACACATCGCCAACTGAAACTCAAACATCACCACCTGAAACCCACATATCACCAACTGAAACTCAAATATCACAAATTGAAACCCAAACATCCCCAACTGAAACCCAAACATCACCAACCGCAACCAAAACATCACCAACTGAAACCCAAACAACACAAACTGAAACACAACTCTCAACTGAAACCCAAACATCACCAACTGAACTTCAAACATCAACTGAAACCCAAACATCAACTGAAACACAACTCTCAACTGAAACCCAAACATCACCAACTGAAACACAAACATCAACTGTTACCCAAACATCAATTGAAACTCAAACATCACCAACTGAAACACAAACATCCAAAACTGAAACCCAAACATCAACAACTGAAACCCAAAAATCCCCAACTGAAACCCAAACATCAAATCCTGAAACCCAAAAATCACCAACTGAAACCCAAACATCACATCCTAAAACCCAAACATCACCAACTGAAACTAATACATCACCAACTGAAACGCAAACATCACCAACTGAAACTAATACATCACCAACTGAAACCCAAACAACATCAACTGAAACCCAAGCAATACCAACTGAACCTCAAACATCAACTGAAACCCAAACATCACCAACTGAAACCCAAACATCACCAACTGAATCTCAAATATCAACTGAAAACCAACATGAGACCCAAACATCACCAATTGAAACTCGATCATCAAATGAAACTCAAACATCATCAACTGACACCCTAACATCACCAATTGAAACCCAAATATCACCAACTGAAACTCAAACATCACCAATTGAACCTCAAACATCAACTAAAACCCAAACATCAACTGAAACACAACTCCCAACCAAAACTCCAACTCCAACAACTGTAGCTAAAACATCGCCAACTGATATTCAAACAACCCCAGCTGATTTGAGAATGTTACAGAATGTTAACCAGAAATCACCAATTGCTACACAGACGTCCCCACTTGATGTAAAAACATCGCCAACTGAAGCCCAGGCCTCACCAACTAAAACCCAAACATCACCAATTAATACACATGCATCATCCACTGAAACACAAACATCATCAACTGAAGCTCAAACATCACCAACTGAAACTCATACATCACCAACTGAGACTCAAACATCACCAACTGAGACTCAAACATCACCAACTGAGACTCAAACATCAGCGATTGAAACTCAAACATCACCAACTGAAACTCAAACATCACCAACTGGAACCCAAACATCACCAACTGAAACTCAAACATCATCAACTGAAACACAAACATCACCAACTGAAACACGAATTTCAGCTGAAGCTCAAACATCACCAATTGAAACCCAAACATCACCAACTGAAATCATAACATCACTAACTGAAACCCAAACATCAACTGGAACTCAAACATCAGCAACTGAAACACAAACATCACCAACTGAAACACAAACATCATTAACTGAAACTCAAACATCACCAACTGAAACCCAAACATCACCAACTGAAATCCAATCATCACCAACCGAAACACAAACATCACCAACCGAAAAACAAACATATCCAACTGAAACTCAAACATCAACTGAAACACAAACATCACCAACTGAAACCCAAACATCACCAACTGAAACCCGAACATCACCAAATGAAACCCAAACATCACCAACTGAAACCCAAGCATCACCAACAGAAACCACATTACCAACTGAAACCCAAACATCAACAATTGTAAGCCAAAGATTATCAATTGAAACCAAAAAATGTCCACCTGAAACTCAAACATCACCAACTGAAACTAATAAATCATCAACTGAAACTCAAACATCACCAACTGAAACCCAAACATCATCAACTGAAAATAATAAATCAACTGAAACTAATAAATCATCAACTGAAACCACATCACCAACTGCAACTCAAACATCATCAACTGAAACTAATAAATCATCAACTGAAACCCAAACATCACCAACTGAAACTCAAACATCCTCAACTGAAACTCAAACATCACCAACTGAAACCCAAACATCATCAACTGAAACCCATACATCACCAACTGAAACTCAAACATCAGCAACTGAAACCCAAACATCACCTACTGAAACCCATACATCACCAACTGAAACTCAAACATCACCAACTGAAACCCAAACATCATCAACTGAAACCCATACATCACCAACTGAACCCCAAACATCAACTGAAACCCATACATCACCAACTGAAACTCAAACATCACCAACTGAAACCCAAACATCAACTCAAACCCAAACATCAACTGAAACCCATACATCACCAACTGAAACTCAAACATCACCAACCGAAACTCAAACATCACCTACTGAAACTCAAACATTATCAACTGAAACTCAAACCTCACATCCTGAAACTCAAACATCAGCAACTGAAACCCAAACATCACCAACTGAAACTCAAACATCACATCCTGAAACTCAAACATCAGCAACTGAAACCCAAACATCACCAACTGACACTCATACACCAACAACTGAAACACAAAAATCATCAACTGAAACTCAAACATCACCAAATGAAGCCCAAACATCACCACATGACACCCAAACATCACCAACTGAAACCCAAGCATCGCCACATGAAACCCAAACATCACCAATTGAAAGCCATACATCAACTGAAACTCAAACATCACCAACTGAAACCACGACATCACCAACTGAAACCCAAACATCACCAATTGTATACCAAAAGTTATTAATTGAAACCAAAACATCTACACTTGAAACTCAAACATCACCAACAGAAACTAAGACATCAACTGAAACCCAAACATCACCATCTGAAACTCAAGCATCAACAACTGAAACCAAAACATCACCAACTGAAACCAAAACAACACCAACAACTGAAACTCAAACATCATCAATTGGAACACGAACATCAACTGAAACCCAAACATCACCAACTGAAACCCAAACATCACCAAATGAAACCCAAACATCACCAACTGAAACCCAAACATCACCAAATGAAACCCAAACATCACAAACTGAAACCCGAACATCACCAACTGAAACCCAAACATCACAAACTGAAACTCAAACATCACCAACCGAAACCCAAACGTCACCAATTGAAACTCAAACATCAACTGCAACTCAAATATCAACTGAAACTCAAACATCACCAACTGAAACACAAACTTCATCATCAGCTGATATCCAAACGACCCATGCTGACTTGAAGATGTTACAAAATGTCAAAGAAATTTCACCATCTGCTACTCAGACAACGCCAATATTTTCACAGACATCACCAACAGATACACAGACATCACCAACAGATACACAGACATCGCCAACAGATACACAGACTCTACCAACAGATACACAGACATCAACAACAGATACACAGACATCACCAACTGATACACAGACACCACCAACAGATACACAGACAACACCAACAGATACACAAACATTCCCAACTGATACACAAACATCACCAACAGATACACAAACATCACCAACTGATACACAGACATTACCAACAGATACACAGACATCACCAGCAGATACACAGACATCACCAACAGATACACAGACATCCCCAACAGATTCACAGACATCATCAACAGATACACAGACATCACCAACAGATACACAGGCACCACCAACAGAGACACATATGCCAACAGAAACACAGACAACACCAACAGATACACAGACTCTACAAATATGTCCAAAATTACAGACATTAACACCTGACACACATACATCACCAACTAACATACAGACATCAGCTGACAGACAAACATCACCTGCTAAACCACAGACATCACTATCTAATATACAGACATTGCCAACAGAAATACAAGAATCCCTACTTGACATAAAGACATCAATGACAGATACACATACGTCACTAGCTGAGATCCAGACATCTATAATTGATGCCAAGACATCATTAGCCGAAACACATACCACACTGACTGACATAAAGGAATCCCTAACAGACATACACGAATCGCTAACAGACATACTCACATCACCAAATGAGGCCTTAACATCAGATTATACACCGCCCACACAACTTGTGACACATATATCACCATATCACCATCTGATACAGAAACATCGCTATCAGATATACAGAATATGAAGTCCCATACATCAAAAATATATTCCTTGACATCACCAGAAAACAAAGATATATACTTAACTGCCACCCATACATTACCATCTTCGACTCATACATCACCAACTGACATCCGTATGACACGAACCATTGCCAAGACATCACAAGCTAATGAACTGACATCACCAATAGGTAAACAAACATCAACACCGACTTCTGAAACTAGTGAAAAGACCTTACCAACTGATATACAGACCTCACTACCTGATACACAGACCTCACTATCTGATACACAGACCTTACTACCTGATACACAGACCTCACTACCTGATACACAGACCTCACCAACTGATACACAGACGTTATTAACTGATACACATACCTCACGAACTGGTACACAGACCTTATTAACTGATACACAGACCTCACCAACTGATACACAGACCTTACCAACTGATACACAGACCTTACCAACTGGTACACAGACCCTATCAACTGATACACAGACCTTACCAACTGATACACAGACCTTACCAACTGATACACAGACCTTACCAACTGGTACACAGACCCTATCAACTGCTACACAGACCTTACCAACTGCTACACAGACCTTACCAACTGATACACAGACCTTACCAACTGGTACACAGACCCGATCAACTGCTACACAGACTTTACCAACTGATGCACAGACCTTACCAACTGGTACACAGACCTTACCAACTGGTACACAGACCTCATCAACTGCTAAACAGACATTACCAACTGATACACATCATATAATATCTGTTAGCTATAATATACCATCCAATACCCAAACATCACCAACTGAAACTCAAACATCTTCACCTGATACGCAACAACCATCAACTGATAGAATAATACTGTCCACTGATACACAAACATCAACAACTGATGTTGTTCCATTAGGTACGAGTCCGGTTGCTGAGAGTCCATCAATTGAGAGCCTATCAACTAAGAATCTATTACCTGCAAGTAAAACAACTATGAGTCCATTAATTAAGAGTCCAGTGACTATGAATCTAACCACTAAGAGTCAGCCACCTGAGAGTTTATCATCTCAAAGTCCCACAATAATTAGAACCACTGAGAGTCTATTAACTAAGACTCCATCATCTGAGAGTCTGATAGGTAAAGATCAAGTATTAGCAACAACCACTGAGTAAGCATCATTAATAGCACAAGTTGGGTCATTCAACCTCACCGAGCACGAGCAATTCATTACACAGCACACGCACTGAAAGGTCTTTAGCTCCATCAGGTGCCCAGAGCTCACCAATGCCATTAAGTACTAAGAAGTTATCAACTCCATCAATCCTAAACAATTTAAATTCTCAGTTGACGTCAAAAGTTACTAACACCCATGTTGCAAGCACAAAGAGTCCATCAATTGAACCCTTATTGTCCCACCCATCACTTAAGAGTACTCTAAAAAATATATATGTACATGCAACCAAACCTATTCCTACCACCCCAACACCTAGCAAGTTTGTAAAGCCCTCTATAAACATGCCCATTCCAACCTCACTGAGTAAATTCATCGCCAGTAAACCACCTTCGCCAGTCACAACACGAGATCAATACTTTGCCAAGATGTATTTACGCTTAAAATGCATTCAAATACTGGATACTGAGCCAGAACCCACTACTATGACCGAGCCGACGACCACCACCTCATTGGAATACCTTGAATGTTTAGATCTACTGGATGGATCAATAACTTACACTTCAAAGGAAAGATCAGTGAACTCGGAAAACCCAGTAATTGGAAGCTCACCGTCTACTCTCAATACGCCACTAGAAACCGCCTCGTTGATCGCTACAACAGAAACTGAAAATGCTACCAAATCAATAGAGCGTGGTAACTCGACTACAGTAACTAAATCTGGCTGTCTACTGACAATGTTAAAGCAGGACACCTCGACCTCCACAGAAGCCATTGGTTCATCGACAGTAACTCCAGAACCGGTACCTTCAACGATCATAACAAAACCAGCATATTTGAAGGCAGCACCAATAGCGGCATATTTGACCAGAAGAACAAAACAAGCATCTTTGTCAGCAACAACAAATATACCATCTTCAGAAGCCACAGCTGAAACAATGTCCTTGCATGCAAAGCGAGAAGTAGCTTCTTCATTCATAAAACCTAAATCCGTTTTCAAACCAACACAATTGCACACTCCCACTGCAAGCAATACGCTCTATACATATACTCCTTTAAGTACCACATCTTATGATTCCCCTATTACAAACAATGTTCACAATATTTCTTCTGAGGCCAAACATCATACCCCTCTTCCACCTACGCCATACTCATACAACACCCGTGCCAAAATAAGCTCTCCTGACACTACCAGCCAAGGAACCTCTACGTCCACTACACCTATCCCTACCACTGCCAACCCAATATCCCCTCTTACTCCAATCGCTACGGTAACACCTGTCAAACCAAGCCACACAGCGATGTTAGGGAATTCAATGGTGTCAAACGTCCAGACATTCCTTAGAGTCGAAAAGAATGATGGCGAAGTGAACCATAAAATTACAGCCTTTGCTAATCATACTATAACTGATTTGAGTAAAGTAGATAATGGCACTCAAGATTCCGCTATTGTATCTGACCATAATAGTGCATATGATAGTATTGCCAACACGCTCTTTCGTATATTCGGATAAAACTTGTGGGCAGTATCATGGACTATAGACATTTTTATAATGAAAGAAAACAATAACTTTCTGTTGTGATGGATTAGTAATACATTTGTATTTACATTTTGTGTTCATAGATTTGAAAGATTATTATATGAAAGATGTTGGTGTCACTCATTGCTAATTTTGTTTTTTATTAAAGCTTGTTAAATGATTGAATTTCAGCGAGTGTGATACAGTGATTACGTGCATTCAAGGGGAGACTGACCATTTGTTTGGTCTATTAATTAATGTATTCATATATGTTTTTAGTTTCCTCCCTAGACCTCCATCAAGCTTAGTAAAACACCCCCTAGACCCCCCTTCAAGATAAATTTGTACATTTTTCGGTAGACAAATTTCCCGGCCGAAGACCGGTTCCTCTTAAAATTGCAGGCTCGCTATCGCTCGTCAGGAAATAATCGACACCTAAATGGCACGAAAAGTCTTAAAATTGACAACGAAATGGGGCGAAAGGTGTTAAAATCGCCAAACTAATGGGCTGAACGTCTTATAATCTGAAAACTAGTGGGGCTAAACATTAGGGAGAAGGGGGTCCATAAAAACGGTCTGCCTCCCCTTAATTATGCAGAGGGGGAGTTATTTGTAATGAATGAAATATTGTTTATCATAATTGCAATGTTATAATTTTGGATCATTTTCTTTATGTTATCTCTTCACAGCCACTCCACAATGCAATATTCGGTAATTCTGCATAACTACTACTCCTGTTATTTTAGGTTTTATTTATTTTCTTTATGTATTTTAATGCATTGTAAGTGTGTATTTTATTGTTAGAAGTGCGGAAAGCACTTTTTATTAGCATTTGCATTGTTAATTGTAATTATTCAGATACCCCAACAATCTAGGAGTTTACTCAATTTAGTCAACTTTGAAAAGACATTAGCCTAACCTAACAACCTTACCTAACCTATCCTAGTATTATGGGTGGGGGCTGCCGCCCCCACACCCCCGCTGATTAGGTATTAAAACTATACAAAATTGATGGGATAAAGTCTATGGTATTTACTCAGCAATCTTCAGCTTTGGCTGTCAATAACAGGAACACATCAGTAAGGTCCAGTAGTTGTTCTGCAGAATAGCCCAATATTCCTTTAAGGGGGGTGACCTGTTTTTGTTCTGTCCTTTTCTATCTTTCTTTGGCTTGTATCCATTTGGCCCCATTCAGCCTACTGTTTTAAGACGTTTATCCCTATCCAGGAGTCAATTTTTTACTGGTGAGCGGTAGCGAGCCAGCATATTGTTTATTTTTGTTTGACAGCAGGCTAAATTTTTACATTTTTCGATAGAAAAATATCTCCGGCGAAGCCGGATTTCTTCATATAATGCTGGCTCGCTATCGCTCGCCAGGAAGAAATCGACACCTAGATGGGGATAAACGTCTTAAAACAGTAGGCTGAATGGGGCCGAATGGATACAAGCCAGAGAAAGAGAGAACAGGACAGAAATAACAAAAAGCAGGTCACCCCCCGTAACATGTATATACTGTATATCATTTGTTGATATGGCTACCATTATATTTGACACGAAATGTTAAACTAAGATTGATAGCAGAAAAACGAATCATATCAATACCATAAAGGTTATATATATATACTTTAGTTAACCCCTTCCTTACCGGCGATGTCTTTTACATTCATTCTAGCTATTGTTACACGATTGATTATTCTGTAGCAATTAACAGACTTCGAAACATCTCACTTAACCCTTTATACTACCACAGATCCTTCTTAAACTGCACAAAATCGTCTAAATATAGGTAAAATAAAATGAAAAAGACGTCTCCAGTATGGAAAGGGTTAATGGAATGCATTTGGTCATATTTACACCTGCTTAATAACTGTACATATTTTAGTAAGCAGGTAAAATGCAATATTTAGTTGAGAAGCAATAATGCTGTTATTTAAGATATGTTAGGCAAAATAAATCCCTACAGTTGTGACGTGATACCGACTTTTCTCAACCTGAAGGGGTGTCCAGGTTTTGTTTACAGCTTGATGGAGGTGTAGCGAGGAAACTAAACAGTAATAAAAAGATAAAACAATAAACAAATAAATACGCCCATCTCCCCTTAAGGTTCTTAATAATGTGATTGATTTGGATAATTTGAACATCTGAGAAAACAGATGACATTGTGTACCTCGATCAGTCTTGTGAGGTATAGACAAGGGACTGGAGTTCTTGCAGAGAGGCTCCAGTCCTGATGTTATTCTTGACTTACAGTGTGCTGGCTTAATAATCCAATAGGGTTGATAGCCTCTGAATTCCTATTTTAACTAACTAACGGTGAGAGCGGTCGGGTTAGCAATTCAACCCTGACAAGAAGTTGGATTAGTTAAAATAGGACTTCAGAGACTATCAACCGTATCGGATTATTAAGCCAGCACACTGTAAGTCAAGAATATCGTCAAGACTGGAGCCTCTCAGCGAAAACTCCAGTCCATTGAGAGCTGGAGAATCTAACAAATTGCCCCGGAATGAGACTGCGGTTAATTCGTGGCCACCCCCCAACCGAATCAGAAAAGGAGAAGTTATAAAAGAAAACTGGTCTATTTTAAGCAGGTAGTGCTTGGTTTTTCTGGAACCCCTTCTCCCTCATGTTTAGCATAATAGTTTTAGGATTTTAAGATGTTCGTTCCGTTAGTTTGATGATTTTGAGACCTTTCGCCTCATTTCTTTGTCAATATTAAGACGTTTCGTGGCATTTAAGGTGTCAATTTTTTCTTGGCGAGCCTGTAATTTCAAAGGAACCGGCATTCGGCCGGGACATTTTTCTACCGAAAAATGTACAAATTTATCTTGAAAGGGGGTCTATGGGGTATCATTTTAAGCTTGATGGAGGTCTGGCGAGAACACTAACATAAACCAAGCACCAACCCCTTAACCCCTTCAGGACCGTAACGCCTTTTTATCATTGATTCTGCCTACAATTAGACGATTTTATGCAATTTTAGAAGGACCAATATTGTTCAGATGATTTAGTGAGATCGTATTTACACTTTTTGAGTCCTAGAGGTAGATTATAAGCTAAAGAAAAGCATATAATGGTACCCAGAGTAAGATGAAAATTACGTCATGTGCTAAAGCGGTTAAGGGGGATTAAGTGTTCCCTTCCTCCTATAGTTTAATAAATGTGTGTGTACTACTATAGCAACCTGTTGTAGAACAAATGGAAGCTTGCACAGCATAGCATCGCACACTTTGGCCGCACACTAATAGATGGCGCCACTATAGTTACTCATTCAGTGATGCTTAGTACTCACTTGTATGTATTTTTGAATTCCATTAACCTTTAATCGTCTTGGTGGTGTAATGGTTAGAGTGTTTAAAAATGTGTGTGTGATAACCCAGGTTCGAATCCCGGTGGGTCACATAATAGGCTTTCATTAATTTCATTGGAGGTGTTTGTATTGGTGTTGGGGTGAAATTAATATAAAATATAGATCATATCAAATCATAGAATGCATTGTATATATATATATATATATATATATATATATATATATATATATATATATGCCATTATAATATATAAATAGGTTCATAACATTTAACCCTTTTATTGATCCCTACACCCTTAGTTAGCTTATCAGTTAATTGAGGTGCTGTGTACCAAAAAGTATCCCTTCTTAAATAATTTATTTATGATCCAGTGTATATTCTAGGATACACAAATCATGGTTTGGTACTTATCGCCGAAACTACCACTAATTATTTCTCAATATTTTAAGGCTATTATAGAATAAGGATGTTGCAGAGATCATATTAAAATGGGTTTTAATCTCCGGAGATACATTTTATGTGCACTATATAAAGTACTGTAAAAAAAAAAAAACCCCTATAACTCTCCCCATTGACGGCAGTGAAACTCTTATTAAGCCCCTTACTGTTAAAATAGATGCTGATTTCAATAAGTCATGGGGAGGGGGGGGGGGGGGGAGGCTCAACCCATCCTGTATCCAAAGGCAAAACAAATTTTATATTTACTCTGAAAATGACTTACATCTGAGTGTTTTAAGATCGTTGGATAATGGGAGAAATAGAATTTTCCGGGGATTGTAACTAATTTCAACTACTGTATAATGTTGCAAACTACCTAAAACCAAAAAGAAAAACCATGGGAAAATTAGTGGTAGTTTCGGTATTATTTTCCCATGGTTTTATCTGATTAGTTTAAGTGGTTAAATGAACCCTCGAACTGCACATAGTAAAGGAAATATTTAAACAGATTCTATTTAGCACTAAATGGCTTCGGAATATATAAGACCAAGATTTATGTCTCAGAATGCACAGTCCACTCGAGGACATACGTCATGGACCCATTATTGTATCCCATGGCATTTAAAATAGATGGACACATGATAGCGAGCATCCGCATACTGTAAACAAGGCGGGTGGTACATCCACATACTACATCCTTGCCAGAAATAAATGATAGGAACAAAATAGGCAATTCTGGAAATCTCGATAGGAGGCTCTGATCTTGACATTCGGAACGAGTTGTGTTACCAGGCGTACACCGTGTAAACACGTAAGTTGATGTCAAACAGCGTGGGTGTGGGGGTGGCAACCCCCACCCATAATACTAGGATAGGTTAGGTAAGGTTGTTAGGTTAGGCTGATGTCCTTTCAAAGGGGTATAATAGTAAACACTAGGATATGCCCGGTCAGAGGTAGGTGATACGCCCGATAACACAACTCTTGCCTGACATTCTTCCTGACTAATGCTTGCTTAATAATCCTGAAGGATAGGTAGCCTATGAATTCGTATTGTAATATATAATTAGAATTATCTAAAGGGTGCCTGTGGCAGATTGGTCAAGAGGTTGTGATGAAATGAGTGCCCTTTAGAGAGAGCAGGAGTGTAGCCCAATTTATCTTAATGTTATACTTGTGTACCCATATGAGAGAGAAAGCTTTACTTGTCAGAATAATAAAAGAATAAACGAATAAAAGCTGTTTTACTATTGATATATTACCGAATGTACAGTCGTGGTCACTAATTCTGATACATACATTTTCGAAGCTGTCTCGATCTGAATTGAACCTCCTCAACCCATTCTGTATTCCATGGCAACCGTAATTATATATGGACCAGAAATATGCGCTGTTTTGGTTAGGTTAAGTTAGGTTATGTAAAGGTAAGTTAGGTTAGATAAAGTTAGTTTTATAAACACAAATATATGGTAAAATTCTAGCAATGGCTCCAAATCGATTTTAGCATAGTTTCCGTTTTAATTCCCTATTTTCCCTTCATACATCATGCTTTGTGATATTAAGAATTAGTGCAATTAAGTTTTTTCATTAGCCTAACCTAACAACCTAACCTAACCTAACTTATTATAATTTTAAACACAAATGCCCCAGTTTATAATACCAGAAACCAATAAGTAAGGATATAAATCGATGAACAGAACAAAATTTGATACCCATATCGAGTTGGAGCCACCGCTAGAATTATACCTCAATGTTTTATAGCCTGAGACTCTCCGACGCCATACCGTTAGTCTACACACCATAGTTATAGTCATACAGAAGCTTAACCCTTTCACGCACGTATGGCTCAAATGGCGTCCTGTGCATGAAAGGGTTAATACCATGATGGGATATATGATATACTTACAATAGTCCAATCCTGGCATGTTTTCGGCAGATCGAAACAAAACAACATTCACTTGGGGCACTTAAGCGTCGATTCGTTTAATTAGTTAGTTAAAATAGAACTTCAGAGGCTATCAACCCTATTGGATTATTAAGCCAGCACATTGTAAGTCAAGAAGAACGTCAGGATTGGAGCCTCTCTGCGAGAACTTCAGCCTGCTTTTTTTTTCTTTTTTTTTAGCTTAATTCTTCTTCTTCTTGGTGATTTAAGGGCACCCCGGGCGGGATGATAACCTGTTATGGCCCTACCTCGCTTCCACTGGCCTCACAACAATTGAGGGTTAATTGACTACGTGCGAGTTTCATTTTATAAGGAAGTTGGAGCTGCAGACTTTGATATTTATCAGAATTACCAGCTATATGGCTTTAGTACATTAAATAATATATAAAAAAAAACAATTCAACATACTATTTATCCATCAGAAACCCATATAATTACTGTATTTGCGTTAAATATCGATGTTTACAGGCCGAACTTCCTTATAGCCTGAAACTCGCAAGTGGTCAATTAATGCCCGGCGGGCTAAATATTAAGGAAACACTGGCCACATAACATGCAAGTTAATGGGATTACCCGGCGCTATTTACAAGCGATTCACTAGTTACCACTACACAAAATAATTAAAAACACTAGGCCAGGAGCAAGAGGACCTCAGGCTGCTAACCAAAGTCCTAGCAGCGTTTCACCTCTGAGGGAGGCATCCCAGAGCGTCCGGCTGCTCCGGCGCTGCTCCGGCATTGGGCAAAAGCTAGCCTCTCAACCATAGAGTAAGATTACCTAAGAGGGGTGTCTTGGAAAATCATCCGTGTTAATAGTAGTTGGCCATTATTTACAGATTTGGCTGGAACCCTGCACTAGATGGCGGTAGCGCATAGCTCCCTATCGCGGGAAAATACTTCTGTCGTCTGTTTATTGACAGTTCCTCTCCCTTGCTGCAATGGTGTACACGTGTCTCGTGTAGAGTCTGTAGAAACTCGTGTAACTTGTTTGCTATCACCATATCAGCCATAGTCATTATGAATACAATGATTTAAGAGTACACTGATATGCAAAAGTACTCCAAAGTATTGCCTACACTGAAATGTGAACAATACTCCATTAACCCCTTCTGTACCGTCGTCGTATGGTATATTTTATTCTAGCAATATGTAGACGATTTTATACAGCTTAGAAAGGATCTGTGGTAGTTAAAAGGGTTGATTGAGATAGTTCGAAGCCTTATAATTGCTAAAGATCCTTCCTAAAGTGAATACAATCGATTAGTAGGAGCCAGAATAAAATCAAAAGACGTCGTCGGTATAGAAGGGGTTAATTACATAGCTTACCAAGCTGAACCAAGCCTCCGTGATGATGTAAGGAGGCTGTGGTTGACCTTGAGAATAAGGATATGGTTTGCAATGGATCATGAAGGCTGTTGATGATTATTTGATATTGACTGTAAATTTATTAACAATGAATGTAGCCTATATGAAAAACTAACCTCAATTGAAGACAAGCATTTACATTGTAATATAAGTTAAAAACTTGGAAGTACACAGCCACACTCAAACTTTGGTCAAACATAAATAATATATATATATACAGTATATCGTATATACAGTATACTGTATGTATATATATATATATATATATATATATATATATAGAGAGAGAGAGAGAGAGCAAAGTAGTGTACTGGTAGGTTACATATGATAAAAAACAACAGAATGGAGGGTACATCCGTAGATTTATTCACGTGAGTAGTTCTAGAACCCTGCAATAGATGGCGCTGAAAAAAAGTCGAAAAAGGGTAACTGGCAACGTTTAGAGGCACCTTTTTATTAATAGAATACAAAGGAAGACTCCTATCTCCTATACACTATCTCTGCTGGCAACTGAGGAGGGAGGGATAGGGAGGGGTTCAAGGGCAGGGGAGGAGTGTGCAAGGGAAGCCGCAGCATCAACAATTACGTTACCCCGGACACCAACATGGGAGGGAACCCACTGAAAATGGAGAGAAAAACCGGACCGCCCAAGGGAGCAAAGGAGAGAATGGGCCTGAAAGACAAGGTAGCGATGAGATACTGGGTGCTGGGAGCTGAGGAGGGCAAGGGAGGATAGTGAATCTGAGAAAACTACTATTGACTGTGGGGGGAGGAAATCGCGAATGAAAAGTAAAGCTTGAAGGATGGCATATAATTCTGAAGCAAGAAAAAACTCCAGTCCCTTCCGATTCGATTCGTGTAAACACAGCACTATAAACAGGAGAAGCAAGGGATGCGCAACTTTCAAATGTATTATCAATTTATAACTTAACTGTATTTTGAACTTGACTGTTTGAAAAAATACTTCCAATTAAGCACCTACATGTCTTTAACACTTTAATATTTTGTCCATATTGCATTTACCGTCGACTCGTCTACACAGTTATTACGCACAAGATGGAGCACTTAAAAAACAGAAACAAGGGATGCGCAACGTTCAACTGTAATTGAATATATAATGCAATCAAATTATCACTTTGATCTGTATGTCCTTATATAAACAAACATTATTTCGATATATAAATATAAATTGATGGAATAAAAAAATAAAATAAAACAAAAAAATAAAATTATCTCATAAATAAAATGCTTCATACATTAGAATCACTGGTTCAGAGTTGCCATGGAAATGATCCGAGTCCACCAGACCCTTGAATGTACAGTACGGTAGCGCTAATAAGATCGCTCTGTGCTGTAATAATGTCTGCCAGATGTTGAATAGGGTGGGTAAGTGCAGAGATAGGTTTGTATATCCCCCTCGAAATGAATAAATTCGTTTAGACGGATTATTACTAGCACACACTATTGAAGAAGCTGAGGCAGCAATTGACAAATTAATTAATATAGGTATTGAATGCAGTTTAAGTATAAATACAAATAAAAGCAAAATATTGATTTTTAACATGAAAAATAAGCCAGATAACATAAGAGAAATTGAAGTTACTAAACAAATAAAATACTTAGGGATTAAAATAGCTGATACTAGAAGATGTTTCAAGTTACAGAAGAATGAGGCGATAGAGAAGGCTAATAGATTTGCTAACATGACGTACCCAGTAATATCACAGAGCTGCAATACAATTTTAATAGGTAAGACATATTGGAAGAGTGTGGTTCTCCCAGCAATTATGTATGGATCAAATGTAATAGAATTTGCTAAAACAGATATTAATAAATTACAGACAATAGAAAATAAGGTATACAGACATATTTTAGGAGCTCCTAGATATGCTCAAAAAGCAACACTGAGAGGGGAGATAGGTGCCTCTTCTATGGAGACGAGGATAATGGGCCCTCCTAAAGGGCCCGCCAAAGGTTCCCGCCAGATAAAGTTCCCGCCAAAAGGACCCTAAAGGGCCCTCCATAAGGGCCCGCCAGATATAGCTCCCGCCAAAAGGACCCTCCAAAAGGGCCCGCCAAAAGGGCCTTAGAGGGCCCGCCAGATAAAGTTCCCACCAAAAGGGCCCGCCAGATAAAGTTCCCGCCAAAAGGGCCATAAAGGGCCCGCCAGATAAAGTTCCCGCCAAAAGGGCCTTAAAGGGCCCTCCAAAAGGGCCCGCCAGATAAAGTTTCCGCCAAAAAAGGGCCCTAAAGGGCCCTCCAAAAGGGCCAACTTCGAACTATCTCACTTAACTATTTTTACTACCACAGATCCTTCTTAAACTGCACAAAATCCTCTAAATATAGCTAGAATAATATTTAACAAACGTCACTGGTACAAACAGTGTTTACCCAGCTTATTATAATGAGCGTCTATCAATATATACCTTCTGTTTAATTGGTCAAGGGTCAATATTTAGCTTATGTTTAATTGGTCAAGGGTCAATATTTACACTGGGCCTGGCTGGGGGTGACAGAGAGGTGGTCAATAAAAATCAGAGGTGATGGGATAGTTGGAGCCAGTCTAGTTGTGAGAGCGATCAACCACAACCATCATGATCTCTCTCCAGGCAAGTATTTTGGCTAGTTAGTTAAAAATAGGACTTCAGAGGCTATCAACCCTTCTGGATTATTAAGCCAGCACACTGTAAGCCAAGAATAGCGTCAGGACTGGAGCCCCTTTTCGAGTACTCCAGTCCTTTGCATTGGCACTATACTCTGTACTCATAAAAGGGCAAGATATTGGTATGTACAGTCGCGCTAATAAGTGATGTCTCGGCACCAAGTATGTTTTGATAAATAATTGGTATCAGCCATATTTAAGCTTCATTTCTTCATATCAAGTGAAATATACACACATGTTCCTACACTTACCCACCCTAGTCAACATCTGACAGAGATTAATACAGAACAGAGCAAGCCAAACGTACTGACAGCTGGGACATGACTTATTAGCGCGACCGTACATAACAAACGAAACAGTATTGGTTGAGATGGTGTCACCTTGAGAACTACTATGCCCTGTTCCTAATAAGTAGGCCAAAACTCTTGAACATTAACCGCTATAACTCTCAAACGACTTGAGTTATCGAGCTAATGTGTCTACCATTTCGGAAGGGTCAGGCATGTAATAGGTGTAGACATTTACAGCCCATTTGTTCTAGCCTTATTTTAGTTGGTTAGGATTCAGGATTGCTGGCCTACCTATTTGAAAAAGGGTATAGTTATAGTATATCAATTGACCACTTGCGAGTTTCAGGCTATAAGGAAGTTCGGCCTATAAACATCGATAATGAACACAAATCCAATAATTGTGTAGGTTTCTGATGGATAAAGAGTATGTCGAGTTTGGTTTTATGTATTTATAAATGTCCTAAAACCGTATTATAACTGAATATTCTGCTAAAAATGTATGTCTACAGCTCCAACTTCCTTATAGAATGAAACTCGCAAGGGGTGAATTATAATTAGGCTGAAACTCTTGACTTACTCACCCCTATAACTAAAGAACGACAAAGAGTATTCATGCTAATAACTCAACCATTTGGGAAGCGTCAACTAAGGAATAGGTATGAACACAGTCATGTACAACCCATTAATTTTGCTCTACCCTTTTTTGAGTTTCAGAGGTTAGGGGTCACGATTTCTGGCCTACTTATAATGAATGGAATATAGTTGAAATGATGGTTCCATAGATGTCTTTCTTTATTGGTTTATATTTATATATTTTATTTTTACATAGCACACTTTGTAGACACACATTTCCTATATATACCCCTTCAAAATCCGATTACCCATTTATTTTCAATGTTCTGGTTATTATTAGACGATTTTATGTAGATTATGTAGATTATGTAGAATAGATAGATAGATAGACGTAGATTAGAAAGAGTTTATGGAAGTCAGAGTCAGTTGAGATAGTGTTTACCCAGTTGTTTCCCACACATCCTTCCTAAGCTGTATACAATCTCGTCTATTGATAGCCAGAATAAACTGTCAAAATGCGTCATAATCTTCAGAGGGTTAACCCCTTCTGTACCGGTGCCGTCCTTTTAACTTTATTCTGGCTACTGTTAGACGATTATCTCCAGCTTAAAAGGTCCTCCAGCAATTAACAGGGTTCGAACTATCACACTTAACCCTTTTGACTACCACAGATCCTTTGTAAACTGCACGAAATCCTCTAAATATATCTAGCACATAATTAACCCTTTGAAGCTCTGACGCGATTTAGCAGTTTATTTTGGCTATCATTAGACGATTTTATGCAGCTTAGGAAGTATCTGTGGGTATTAAAAGGGTAAATACTATCTCGATCAACCCTTTGACTTCCATATACCGTTACTAATCTGAATAAAATCGTCTAATAGTAGCCAGAAAACAGAACAGAAACGCGTATTGGAGCTTGAAAGGGTTAAAAAGACGTCGCCGGTACAGAAGGGGTGAATGTATGTGTTCCGCCTGCTTGGTGAGTCACTACAACATGCTATATAACTTCCTCTCTACCTATTGCTGGTATTCTGAAGGGGAGAATTCCACTTGAGGATTTTTTTTCGGGGCCCCTTTCTCCCTCATGTTTAGCCCCATTGCTTTTGAGATTTTAAACGTTCGCCCTATTAGTTTGGCGATTTTAAGACGTTCGACCCATTAGTTTGGCGAATTTAAGAACTGTCGCCCCATTTCTATCAATATTAAGACCTTTCGTGCCATTTAGGTGTTGATTTTATCCTGGCGAGCGATAGCGAGCCTGTATATTAACAGGGATATGTTTCTACCGAAAAATATAGAAATTTTCTTGAAAGAGACTCAAGGGGGTGTAATTTTAAGTTTGATGGAAATCTAGGGAACAAACTAAAAAACTTGCCCTTAAACCTTACTTTCCTTTCGCAGAGCCTAATATCGAGCGAATATTTTGGGAATGAGTGTTCTTTACAGAGACTACTACACGGATGAGCACTCCCATTTCTCAAGGTAACGTCATTTTTCAAGTTGTTTCGCCCATTAACAGCTCTGCGAAGGGAAATAATGGTTTAAGAATACCACCCTCATGTCCTCACTGTTCCCCATTTTCTCTTGGTCATTTCCGCACTGTTCTCCATTTTCTCTTGGTCATTTCCGCACTGTTCCCCATTTTCTCTTGGTCATTTCCGCACTGTTCCCCATTTTCTCTTGGTCATTTCCGCACTGTTCCCCATTTTATCTTGGTCATCTCTTACTTCCTTCCATGGCTGGCACTGGAGAACCCCGAAATAGTGCCTGAACTTGTGAGGGCCCCTTGTACGCCTGGAAAGAAGAATACATTAGTTAGTGTTGAAAAGAAGAACAGGGTGTGTATGGTAATGAAGAGGGTACGTATATTTCGGGGATATATTTTTTGAAACTCGACAACATGGCTGAAATGACTGCCAAATAGAGTACACAGGAATACAAAGGAAAGCAAGCAACAACAGACCTAATGATCCTTACTAGGCTGCTTGTAAAAACAAAAAAAGCCAAGCAAAAACATTAATCACAACGTTATGTGGTTATAAAATCTGTTGTGGCATTCAAGTGTCGTATTTTTCCTGGCGAGCGACAGCAATAATAATAGATACACCTGATATTACTTACTAGATGACGAGCCAGTTCGTCCTTCGTGCGCGGACATAGCGATGATAGCGTTCCCGTCAGCCATCCCTAGCGCAACTGTAGGGCAGGAAAGAAATGCATGCGTATAAATGGAATAACGCAAATAAGGGTATGGATAGGATAATGAAGAGGGGGTTTTGGGGAAGGACCCCTTTTTTTCTTATGTTTAGCCCCTATTTTGACATTTGTTTGGCGAGTGATAGCGAGCCTGTAATTTGGGAGGAACCGGCCTTTATTAAATTTTAGAGGCAATATTCAACCAAAAAAAAAAGGCACAATTTTATCTCGGTCTTGGAGGTATTTTATTAAGTTTGATGGAGGTCATGGGAAGAAATTCAAACACAAATAATATTAATATAATAGTTATTTTGTCTTGTATTTGTCTTTTATTTTACTTTTTACTGTGTTCGTATACGTTTTGGTTTGTTTATTTTGAAAGTTTTACATTTATAATAATAAATAAATAAACGGAGTAGAAATAATTTGTGGATGGCTAGGATATAATTGTGGCAGGTTTTACACCTTTGACAATTCAAGGTCCATCCTAATTGCTATAGGATAGTATAATGTTATATATAGATTACTGTATGTTTGTTTCTTTGTGAATGAGTATAATGTAAAGAGCGTCATAGTAGTGAGAGGGTTAATACTTTGAAGATTATGACGCATTTTGATAATTTATTCTGGTTATCATTAGACGGTTTCAAACATTTAGGAAGGATCTGTGGAAATGCTAAGGGTAAAGACTATTTCACTTAACCTTCTGACTTCCATAAACCCTTCCTAATGCTAAGGGTAAAGACTATTTCACTTAACCTTCTGACTTCCATAAACCCTTCCTAATCTAAAAAAAAAAAAATCGACCAAAACTACCTAGATAAAAAAGCATAATCGGATATGGAAATGGTTAACAATAGGAATTTATGAGAAGTATGTGGTAATAGTTTGTGCTCACTTGCAGTCGGTCCTTTAGAGGCGACACCGATTGACGCTGAAGAACCTCTGTTTCCCTGCGGTAGTGAAGCTCGATTGTTTCCCTGCGGTAGTGAAGCTCGATTGTTTCCCTGCGGTAGTGAAGCTCGATTGTTGCCCTGCAGTAGTGAAGCTCGATTGTTTCCCTGCGGTAGTGAAGCTCGATTGTTTCCCTGCGGTAGTGAAGCTCGATTGTTTGGTGAAGTTTGGGCATTTGAGTCGCCGCTGGTTTGTGTAGAGCCGGATCTAAATGTATCGCTACTTGGTCTTATATAAGAGTTTCCATGGGTTTCTGCAAGGCTGGATATAAATGTACCGCTACTTGATCCTGCATATGAGTTTCTATTGGCTTCTGCAGCGCTTGGTCTGAAGGTATCGATACTTGATCCTTTAAATGTGTTTGTATTTGTTGCAGTAGTGCCTGGTTTAAATGTACCGCTACTTGAACCTGTATATGAGTTCCCATTTGCATCGTTATTTCTATTGTAATTTGTATTATACTTGTGGTTGTAATTACTATAGTCATTAATATTGCCATTGTTATTGTAATTGTTATATTTGTTGACACCAGGGCCCCCACTACTGACAGAGCTTCGTGAAATGTAGCCATTTCCATTCTGCGTGCCAACTGTGCTTGTCCTAGTCATGCCATATCCGTTATTACTATGTACAGTGTTCGTCATAACTCTGCTACCTACATGCTGATTATATCCTGGGTATATGTTGCTATAGGAATTTCTATCATATTCTCTTATAGGTACATTCCCACCAACATAGTTCATGCTGCCTGATCCCAGACGATTTGTGTTGTAATTATAATTCCTATTGCCACTACCAAACGGATATCTCGAATCATAATGTTGTTGAACAATGCTACCTCCGTTTCCATTCGAGCTCACAGAAGTCTTAGAAAAGAAACCTGACCCTCCGTTGAACTGAGGGAATTTAATTCTTGGGGTGTTTTGAAAGGGAAAGAAGTTCATGCCATAATTAAATGGGTACTTGTTAAAATAGAAAGCCTCTCTCTCTCCACGATGGTTGCTGGAATCCCTAGTATGTTGGTCTCTGTTGAAATCCCTAGTACTTTCGGCTCTGTTGAAATCCCTAGTACTTTGATCTCTGGGCGTATCATCATCATAGGAGTCTTTTGCGCTGCTCCGGGGGTTACGTAATTCTCTGGGGACCCCGTTGTCGTAGGCATAGTTTGCATCTTCGGCATCGTAATAGGTGAAGCTGGATACAAAAGGCACCAAGACCAACACAATCACTGCCTGGGTTGGTATGCCCCGCCAGTAAACCATCTGCAATTGTATAAGGAACAACGTTACATATTTGTACAGTATAAAGCAGAATTGCAAAGTATAGATGCAATGCAATTCGCGTGATTCAAATCGTTAGCACGTGTGTGCGTCTATACATGAAATTTTGCGTGTGTTAGAGAATATGTGTTTGTTTTTGGTGGTTGTGTGTGTGTGTGTGTGTGTGTGTGTGTTGATACATACCTTGTGAACATATTGCATATTTCTGTTTGATGTAATAGGAGAAATGCTTCAGGACGATTTAAGCGAAGACTAATTTACTGATTATAACACATGTTTTCGTCTGTGTCTTCATTATTGCCATAGCAGATCTGTGTCTTCATTATTGCCATAGCAGATCTGTGTCTTCATTATTGCCGTAGCAGATCTAGCATAAGCTGCAACAGATTTGAGTCTAGAGATAAATTTACAGTGGGCATCCAAGTTTATTCAATTAATTTCAATATAGGTTTCTTCAACAATAACCAATAGTGTGTGTAGCTAATTCATATAAACTGCATGGCAACGACAGCGACAGATGGTGATTTGAATAAGAACACTACCTGAAGAGGAGCACTTTATTGACAAGGTTTCCCAGATAACTTTATTATATACGTTTGGTAATATACAGTATGTTGATAAGCCAAAACACTTACATATTTGTTAGCGAGCAGGAAAGCAAGTTAAGGGGAGACTGACCGTTTGTTTGGTCTATTAATTCATTTACTGATATATTTTTTTAGTTTCCTCCCTAGACCTCCATCAAACTTAGAAAAACACCCCCTAGCCCCCCTTTAAGCTAAATTTGTACATTTTTCGGTAGAAAAATTTCCTGGTCGAAGGCCGGTTCCTCTTAAAATTGCAGGCTCGCTATCACCCGCCAGGAAAAAATCGACACCTAAATGGCACGAAAGGTCTTAAAATTGACAGCGAAATGGGGCAAAAGGTATTAAAATCGTCAAACTAATGGGCCAAACGTCTTATACTATCAAAACTAGTGGAGCTAAACATTAGGGAGAAGGGGGTCCAGAAAAACGGTCTGCCTCCCCTTAACTTGTGAACAGTGGAGAGAACTTTAAGCTTGAATTTACAGTAGATGCTCATACGAAAGTCTACATGAGATTTGCTGTAGAGAGCATATATGTCAAACTCATGAATTAGTAGTTACTGTAGATTTAGTCACTTTACTTGGTTATCTCTGCTCTGGTTGGAGGTAAATTGTTAGCGTATGTTAGGCATCCCATGCGAGATATTATGCTTCGTGCAATAATCAAAATAAGTTTATGCATAGATATAGAATGTTACGAAACACTCCTGTTATGGTTTACATCCACACGATACATTAAAAACTGTAATCCTAAACCTAATACGATATCTTCAAGTATTTTACAGTACAGTACAGTACATGCATAGTAAGTGCTAAACAAGAGAAAATAAGCTACTGATATGATTGCCCTCAACTCAATGAATATATCTTACATATATATTTTATAAAATGTGTTTAACCCCTTTAGCACGATGATATCTTTTTAGCTTTTATTTTCGCTGAAGTTGTATGATTGAAGGCAGTTTATGAAGGACCTATGTTATTCAGAGGGTTTATTGAGATCGTTTTTACCCCTTTGTGTCCTAGAGGTAGATCATAAGCTAAAGAAAATCGTCTAATGGTAGCCTATATAAGATGAACAATACGTCATCGTGCTGAAGGGGTTAAGCATTATGTATATACAGTATATAGATTTACACACGAATCTTGTATGGTCCTCCTTACCATGATGAACGTCGGAAGCACTATGAAGGCAAATGCAATCTACCCCCTCACCAACCATAAATCACTCCTATGAAAATCCCAGGAAACCCTTATTTTCATTTGTATACGTAAGGGAGAACTCACCAGGTTACATGGACGGGATGTTTGGAAGTCCTTTCGTCAACAGCGCGTGCCTGGGGCCTCCAAACTGTTGTGATTTCTCCGAGGCACCATCGTCACCCCTGTCTCGCTTGACGGAGCAGCCCGGGTAATCATTGTTATGACGGCCGTTGGTTCTTTTTTGTTGTGTCAACGTGGGGCGACCAGCGTGACATTCGGCGGTCCGGTATTTCGCCACCGTAACACCTGCCACACTATTGGGGATTTCGACACTGTTTTTGTGGTGATCTTGTGTTTCTTTTTGAGGAAGGTAAGCTTAAAATATATAAGAACATGTTTAATTCTGTAATCAAAATACTTTGATGAGTGACATTTGATATAGTGATTATTTTACGGACGGCAGACTTTAAATTACAACAAATTTGTTTTTATTCTATAACTAAAATACTCTATTGAAAAAAATGTGAGTATTATATTACGAATCTGATTTCATAAATCATAAGAGAGAAAATCTGTGTTATTGATGAAACTAGATTATGAATTTTAGATTACTCAGTGTCTTATAATCAAGGATACCTTACGAAAAATAGCCAAACATGATACTGAGACTATACTGTTACTTTCTATGAACCTTCAGTTTTAACATATCTATGTCCATGCCTTGTTTGCATGACGTCACAAATACACACACACAAACGCCCCCCCCCCCCCCCCCCCCACACACACACGCATATATATATATATTCATACACATGCCAAATTACTACAAACAACTAGTGTAGTATCCCAAGTCAGTTACGAAAAGAGTTATTAAGAAGATTTATTAAAACACACACACACACACACACACACACACTCACACTTAAATCATAAAGTATCCACTTACTGATTTAGGATCCATATAAGTATATAGAGTATATTGGGGATAATAATATTACAATACAAGGATAATTGTATAATGATTATAACAATACAAATTAAGCGAATGGTTGCCCCGCCGTAATACAGGACCTCTCTGTGCCGAAAACATCTCAGCATATATTTAGGCATGCCTTAGGCTGCGGACTTATTATATGTGTTATTTTGTGTTTACAAATTATGTTATTAATATCTGAACTCCCTTGAGGATCATGACACGTTTGACAGTACATTCTGGCTATCATTAACCGATTGTATACAGCTTAGGAAGGATCTGAGGGAATCATAAGGGTAAAGGCTGTCTCGATTAACCTTCCGACTTCCATATACCCTTCCTTGCCATAATATAAAGTGCCTTATGATAGCCAGAATAAAATGCCAAAATCCTCCAACTTCAAATACCCTTCCTAGACTAAATAAAAATTGCATATTTACAGCCAGAATAAACTGCCATTACTCGTCATAAATCCTAAAGGGGTTATAACAAAGCCTAGGTGCGCTTTGAGGCAACCAGAAAGTACATATATAATTAAGTCGTCTAATATAAGAATATTCTCTAATGATAGCTAGAATATAATGGCAACACAAAAGCACACATACGCCATTCCAAGCCACCCAAGATCAACGACACTCAACGACATAAATCCGGACCAAATATTATGAACTCTGAAAATGACGGACCTGTTGAATCAGAAGGTTTATTAAGATTGTCTCACAACTTTGATTCCTACAGGACCTTACTATGCTGAGTAAAATCATCTGGCGTTATTATTAGTATAGCAAAGAAATCGTCGTCTGATAGGAAAGGTTTTATTTTTATTTTTTGTTGAGAGCATATTAAATTATGTTTTGATTCATATACAACATTTATCTTCACAGTATACAATAACACAATATCGGTGTTATATATTTTGTTATTTATGTATTCACCCTATAAGCGAGTTCAATGTTCAGTTCTGAGTAAAATACAATGTCTCAATCATTCTTATTGTCCTATTAGTCATCATTGCCTCTTTCAGCCATTCCAGTTGCCGGATAGGTTGAATCCATGCCTTGGTTGTCAATCCTTTGTGACCCTTGTTCATTATATCCATTATTAGGATCATATTCACTCTGAGGTGGTTCTGGACGATTTAATCCTTCATGACTCTCGAACCCAGCATGATTTGCCTCTTCAGGGGGTACTAATATGTAACCTGGATTATCACTACGACTCCCAGAAGATCCTTGAGTTGGATGTAAATCGCCTGGTGGGCTTGATCCACCCATAGGTAATTGACCCATACCAGAATGCTCGTCATACATTTCTGTTCCACTTGACCCTAATGGAGTCGATCCAGGTTTATTTCCACCTTGCATGCCTGTGTTCGGTTCATAGCTATCCATGTTTCCTGGTGGTGTGCTATTTCCAGGTCTTTGGTTAGTTATTCCACCGTGTTGATTCGATCCATCCATCCCTCCTGCTCCGTCATAGTGGGTCGGCTGAAGTGATCCAGTGGGCTGATCCAACCTTCCGTGTTTCAGACCAGGCTGAAGGGATCCAGTGGGCTGTATCGAACCACCATTATTTTGACCAGGTGGAAGTGATCCAGTGGGCTGCATCGCTCCACCATTATTCTGACCAGGCTGAAGTGATCCAATGGGCTGCATCAATCCACCATTATTTTGACCAGGTTGAAGTGATCCAATGGGCTGATTCAACCCTCCGTTATTTTGACCAGGTTGAAGTGATCCAATGGGCTGATTCGATCCATCCATTCTACCTATTCCGCTATTTTGGATTGGCTGTGCTAATCCGATGGGATGATTCAATCCTCCTATTCCGTTATCATTGCCTGGCCGAAGTGACCCAATGGGCTGATTCGATCTATCCATCCTACCTACTCCATTATTGTTGCTTGGCTGAAGTGATCCAATGGGCTGATTCGATCCATCCATCCTACCTACTCCGTTATTGATACCTGCTTGAGGTGATCCAGTGGGCTGATTTGATCCAACCACCGTACCCATACCGCCTCCGTGGCCTTGTGGAACTGATCCACCAGAATCTTTGATATCAGCTTCGAAGTTGAATGATCCGCTGTGTTCCCCTGTAGCAGAAACACTGGAGCTAGCTGATCCACCGAATGTGTATGATCCACCCTGATTCCCTCCTATAGCAGCACTCGATCCACTCTCTCCTGATTCATGAAAGCCAGATACGAGGGTTTTCATTTTGTTGGGGATTCCTAAATCACTATTCATGTTTTGCGATCCATCTGTCCTTGATCCAGGCCGGGGATTGAATGCGTTGATGTTCTCCGATTCAACGGTAGGCTTATTTATTCCTATAAGTTGGTCTGAAACTCTTACATTGCTTGACGTTCCCATGTTTAATCCGTGATTGAAATTGAATCCAGATCCAAATGGTGATCCATTGATATCCAGGATTTGAGGGTAACTTGCTTTATTATTTTGGCTTAATCCACTAAGGTTTGAACCAAATTTAGGGCGAGGGCTATTTATGCCATATGGATCAGCAGCATGACTGACTGATCCGCCAACATTAGGTGGCTGCTTTGCACCGTTGCTCTGACCTGAACCGCCCAAGCCTGATCCACCCCTGCCTGATCCACCCCTGCCTGATCCACCCCTGCCTGATCCACCCCTGCCTGATCCACCCATGCCTGATCCAAACTTGAAGAAATCTGATCCAACCTGAAACAGAGGATGCCTCAACCAGTTTGCTTTATAAGTTGGCACAAACGATCCAGGTGGATTAGAATGTTGAGTTGTTGATCCACCCCTACCCCCAGATCCACGCCTATTAGGATCAACCCTGCCTGTCTGACCTGCGTTTGATCCTACGTTAGATCCGATTCCACTTAAGTTAGATCTACCAGTGTTGAATTCCTTCCTAACTGATCCACCTGCATTTAATTTGTCATAATGCGATCCACCAACTGACGGAAGAGGAATTTCTGATCCGCCTAGGTTACCTGATGGAGTTGAATTTGGATCTTCCCCAATATATGATCCACCAACTCTCGAAGGATGAACATTGGATCCACCTACAGTTGTAGTCGGTATCTCATTGCTTTGTGATCCAACAATGCTCGACGGATGAACTTTTGATCCAACACTCGGGCCTAATCCAACCATGATTGGAACCTCTCCAGTATGCGATCCACCATTTATCGAAGGGTGCACGTCAGATCCAACTACAGCTGATCCACCACCATTTGGTTTCTGCCCATGATACGATCCACCAGTTCTCGAAGGATGAATATTAGGTCCAGGATTATAGGATCCATCAATTTTCGGAGGGTGAATATTGGGACCTGATCCAGTATTAATCGGGCTCAGGTCAATATGTGATCCGCCAACTCTCGGAGGATGAACATTAGATCCACTTGGAATTGATCCCCCTACAACTGGTGCTACTCTGCCGTCTGGATTTCTGAGATCCATTCCACCTTGGTTAACAGATCCGTGAGGGTACTGGGATCCAGGAGCACTGTTACTCGTTCCACCTCTGTGCGGATCATTGTTGAATCGTCCTCCGTTTGATCCACTGTTGCCTCTTCCCTGCATATTGCTGAATGATCCACCTACATTGGATCCACTTGGTCTACCTGATCCACCTGTTCTTGGATCACTAACAGGCCTGGCTGGACTCGAATCACTGTCGATATTGATCCCGAAATCGAATACTCCACCGCTCCCTCCTCTTTCAGAACTACTGGAAGAAGCCGATCCGTCATATGTGTAGGATGGTCCCTGATTTCCCGATATGTGTGTAGTTGATCCACTCGTTCCATCCCTATGATGACCTGATCCAGATGCCTGCGTTTTGGGAGGTAGTCGTACTTCCTGATATTGTGTTTTTTTATGTCTTGATTCACGTTTCCTTGATCCATTAGGTAGTTCTGGTGATCCATTCAATCCCTCGCGATGATCCACTCCAACATTCTTCATTGGTATGATATATGTATATATTACATGATGAGGTTCTGAACTGGAAAACTGATTCGATCCATCCATGTCTGATGTAGTCAGGCGTTCCGCTCCCCAAAATGATCCATCCGTGGCTGATCCGTCATTATGGTAAGTCGGCCCAGTCACTCCATCATCAATATACTCAATATAACCATCAGCAAGCGGATTAGCACCATAATCCGATAATCCACCAAAGATCAATCCACTGTTTTGATTTGTTCCCGTCGTATTCAACCCAAGAGAATTACCATAATCATACTGCTGGACTAAATTGCCTTCTACTGGTATTTTCTGGTAATCGCCATCAATAAACTGATCCATATAGTGATCCGAAATACCCTGTGACCTAGTGAGACGTTGGTTTCCGTAATTCCCGACATTGGATCCACCCCTAGCTGATCCAGAAGCCTCGTCGATATTTTTAATGTTATTCCTTTGTCTAGTAGGATAATTGGCTTGAGGATAATAATTGCCAGTTCTAGCATTCGTTCCAGTGTTTGAACCCGAATTAGTGTAAGGATTTAAACCTGAATTAGTGTAAGGGTTTGAACCCGAATTAGTGTAAGGATTTGAACCTGAATTAGTGTAGGGATTTGAACCTGAATTAGTGTAATGATTTGAACCTGAATTAGTATAAGGATTTGAACCCAAATTAGTGTAGGGATTTGAACCCGAATTAGTGTAAGGATTTGAACCCGAAGTAGTGAAAGGATTTTGATGATCTCGTGAAATGATATGGTTCTGATTAGAATATGGGTCTGGATGCAACTTCTCTGTGGAATATACGGTAATCTGAGGAGGATGTAGGCCCCTATTATCGGCATACGTGGTGATTTGAATACCCGAGCCAGGATTACCAGTGCTAGAAGATACAACATTATGCCTCACCACCGATTTGAAGGGAAAATGACTCCTGTCAAACATAGAATCAAATGAATCGATAATGCCATTACCGCCAATACGACTACCACGACCAGTTTGTCTACCCCCAAAATTAGCCATCCCCAAATTCATGCTCGGAAAACCTTGATTCCATGGATTAAACCAGCTGGGTGAACCGAATAAACTACCGAATGAAGAGGGAAATACTGGCCTCCCTAGCTTCGGCATAGGGGGGAATGAGTTGGAGAAAAAGTCGTCAAAGTTGATGAAATGGGGGCTGCGTTTAGATAAGGACGATGGTGAGCCACGATTCCCTCTGTGTCCCTGGATGCCGGTGTAGAAGGACGAAGACACCTCTGCAAAATACAAGAAAGTCAGATAAAACTTCATTGGAATATATAAGATTTATTTTGTATTAATTTCACCACACCACCAAACACCTCCAATGAAATTAATGAAAGCATATATACGATCCACCGGGATTCGAACCTGGGTTATCACACACATGTTTTTGGACACCTTAACCATTACACCACCACCTTTTGGACTAAGCTCTTCCGGACCAAAGAAGGGGCCCGGCTGGCGAATGACCCTACCCTTCTCGCCAGCAGCGTCACCGTCGGGTCCCTTCTGCAGGTATACATAGGGGAACGGGGGAGTTCTGGTGGCCGAAGGGGTGAGGAGGCCCGCTACTAACACCCATACCAGCGCCAGGCACCACCACTGTAAAGAAAACAAAAGAAGGGTAGACGGTAGATTGAGTCAATTTATCTTCCTCTCTCTCTCTCTCTCTCTCTCTCGTCTGGTGGCCGAGGTGGGGGGGGGGGGGGGGGTGGTGGGGAGAGGAGGCCCGCTACTAACACCCAGACCAGCGCCAGGCACGACCACTGCAAGAAAAACAAAGATTATGACGCGGTTTAGCAGTTCATTTTCGCCATCCTTAGACGACTTTATTCAGCTTAAGAAGAATCTGTGGCGTCAGAGGTATAATTGAGTTGGTTTTGGACGCCTTAGTTACCTAGAGGTCCTTCGTAAGCTGCATAAAATCACCTAAATAAATTGATTAAACGTGTCATATTCCTGAACGGGTTAAGTTAGGTAAGCTAGATTAGGTTAGATTCGATTCGATTAGGTTATAATACATCGCCGAAATTTCATATGCATCTTTGAACCATGAAGCCAAAACTTTTATATCTCTTTGACTTTGACAGAAATGTAAATGGGTGTTTATTTATTTTGGCTCGTGAGTGTACACCGGCCTTTGGAATGTCGAGTGTGGAAGAAGGAATGCGAAGAGAAAATTACGTTGTTTCTCTCGTAGTCAATGATTCGAACTTAGCCGATTCGAAGCACCGTGAATTCGGAGGCACTAATTCGGTAATCCGGACAACGATTTTTTAGTATTCAGGGTGTTGTTTCCCTTTAATGCCACAAATAATTCGAATGTATACGTTTATAAGTGATGCATATTTTGTTCTCCTTTCTTTATATATGAATATATACATATTTATACCTGTATATTTCGAGCTAAATTCGTGTTCTTGTAAGTGTATGATTTGCTTCAGTTTTCTAGATTAAATATTTGCTTCGAAGCTTCAAAAGATATTATTCAAAATAATAGGTAAAGGCATTAACTACGCATGTTTAATTAATTTTGCAGGTAGTACAAATTTTGCAGTATGGTAAGCATATTTTAATTTACAAATAGATTAAAGTTTAACCTGACTTTGAAGGTTACTTGTTATTTAAGTCTATAGCAAACAAGTATATGATGTTTTGGATGCACGATATAATGTTTCGAAGCTTTCGACTCAATTCTCAAGGGATACATCTGGGTTGCGGTCAGCCACAATTCGCTATGCAATACGTAAGGTAGCGTATTGCTCTGTACCAACATGACAGACAATATTATATATGTAGAGATATAAGGAAACTATATAAATTTGACTGCCTCCAGAAGTGAGTGCAGCTAAATATTCCACTACTAAACCCGTATTGCATAATTTACTTTCTTTATTGCGCTAATCGATAACGTATTGTGGCAACACACACCAGTTTTGCTACGCACCAATACGCTGTCTTACGTAGCACATAGCAAATTGTGGCTAAACGCAGCCCTGATTGATCGTCTGCATAAAGAGTAGCATCAGCGTAGTGTGTGGATGTGTAGTGGAAGTGTTCGTTAGTGATTATACAAATTAAATTAACAGTAGTAAATAAATGAAACATATAATACATGGCGAACACTCTTAAAAAGTACATTTTCCCGAGAAGACAAACGAATTTAAGAAATGACTATACATGATTATTAATAGTGCTAAATTGGTGGAAAACAATAACCATTAACTAATTAAATAATAAACTTAATTTGCTGAAATGACAAACGTGATAAAAAACATATTAATAAAAAGACAACCAACGGGACATGTAAAGGAGTGTAGGGATTATTGTGTATCTTAATTGTGTGTGTGTGTGTTACAATCAAGAGACGAGCGCCAGTTAGTTAATTCCGACCCCTAATGAACTAAGTGTGAGTTAAGGGGAGGTATTTAGTTTGTTCCCTAGACCTCCACCAAGCTTAAAATTACACCCCCTTGACCTCCTTACAAGATATATTTGTACATTTTTCGGTAGAAAAATGTCCCGGACGAAGGCCGGTTCCTCTTATATGCCAGGCTCGCCAGGAAAAAATCGACACCATAATGGCATGAAAGGTCTTAAAATTGACAGAAAGGGAGCGAAAGTTCTTAAAATCGACCAAATAATGGGGCGAACGTCTTAAAATCTTAAAAGCAATCGGGCTAAACATGACGGAAAAAGGGGTCAAGAAAAAAATCCCTCAAGTGGAAATCTCCCCTTAAAGCCATGTGTATCATAAGCTCAATTATCTCTAAATGGACAACATAATTATAAACTAGCCTGCTGTAATATTGTGGTGTGAACAAGCAGTCATAACAGTTGGAGGGACTCATCGTTTTCAGTTTCACAAATTACGCATCAGGCTATTCTGGTTATAATTAAACTATAGTGATATAGAACAGCCAACCACCCAAATAAACTAACCTCCTCTCCAATGACCAATACCAGTGCAAAAATAAAGAACTCGAAATATAGCCAGGAAAAAAAAAAAAAAAAAAAAAAAAAAAAAAAAAAAAAAGGCCAACTCGTTAGAGCCGTGGAAAACGCTCCAGTGACCCCCCCCCCCTACCCCCAAGTTCATCCCTCATCTCTACTTGTGACGTCACTCGCTCGTCTCTTCTCAATTAGGTAAGCTTAACATTATTACTACATATATCATCAGAGGAATCGTACGAGTTAATCTTTGTGCAAGTAAATGGATCAGTTGCCATACAACTAAGGAAATCTGCTAACGGTACAATTAGTCCCACAAGTAGTTAGCACGGAGCTATATTAATTTTGCTATTGTAGTTAATGTATATGTCATTGTAGAAATGAAGACCTTCAATTTAGATTAGTTATCCATTGTGCTTGCCATTATATGCTCAAAATTAGCACACATAGCAAAAGGTAAGTAAGTGCTAGGTATATCTGTGCAATTGTATAGTTCCATATGTTCGTATTCTCTGTAGTATTTGCTGGCATAAGGATATACAGTGCTATTCTTTTATCAGTATTAATGCTAAGTTAGTATCATGTATATGGAAGGCAAGTTAAAATATGTATGTTTATTGTATTTGCTTGTAAAATAAACGTTACCAATTACATTATTATAGAGAAGATGTGAGCATCTTTGTGTGGTAACGTCTATTTTATATTCGTTCTCCTCTAGTTTTATTTGATCTTTTCTGTGTTAATGTTAAAGCGGAGAGAGAGAGAGAGAGAGAAGAGAGAGAGAGAGAGAGAGAGAGAGAGAGAGAGAGAGAGAGAGAGAGAGAGAGAGAGAGAGAGAGAGAGAGAGGGGGGGGGGGGGGGTGAGGTGGGATTGGGAGAGGAGAGGTGTGGGTGGGTGGGGCAAGATTTTTTTCTGCACGATAATTGTTTAGAACTGCAGAGAGAGAGAAAGCTGGTTGACAAGCAGTGGTCTATATCGAATATCAGGATGCCTCTTTTGTATTTCGAAACACACCCTAGACAAACTAACTTAATTAAATAAGTTGGCTTCGCGATTCAGTTTTCTTTTCTGGACACGACAATTTGCCTCGTATTTTTTAATAGAGTCAGATAATGCTATGGCTTACGTATATCTCTGCTTTTCCTTCAGGGTTGGATGGTTTCAGATCCTAATAGTAATGCAAGAATGCTCAAAGTATATGGGTTATACGGTTCGGTGAGCGTTATGATCTGGTTTGTTCAGCTGCTGTTGCCCTTCTTCTGTTCAGCTGCTGTTGCCCTTCTTCTGTTCAGCTGCTGTTGCCCTTCTTCTGTTCTTCCACAAAAATGTAGTGTTTATCTAAAGGAGAATAAAAAAAAAAAAAAAATTGCAAGGAAATGGTGCATTACATTCCTGCCTAAGCTAAATGAAATCGTCTAATAGTTATAAGTAAATAATGAAAAGGAAAGGGTTAATTCCATGTAATGCAAGAAGATTCCACTCATGTTTGCTACGGGCGAAGAATAAATATTTAAGTATATCAGTGTTGGCCTGGTAACTTAAATACATTGTTGTAGGCTATTAAGTCTCACTCGGGTATAACGTACTTGGAGTTTGTATTTAAGTACTATAGTTTGTGTCTATACTAAATTGCTTAAGTCTTTATATAGCACTGTTTGCCTGCATACTGTTGTTATTATTGCTAGTTAATCTTGCTATGTTGTATTTGAAAATAATGACATGTATGTTCCTGCAATTGCGTCGAGCCTATCTTTCAGTTTTGCTATCCATGGCTTCCATTTTATGTATGTTGATGTAAATGTGTGGGACCCACTTATCCAAGAAGGTTTCAAGTCAAGGTGGTTACATGCCAATATGGCCGCAATATAAATCGCCTCCGACCGAAAATACCAGCATCCTAACCAAATTAACACAATCAAACTTAGCCAAAAGCCAATAGTCTAACCTAGCCTCACGTAATCTACACTAAGGTTTGAGATATTTAGCATTGTGACCGTTCTCGTAGCATCAATTTAGAGGGCGACAATATGAAACTGCACTGAAAATTATCATGCTAAATACTATTGCAAGACAAAACATTCCCTTACCTTCATTTTGCTGTTGAGTCGAGTGTGTCTGCCTCTCCAATCCTATCCTTCCCTTTGCGTCCGAGCTTCTGTGTCTCCCGTGATTTCAAGTTTTGGGGTAAATGTTGATCCGACTCTCAAACATTATATATGTCTCTCTTCCATACTAATCATTCTGGAACGGTGTCTTTCGTAAACGTTCGTGCGCGTTATGTCAACAGAGAAGTGGATACCGTGAGCACAATATTCAGCTTACTAAAAGTCTGATATACACAGACTTTATCCTACATTGTCTATCTTTAGTTCTTCATATTTCTTTAACTTTTGTACGATTTAGGAAGAGTAGTATATTAGATATATATGATGCAGAGACATAGTAGTTTCATATTTGTCCGTTAGTTATTGAAAACTGCAAAATATCCGCCTACATAGTTAAGGGGAGATGGATGGTTTTTCTGGTCCCCATTCTCCTCGTGTTTAGTCCAATTAGTTTTCAGATTTGATGACGTTCGACCCATTAGTTTGTCGATTTTAATACCTTTCGCCCCATTTCTTTGCAAATATTAAGACTTTTCGTGTCACTTAGGTATCGTTTTCTTACCGGCGAGCGATAGCGAGCCTGTATTTTAAGAGGAACCGGCCTTCGGCCTGAACATTATTATATCGAAAAATGTACAAGTTTATCTTGGAGGGTCTTGGGCGGGTGTTTTTTTTTAAGTTCGATGGCGGTCTAGGTATGAATCTAAAAACAAATATTTAACAAAATACATAAATAAGGAAATAAACACGCCGATCCCACATAATATATATATATATATATATATATATATATATATATATATATATATATATATATATATATATTCCTGGCGAGCGAAAGCAAGCTTGTAATTTATGAGGAACTGGCCTTCGGTCATAACATTTTCTACCGAACAATGAACCAATTTATCTTGAAAGGGGGTCAAAGGAGTGAATTTTAAGCTTGATGGAGGTCTAGGGAACAAACTAAAAACAACACTTAACCATATATACCTTGTCACATTATCAACTTCTCCAGATCAACTTATAACTACTATTGCAACCGACTGCAATTTGCGTATCCTACCTCACCCTGTCTGCAAAGTTAATTACTTTTTCAACAGGGTCATTTCGACGTGTTATATTAGTTTCTAGTCATACGTGTATTTACACGAAGTTATGCAGCTTAGGAAGGATCTGTGGTAGTCAATTAGGATGATTGAGATAGTTTGAAGCCTTATTATGACCAGAGCTGAATAAAATCGTCTAATAATTGTCAGAATATGACGAAAAGGGCGTCACCTGTACTGAATGGGTTAATATTTTCTAAAGATTCCACTCTCGACTTTTTACATTGGTGTGATGCCAAGCACTGACCCCTAGATGTGGAAGACACCGCTCACTCTTTCGTTCCTCTTCCAGATTGTTGACATAATAGTCCCTCATGATATTGTTGACATAATAGTCCCTCATGATATTGTGAAATCTTTAAATGCTCCCTTTTTTTGCAATTTCAACATTCTTTTTTCCACACGCACACATGCAGATCCACATTTGACTCATGCACAAAACACACATACGCACACAGACAAATTATCTCTCTCTCTCTCTCTTTCTTTTCATTATTCAGTATCGCCAGCTTAAATTATCAGATACCCTTAATGCTTTTCTGTGTTCTGGCTTTTATTAGACGATTTTATTCAAATTAGGAAGGAGATATGGAAGTCAGAGGGTTGACCGAGATAGTCTGTACCCTTTTCATTCCCACAGATCCTGATTAAGCTGTGTGAAATCGTCTAATGATAGCCAAAATATACTGCTAAAAAGCATCGTATCCTCAAGGGGTTAGGGTACCTGAATAAGAAGGGTAACGTCCACTTGACTTATGGGCGCCATGTTGTTGCTACTCCCCCCGCTTCACCCCATAGCACACCATTAGTTAGGCACTTCATTTTACAGGTTATATACCCTCATGTTATTCTATCCACCGTACACCTTTGTTTTCTATTTCACAATCCATCAATGTATATCTCTCAGGGGACTTAAGGGGAGACATCCACTTGAGATTTTTTTTTTTCTGGACCCCTTTCTCCCGCATGTTAGCCCCATCGCATTTGAGTTTTTACGACGTCCGCCCTATTAGTTTGGCGATTTCAAGAACTTTCGCCCATTTTTGTCAATTTAAAGACCTTGCGTGACATTTGGGTGTCGATTTTTTCCTGGCGAGTTATAGCGAGCCTGTAATTTAAACGGAACCGGCCTTCGGCCAGAACATTTTTTTCCCGAAAAATGTACAAATTTATCTTGAAAGGGGGTCTAGGGGGTGTAATTTTAAGTTTGATGGAGTTCTAGGGAAGAAACTAAACACCTCCCCTTAAATCCCCGGGCGCCATATTGTTTCTGACTCCCAGGACCCCGTGTGTCGCTACTCTATCAATGAAGGCACTCTAGGGTAGTCTATCCATTTCGTGCGTGGTGTTGGGGATGCCATTATAACAAGCTTAATGATGTTACCACTTATTCAATGCCCTCCTTTATTCAGTGACATTTGGATTGTATTCTGAAACCTGAATGCTTAGTTATAGTTATTAGGACTTCAGAGACTATCAACCCTTCTGGATTATTAAGCCAGCACACTGTAAGTCAAGAATAGCGTCAGGACTGGAGCCCCCTTTTCACAGAACTCCATTTCCTTGACCTGAATGCCTAACTTCCTTTCCCTGGGTACTGCACACTTAAGGGCATAATCGGTTGGCATTAAAAAATCGAAGCTGTCCCGAACGAAATCGAATCGTCTCAGTAATTCCTTACCTAGTATATGTATCTCGTGGGTTCATTTAAGCAGTTCGAGGATTCAGAGAGGACTATGAAGTTTATCTTAGAGTGTACTAATTTATTCATACTGTGATGAACTAATATATAGGTATCAATAGGAGTACTGTTGCGTGTTCCGGAACCTCTAGATAATATATGAAAACACAATATATGAAAACACAATATATGAAAACACAATATATGAAAACACAATATATGAAAACACAATATATGAAAACACAATATATGAAAACACAATATATGAAAACACAATATATGAAAACACAATATATGAAAACACAATATATGAAAACACAATATATGAAAACACAATATATGAAAACACAAATGAAGCACACTGGAGAACCATTTTGATACACCACTTGAGGGGAGGTATTTAGTTTGTTCCCTAGACTTCCATCAATCTTAAAATGACACCCCCTAGACCCCCTTTCAAGATAAATGTGTACATTTTTCGGTAGAAAAATGTCCCGGCCGAAGGCCGATTCCTCTTAAATTACAGGCTCGCTATCGCTCGCCAGGAAAAAATCGACTCCTAAATGGCACGAAATTTCTTAAAATTGACAGAAATGGGGCGAACGTTCTTAAAATAATCCAACTAATGGGGTAAACGTCTTAAACTTTCAAAAGCAATGGGGCTAAACATGAGGGAGAAAGGGGTCCAGAAAAAAGTCCCTCAAATGGAAATCTCCCCTTAAGCCACAAATATCATATTAGTGGAATTCACTAGTTAAAGGCGGAGTAACACGAGCGCATTTTCTGGCAATTTTCGATGAGCAATTTTATCCTTGTACTATTTTGAGGCTATTTTGCATTGGGCTAGGAAACTAGAATGAAGGTAGATGATGTTAGGTGGCTGATTTCTGACAAAGCTTTCAATATGCAGCTTCGGCACTACAATTGCTCATAATAGTGGACGACGGAAAATTGCTCACGTGACATCACCTTAACCCTTTCACGCACATATGACGCAGAGGTTGCCAGATTAGCAATAGGAAATAGAGTTCTCTCACTCTTATAATTACCTCTCCAAAATTAGTGTTCTGCCCACAGCTAACTCAAAGACAACTGCAGTGGTTGAAGTAACTAAACTAAAGGTTTCTAAATACCCTTGATGGTAACAAAGGCTTTAAAGTATCCCCAATAGGCTCAACATCGCGTCATATGTCGGAGAGCGTTAACAGTCACCGTCTTGTTTTTATCCTTAAAAGTGGTTTAAGTATTTCCCAAGGCCAATTATTGGTTGATAAATTTACATAATTAATATAAACACCATACGGAGTAGAACACTTTATTAACCCGTTCAGTACCAGGGACGTCCTTTTCATCATATTCTGGCCACTTTTACAAGGTTGTATCCAACCTAGGAAATACCTCTAGCCATAATAAGGCTTCATGCTATCTGAACTAGCCCTTTTAACTACCACAGATCCTTCTTAAGCTGCATAATATCGTTTAAATATAGCTAGAATAAAATATAACACGTCGCTGGTATTCAAAGGGTTGCCAAATAATGGAGACAAACATAACTTATGTGAGCAGCTGTACACCAATATGGTAATGAATATTTATTAGGATTATTATAGAAGAAACACTTGATAATATTGTATTTATTCGAATCAACAAACTTATTTTAAAATATCATTATGTAACAGTTTAATATATGAATAATGACATGGGTAACAATGAAGAGTGATTAATACAAACAAAACTATTTAAACTGAAGATGTTAGATCAGCATTTGAATAATTAACTTTTGGGTCTTGTTCAAAAATGTTCATAGCTTAACCAATAGTGTCATTCCTGATCTATAGTATTCAACATAATAATGGTATGCATGGTTTACTGTATGGTAATTTAACCCTTAGAAGATAGGATTATGAATTTATTTTCTGTTTTCTGACTATTAAGCTATGGGTATAGCAGAGATCGCTCAGCTCCCACTCTGATAGATCAGTCAATCACCATATGACTAGAACCCAATCCTCTCAGCATCAGCTAGGAAAGGCCCTAGAAAGCCGCCTTTGGCGGGGGGATAGCTCCCCTATTTCAACTCCTTTCGGGGTTGGGCATCCGCCCTGTTCTTGATGTAATTGGATTCTCCAGCTAGGAATATTGCAGAATCATTTGAATAAGATGCATTTATATGATGGATGTTGATCTGATTTAATAAGTAGGGTCTTAATCCGTCTTGGTGGTGTAATGGCTAAGGTGTCTAAAAACTGGTGTGTGATAACCCAGGGTCGAATCCCGGTGGATCACATAATTATATGCTTTCATTAATTTCATTGGAGGGGTGGTTAAATTAATAAACAATAGATTATAACACAATAGTTATATATAATTATATACTGTATATATACCATATAATTATTATTATTATTATTTTTTTTTTGTGAATGAAGGAAACAAAAGGCGAAGTTTGATGCATTTAGTCCCATATTTTGTTCCCCATTTATTTGATACATCATTATTGCTATACCGTTTAACCCATTCAGTACCGGTGACGTCCTTTTTCATTATACTCTGGCAATTATTAGACGATTAAATTGAGCTTTCGAGGGACGTAGAGCAATGAAGAGGAGACAGACTATCTCAATTAACTCTATTAATTACCACAGATCCTTCCTAGGCTGCATGAAATCGTCTAAACCTTTGACTCCAAGTATAACCCTTTCAGTGTAGGTTCCATCCTTTTATATCTATTCTGGCTACTATTAAGCGATTTTATTCAGCTCGAAAAAGGCCTCCAGCAATTAACAGGTTTCGAGCTATTTCTCCCTTAACCCTTTCTGCTACCACAGATCCTTTTTAAGCCGCATCAAATCGTCTAACTATAACTAGATTATAATTAAATAGACGGTACAGAAAGGGTTAATAATTGTGTTCATCTTCTCATTCTTTCTTTATATTTTCTTAACTTTTTCCTCGTCGATTTTTTTGTCTTCGCCTTTAAGGGGGGGTCACCGTTTTTTTTTCTTCTCTCCTTTTCTCTCTTTCCCTGGCTTGTATCCATTCGGCCCCATTCAGCCAGCTGTTTTAAGACGTTTATCCCCATCCATGTATCGATTTCTTCCTGGCGAGCGATAAGCGAGACAGCATTGTATGCAGAAATCCGGCTTCGCCGGAGAAATTTTTCTATCGAAAAATTTAAAAATTTAGCTTGCTGTCAAAACAAAAATATATATATGGTGGCTCGCAACCGCTCGCCAGGAAAATATTGACACCTGGACGGGGGTAAACGTTTTGAAATAGTAGGCTGAATGGTGCCGAATGGATACAAGCCAAAGAGAGAGGGAGAGAAAGAGAGAAAAAGAAAGGTGGACAGGTTGGGTAGCTCGTATGTCCTTTCGTCGCAAGTCCTTTCGTCGCAAGTCCTTTCGCCCTCCACACGGGATTATTAACCCTTGCAGCCCGGGTGACGTCTTCTTCAGTTTAACCCGTACAGTACCAGGGACGTCCTTTTCATCATATTCTGGCAACTATTGGACAATTTTATTCAGCTTAGGAAGGACCTCTAGCAATAATAAAGCTTCAAACTATCTCGAACAACTCCTCTAACTACCACAGATCCTTCCTAAGCTGCATAATATCGTCTAAATATAGCTAGAATGCAACATACCACACGTCGCTGGTACTCAAAGGGTTAACGTGGCTACTATTACACGATCTTATTCAGTTGAAGGAGGACCTTTAGTCACTAAAAGGTTACAAATTGTATTAGTTAAACTTTTTAGCTGCCACAGATCCTCCCTAAAATGCATAAAGCCTAAACGTAGCTAGAATACGACATTTCCCTTTACTTTAGAGTTCATTTCCCTTTACTTCAGAGTTCATTTTGATCACACTATGACGTTGGTTTGGGCTGAGTTAGTTAGGGTAAGGATTTTTTGTTTAGGTTTGAATAAGTTAAGTTAGGTTAGGTTAGGTTCTCTTAGACTTTAGGTAAGGTAAGCTTTAAGAATAACCTATGCATATGGATAGGTTATGAAAGTTAGGCTTGGGAGTTCAGTTAAGTTAGCAAGGTTAGATCAAGTTGGCTTAGGCTAGGTGAAGTTGGATAATCTTACATTGGATTAGAGTATATTAGGATTAGATTAGGTTAGCTGGATTAAGTTAGATTGAATGTTTGAAGGTAAGATATAATGGCAACGCGAACTAGATAACTTTGGTTAGATTAGGTTAGGATTTATTAGGATTAAATTAGGGTTTATTTTGATTAAATACAAGGATTAGGAATCAAGATAAGTCGAAATAGGTTAGGTTGGACGGGAAAGAATCGCCTCCGAATGTGATCCATATGCTTCGGGGGGTTGGTGGAAAAGACTTGCGGACAATGAAAACCTCCGCCCCGGCAACTTATCCGTGGCTGCTGGAAGAGACATGGGATCCGCTGGTACCTGCGCCGGTGTGGTAGCCTTGGGTGGCTGGAGGTGGTGGATAAAAAAAAAAAAAATTAGTCCCTTTGTTCCAAATTAGTAGTCCAGGAATCGTGAACCCTAACCTCTGTAATTCAAAAAGGGCCAGAGAAAATTGGCTGTAAATGTCCACATCTCTGCCCTGGTTGACCCTTCCACTATGGTTGAAAATATAGCTCGATTACTCTAGTCGTTAATTGTGAATTATAGAGGTTAATGTTCAAGAGTTTTGGCTTACTTACTTGGAACAGGGTATTACTAGTCAGTCAGTCAGTCAGTAGCCAGCCCTTATTCCCACAAGGGGTAGGGAGGATCAGCAAGAGACACAAGAAAGGAAAAAGAGGTGACAGGAGAAGAAGACATAATATAACAGTTCGCCAACAAAAAGCAAGCACACAAGCATTCAGAAGCAACGATCACTCATCAGCCCCCGAAATCAATGGCTTCACCTTAGGTTTTATAAGTAAGAACATAATATAATATTAGCTCCAAGGTAGTTAATCTGACTACTTGAGGATTAGGACGCAGTTTAGCTGCTTATTTTGGCTATCATTAGACAATATAATTTAGTGTAGGAACAAAATCGGCTAATAGTAGCCAGAATAAAGTTAAAATTATGTCAATGGTATAGAAGGGGTTAGTATATCAAGTACGATCTTTTATACAAATACCAAACTGCTGCGCTCTCTCTCTCTCTCTCTCTCTCTCTCTCTCTCTCTCTCTCTCTCTCTCTCTCTCTCTTTCTCTCTCTTTCTCTCTCTCTCTCTCTCTCTCTCTCTCTGCGTTCAATCCTGGTGCCCTTATTACCAAAAAGATATAGACAAGCTAGAACGAGTTCAACCTAGAGTTACCAAAATGATACCTAGCCTAAAGAACAAACCATACGAGGAGCGTCTTAGAGAATTAAATCTATTGCCTTTAACCCAGCGCAGATTAAGAGGCGACTTCATTCAAGTGTTCAAAATCATCAAAGGCATCGACAATATGAACTGTAGTAAGTACTTCACTATCGACCAATCTAATTACACGCGGGGAAATGGTTGCAAAATTATCAGTAAATCTTTTAACTCGCACGAATCTAAGAATTTCTTCTTCAATCGAGTTGTCAACTTGTGGAATGGGCTTCCCCGAGACGAGACGTTATAGACTGCAGCACCGTTGATTCATTTAAACTTCACCTAGACAAATATCTTGCATCAAACCTGCGACTGATTGCCTTTGTAAATGAATAACTTTATTTTATCCCCCCTCAGTTACTAACCCATCTGTCCCCTACTAACTTCCTAATCCTGCCACGGACATTAGTTCCAGGGCAGTAGTTCCCTTTCCAATGTTCCCTTACCCACTCTAAACCACTGTTTGGACAATTGATCCTCAGTGTTTTGGAGGACAAGCAGCCTAGAAGGGTCACCAGACCTGTTGCTGCTTGATTTCCTTTGTACTCCTTTGTGCGCTCTCTCTCGCTCTCTCTCTCATTCTGACTCACTCACTCTCATTCTGACTCTTTCTCTCTCACTCACACTCTCATTCTGACTCTCTCTCTCTCTCTCTCACTCGCATACTCTCTCTCACACACACTCTCTCACTCTCTCTCTTTAGGTCTCACACACAAATTTGACAACTCACCAGACGAAGACCGCGTGCCCTCGTACATATCGCTCAGGACGCTGTTCTTCCCCTTGTAGGCTCCGTCCATGCCGAAACTGTAGCCGCCCATATCTAGAGGGGTACGCCACGGTTCATGGGTTAAGCATTAATAGAGGGAATTCACAGTTCATGGGTTAAGGGGAAGTCATTTATTTATTTATTTTGTTTTTATTTATTTATTTATTTTTTTTTGCTGGACCCCTTCTCCGTAATATTTAGCAGAATTAGTTATGAGATTTTATGACGTTCGCCTTGTTAGTTTGGCAATTGTAAGACCTTTCGCCCTATCTAGGTGTCAATTTATTCCTGGCGAGCGATAGCGAGCTTGAGTCTTAGGAGGGACCTTTGGCCAGTACATTGTTCTACTGGAAAATTTGCAAATGTATGTCATGGGGGTATTTTTTCATTTTGATATAGGTCTAGGGAGCTAACAAAAACAAATATATTTACTAGTAGTAATAACAAACAAATACACATATTATAATGTCCCCTTAAACATCGATAGAGGCAATTCGTACTTTATGCGCCACATATTTACTCAGGCACATACTTCATAGCTGGGGGTGGCCGACTCGAGACAGAGACCGAACATAAACAACATTTAAAGTTCCAATTCTTAGGGTTCGGAACATTTTCGCATTCCCTCGCCCCTTTCTCTGTCTCGTCTAGTAGGTGAATTTTACAAGGGTAGGAGGATTCCTAGCCACCCGCCCCCGGAAGGAAAAAAAGGATAGTGAAAGAGACGGACAGAAATGGCTAAGGTTGGGTAGAGGATGCCAAACTTCACTGTGGATAAGACCAGCCCTCATACAAGCCAGGTAGCAAAGCAAATATTTTGACTATGTGAATGCCTCGAAGCAAGGATGGGGACAGGGAAGTTGTAAGGGAGGTAGAGTAGATGAAAGTATCGGGGCTTGGGATGAGGAAGGGAGGGGGAGGAGCTAATGAAAGCGTCGGGGCTATACCCAACGGAAGAAATATGGTCGAAGTGAACGTTCCACACTTACCGGTATTTCCCCCCGTACCGCTACCATACCCCGGGTAGTTATATCCTACGTAGGGTCGTTGTAATTGTGGTTGTGGTTGGGAGGGGAAGTTGGTAGCCTCTCTCTTAAGGATGGCATGGTCCAGGTCACTCAAGCCAGGGTAGTCGGGGGCCTCACGTTTGACATAACCCACACCGGCCTTGTTGCTGGAACCGAACGAACCTGAACCGCGCATCATGCCCTGGGTCGCTGTGGAGGTAATTGTAATAGTAATGAAAATAATAATAGTAATAAGCATATATGTATATACCGGATATATATATATATATATATATATACCGGTATATATATGTACTGTACATATTCTATACTTGTGGCCGATCCATTATGACAAGTGGATGAATTAGGTGGAAGAGGAACACAGGAAAGATCTTGAATTATTTATTCCTTTTACGTTGCAGGCTCTGAAGATGGGTTCTGCGTAGCCCGAAACGTAATAGGAAGCAAGAATTCAAGCTCTTTCCTGTGTTTCCCTTACACCTAATATATTCTATACTATACTCGGTTTATTTTCAGGTGAAGGTAACTTGAATCCCTTCGCAGCTGATTTTGTCAATACTTAACCCTCTGAGTACCAGCGACGATTCAGACGATATTAGTCAGCTTAAGAAGGATATGTATTAGTTAAAAAGATCGGTTGAGATAGTTTGAAGCCTTATTATTGCTAGGGGTCCTTCCTAAGCTGAATGAAGTTGTCTAATAGTTGCCAGAATATGATAAAAGGAACGTCGCTGGTGCTGTATGGGTTAATGGGAAAATGTGTAAGTATCAAGTCTCTGCATCATGTAAATACCAAGTTATCATAATTAGCAATCTATTTCGCTTCAAAAGTCTTCATAAAACGGAGTAGTTAAGATGAAGACATGGCAATTTACCGTCAGCTAAAAAACAAAAAATGGTAATAAATAAATAAACTATGTGTACTTACTGCTACCAGCATTGCCCATGGGAGAGCCACCGCTCAAGCCAGGGGTATGTGTGTTGGCATAGTTCCGCTCTAGGAACATAGTGCCGGGATTGGTGGAGAACTGGGTATTTCCTGCACAAGAAATAGACGGGTAATCAGTCATATGTGAGATGATAACTATACTGCTAATGCTACTAATACCTGTAATGATAATGGTACGGTACTAAAACTACACATGCTAATGCAAATACCAATGATAATGCCAGTAATGATAATATATATAGTAATAATAATCATTATATTAATAATAAAACAAATTTAAAGTAATAATAATCAATAACAGCTTCATCAACGTAATTCATTAAATTATATTATATTAATATGATATTATATTAAATCATTTGTAATATTAAAGCGCTGAGTAATGCTGGTTTTTCGCATGTTCATATGCGCATGTGGTGCAGTAGTATTGTTTTATATAGATCCAGGGAGTCATCGTGCACTTGGGAAAAATAGTTGGGCATATTCCATACATTCTTTCCTAGGCCATGGGTGATTTACAATTTTGTCTTAAAATCATCAAACTAATGAGGGCGAATGTCTTAAGATCTCAAAACTTTTGGGAGTAGACGTGAGGGAGAAGGGGGATCCGAACTTTACAACCAAATACTTATACTCTGTTTCTTTTCATCTGCCGGTAGATTGAAACCCTTGGCAGCTAATGTTTCGATACTTAATGGAAAAATATGAGACCACTATGTCTCTGCATCATATTAAGACCAAGTGTATATAATTAGCACCATATTTCACTACAAAATCTTCAAAATAACTGAACAATCTGGATGGGAACTTTGCAATTTACCGTCAATTGAAAAGAAACAGAGTATGGGTATTAGGTTGTACAATTCGGGACCCCTTTCTCCCTCATGTCTAGCCCCATGAGTTTTTGAGATGTTTGGACATTGTAATATCTATATTCCTTGACTTACCAGCATGTGCTTTAAGTGGTCTTTGATTATAGCCGCTATACAGGTAGGGGTTATTATTGCCGTTGGGATAATGTAAGGCCACTGGATTAGGGTTGGCTACTGGGAAGGCCTCAGGGGTAGCTTCAGGATAAGGGTTAGGGTAGGGTAAGGCTTTAGGATAAGGATAAGGGTTAGGATAAGGCTCAGGGCCGGGATAAGGGTTAGGGTAGGGTAAGGCTGAGGTGATAGCCAAGACACCTGCTAGGATAGCCAGCACCCTCATCTGTTAACAAGAAAAATAAATGTATATATACATACATAAATTGATACTAATAAATGATTAAGTTATACACCAATATCTATATTAATTTTAATTCTCATTTAGGTATGGACGAGTATATAATTCAAACTTATTTTACAACTTAAAGCTATCTATGCTTAGGGTTAAGTATAGTTTGTTTATGTATTTATAATATGCATTATATATATATATATGTACAGTATATATATATATATTATTTCATTAATCGATTTTAGGAGTATAGTTGGTTGTTGTAAGGAACATAATAATTATATTATTATGAAGATGCTGGAGTTGTGAAAAAGATTAGTGTAACATTTGCACAGGTTGCGAATTTGTTTATAAATGTAAGCTTTCCAAATATGGCCAACGTGACATTATAATTATAACTAAGCTCAAATTTCCTAGACGGCATTTCCCCTCCCTTACCATATTTACAGTTGATTATGGACGATATTAGTAGGTCGAAACTTGGAGATGGGAGGTCGATTTAGGGGCCTATGTTGGGATCAAGTATTGTGAAGTTGATGTTTGAAGTCTTGAAGTCGATCTATGAAGCTTTATGTTGAAATATAATGTTTTGATGTTGGTGTTTGAAGTCCTGAAGTAGATTTATGAAGCTTTATGTTGAGTTCGAATATTCTGAAGTTGATGTTCGGAGTCTCGAAGTCGATTTATGAAGTCTTTAGAGTAGCTCCGGTGTCCTAGTTCGCTGCCTGAAGGGAATGTGTGTCCTGCTCACCGGCCGGGGAGTCAGTGAGCGACCCCATACACCTATAGGTCGGAGGTAGGGTTTGTGTTGATAATGTCCCAGGCTGTACCGACCTCCTAGACTGACTGTACCCCCTGTGTATTGCTCAACAGCCATAGTTTTGTTATTTATTTATAGCTATATATATGTATTTTTAAGGGGAGCTTTGGGCCCGGAGTGCAAAAGGGGCCCTTAAATTGATATAGGTCGTGTATGTAGGTACGAAATTATGAATGTTGTTGATACTTTGAGAACTGTTTACTCAGTAGGAAGTATATTATGGCTACGGAGGTTTAGCAACAGAGATTTCCCAACTATTTCACCATAGCAGTCTAGTTAGGGGTGATACGGGCCATAGGAGAAGGGGTCGTATCTTGCCTTCTCGTGTTTATGCTTAGTAAGTGGTCTTCGTGGGCCGGTTCCTCTATTTTCCATAACATATCATTAAGGAGAGGTGTTTGAGTTTTCTATGGACCCCCCTTCTCCCTCATGTTTAGCATTAGTTTTGACATTTTAAGACGCTCGCCCCATTATGTTGGTGATTTTGCAACTTATCATCCCATTTCGTTTGCCAATAATTTTATAACGTCGTTGGCAAGGAATAAACTATTACTATATTGGTCCATTTTGCCTCGCACTTCGTCGTAGCTTTAGGCATCTTTGAGTAACCAGCCCCTGGACCTTTGATGAGAGCGACACATAACCATTTACCAGTAAAAATGTATTTATTTATATATCTAGATAGATAGCTAACTAGATTGCTATGTGTCTATATAGATAGATAGCTATATAGATAGATAGATAGATAGATAGGGTGATCTTTATGGCTCTCATTTTCTCCCTAAAAGTTTTGTTCATACATCATAATTGTTCCAAGAATTGTTCAAATATTCCTGACCACGCATGCACCTATTATAAGCCATTATTATTTCGAGGACAGAATGCAGTGAAGTTTTTGAGTAGCTTTGCTAATGAAAATGATAATGAGTGAAATGCACATATATGCGTGTGTTTGAAAGGAATAGAAAATTATGTATTCCGTACATAGCATTAAGCCGGAGTCACACGAGCCGTTTTTCGAGCAATTTGTATGGGCAATTATGGTTTGGCAGCTTCAAATATTACACTTTATCAGAATTCAGCCGCCTAACATACTCTACCTTCAGTCTAGTTACCGATACCAGTGCAAAAAAGTCCCTAACTATAACGAAAATAAAATTGCTCATAGAAAATTGACGGAAAAATCGCTCGTGTGACAGCGGCTTTAGGGTGTTTCCTGTGCACTAGAATATAGAGGAATTGTGAATGAGAATGTATGTGCCAAAATTCAGGATATATTCATATGGATGATTCTAAGCATAACATTATTCTATAACAAAAAGCCTAAATCCCAACCGATAATATTTATGTTATAATATTTTAACATATTTTGTGTTTAATTTCATATGTATAAATAATAATAAATAATAATAATAAATCGTAGGTTTGTGCAGTATTCTTTAACTGTCTTCGTGGTGCAATGCATATGTGTGTTGATTTTCGGTGTGAGCGTCCTGGGTTCGAATACCCGGACTGCCACATGTGTTTGTTAATTTCATTAATCGAGTTTAGGAGTAAATTTGGTTAGTGTAGAGAACATAATAATTTATTGATTTTTTTTCTGGGACCTGAGCATCTTAGCTCTGGGGTCCCCAAATGGGCCTGGGTGTCTGGGGTTTCTCCTGGTCAACCAAGATGTGCGTGATTTTTTTTTTTTTTTTTGAGGGGGGGGGGGGGGGTCCCTGTTCGGGCTCTGTCTCGAGTCAGCCACCCTAAACAAATACAAATGGGGTATGTGCCAGAGTATTTTGATAAATAGATAGATCTATTTATTTATATTACCGGTATATATATATATTATACTGTATATATACTGTATATACAGTATATTATTTATTTATTTATTTATTTATTTATTTATTTATTTATTTAGTTGCGTTAATCCAATATATATTATAGCTACCTAATAACATATCCCACTAGCTATAGCCTTAACACCATGCCAACACCTGCTAAAGTGATGACATGATGGGGCTGTGTTGTGGTGGGACTCTATTGTATTATATTCCAACTGCGGAAAGGCAACCACGTCTGAGCCGTTACAATGTATGCAATGGAAAATAACGTTAAACCATTGTAATTATGTATGGACAATTGTCATACTCATCGAGACAGAGAAAGGGGCGAGGGAACACGAAAGTGGTCCCAGATCCTGAGAATTAGACCCATTTAATTTTGTTTCTGTTCGGGTTCTGTCTCGAGTCGGCCACCCCCCAGCAATGGGGTATGTGCTTGAGTATATACACATATGTATATATAATGCATGATTAGCCAAATGAACTTAGCATATGAATAATTGGAAGGGATTTTACACAAAGACATAAGCATAGTATTACATTTTATTCTAATGAGGAAGATATAGCAGTTCCTTGATGTTCGTCGTTCACACAGCCATCCTTTTCTTCCATTTTTTGCCTCCTCTTGCTCGTTATTCCTTGCTCCGTCCATATGATTTTCTCATCTTTAATATATTTTAGCTAAAATTTGACGATTTTATTCAGCTTAAAATCAAAGGGGAAATTAACCCTTTGAGTACCAGCGACGTGTGTTATGTTATGTGCTAACGATATTTAGACGATTTTACGTAGCTTAGGAAGGATCTGTGGTAGTTAAAAGGGTTGGTCGAGATATTTTGTAGTCTTTTTATTGCTATACATCTTTCCTAAACTAAATAAAATCGTCTAACAGTAGCCCAAATATCACAAGAAGGACGTCACCGGTTCTGAAGGGGTTAACATATTCTAACCCCCTTGAATAATATAGTCTATCCATTAAAATTATTCCAAAAGCTTAATCTCTCACTACTTGGTACTCGAAAAGAAGTAGAATAAACGAGCAAATTGTTCTATCATTTGGAAAGAGTCAGCCAGGGAGTAGGTATGTACATATATCCCAGACTTCTCTGTATCTCAAAAAGGCCTAAAGCAATCTGGCGGTAAATATCCACACCTATTTCCTGGTGGGCTCTTCCTAAATTATACAAACGTCAGCCCAATTGCTTTCATTCATTTCGAGTTATAAGAAGTTAAGGGGGGTCAAGATTGTTGCCAAGTTCGCTGGCGCTACCTATAGTTGCCAGAATATAACGCCAATGACGTCCCCGGTACCGAACGGGTTAACCGGACCTTCCGGCAGAGACCGACGAGCCGCCCATCCCCGCCTAGGTATGAACGCCCGTGGTACCTGGTGGAGAGAGAGAGAGAAATATATACAGGTGAAGTGATAAATTATAGATAATATATAAAGTTCGTTAAGGGGAGGTTTTTAGTTTGTTCCCTAGACCTCCATCAAGCTTAAAAAACACTCCCACTAATCCATCCTTCAAGATAAATTGGTACATTTTTCGGTAGAACAATTTCCCGGTCGAAGGCCGGTTCCTCTTAAATTACAAGCTCGCTTTCGCTCGGCAGGAAAAAATCGACACCAAAATGACACGAAAAGTCTTAATATTGACAAATAAATGGGGCGAAAGGTCTTAAAATCACCAAACTATTGGGCCAAACATCTTAAAATCTGAAAACTAATCTGGCTAAACCCATCCCCTCACCGGTGTGAAGGCCCATGGTACCTGGTGTAGAATGGGAGAGAGAAAAATATACAGGTTTAGTGATGGATTATGCAAAACATAATATACAGTATATACTCAGGCACATACCCCATTGCTGGGGGTGGCTGACACAAGACAGAGCCCGAACACAAACAAAATTTAAAGTTCCTATTCTCGTGGTCCGGGACCGCTTTCGCATTCTCTCGCCCGTTTCTCTCTCTCTCGTCGATTAGAAAAATTATACAAGGGGAGGAGGATTCCTATCCCCCTAGCAAAGCAGACCTACCAACCAAGCCCGACCCCGCTCAATATATAGATAAACGAGTTTATAAAGATCACTGCGGAAATAGGAAATATCGTATCAAAGATTTAGCAAGACAATGAATGAAAAGGAGCTAATTGGTGTAGGGTAAGAGAGAGAGAGAGAGAGAGAGAGAAATATACAGGTGCAGTGATACATTATAGGTAGTGTACCGTTAAATCGAAGTCCGTTAAATCGAGGGTTGTGTATAAAGGCTTAGGGTTAATACATGTCTTTACTTCTAGTTATAATCACTGACATTCAAATAATCACAAATATCTCTCTCTCTCTCTCTCTCTCTCTCTCTCTCTCTCTCTCTCTCTCTCTCTCTCTCTCTCTCTTTTCAAGCTAATACAATGCAGATCCTGAATCAAGCTGAATATAAGCCCCTCAAATCGCCCTTCGAGATAAATTTTTACCATTTTTCGAAGTCGCTATCACTCACCAGGAATATAAACAACAAATGAGTGGGGCTAAACATCTTTAACTTCTATGCTAAATTGAGCCGAAAAAAGTATAATTAAAGAGGGCGAACCGTCTCTGAAAATTTGGCGAAATGGAGGGAAACGTCTTGAAATTCCCATGCATCTTAAACTTCCATGCTAGATTGAGCCGAAAAAAGTATAATTAAAGAGGGCGAACCGTCTCTGAAAATTTGGATAAATGGAACGAAACGTCTTGAAATTCCCATATTCACCCGCCATAGTGTTTGTGCGCCCATAGAGGTCGCTTTCGACTTTATCCACTCCTTGGTAGGCTCCATCGAAGCCTAGATTGAAGCCCCTAAAAGCTGAATGTGGAGAAGGGTGGTAATATTTTTTTTTATTTTTTATTTTTTTTATTGTTCCTATGATTTTAAAAGCTGAAATAGGAGATGGGTGAACATATATATATTTTTTTAAATTGTTGCTATGATTTTAAAAGCTGAAATGAGAGTAAACATGGTTTAGTTTTATTGTTTTGATTTTATAAGCTGAAATGGGAGAAGGAAGTTGATCTAGGCTTTTTGTTAATTGTGTTTATGATTTTACAAGCTGAAATGGGAGATGGGAGTTAATCTTGTTTGTTTTTTTAATTGTTGTTGTGATTTAAAAAGCTGAAATGGAAGTAAATATTGTTTTATTTTATTTTATTGTTTTGATATTATAAGCTGCTGAAATGTGAAAGTGAGTGCTAATATTGGCTGTTTATAAGGTGAAATGGGGGATGGGAGTTAATATTGTCTTCGTTTAATTTGTTCCATGATTTATATATGTTTATTATACTATATTACTTTATGGTTTTAAATGTTGTTAATATAAATTTCGGCTATGATGTTTATATATACTGTATATATATATATATATATATATATATATATATATATATATATATATATATATATATATATATATATATATATATTCCTAATTAATGTATTTTATTACTTTTTGTGATATATATTATGCATTTTATGTTTTTTTTTAGCTTAGGAAGAACCTCTAGGAATCAAAGGAGTAATGCCTATCTTACTTTAACCTTCAGACTCCCACTGGCCTTCCTTAAGAGAATTCGTTTTTGTAGTTTGTTTTAGGTTTGCTCGCATCAAGTTAAATATATATATATATATATATATATATATATATATATATAATTATATATACTGTATATACCGGTATATATATATTTTTTTTTATGTGGTTGAGGGAGACAAAAGGCAAAACTGACTATGACGAGGCCTCCCCCAGAGTTAAAAGAGTGACAGGGCCAAAATCAAGTGACAGTCGAGCCAAAATGCCTGGACACACGAAGTTTGAAGCAATTTAAGTCATAGGATGAGGGAAATATGGATTCAGGGAGAGAGTTCCAGAGCTCAGCTGTTGAATAGAAGAAAGATTAAGAATAACGTTTCACTCTTGGGTTGGAGAGTTGTACAGAGTAGAGGTGGGATTGTGTTGCAAGACAGGTACTACGTGCTCTATGAAGAGGGGATGGTATACACTGAGAGAGCTCTAAGGAACGCTGATAATTGTGATAGCGGTAGAATAGTGAGAGAGATGCAACATTGCGGCGAAGAGAGAGAGACTGCAAAGAGTTGGTGAGTGGACGTGAGTTAATGAGACGGAAGGCTTTCTTTTCTACTTTGTTTAGAAGTGCTGTGTGAGAGGATCCTCCCCGCACGTGTGAACAATACTCAATACATGGACGCCCTGTGCCCCTGTACAGAGAAAGAAGTTGCGCAGAGGTAAAGAACCCCCGGAGGCGGTTGAGCACACCCAGCTTCTGGTAAGCTGTTTTAGTAAGAGTGGTAATATGATCTTTCCAAGAGAGTTCTGAAGAAAAAGATACACCAAGAATATTAAGAGACGATGAAGGGTTAATTTGTATGTTGTTGAAGAGTAGGTTATAGTTTTCTGGAAGGGGGCGACGAGTAAACAGATGGAAGAATTGAGTTTCGGAAGCATTGAGACATAACACACTGCATAGGTAACATGGCAAAGACTGGCAAAGTTTCTTTTAGTCATGGAAAAGGCTAAGGTAGGCCATTATCCAGCAATGGACTTCTAATTGCCAGTAATGAAAATTATGATTACGATGATGAAGAGGAGGATGACTATGCGGATGACGATGATGAGGAGGATGACGATGATGATGACTATGATGACGATGACTATGATGACGATGACTACGATGACGATGACTATGATGACTATGATGACTATGATGACGATGATAACGATGATGACGATCTCTTACCAGCTTGTCCTTTGGTGCCAGCGCCCCCAGGACCCTGTGGCATCATGGGAGTTTGACTGGTGTAGGGAGGTTGCTGGGGAATGTCAGGCGGTTGTTGTGGGTAGGTCGGTGGGGGCATGACAGCCGGTTGTTGTGGGTAGGTTGGTGGGGGCATGATAGCGGATTGTTGAGGGTAGGTCGGTGGGGGTATGACAGCTGGCTGTTGTGGGTAGGTCGGTGGGGGCATGACAGCCGGTTGTTGTGGGTAAATTGGTGGGGGCATGACAGCCGGCTGTTGTGGGAGGGTCGGTGGGGGCATGACAGCCGGTTGTTGTGGGTAGATCGGTTGGGGAAAGATGGGTTGAGAGAAAGGGGGATTGGGGATAGGCTGAGAGATGGAGGGGTCCTTGTATACAGGTTTAGAGACAGGGGGTTTGTGGTGGTGGTGGTGGTGGGGGTGCTTGGGGCCCTTGGGATTGTGGCCTTTGTGGTTGTGGCCTTTGTGGTTGTGGTTGTGGCCCTTACGGTTGTGGTTGTGGCCCTTACGGTTGTGGTTGTGGCCCTTACGGTTGTGGTTGTGGCCCTTACGGTTGTGGTTGTGGCCCTTACGGTTGTGCTTGTGGCCCTTACGGTTGTTGTTGTGGCCCTTACGGTTGTGGTTGTGGCCCATACGGTTGTGTCTCATGTGTAGGTTGTGGTGTCCATACGTCGGTTCGGCTTCGGGAATGGGGTAAGGTTTAGGATAAGGCGACGCTTCGGGCACAGGGCTAGGGTAAGAAAGCGCGTCAGGATGAGGATTGACATAAGGGTATGGGTCGGGATTAGGGTAAGGGAAGGCTTCAGGTTTCGGATATGGGGAAGGGTATTGCAGTGCTGAAGTGGCCCCCAGGATAGCCAGGACGACACTCACTCTCATCTAACCAGGAAATAGATCAAAGAAACATTTAGTAAATCAATAATTACTAAATCAAACATACGTTATAATCAGGGTGTCAAACCAGAGACGTGTTTTTTATATTGATTTCAGCTCCATTTAGACGATTTTGTGTAGCTTACGAAGGATGTATGGTCGCTAAATGAATTAATTGAGATAGTCTGTAGCCTTTTAATGGATAGATGCCCTTCCTAAGTTGAAATACAATCGCCTAATAGTTGCCAGAATATAATGAAAAGAGCGTCACCGGTACTGAATGGGTTAATCATCATTGCTTAATATATCGAGATAAATGTATGCTTCCCACTTCTTATAATGTTCTTATAAGTGATAAATGGGCCAAAACAAAGTAACTTCATGTATTGTTTCCTATATCTGTGCTAATAATCATTCCAATCTAAATATCTAATTATAAAAGTTTGACATCCTGATTATAATTACGATCAATTACAATCCAAGGAGCGGACTTGTGTGTTTTCCTGTTCTTTGGGACAACAAATAGAGGACGGAACAAATATAAAGACAAAACAAAGAAGGTCCAAGTGCCTAAAGGCATCCTCCATTCATACAATGTGTGTCACAATTGGACTTAAGGGGAGGCAGACCGTTTTTCTGGACTCCTTTCTCCCTAATGTTTAGCCCCACTAGTTTCGAGATTATAAGACGTTCGGCCCATTAATTTGGCGATTTTAACACCTTTTGCCCCATTTAGTTGTCATTTTTAAGATCTTTCGTGCCACTTAGGTGTCAATTATTTCCTGGCGAGCGATAGCGAGCCTGCAATTTTAAGAGGAACCGGCCTTCGGCCGGAAAATTTTCTACCAAAAAGTGTACAAATTTATCTTGAAGCGTGGTCTACCGGGTGTTTTTCTAAGCTTGATGGAGGTCTAGGGAGGACACAAAAACAATATGTGAATAAATGAATTGTGGGTTGTAGATATGTGGAAAGTAACTCCATGGAAGTTAATTCTAGACAGTAGAAGTTCTGGGGATAAATTAATTTTGATAAGCGGAAGTTCTACAGTGTGTGTGTGTGTGTGTGTGTGTGTGTGTGTGTGTGTGTGTGTGTGTGTGTGTGTGTGTGTGTGTGTGAACAGTGGTTGTGGATAGGTGGGGGTCATTTCTATAGTCATACCCAGGTAGGAAGCTGGTATTTTTGTATGCATGTATCACTGGTAGTAACAGTTTGAGGAGTAGGGCGCGTTTTAGCAGTTTGTTGTGGCTATCATTAGAAGATGTTATTTACGTTAGGCAGGATCTGTGAGAGTCAGGCATAATGGAGTTGGTTATGACACCTTAGATGATTCCTAGAAGTCCTTCCTAAACTGCACACAATCATCTAAGTATAGACAAAATATACTGCTATAATGCATCATAATCTTTATTACTGGGAATGACTTAAATATACAAATTGTCATTAACCCATTCTTTACCGGGATGTCTTTTTAGTTTTATTCTAGCTTTATTTAGACGATTTTGTGCAGTTTAAGAAGGATCTGTGGTAGTAAAAAAGGGTTAAGTGAGATAGTTCGAAGCCTTTAATTATTGGGGGCCCTTTCTAAACAGAATAAGATCGTCTAATAGTAGTCAGAATAAAGTTAAAAAGACGTCGCGGTACAGAAGGGGTTAAGCACATTTATATTACCATGAGTGCCATCGCAAGGTCTACGATCGGTCGGTCAAATGATGTGAAATCGGTAGTCTAGTGGTCAGAGGTCAATACATGGTGGCCGGTGCTTGATCGGTCGGTCGGGGCAGCCTGATTCGATCTATGGGGCTTGAGGTCGATGTCAGGAGGTGGTGTGGCCTGCACGGAGGTCTGGGTGTCAGTGAGAGACCCATAGAACGGTAGGTGGGAGGTCAGGTTCGTTTGGTTTATATCCCAGTCTGTGTCATCCCCAGGCTGTCTGTTCTCCTACGTGTTGCTTAACGTTATGCAGTGTTAAATGTGTATGAATATTCATATATCATGTCTCCTAAGGGAACCAAGACGCTCTGTACAATATTCATGGTAATCCTCCTGTGGTATTAGGTTATTGGAATATGTAATTTTAGCTTCAAATAATGTCTTGCATTTGAGTTCAATCCCACGCATTGAACTCAGATCCTAGAAAGTGAAGCATGTATGTAACGATATGAATTTACTAAAGGGTATGTAAATTTATGTATATGCAATTACAATTAATATGTATGCATGTATGGAATGAATTAGCATAAGGTTTCCTCTTGGTGAAACGCATACGTGTGTCAAAATTTCGAAAACACCGATTCCCTTCCTGACATTCGGAATCGTGGTCAGTCTTTCCTCACCGTGTTTAATATATGTCAGGATATATTGTGTTTCCTCTTCGCGGGCCTCTTCCATTCGCTGCAACAACATCTCATTATTTTTTCCCTTCTCTCTGGATGTGTGATCATTTTAGATATTCCGATCGCCCCTTTGGGAGCTAGGAAGCTGCTTGTGAAATTCAAGGCTAACTGGCACAGGGGTGGTATCTAGGGAACCCCCCTGATTCACTGGCACAGGGGTGGTATCTAGGGAACCCCCCTGATTCACTGGCACAGGGGTGGTATCTAGGGAACCCCCCTGATTCACTGGCACAGGGGTGGTATCTAGGAAACCCCCCTGATTCACTGGCACAGGGGTGGTATCTAGGAAATCCCCCTGATTCACTGGCACAGGGGTGGTATCTAGGGAACCCCCCTGATTCACTGGCACAGGGGTGGTATCTAGGGAACCCCCCTGATTCACTGGCACAGGGGTGGTATCTAGGAAACCCCCCTGATTCACTGGCACAGGGGTGGTATCTAGGAAATCCCCCTGATTCACTGGCACAGGGGTGGTATCTAGGGAACCCCCCTGATTCACTGGCACAGGGGTGGTATCTAGGAAATCCCCCTGATTCACTGGCACAGGGGTGGTATCTAGGGAACCCCCCTGATTCACTGGCACAGGGGTGGTATCTAGGGAACCCCCCTGATTCACTGGCACAGGGGTGGTATCGAGGGAACTCCCCTGATTCACTGGCACAGGGGTGGTATCTAGGGAACCCCCCTGATTCACTTTATTGGTTTGGAGCCTCACAAAATCAGCTAATTGTAACCAGTATTAGTGCTGTCCTTGTAACTATGTCCTGGCTACTATTAGACGATTATATTCAGTTTTACAAAGGGCCTCCACCAATTAAAAGGCTTGAACTATCTCACTTAACCCTTCTTACTACCACAGATCCTTCTTAACCCCTGTTGTACCGGTACTGTCCTTTTAACTTTATTCTACCTACCAATAGACGATTTTATTCAGTTTAAAAAAGGGCCTCCAGCAATTAAAGGGCTTCGAACTATCTCACTTAACCCTTTTGACTACCACAAATCCTTCTTAAACTGCAAAAAATCGTCTAAAAAACAAGGATAATACAATTATAAATACGTCGCCGGTACAGAACGGGTTAAAAACAAATTATGGCATATTTCTGGGGTAATAATTAAAGTGAATACATCATAGGCTTTATTTGTGTGTTGTTCATTATTATTGGTTGGCCAGAAATCGTGACTCCTAACCTATGTAACTCAGAAAGGGCTGGAGTAAATAGGCTGTAAATACCCACACCTATTCCCTGGCTGACTCTTCCCAAATGGTAGAAAAATTAGCTTGATTACTGTAGTCTTTTTTAGTTATATAAATGCTTTGGCCGACTTATAATGAATAGCCTATAGTTTGTGGAGTGTTGCTATCCATGTGCCAGTATTGAGTTAAGGGGAGTCACCTGTTTTTTTTTTCACCGACTCACTTTACTTCTAAACTCAATTAATGAAATCAACAAATTCACGTGGCACTCCAAAGACTAGAACCTAGGATAAATAAATAAATAAATAAATAAATAAATACATTAATTAATATACTAATAAATAACCCCTACCCCCTAACTCTCTTCTCTCATAATAAAGGCGGTGTCATACGAGCGCATTTTCCAGCAATTTTCGATGAGCAACTTTTCTTTTTGTCGTACTATTTTGAGGTTCATTAGCACTGGAATCGGAAACTAGATCGAAGATAAATTATGCTAAGGGGCCTGAGTTTCGATACCGCTTGAATTTTGAAGCTGCCAGATTACAATTGCTCGCACACCTCTGTTTCATTACTTGAGATACTTAACCGTTTCAAGCTCCAATACGCGTTTCTGTTCTGTTTTCTGGGGTACTATTAGACGATTTTATTCAGATTAGTAACGGTATATGGAAGTCAAAGGGTTGATTGAGATAGTATTTACCCTTTTAATACCCACAGATCCTTCCTAAGCTGCATAAAATCGTCTAATGATAGCCAAAATAAACTGCTAAAACGCGTCAGAGCTTCAAGGGGTTGATATAACAGGATTTTTGACGAAAACACTCATCCAGTTCATTAAATTTATTAGTGCTAATTATCATCCAGGAGGAATTATAAATCATTATGACACACAATTCATGATAATATAATATTATAATCATACGTGTAATTAATCTTTAGTTATTAATTGGGTAATGAAACTACCCAGATACAAAAAATTCTACCTTACTTTCATATTTAGGCATATACTTATACATTCATAAAAAGGACATTAATATTGTTTTAATTACATTGAAGCATTTATGTGTATACTGTATGTGCATTCCATCTACACAAAGCTATAATGTTATTCTATAACAAATATCAAATCAATTCAAATTGAAATATGCAAATTAATAGTATTAGTTATTAGGAAATTAAGTTAAGCAGCAAAATAGGAATAAACCAAAATATATGAAAGTTGTAATAGCATGTATGGTGTGTGTGTGTTTGTGTGTGTGTGTGTGTGTGTGTGTGTGTGTGTGTGTGTGTGTGTGTGTGTGTGTGTGTGTGTGTTTTTTTTTTGTATCTGTGTTTTATGTGTATATATGTGTGTGTGCGTGCGTGTGTGTGTGTGTGTGTATATGTGGATTTGTGTGTATGTATGTTTCTCTACGTGTCTATAGGTGTTGTGTGTGTGTGTGTGTGTGTGTGTGTGTGTGTGTGTGTGTGTGTGTGTGTGTGTGTGTGTGTGTGTGTGTATTGTTATATGCGGTTTAGGTGTATACAGTGTGTGTATATGTATGGATGTGTGTGTTTGTACATATGTGTGTGTATGTGTGTTTGTGCATGCGTGTGTATGTGTTTATATGTGTACATTTAACCAGCCGCCACATGGATAGTGCCGCTAGTACTCCCATGGCCTCGGAATTTGCCTTTTACGTCTGAAATTGAGGAAAACAATAAATAATAACAAATACACCTTCATTAATAGAAATGTACTGTATACGCTAGCTATATATATATATATATATGTATGTATGTATACATTTTTGGAAATCACATGTGTAATTGAGGGGGGGGGGTCTTTTTAAGTTTGGCGGATGTCTAGGGAGGAAACTGAAAATTTAAAAAAAATTACAAATTGACAAGATACATACTGTATATGAGGAAATAAGTACGCCCATCCCCTCTTAACCCCTTCAGCACCATATGACGCCTTCTTACCTCCTTTGATTCTGGCTAAAATTAAATAAGCATATGCAGTTTAAGAAGGACCTATGTTATTAAGTGGGTTTATTAAGATCGTATTGACTCATTTGAATCGTTGAGGTACATTACACAATAAAGAAAATCATCTGAAGCTAACCAAATGACGTCATGGTGGTGAGGGGGTTAGATAAAATATACCGAATGACAACTCCGATAAAAATATATAAAAAGGGGTAATAAAATATAATAAGTATATACTGTATATACAATAAATAAATAAAATAAGTGGTAATATATATATATATATATATATATATATATATATATATATATATATATATATATATATATATATAGAGAGAGAGAGAGAGAGAGAGAGAGAGTATATCTATCTATCTATCTATCTATACGAAAGGGGTAATAAACTCACTCGCATGGGCCAGAGTACTGTAGGGGTTGCTCTGGACATTGGAATGACCGGAGTAGTAACCGTGCAGTCCGTCGTTCGTAGCTCGGTAGGCTGTTGTAAGGGACGGTATATTACTTACGTATTGTGTATTATGTATTGTGTGTTATGTATTACGTATTGTGTATTATGTATTATGTATATATTTATTATGTACTGTATTATTTACGTACTGTGGGGGTTCGTCTTGATAGTTTGTTTAAGGGGGTTAACCTGCATTTGTTCTCTCCTTTTCTCTCTTTCTCTGGGTTGTATCGATTAGGCCCCATTCAGCCTACTGTTTTAAGACTTTTATCCCCATCCAGGTGTCAATTTCTTCCTGGCGAGCGATAGCGAGCCAGCATTGTATGGTGGAGAAGCCTGAGACAATTTTCTATCGAAAAATGTACAAATTTAACCTGCTCCCCAAAAAATGTTAAACAATATTCTGGCTCGCCATCGCTCGCCAGGAAAAAAACGACACCTGGATGGGAATAAACGTCTTAAAACAGTCGGCTGAATGGGCCCGAATGGATACAAGCCAAAGAGAGAGGGATAGAGAGACAAAACACGATGTGGGCCCCCTTAAGGGGACGGTCTACTATTGTTGTATTGTGTATTATGTAATGTTTATGTAATGTTTATGTAATGTTTATGTAATGTTTATGTAATGTTTATGTAATGTTTATGTAATGTATTATGTAATGTTTATGTAATGTTTATGTACATGGGTGTTAGTCTTTGTAGTCTGTTTAAGGGGACAGTATATATTATGTATGTAATATGTATTGTTTATGTTCTGTAGGGGGTCATCCAAGCTTCATAAAATCGATATTGGTTGATGGCCGCTTCCTAATGGGGCTAAACATGAGGGAAGAAAGAAATCCAGAATTAATCTATCTATTGCCTGACGCCGTGATCGCCGAAGGGGTAGCCACGAACGAAACGCCCCCATGCACCTCTGTCCCCAGTCAGTCGACGCCCATCCTCCCAGCCAGCACTGCCTTCACTCATATACTTCTTCACTCCATCCTTCCACCTCTCTCTCGGTTTACCTATCCCTCTCTGTCCTTCCACCTCGCTCTCTTACACCCTCTTAGTCATGCTCTCGCTCCCCATACGTTCCATATGGCCGAATCATCTCAAGGTGTTCCTTTTCACACTTTCCAGCACATCTAAGTCCACACCACACCTCTCTCTTACTTCCTCATTCGTCTGTCTATCCCTCCATGTAACTCCGCACGCACTTCTCAAGTAACTTATTTCTACCCCTCTCACTCTTGGTCTGAGTCCACCAACGTCCATTCTTCGCTCCCGTAAGTCAATGTCGGGATTAACACACTGCCACGCAAGGACTTCTTTACTTCCATACTGACCACCCTATTTCCTGTTACTGCTTTCAGCGTTCCTACAACCCTCTTCCCCTGTTGCACCCTCTCCCGCACTTCTTCATCCATACTACCATCTTTACTCAGCACACTGCCCCGATACTTAAATGAGCTGACACTCTCCATAGCCTGATCGTTCAACCTCACCTCACACTCTGTGGCTTCACCCCTTTCGAAGACCATAACCTTGCTCTTCCCCGCATTTACCTTCAGATTCCTTTTTCCGCACACTGTTCCAAACATATTTACCAGACCCTGCAACTCCCATTCACCATCGCTCATCAGAACTGTATCATCAGTAAACAGCAGTACAGGTAGCTTCCACTCGTTTCCTCCCTTATCAGAGATACACCAACATCCACCTCCCCTGAATATATTAGCATTATTTCGTTGCTGCAAGGATATACTGTCGCTGGTGTATTCTTCGGGCAATGTCAGTGGTACGAGAATATTTCGTTCATATTTGTTGTTTGTGATCGTTATACAAGTTACAAGTGAAATGATATACAAATTATGTGATATACAAATTACACGTTATAGAAATTACACGATAAACAAATTACATGATATACAAATTACACGATATATAGATTTTCACGATAAACAAATTACACGAAATTACATGATAAACAAATTACATGATATACAAATTACGTGATATACAAATTACACGATATAGAAATTACACAATAAACAAATTACATGATATACAAATTACACGATATACAAATTACACGATATACAAATTGCACGAAATTACATGATAAACAAATTAAATTATATACCAATTACATGATATACAAATGAGCTCACCTGCCTCCCCCCAGTTGCCATTGTAACTCCTCCTCTTCCTCCTCTCCTGACTTAGTTGCGGTTTGTAATGTTGCTTTGGTTTTGTGTTGTACAAATGGTATTGAACTGTGGAAGAGAGACGAAGGTATTCATTGTGTGGGTTTAATAGTATATATAACTTGTACACACTCTCTCTCTCTCTCTCTCTCTCTCTCTCTCTCTATTATGCACATATATATATATATATATATATATATATATATATGCTTGTGAGTGTGTGTGTGTACATATATCTACAGTATATATATATCTATCCATCTTACATTCATCATCAACTCTTCGTCCTAGAAGTTGAACATTATGAATCTAATGACTTATTCCCTACCTCACATTAGTTTTCCGGAAGTCTGTTTAACCCCTTCTGTACCGGGGACGTGTTTTTAATTTTATACTAGCTATATTTAGACGATAGTGTACAGTTTATGAAGGATCTGTGGTAGTAAAAATGGTTAAGTGATATAGTTCGAAGCCTGTTAATTACTGGTGGCTCTTTTTAAACTGAACAAAATCGTCTAATAGTAGCCAAAATAAAGATAAAAAGACGTCGCCGGTACAGAAGGGGTTAATTTTTTATGAAGGTTTCAAATTGCCTGTAAATGAATGATGCCGACTGGACTCCTCTACACCCTTACCTTGCGGGTCGGGACCTAACCCCGTTGACACACCTGAATATCCTCGAATTCCAGCAGCTTGTGGATCGAATTTTTTATCTGAAAAGAGAAGGTGGCATTTGATATAATCTCATTTATTTATTTCACTCCCAACGCCAAACACCTCCCAATGAAATTAATGGAAGCATGCGATATAACTGGGAACGAACCTAGGTTATCACATATAGTTCTTAAACACTCTAACCATTACACCATCAAGACAGTTAAAGGTTAAATACATGACTACGATTATATATTCATTTATCGAATAATGGATATATATATATATATATATATATATATATATATATATATATATATATATATATATATATATATATCCTTCTTGCATTCCTCATCAACTCTTTGCCAGTATAGATGAACCTTATGAATCGTCTTACTAATTCGTTAACTGATACTCATTTTTTTGGAGATCACTTAACATTATTCAAGGTTCTAAACGGTATGAGAATGAATGACCGCGACCCAACAAAAAATACACACTTACCGCCCGAGTCGCCTAAAAGTGGCTTTGACCTAACGTGAGGTCTTGGAAGTCTTCTACGCGGTGGGACGTAATTCATATCTGGGAAGGGAAAGTGGCATTTGATATATAGATAGATGGGTTCAGTTGCCCACAGTTTATATATATATATATATATATATATATATATATATATATATATATATATATATATATATATACCGGCTCGCCAGGACAAAAGTTTACACCTAAATGACACGAAAGAAAAAGGGCGAAAGGTCTTAAAATCGCCAAACTAATGGGCCGAACGATATATAATATGAAAACTAAAGGGGCTAAGCATGAGGGAGAAAGGTGTCCAGAAAAACAGACCATCTCCCCTTAAGGCCAAGATTAACCCCTTCAACACCATGACTCCTTTTTACCTTTGATTCTGGCAATTGGATGTTCCTGGCGAGCCATAGCGAACCTGTTACTTAGGAGAAACCGACCTTTGGCTGGGATTTTTTGCTATCGAAAACGTAGGCCTACACATACAGTATGCCTTAAAGGGGTATATATCTTGTGAGTGTTTTAATTTGCTTTAAGCTCGATGGAGGTCTAATGAGGAACTAAAACATAATATATTCATAGAAATAAAAATAAAGAAGCAAATATATATCCTCCACCCCCCCCCCCCCCCACACACACACACACACACTTAAGGGGAGGCAGACCGTTTTTCTTGACCCCCTTCTCCCTAATGTTTAGCCCCACTAGTTTTGAGATTATAAGACATTCGGCCAATTAGTTTGGCGATTTTAACACCTTTCGCTCCATTTCGTTGTTAATTTTAAGATCTTTCGTGCCATATACTGTAGGATGTGTAGGTGTCTATTTTTTCCTGGCGAGCGATAGCGAGCCTACAATTTTATGGGGAATCGGCCTTCGGCCGGGACATTTGTCTACCGAAAAATGTACAAATTTGTCTTGAAGGGGGGTCTAGGGGGTGTTTTTTCTAAGCTTGATGGAGGTGTAGCTCGGAAACTAAGAAAATATATGAATAAATGAAATAATAGACCAAACAAACGGCCAGCCTCCCCTGAACCCTCTCACGCATTTATGACGCAGAGGCTGCCAGATTAGCAATAAGAAATTGAGTTCTCTCCCTCTTATAATTACCTCTCCAAAATTAGTGTTCTGCCCACAGCTAACTCAAAGACAACTGCAGAGGTTGAAATAACTAAACTAAAGGTTTCTAAATACCCCTGATGGTAACAAAGGCTTTAATGTATCCCTAATAATAGGCTCAAAATCGCGTCATATGTCGGAGAGGGTTAACTTGTGAATCTAGCTAATTTCATAATTTTAGAACAAACAAATGTTCGCCAGTGTTTCAGAGTTAGTTAGTTAAAATAGAACTTCGAGGCTATCAACCCTAGTGGATTATTAAGCCAGCACACTGCAAGTCCAGAGATCTACCTTCCAAAATTGCCGGGACTTCAGCCGGTGTCACACAATCGCTTTTTCTGTCAATTTTCCATGAGGAAGTTTTTGCTCGTATTATTTCGGGACATTTTCTCACTGGTATCGGTAACTAGACTGAAGGTAGATTATGTTAGGCGGATGAATTCTGATAAAGTGTAATTTTTAAAGCTTCCAGACTATAATTGCCCGTAACAATTGCTCGAAAAAAGGCTCGTGTGACACCGACCTTCCCTGATATATAAAATTGCAATGATGACCTGAATAACATTACCTTTGAGCATTTGTTCGTAGACGATGGGTACATCTGGGAAAAGAGAAAATTATATATTATTAGTTAGACAATGACAATGAGTTTTACTGCATATATATATATATATATATATATATATATATATATATATATATATTTATTTATTTATCTACTTATTTATTTGTTTACTTATTTATAACTCACGTCATTAGGCCTTAACACTAAAAGGGTTAAAAACAAAGTCCATATTTACCTGGTAGTTCCATTGCACTTATTTTTGGATCGTCGGAGGTGCTCTGCATTTTCTTTAGCCGGGCTGGTGGGCAGAGAATCAAGAGCGTTAATGGGGCTAACCTCATTTGTTTTTCTTTCTCTCTCTGGGTTGTATTCATTCGGCCCCATTCAGCATACTGTTTTAGGACGTTTACCCCATCCATGTGTCGATTTATGCATACAATGCTGGGTTGCTATCGCTCGCCATTAAGAAATCGACACCTGGATGGGGATAAACGTCTTACAACACTAGGTAGAATGGGGCCGAATGGATACAAGCCAGAGTAAAGGAATAAAAACAGGTCACCCCCCTTAATACACACAGAACCGGGGACGTCCTTAGCATCATATTCTGGCAACTATTAGACGATTTTATTCAGCTTAGGGAGAATGTGTGGCCGCTAAAAGGATTAATCGAGATAGTGTGTAGCATTTTCATGGTTAGAGGTCCTTCCTAAGCTTATTAATATCATCTAATAGTGGCCAGAATATAATGAAAAGGACGTCGCCAGTACTGTGTGGGTTGATGATAATTATTTACTTACATACAGGTCATATATATCAATGAGTGAGCTAAGAATGAAAAGATTTAACAAATGCTATTATACATTAACATATAAATGCATAATGTAATTGGAGGATATATATATATATGTATATACAATACATATATATATATATATATATATATATATATATATATATATATATATATATATACAGTATATAATCATAGAATAACTTATTAACTTATTCATTTATTCATGTATTCATTATGATTGCCCTCTATAGGTTGTTACGTTATTTGCATTACAGTACTTTATCAAAGGGGGCAGGGGGCTAGGAATCCTTCCCCCATTGTATAGTTATCCTACTCAACGAGACAGAGATACGGGCGAGAAAACGCGAAAGTGGTCTCGGGCCCTGAGAATGGGAACTTTAAATGTTCTTTCTGGTCGGGCTCTGTCTCGTGTCGATCAGAATACTTACTGAGAGTGTACATCGCAGACAGGGTCCTTCGTAAAAACCGCTCATATTCTGTGGAGGGGAAAATGTAAGGATAATTAGTTCAGGGGGTACTACTCGGTTTTTCTGGACCTCCTTCTCCCTCGTGTTTAGCATATTAGATTTGAGATTTTAAGACGTTCCTTCCATTAGTTTGATGATTTTAATACCTTTCGCCCCATTTCGTTGTCAATTTCAAGACCTTTCGTGCCATTTAGATGTCGATTGTTTCCTGGTGAGCGAGAGCGAGCCTGTAATTTCAAGAGAAATCGGCCTTCGGCCGGAACATTTTCTATCGAAAAATGTACAAATTTATATTGAAGGGGGGTCTAGGGGGTGTTTTTTTTAAGCTTGATGGAAGTCTAGCGAGGAAACTAAAAATTAAATGAATACATTAATTAATTAGCCAAAAAATCAAGCACTAGCCCCTTAAGGGGAGAATTTTAGTTTGCTTCCTAGACCCCCCATCAAGCTTTACAAAAATACCCCTAGGACCCCCCTTTGAAAATACCCCCAGGACCCCCCTTTGAAAATACCCCCAGGACCCCCCTTTGAAAATACCCCCAGGACCCCCCTTTGAAAATAAATCGCCACACTAACGGAACGATTGTCGAAAAATCTCAAACTATTATGCTAAACATGAGGGAGAAGGGGGTCCAGAAAGAGCAACTACCTATTGTTACAAATGCACAATTACACAAGGGGAGGTGTGGTGGAGTGGTCATGCCACTGAACTGGTAATCCAATGGTCCCGGGTTCGAATCCCGATGTATCAATGGGAAGATATTATTGGGATGGAATTTGTGCTGTACCTAGTATCAGTGCATTACTAAAAAGCCCACCGAAACACCCAAAAAATACCCTTATTTTTCCCTGATTAAATAGCATTGTATGAATATTCCCATATTCAAAATATGCTACAGGGGGGCAATGCCTAGTGAGTTAATTGCTCAATAGGTGGCATTCTGAGAGTGAGGGTCCGAGTCTAAGGGATGAGACAGTGAAGCACTGGGGCGAGGAAGCTTCAGAGATGGGGCTGCCGTGGGTGGGCAACCGGGCCCCCTTGCATCTTGCGAAGGCAAGATAGCGGGGGCCTGGTTGTATCTCAAAGTGCTTCACATGTCTCACTCCCTAGACTGGAACGAGACCTCACGAGCTTCGCCGTAAATTGCCCGTGAGGGAGTAGTTGGAATATAGAAGAAGAAAACACACACACATACACACTTACTTAGAGGTCGTAGTACCCCCATCTGACGTCGGCCATACTCTTTATCTGGAAATAGAGAATGATATGTAGTAATGAATATGTAAATAGTATATTGTAGACAGATAGATAGGTGGATAGATGAAGCGTAATTTTGTACATGAACAAAATTAGACATATATACAGCATATACAGTATATATATATACAGGTATATACATATAGAGAGGGAGAGAGATAGATAGATAGATAGATAGATACATTATATATAAATATATATAGATAGATATGTAGACAGATAGGTAGATAGGATAGATAGATAAATTTGTAAACAAACTGTACACATTTATCTTGAGGGGAGGTTTAGGGTGGTGTATTTCGAAGCTTGATGGAGGTCTATCGAGGAAACTCAAACATATATTAATAAATAAATATATCAACCAATAACCAAGCACTACCCCTTAAGTCAATGTAATAGTGTACTGTTTTAGTAATAATTCTATAAGACATACCCGTAGTATGTTTGATCCTTGCTTCCGCCACCATCACCACCACCACCATCACCATCATCATCATCATCACCACTCGCTGAAATATAATGAACGGAAATAATGCAACAACAAAAGGGACTGGGGTTCTCGAAAAGGGGCTCCATATATCCTTCCTAAGCTTCATAAAATCGTCTAAATGCAGTTGTAAAAACAAAATACGTCGCTGGTACAGAAGGGATTAAAGATGTAGTATTATAGACATTTAATTACCCTTCAATAACCAAATATTATGTATATTACTTACCATTTTAGCGGAGATCTTGGTTGGCGCCGAAGGAAGGGTTTTCAATTCACTTCTAAAATATTTCAGAAAAAAAAGTAATAATTAAATTTGTAATAATTCAACAAACTAGTATGTATAATATATATTCTGGTTTACTTGGGCATATTTTGTTGTTTTTATGTCTTAATTGTGTGTGTGTATTAAATTCTTCTTAAGCTCAATAGATCCGTATAGATTAGGAAGAACCTCTAGGGAACTACATTAGTATATCAACACAGAGTAACGAAGTCCAGCATAAACTGACTAATAATCGTTTGGGGATAATTGTAATATAATATAATCTATAGGCACCTTCTTGAGAGAGAAAGCTGTGTATATTTGTAACCATAGTCCATTCACTAGAGGTAGACTAGAAATCATGACTCCGAACCACTGGAGCTCAACATACGACTTGAGAAATCGAGCAATCATTTACACCATTTGGAAAGAGTCAGCCAGGGATTAGGTGTAGAAATGTACAGCCCATTTGCTCTGGCCCATTTTGAGTTACAGAGCTCAGGGGTCACGATTTCTGGCCTACTTAAAAGGAATAGATTATAAGTTGTGTGTTATTGTTGTTGTTGTTGTTGTTGTTGTTGTTGTTTTGTGTTTGTTTTGTTTTTTGTGTGAAATTGACTTTGTTTTCTATTTTCAGGTATGTACACTCAAAGCCAAAATTTGTCCGGCAGTTAACATAATCAACTTTAATTTTCTCTGTAAATGAAGTACGATATTTGTTCTTAACCCCTTAACGATTATGACGCATTTTGACCATTTATGCTGGCTATCATTAGACGAGTGTATACAGTTTAGGAAGGATCTCTAGAAATTAAAAGGGTAAGGACCATCTCGATTAAGCCCCCAATTTGCATAGACCCTTCCTAATCTGAATAAAATCATCAATGATAGCCATAAATTTAAAATATAATTGCGTTCTCATATCTTGTAGGAGTAATAATATACAAGAACGAAGGTTGTCCATCTATGTTTGTTACCTCGCCTGTTGCTGACGTATTCTTTGCTATAATCACTGAGAGAATTAAAGTGTGATTTGTGCTAACTGAGGACAAGGTGGCTGAGTGGTTACCGTCCTGGCCTGCCCTTCTTGCCTGCTTGGGATCCTTCGTCGAGGTGCGAGAGAACCTGCCGAGGTAAGTTCTTATGTACAGTTTATATACCATTACTTTGTTGATGATATGTATGTGTGTGTGTGTGTGTGTGTATGTGTATGCATATCCTTTCGTTAATGTTGCTGTTGCTATAGGTATGTGTGTGTGTGTGTATATGTATATATATATGTGTGTGTGTGTGCGCACATGTGTGTGTGTATTCACAGTTTATGTAACCCTATTACTGATGTTGCTGTAGTTATTGTTGTGTGTGTGTGTGTGTGTGTGTGTGTGTGTGTGCGTGTGCGTGTGGGTGTGGGTGTGTGGGCGTGTGTGTATGTGGTGGGGTTGGGTAGGGGGGGTCAAGACTGGTATAATAAGCGTTTGAACAACTCTCCGTGATATGAATAATTTATCTTAGTTACATCGACATATTACGTTCATTATAGCGTGGTTTACAAATATTACAATGTGTATATATTGTTTACATCTCGTTACGGCTTTTATTGTGTCTCTAAGGGAACCCACCTCGCTTTTTTTCTCTTTCTCTCCCTCTCTCTTTGGCTTGTATCCATTCGGCCCCATCCAGCCTACTGTTTTAAGTCGTTTACCCCCATCCAGGTGTCAATATTTTCCTGGCGAGCGGTAGCGAGCCAGCATATATATATTTTTGTTTTGACAGCAAGCTAAATTTGTACATTTCTCGATAGAAAAATTTCTCCGGCGAAGCCGGATTTCTCCATATACTGATGGCTGGCTATCGCTCGCCAGGAAAAAATCGACACCTGGATGGGGATAAACGTCTTAAAACAGTTGGCTGAATGGGGCCGAATGGATACCAGCCAGGAAAAGAGAGGAAATGGGAGAAAGATAAAAAAAAAACGGTGACCCCCCTTAACATTGCTTCATATAAACTTGGTGCTTGTAAATATATCTTGCTTCGAGGGTTGTGGTGGTTATTATCGAAGTGTTTATATATTCAGATTGCAATTATCCGTCGGTCTGTTTAGGCGGTGTCATACGAGCGAGTTTTCCGTCAATTTGTATGGGCAATTGTAGTCTGGCACCTTTAAAATTTACGTCCTGTACGAATTTAACTTGTATTTGTATTTTGTGTTCATTGTTTTCGGTTGTGTTGTCCCTATTCTGGCTCTGTCTTGAGTCGGCTCATTATTTTTGTTCTCAGGCTTTGTAATAATAGGCATTTATACTTAACCTGCTGTACACCTGCAGAACCATATCTTTATAAGCCAAATTATTCATATAAAACTCTTGGTTAAGTTATAAATATAAGAGTATTTGGGATTTAGTTTTCATACTAAATACAATACCCGTTTTATTACGTAAGAGGATGATAAAATAAACACCTATTTTCTCTTGCATCAAAACACACTAATGGTTTATTCTACATAGTTATAACAGATAAACTACATACACGTTTACCTTATAATTAGTACATTCTACATAGTTATAACGGATAAACTACATACACGTTTACCTTATACAGTGAGTAGTACATTCGATCATTGTAACTGTGAATGACCATGAATGTAAAATAAATATACATAACTGGAAAAATAAGTCTTCTAGGGAGTAAATAATGAAGATCTATAATTCTCCACTATATTCTGATTAGTAAGATTATAATAATATTCGAATTCCTGTCCCAAAATGATTAGATCGGTATAACTGGCCTAGGTTCGTATAAGTATAAGTAGGTATAAGTATTTTCACCAAACTTATTATCCATTACATGCCACCTATGAGCTTGCGAAATGGGTATAAATGGGTATAAGGAGGTATACGTATAACTAGGTATAAGTATTGCCACCAACTCTATCATCCAGTACATGCTGCCTATGAGCTCACACGATAGGTAAGCTACTGTATATAAGAGTATTTAACCGGTAACACATAGCTTCTCTAAAAGTATTACATATCATAAACATATGCAAATGCCAACAGTTCTACCTGATACACCGCTAGATATCATTATGTATTTGATATATGTATGGACATAAAAATGGCAAGTCAGACATAGGCCGGCAGACATTTCCTATCATTTAGATTATCAAATTATATTATAGATTTTGCAGCATCCATCCCCATACACAGCCAAAATACTAAGTAATATTATCTCTGCAAAAGCTAGAACAATTTAATGTTGTCCATAGATATGTTGTCTGACTAAATATTGTATTTAAAAACTCCCTAGATATCGCCTCTCTGATAGAGTATAATGTGTTGAAACGTTGAAAAATGGGTTATAGCGATTGTTTATCGTTCAAAATCTGCGGAACTTTTTTTATTTTGGCTATGAAGTTTCTGTATATGATAAGAAGATTAGTAGCATTAATTTGCGTTTCTCTCTCTCTCTCCGTCTACTACACGTCTTGGATATATTTCATATTTATACACATTAAAGGTTATATAATATTTCGTAAGTGAATGTTTGTTGATGGCCTTTCCCTAATATGTGAGAATATTACTTACCAATTTGCATATAGATCCTGTAATTGCAATTATACATGAATCCAATACAATACGTAAAGGATATACTGTACACATTACATATTCATAGTATTGCTATTGGCTCATGCAATATTTAAAGATTATGAATACTGGTGGATAAGCGCCCATACTTTATATAATTATCAACTAATAGTTTCTGTGTTCCTCCATCTTAAGTTCTGGTCTCCATATTCACTGTTTCTGCTATTTTCCTCCAAGACATCATCTTTCACTTGTTTACTTTTTGTTTCTTTAAGATGTGGCTCCGTTACTTTATATCAGCTAATATGTTTTTAAGTTTATATTTTTCATGTTTCAATGTTTCATCTATATTCCTCCAAGACATTTTTCATAATCTTTCTATTTTCTTCGACTTGGCTAATAAAGACTCACCCTTCCCCTTGTCCTTCCTAGCTTACTTTCTTTCTCCCACATCCTTTCTGACTCGTCCTCCCAATTGTTCTTTCTTGCCTTTCGCTTATCGTCACTTTCTTTCTCTTCCTCTTCGCTAGCTGCCGAATCTTCTTTAGAGTTATCCTCGCCATCTTCACTCCTATCGCCTTCTTCTTGTGAGGGTTCTTCACTTTCCTCGCTATCTCCTTCTTCTTTGGTTGATTCCTCACTGGTTTCTTTGGATTCCTTACTGTCTTCTTCTGTCTCACCCTCACTGGTCCCTGAATCACCGTCTTCCTTATCTTCCACTGGTTCTTCCTTCTCAGGTTTGTCTTCACCGTCTTTATCACTTTCTTCCTCGTCGTTCTTCGCTCCTGAATCAACCTTGACCTCTTCTCCTTCGCTAGCTTTCTCGGAGGCTTCATCACTCTCGCTCGCTTCACCACCATCAGCGTCATCGATCTTAGCTCCTGATTTGGCCTCAACTTCTTTTCCATCCTCCTCAGAATCTTCGTCTTCTTTGCTTTTGGAGCCGTTCTCTTTGGAAGCGCTCTCTTCTGAAGCAGGTTCTTCCTTGCCCTTGTCCTCTACCTCTTGGTCTTCTGTGTTGCTTTCTTTGGACTCACTATCTTCTGGGGAACCATCTTTGCTCTCTTCACTTGTGCCACCTTCATCTGTGTTCTCCTCGTCTGTGCCATCTTTATCTTTGCTGTCTTTGTCGTCCTTGTCTGCGCTATCTTGATCTTTGCTATCTTCTCCTGCGCCAGCTTTATCTTCTTTGTCTTTACTTTCTTCGTCTGCTCCATCTTTATCTTTGGTATCCTTACTTTCTTCGGCTTTGTTGTCTTTGCCCTCAGCCGTATCTTTACCATCTCCGCCTACTTCGTCTTCAACGGCTTCTGCACTATCTTTTACCTCAATCCCTCCTCCCACCCGAACACCTCCATTCATACTCAAGTCTCGGTCCTCATCCATGTTCAGCAGGAGTTCGGGAATGTCGTCTCGGAATAGGCTGTAAATTTTTCGCTGCTGTCGAAAATGGCCCCTTCTTCCAGGAACGTAATCATATTCACCTCCGTCTTTCGAGTTGTACTTGTCCTCTTCTGCTATATCTTCCACGAGTCTCAAAGCCCTAGCCTCTTTTTCGTGTCCTTCGACGTCGCTCTCATATTCAGACTCGATCTCTTCAGCTCTGTCTTCTATAATGGTGTCGTCATCTTTCATAGCTCTCTCGACTCTTTTAATTTCTCTATTATCTGTATCTTCTGTGTCATATTCATAGCTATCATCATCCACTTTATCTAGTATAACCTTCGACTTTCTTCCTCTTTCACTTTCATCTTCCCAATCATCATCCCTGAAATATTCTTCATCCTGGTAGTTTTCTCCACGCCATTTTTCCCTTCTCTCTTGGCCTATTGTGTCCTCTCTATCTTCATCATATTCTCTCGTATTACTTAATGACTCGGCTCTCTCTAACTCTCCCATCCCGTCATCCGGAGTCTCATCTTTATCACTTTCCCAAATTGTGTCTTCCATATCTCCTTCTCCACCTACAACCTTCTCAAAGTCATCTATGTCTTCGTCTGTGCTTTCATCTGTCATACGTTCCTCGCTCAGGAGCTCATACTCCTCAGCCTTATCTGAAAAATCGTCGACAACCTGTCGCTGATTCCGCATTATTCCTTTCCTCATCTTATTTCTGTCCTCATCAAGTCGCCTGTTGCTTTCAGTGTATTCACCTGAGAAGACCTTAGCTAGGGTGTCCAGGAACTCAGCCCCTTGCTTCATACCCTTCCTCCCTTGGTGCAGCCTTAGTGCCCCTGGGTCAAAGAGAGCAGGGATAAACACATCAAAGTTGGTGCTTGAAGGGAAGTACGCATGGTCCATGTTGTTCCTTGGGGCTTCAAATGTGCTGTCGAGGGAGTTCAGGTTCTCCAAGCCATCGGTGTATTTAGCATCTCGTTCACTGATCTTCGAGGTCTTGTTTATTTGGGGTTCAGGTTGGATGACATCAGGGAGAAGAGTGGTGGGATATGATAGATCACTGGAGCCTCCTTTTTCAATCAGGGTATCTATTTTGTAATCCATTGAAGTGCTGGCTTCCTTAGAGCTATTCGATTTCTCTCCATTAATGATCGATGTAGAGTTCGATGTAGGCACTTCAGATCTGATTGCACCGGTTTCTCCAATATCCGATAAATCTGCAGGGTTTGGTATTTCCGACCTTCTACCTGACAAGGGCGCACCATCAAGGATTTCAACGTATTCAATGACGCTCTCATTTTTTCTTTGATAACTTGTGCCTACTTGGTTAACCGATTCATTTTGTAGCTTTGGGTCAGCGTGTAATGATGGTGGCATTTGTGTGTCCTTTGGCTCATCTAATCCATATGTTCCATTCACCCTTTCTGTTTTATTAGTCAAAGGCTCTTCTTCATTTTTTATCTGTCCAATCAAGTAATCCATATATTCCTCATCAATTTGCTCTTGCTTGTCGCTAATATTTTTGGCATTGCTCACAACTGATAATAGTTCATCTTCATCTGTTTTCTCTACTGGTTTGCTTTGATTCATTGATTGTTCCATATCAAGAGAGGTACTAAGCAATTCCTCTGAGTCTACAATACCGGCTATTTCTTTAGAAAATGCCTCTTCTTCATGACTGTCATTTGTTTTGTTGCTAGATGGTTTCATTTCCAACTCTTCCTCTGAATTGCTCTCTGTTTTTGTTTCTGTGTTACTATCACTTTCGACAAATGTTATGTTATCCTCCTCCCTTACTTTCTCCAGTCGAAGCGAAGAGTTTAGCTTTTCTTCTGCACCGATCCCTCCTTCACTGTCTGTACTGATCTTTAGTGTATCTCCTTCTATTTCATGTTCTTCCTCTTTCTTATCCATCGGTGACTTTATGGTTTCCATGTCTATCGGTTCATGGAGGGGTTTCTTCTCGGTTAGGACAGATTCCCTTTTCACCGCATTCTTGCCACCTTTGAATTTCTTGTGTTTCTTTGGCTTTTGCATCCCAAAATCAATGTTCGTGTCGTTGATGAGAAGAATGGGTAGGCCCAAGTCCAGCCCTAGTGATTGAAGCTTAGAAACAACATTCTTATCTTTATTATCTTTAGCCTGCTTAATCGCCTTTTGTTCCGAGTGCTTCAGAGGGTGCGTTCCTTTATTCTTCTTTCCTCCAGTTGTTCCAGTGGCCAGAATGGAGAGCGGCATGTACTTCACGGTCCCAATAGCACGTTGCATGTCCCTGTGGCTTATTGGACCCCTGTACTGACGTTCAACGCCTCTCACGAAAGGCGAGGCGTATGGACTGCCCACCGGATTTATCACTTCAATCACCGGCCTTCGACTGCGTCTTCTCAGCTCGGACACCGGGGCAATGGCGGACGTGACCACAAGGAATTTAGGTTGTTCCTCGTCTCTGTTCAGGTCGTTGTCTCTTCTCCCTCGGACTCCTCTCACTGGTCGGCTCGTGTACACTATCAGTGGTCTACTGCCTGAAAAGATGCCGTTCCCAGTCTGGTATCTGTAATCTGAAAAAAATAAAAATAAAAATAGTTATGAATTCGGATACTGGACGTTCTTTCTGTACGTTATAAATAGAGACCTTTACTAATATCGAAATTAATAGCCCATTGTTATAATATATGTCGACCTTTTATCTTCAGCTTGACCGATGGAAAGATGATAATAATAATAATAAACACTTTAACCCCTTCAGCACGATGACGTCTTTTTACCTTTGCTTCTGGTTAAAGTTAGGCGAATATATGCAGTTTAAGAAGGACCTTATGTTATTCAGAGGGTTTATTGAGATCGTATTTACCCCTTTGAATCCTTGAGCAGGTTTAAAATCTAAAATAATCGTCTAATGGTAACCAGAATAAGATGAAAATGACGTCATCGTGCTGAAGGGGTTAACAGATACCTATTCGTAAAGTAGGTGAAGAGCAAGGAAGGCTATTCATGGGAGGGGGTTATATCGACCTGATAATATAATGATGAATTGGAAAATAATAGGGGTATAATCATAAATATGTATATTACATTTTCAAGTAAAATATGATGCATAGGCTAAAATAGAGCAAAATATGGGCTCTTGTGAAACATACATAATGTATTACTGTGGGAGAAATACATTAATGCATTGGTAAACGTGCATACTCGTAAGGATATTGTATTTACTTTTCTATCCCTTTTCTTTCCGTTCTCTATATCTTCTTCATTTTCTCTTTTGAACTCCAATGGAAAACGAGAGGATAATCGGAGAATAACTACACAAAAACAGAACGTGTTATTTAGTAATGTCATATATTGGTCATGAAAGTGAATTTTGATATTGCCACGGACTTGTAATGTACTGGGAATATGTATGGGTCTGAGATTACACAGTATTTCGTACGTAGTCAACAATTGGCATTATTTCTAAGGACTGGACAAATAGTTAATAACTCAGATTATATAACTTTAGTTGGAACATATTTCACTCGACTAGTCCAATCATTTTAGGTTGACCTTACATGTTGACCACTAACCTGTATAGCCCATGAACGACTAAAATAATCGTTCTATCATTTCTACTATTTCGGGTCAGCCAGGAAATAGGTGTGGAAATCAACAGCCCATTTTGCTTTAGCTTGCAATTTCTGGCCTTCTTATACGAATGGATTATAAGTATTTAAAATGGTAATCTTGAGTGTTTTTATTTGTTTGTGTAAGTTAGTGTATAAGTTGAAATGCCTTATCAAATTATAATGCCTATACGATATATTAATATTGATATCACCGTTTTGTTACGCTTGACGAAGCATTATTAGCAATACTTAAAATATTCAATTCGAATAGTAAATTATTGCACTAGCTTACCTGTCCCTTGCATCGGTGAAGTTCCTGCATACTGGGGTAAGAGAGGAATGAGGCCCTCCCTAATGACCCGCCGTACTGGTGGTGATCCCGATTCCCGGTGCACCCGATGTGTACCGGGGACAGGCACAGGTACCAGGGGCCTCCGGTAGTAGTAATCCTGCGGGACATGGACCACGATCTCCTCATTCTGTGACGAGGGAAGGATTTCTCTCGCTCCTCGCCTCAAGAAGGGTTCGGAAGGGTAGGCGGCCGAGGACAGGTCTTCGGGGATCGGATCCTCTCTCGCTCGGCGCCTCAGGAAGGGTTCGGGAGGATAGGCAGCCGAGGACAGGAGGTCTTCGGGGATCGGGTTGGCTAGGGCTGGTCTAGGGTTGCCGTTGATGAGGTACATGCGGGGTTGCCGGTGCGACCAGGCCTCCGTCGGCGATCCCGTCATCGTTACCGCCGCCGCCACGACGGCTAGCGTAACCCTCCATCTTGTGCCCTGGGGATTATACGGTAATTAGCTTTATGCAGCTTAGGAAGGACATCTAGTAATCAGAGAGGTGTATTATATCTCCATTAACTCTTTGACTATCATAAATCATTCCTAAACAGAATGAAATCGTATACTGATAGCCAGAATAAAAAAGACAAGTAATTTCACTGAAAGGGATAATTTAACCCTTTGGCCAGGAAATTTTTCTACCTTGTAATGTTCAATATAATAAGGCCAAATAATCTTGAATACTAAGCTAGATAACTAAACCCCGACCGCAGTGATCGAGCAAATATTTTTACCATTTAGGAAAGGTCAGGTAGGGAATAGGTGTGATAATGTATAGCCCATTTGTTCTAGCCCTTTTTGAGCTACAGCTGTTAAGGGTCACGATTTCTGGCGTACTTATAATAAATTGACTATAGCCAGATTCTCAATAAGCTTGTATTTACCGATTTGAAAGCTTTTTGTATTCCCCAACTTGAACTCCCCTATATTTGTACTCACCATCGGGAAGGAACAAACGAGAGAGAAGAGTACAAAGGAGTGTGGTCTGAGAGCAGGGCAGGAGAGAATTGTCCACTGTTTGATTTGCAATCCTTGTAGTGTAGACTCCTTTTGATGTATGTCCATGAGCCCCCTGCTCTCTCTGGTTTAGCTCTCTCCATTCCCCTCTCTTATATTCCGGTGTCTATCCCTCTGGCCTGCACCGAGTTCCTCCTCCCTCCCTCCCATTCCGTCCTTCCCCCTTCCTGTGTATCCCTACCCCCTCCTTACCTCTCTCCCTCCACACACTCTCTCTCCTCCAAATAGCTCTCCCATCCCCGTCCCTCTTTTCCCTATCCCTCTTCCATCCCCCAGCCCTTCAATTTCCAACCCCGTCCCCCCAACCGGCCCGCAACACTGGTCCCTCTCCCTCCATCCTACTGCCCCTCTTCTCTCTCCCCCCACCTTACCCCTAACCAATTCCCCCCTTCCCCTCATCTCCCCCCACCCACCTTTCCCTTACCTCCTCACCCCAAACCAACCAACCCCCTCCCCTCATCTCTCCCTCACACCCCACCCACACCTCTCCCTCCTCCCCCACCCCTAACCAAATCTCCCCCCACCCCCACCCAGCCCTATTCCCCCCCCCCCCCCCCCCCGGCGTCTTTTGGGTGTGATACAATTCGCCATAAATCACTTCTTCTGTTCGTGTGTCTCAAAACTGCTTGCCCTTCGGTTCTTGCACATTTTTTCAGGTATTCCATACTTCTGTGTTCTTAACTTGCTTCTTTCCCCCTTTGCTTCAGATCCTTAAAATAATAATCATATATAATGTAAAATATTATATTACAATTATTTATTATTTTAAAATGTTACAGCCGAATGAGTGGAGAGCTACGAATAGTCCAAAACGATCTTTTGAAGTTAACAAACTCAAAAGTGTTAAAAATGTCTCGATTTGAATATTATGAATTAAAAGTGCATCTTAGGAATTAAATATATTGTTCTGTCAATAAACAATTGTTTTAGACAAGTGTTTAAAAACGACTCCGCTCATCGATGTCCTTCACTTTCAATTTCTCTAAGGTATCTCCTCTCGTATATGCATGCTCTTTTTATTATAATTTACTTTTCACTTGTTCTTTTTTATAACCTCTGTTTCTTTCCATATTAATTTATAGTTTTCTTATTCAGACACTTCCCCAATGCTTCGCTTCCGTCTTTTTTGTTTTGTTTTTGTTTTCTTGTACGATTTTCTCCCCTCCATTTCACCAACCCCCAGAAAAAAGCTGTATTTTTGTGTGCATGTCTTTTTAAAGTCCTTCATCTAGATTTTTTGTTTTTAATTTTATTTCATACGCTTTCCCTTACGTCCGAATGGTATGTGTTATATTTTGTTCAATACCTTCACCTAGTTTCTCATTTTTCCTCCATACTTTTTTCCATTTCGTTTGGATTTTCTTTTCTTTCTTTTTAAATTAATTCATCTAGTTCCTCATTTTCCTCCATATTTATTCCATTACGTTTGAATTTTGTTTTCTTTCTTTTTAAATTCCTTTATCTAGTTTCTCATTTTTCCTCCCTACGTTTTCCCTTACTTTCGACTTTTTCCCCCTATGCCACGCTCGGTGAGTGACGTGTTTGGGTTGTGAGCGCAAATATATCACCTGGTGTTTGACTTATCTGGTTACCGGGTGTGTTGCAGTCGCTTGTCGCCACTCCCCCTCCCTCTCTCTCGCTCTCCCTCCCTCTCTCTCTCTCTCTCTCTCTCTCTCTCTCTCTCTCTCTCTCTCTCTCTCTCTCTCTCTCTCACACACACACCATTTTTGCTGTGACAGGTCCTACCAACAAGAATCTTTACGAGTCACCCTCAGCATATCGCTTACGAAAACGGTCCCAAAGTTTTGACATTTTTTGTAATCTTACAAACGTTGAATATATATATATATATATATATATATATATATATATATATATATAAGCCAAATTTCACTAGAAAGCACTGAAAAAATAATAATGTTTTCAATTCTGATGAACAAAATCAAAATATGATTAAACTTTCAACATTTATGTATCTGCTTGCTTGCCAATATATACAACGGAAATATTATATCTGAACATTTTATTGAAGACATCAACTATAAGATATAGTTAAATTATAACACATACTTTATTACGTACGTCGATTCCTAAACAGTAAGGGGGTGGGGGGTGCTGTTGAGGTTTTTATCTGGACCCCTTTCTACCTTATGTTTAGCCACATTAGTGTTGAGATCTTATGACTTTCACCACATTAATTTGGCAACTTTATGACCTTTTGTCCTATTTGATTGTCAATATTAAGACCATTTGTGCCAATTAGGTGTCATTATTTTCCTCACGAGCTATAGCGAGTCTGTAGTTTAAATAGTACCGGCCTTAGGCCGGGACAATTGTTTTCCAAAAATAGAAAAAGTTATCTTGAAGGTGTTGTGGGTGGTCATTTGTTAAAGCTTGACAGAGGTCCAGTGAGCAAACTTTAAACAAAAAAAACACGTGAACATATAAATAAAATAAAACACTTGGGGAATGACACCGTTTACTATCGTTAATATAATGTAAGTAAACAAGAAAACAATAACAACTAATATTTAAAAAATACACAAATAAACTCCCCTTAATTGTGAAAACTTGAAAACAGTATGATACTGAGATATAGTTGATTCCTACTTGTAAATAAATAGATAAATAAATATATAAATATATAAATACTTAAATATAAATCTCCCCTTAAGAGCTACTTACTCAACCCTCATAAAACCCTTTTCTAATGTACGGTATATAACACTTTATATTTTGTTTTTTTATTTCTGCACTATTTAAAAAAAAAATAATAATTCGCTTTTTTCACCCAGTGCTACTAAATAAATATTTGGAGCAGAAGGGTCAAGGGAGGAAAAACTAGAGGTCAATCAGCAAAAATGTGGCAGACGTGACACTGTGACAAGATGACATTGACCTTTACTTGACAACTACAAGCCTACAGGGCGACTCTTAAGGGAGAGGTAGTGGCTTTTTCTCCTTCATGTTTAGTCCCATTGGCTTTGAGACTGTAAAGCGTTCGTTTCCTTAGTTTGGCGATTTTAAGTGAGAATTTGTGTTGTACGAAAAATTGGCAATGCTTTTCTTTGGACTCCATTTGGGCACCCTAAATTTCAAGCAACGGACTAATTATTTAACTCTGATTATGTAGAATTTAAATACAAATACTAAACCCTATGATCTTACATTAGTTATGCCTAATGTTTGTTATGGAAATGGACAGATTTCGCCCCTTGAGGATTCTAACGCATTTTGACTCTTTATTCTGGCTATAGTTAGATGATTCTATTCAGCTTAGGAAGAAGTTGGGGGAACTAAAGGTTAATTGAGATATATGTGACCCCTGTGGTTCCTAGAGATCTTTTCTAAGCTGCACAAAGTCGTTCCATGATAACCAAAGCGAACTGTCAAAACGCGCCCTAATCCACAAGGGGCTTAGTACAAAGAGAAGTATTATTTTGGCCCATGTGGATGAAGGAGTCAAATTACAAAACTGCCTGTAACAAGTGATATTATAAAACATTGTGTCTGCATTCTCTCCGAAGTTAGTCTACTCTGTGCAACTCTCCAACCCAAGAGTAAAACGTTATTCTCAGTCGTTCTTCTATTCAACTGCTGAGCTCTCGAACTCTCTCCCAGAATCAGTCTTTCCCTCTTCCTATGACTTAAATTGCTTCAAACTCCGTGTGTCCAGGCATTTTGGCTCGAACGTCCCTTGATTTTGGCCCTGTCACTCTTAGAACTCTGGGAGATGCCTTTTGTCTCCCTCACTCACATAGAAAACAAAAAATGTAGCACACACAGTTGAGGTAAAAAAAAAATCACTAGAGATATGGATGTTTTTATTAATTTATTGAGCACAGGAATATAATAATTTATTAAGCAAAAATAGTACAAAAGCAAATTCAACTATTGCTAGAGACAACAACTCTCCTGTTGATGGCATTTCTCGGTGTGACTATACAAAATTATTATGCCATCCAAGCTACTGTACCCTGTTCAATATAGGTAGGCCAGAAAACATGACCCTAACTTCTCATAACTCAATAACTATCTATCTATCTATTTGCTAAGGCCCATTCCACATTGTTTCTATTTATTTATTTCTTGTTTTGTCTTGTTTTTACTGGGGGTGGCCGACTCTAGACATAGCCCGAATAGGAAAAACAAAACACAATGAACACACAAAAACCAAAACACAAATTCACACACATCTAGGTAACCCAGGAGAAGACCCAGAGACCAGGGATCACCAAGGTCACTCCCCCGGCCCCCAACCTCAATTACAACTTCAGTAATTGAGCTGTTGTCTCTACCATTTGGGAAGAGTTAGCCAGGGAATGGGTGTGGGAATTTTAGGCCCATTTGCTCTATCCCTTTTTCAGTTACGTAAAGTTAGGGATCATGATTTCTGGCCACCCTATAATGATTGAACTTATAGTTGTATAAATAGAAGAACCACAAATAAATACGGAAGGTAGGAATTACAAGCCTTTAAATTTTCACGTCATCTTCAGGGTCTGTTTTTCTCCCTGCATATGCCTTTTTAAACATAACATTATATCATCCTTTTAAAATATCTTGTTTTCCAGGAATAAATTACGGTTATAAATATTACAAAAACAGTTATTCGTATGCCTCTAAGACTTTCTATACAACCCTTTCTATGAATAAATTACGATTATAAATATTACAAATACAGTTACTCGTATACCTCTAAGTTTTTCTATACATTCCCCTTAATTTCATATCACTCTTTCTGACACATACTGCAAATATCAGCACTCTATGTAGTAAACCCTCTTGTTTTGTGATTAGCTTCCAACATAACAATATTCTCTCTCTCTCTCTCTCTCTCTCTCTCTCTCTCTCTCTCTCTCTCTCTCTCTCTCTCTCTCTCTCTCTCTCTCTCTCTCTCTCTCTCTCTCTCTCTCTCTCTCTCTCTCTCTCTCTCTCTCTCTGTTATATTATCTAGTGACTATCTCACTGCGAATTCCCACTTCTCCTCCGCTCTCCTCACGTATCCGTGTCAACTGTTGAGGATAAAAGAACACATATTAGCTGAATATATAAATGGAGAATATCATAGAAAACGGTGTACAATAACTTAACCACAAATTCGACAATTATCACCTACTTAAAATTCCTGACTACAAATTGCATTCTTCAAATTACGTGTCCTAATATTAACCCTTTGAGGACTGCGACGGAGTTTAGCAGTTTATTTCGGTTAACATTAGACGATTTTATATGTTTTTGTTTTCTTTTTTCTATATTCCAACTACTACCTCTCGGGAAAAGGCTGAAAGTCTGTACATTCAACCGTTGTACATGGAACGGTGAAGCCTGTGAGGTTTCGTTCCAGTCTAGGGGATGAGACATGTGAAGCACTTTTTAGCTGCAACCAGCCCCTGCCATCTTGCCTTCGCATGATGCATGGGGCCTTTAGTTGCCCAATCACGGCTCGAAGCAGCCCCATCTCTGAAGCTGCCTCGCTCCAGTGCTTCACTGTCTCACCTCCTAGAATCGGAACCTCATCCTACGTTAATTTAATTGTAATGTTGACGCAAATATTTTTGTCTTAGCTCTTTCTAAAACTGTGCTTTGGGTCCTGCTACTGTTATACAGTCAATGTATATATCAAAGCCTTTGCAAACAATTATTAATCATATAATATTGTATTTTAAACATAATTCTTAACACCAATAACCCCCAAATGAAATTAGTGAAAGCACGTGGTTTTCCCAGGATTCGAACCTAAGATATCTCATACAGAACTTACACGCTCTAACCATTACACCATCAAGACAGTTATGATAGCTCATTCCAAAGATAAGAAATCGCGATCATGACCACTATAAGGTTCCCTAGAATATATTACATGTTTCCTGTCGTCACAAACAGTAATTCACTTAACGAGCCTAATTAAATGTGGATATCTTACTAGTTTATAGTAGTCTTTTTTATGAGAGTACAAGACTATAATAAAATGTATTAACTATTCGTGCAATTAAATATAAAGTGCAAGGCATTTTGCTCTCTCTTTGTCGTTATGGAGTAGTAGAATAGTGGATAGTTATTATTATCTTACAATAGTTGAATTCATCATACTCACAAAACTTTCTAAAGAACTTCCTTTTCAGGTGCTTCAGAATCCGAAGGAAGTCGAAGAACTTCTCCAGGTCCTGGTCTTCCCCACTGTCGTAGTACTCGCCCACGCCTAAGAGTTGGTTTCGATGCCTCTCCCGGGAATCAAAGCGCCTTTGATTGTTCAGTCCCTTGCTGAAGATATCATGGCCACCTATTTCGTCACTGGATGGTCTTAGAAGTGGGTGGGTCATGGCGGTGTTGATAGAGCCTCTTTGTTGTCTGCCCTTGTTGAAGAGTGACCCGAAGAAGTCCCCATCATCTCCTCTTTGCCGACTGTCCCCTTTGTTGAACAGCGAGGTCATGGAGCCACCTCTCTCGTTGCTGTCGCCTTTATTGAAGAGGGAACCGAGGAAGTCCCCACCGTCGCCTTTTCCGTTGTTGTTGTTGCTGTTGCCTTTGTTGAAGAGGGAAGCCAAGAAGTCCCCATCGTCTCCTCTTTCATTGCTGTCCCCTTTGGTGAAGATCGAGGTCATGTAGTTATTATCTCTCTCGTTGCTGTAACCTTTGCTGAGAGGAGTAACAATGAAGTCGTCTCCCTCGTAGCTGTTGCCTCTCGTTGGGTAGGTAGCGGTTCTTCTGTTATTGTTCCCTTTGTTGAATAATCCCCCTTGGTTGTCATTCACTTCGTTGCTACCTTTGTTGAACAGTGAGCCTAAGAAGTCCGTATTCTGGTTGGTGTTTGTGTTGCCCTTGTTGAAGAGGGAGCTTAGTAAGTCATCGTTACCTTCGTTACTGTTGCCTTTGTTGAATATGTTGAATATGGACCCTTTGCTGTTACTCACTTCGTTACTGCTACCTTTGTTGAACAGGGAACCAAAGAGGTCGGTGTTCTGGTTTGTGTTGCCCTTGTTGAAGAGGGAGCTTAGGAAATCACCGTTCCCTTCGTTACTGTTGCCTTTGTTGAATATATTGCCGGTACTCATGCTAACACCTTTGCTGAACAGGGACCCGAGCATATTGCCCATGTTTCCCGGGTTGCCGAACAAGTCGAATGTCCTTCTGTTGCCACCGAAAAGCCCGCCTCCCCTACCGTACTCATTGCTGTCCATGAATAGCCCGCCCTTGGATTGGAAGTTCTCTCCACTGTCGCCAAAGAGGTCGAAACTAAACCGCTTCTTTCGATCATCCGGGCTGTAGTTATACGAGGTGGACAAAACAGCCTCGGTTATGTCAGCCGTGGTTGTCGTCGGGGTCACTTGTTCAGCCTCACTGCTCTCGGTAGCATTTTCGGTACTACTTGAAAGGCAGATCAGCGCTGCCAATACTAACGTTGGCAAGAGGATAGTCTGTAAACAAAGAAACATTATTTTAGAGGACATAACAACATCAGGTCAGGTGAAGGTAGCGAGAGTTATTCCTTTACAACAGCACCTCGTATAGTGAAGAGACAGCATTGGTTGCGACAGATGTGGGAATTAAGACACAATTGCAGAGCAGAGACCCAGTTTATGGGTCCCTGCTCTGCAACTGTGTCTTAGTTCCCAGCACCTCGTATCTACTTTTCGAAGAGTGTTGAGAGGAAAGAAGGGGTGTTGGAGTTAGGAGAAGATATCTGAGTATCTGAGTAGTTATGTGTGGTATTAGTCTCTATACATCATATTATATCATAGTTGTTGTTAAACATTCTGATCGAAAGTCAGTCAACAGTAGTGTTCTGAAAACCCGTATACAAGTTTATCCGGCTTAGAAATCCCCTGTGATAGGTATATATGCCATTGTGTGCATTTTTGCCTTTTTGTGTTCATAATATGCAAATTGAATTATATTATCAAATGTTTAACAACACATAATATATAACACAGTAGTATTATGAGGATTAATTAATTTCATAACCAGATCAACCTGTGATATACTGTATATATATTTCATTGTGTTCATTTTGTAAGACTTAATTATGTCAAATGTTTATCAGCAATTAATACATAACACAATAATGATTAAAAGGATAAAATAATGCCATATACAGCTCAACCAAACCCTACCATTGCTAAGGGTAGTCAGAGGTCAGACTAGTAAACAACAGCTGGTCGGTCTACTAGGTGGTTGTGTTGTGGTGTGGTCGACGCCAGCTGATTAAAGAACCAATGCTGGACAAAGGACACTGTACTGTATATATAGACTGAGACACACACGCACACACATGCATATACACACACGTACTCACACTTACATAACACCCCCCCCCCCCCCAACTCCCGACCCAGCCACTCCCCCAATGACCCAAACCCTCCACCCCCCATTCTCAGTGACCTCTCATTTCCTGATTTCCATTACCCCCCACCCAACCCGAACCCCCACCTTTTAGACATCCCGTTTTAGAACGAACGGCCATCTCATTCTTGGAGGTCCATTTTGGCCCCGTAATTGTTAAACAGGAGGGTGTTATTTTTGTTATTAATCATATAGAATTGAGTTCCAGAGACCAAAGTAAATTATTATCCTGTATCAGTATATAGTGCCGCATGTCTGATATGGGTATGGATATATTTGAGTTCAAAGAGATGTATTCGAGTTCAAAGATATCCCAATGACAACTCAGGTACCAAAATGGCGGAGGTTGACCGATCTCTGTTACTATAAGCTTCCCAACTTTCGCGCTGACTCCGCCATATTCCACTTTTCCTTCCGTTTCTTTCCGTCCTTGTATGCTTGTACGTTTTTGTTACTGTACTGTTTTATTTGTCTATGTGTTTGAAGGCAACACAAGGCAAAGCAACAAGTGCCTCCCCCCAAACAAAAATAAAAGGGTTTCTATTAAGCAGTGTTATTCAGTTTAATATGGGATTCGAGCTATTAACAGGCTTCGCTCTATCCCGCTTAACCTGTTTTACTACCACAGATCCTTCTTATGTTGCAAACACCTGTCTAAAAATAATTAAGAAGACATCGCTGGCACAGAAGGTGTTAAGTTTAGACAGTTCACTCGTTCCTAGGGATTTAATCTGTATCTTGACTAGTTTCTTATCGGGGTGTTTCTTTTGCCGATCGAAATTAGGTCAACCATTTTTAAGTATTTTTTTTTTGTTTTCCCCCAGAATTTCAACTTTCGTTCATTCGGGAGTAAAAAGACATTTAAAAAACACAAAACCTATACTTTCTTACAGTGTGTTTTGCTGAATACCTCCACAAAATGTACACGGTATAAAGCTCATAATAATGGATGCAGCAAGAACTATATGGCCTTACGAATTTTTAATAGTTTTTGTTTTGTATTATTGGAAGAAAGGAAGGGAAGGGAGCGAACTGAAGGATAAGTGTGTAAGTGTAGGGGGAATTGTAAAATGTGAAAGTAGTGAATGGTGTATGGATAGAGTTGGAACTATATGGATATTGAAGCATATAATTATATATATATATATATATATATGAGAGAGAGTGTGTGTGTGTGTGTGTGCGTGTGCGTGTGCGCGTTTATCAATAAAAGGTGCATTCCATTTAAATTGCAAATACTTTGGGTAACGTATATAGAGTTAGATGAAAACAACTGCATATTTCAATACAGTAAAATGTGAGAAACGGAGAGAATGAATACCATACTTTTTAAAGGCATGATAGTACAGATAGCAAGTAAGAAGCAACATAATTGTGGTGGAGTGATTCATGACAAGCCATAACCCCTTCTGTACCGGTGACGCCTTTTTAACTTTATTGTGGCTACTAGTTGACGATTTTATTAAGTTTAAATGGACCTCCAACAATTCACAGACTTGGAACTATTTCACTTAACTCTATTGAGTACATCAGATCCTTCTTAAACTGCACAACATCGTCCTAATATAGCTAGAATAAAATTAAAAAGACGTCAACGGCACAGGAGGGGTAAATATAGGTCAGTTTACTCGTCTTATTTAGTTGGCAGACTCTTACCTCGAAACCGGATGGATTGGTTATAGTCTATGAATTTTGATCCACACACACACACACACACACACACACACACACACACACACACACACACACACACACACACACACACACACACCATACCTATCCTTTCCAACGTATTTCCAATTATAAGTAAATCATACGCTCCAACAGGAAATAAAGAACATTGATCATCTTATGATGGCCTTGCCTAAATATGGACTAATTTCGTGTGCTCTTCACTCAACTTTATTATCTTAGCTGATACAGTGAGAAAGTTTGAAGCCTGTTAATCGCTGGAGACCCTTTTTTAGAATGAATAAAATCGTCTGATAATAGCCAGAATATAATTTATAAGACGTCGCCGGAACAGAAGGGGTTAATAATTGTATCCTTCTTTGAGTTCATTTTAATGTTTTGTATTTGTATTAATGACCACTACTGTCCATTATAGAAAATAAAACAATGCAATCGCCATTACCAGGCAAATATTTAACTACGGCATTGTCTTAATGTTGATTATTGTATACAAATAGTTATCGTTGTTTGATTGGAGATTGCATAAGAGAAGCATCATCAAAATAAGCTATTTATGGTATGATACGGTCTTAAATATTGTTGTCAATAAATGTTAGCGTTTATTACGAATTCGTTTTACGGTTCATTAGGTCAGAAAACTTAAAACACTTATATCCATAGTTTTGGCATCAATTTGTAATAAAGGGTATTATGGTTACTTGATTAAGGAATGAATGACCTATCAAAGTTATACTTTGCTTAAACAATAATAAAACCAACAAATGTGCTTTCATTTTATTCGTATATACAAAAGCTTTGCAATGTACAGTATACAGTATGTGTATATGTGTATGTATAAGGAGTACAAAGGAAATCAAGCAACAACAGATCTAGTGACCCTTCTAGGTTGCTTGTCCTCCAAAACACTGAGGATCAAGTGTGTGTAAGTGTGGGTGGATATGTGAATGCGTGTGTATGGTGTGTGAGAATGTGTGTGTGTGTGTGTGTGTGTGTGTGTGTGTGTGTGTGTGTGTGTGTGTGTGTGTGTGTGTGTGTGTGTGTGTGGTATATGTTTTATTATGCTTTTTTGCCGAACCTTATCTCACAGCGGATATTGCCAACATGTTTTTAAGTCTATTAATGTCCGCACCGGCAAAACACTGAGGGATAAAAACTATACTGCAAAAACCATGAAAATACTCCACTCATTGCTGGACACACACACACACACACACACACACACACACACACACACACACACACACACACACACACACACACACATGTGTATGTATGTATGCGTTAATTATCTATGTATGTATGTGTCTATAGTGTATACTGTTTGTGGTTCGAGGCTCGAGCCCGGCTGAGAGTATTCTATCACACACACACACACACACACACACACACACACACACACACACACACACACACACACACACACACACACAAAAAAAAACACACACACACACACACACACACACACACACACACACACACCTACACCTACACTGAAGAATGTCCCATATACTATAATTCCCCCCAGCTGTCTCTCCTTATTTTATATTCTTCTTTTGTTCTCTACCGAGGATTACCTCCCATTGTAGTAGGCTTTACCTGACCCTACCTGTAGGCCATTTCGCCTTAACCCTTTTCAAACTCCTCATTTGATCTCTTCCGACGTTTGACATTCCATTCTAATTGGCTTTACCTGACCTACAGTCCGTTGCCCCATTAACCCTTTTCCAATTCCCTCATTTAATCTCTCCCAAGGATTTTACTCCCATTATTAGCCTCACCTGACCCTACCAGAACAGTTTTTGTATGTATGTATGTTTGTTTGCATACGTGAGCGTTTATGTATACGGGCATGTGCACACTTACTGCATGTTCTTATGTTCTTATATATGTATGTATATATATGCGTATTTATGTGTGTACGTATGCGTATATATGTATGTTCTGTATATATATATGAGTAAAATAAATGTGTACTGTATATGCACTGTAATTCACTTACTCTCATGGTTAATTTATGATAATTTGTATTTTGCACTAGCATAATTATTGTATTAATTTCTTGTTTTAATGTAAAGTATATTATACTCACCCATTGTAAACTGAGCTTACCATTTTCATATCTGTATATCTCATGTTCATCCACTAATTGTAAAATGTGTATTTTCAGCTCATGAGGCTGCCATTCTTTAATAAACCGTTTATTATTATTATTTATTATTATTACACACACACACACTGAAATGTAAAAAAACACTAGCATTTTTTGTTATTGAATATATCCAATATTTTTTTACAAGACCTTTTTATTTTATTTTTCACTCTACTAGCTTGTCCTTCTATGCCAATTAAAAGAAAAAATCCACTTCAGAAGAAAATATCAGTAAATATAAATTGAAAGTAAACAAAAAAGAAGTCAAAGATTAAGATATATATATATTCAACATATTTTAGTCATGCTTATTAAATGGGTGGGGGTGGGGGTGGGGGTATTTCTCCCTCGTGTTTGGCCTCATTAGCTTTGAGATTTTAAGATATTTGCCCCATTGTTTTGACGATATCTAAACGTTTTCCCCAATTTTGTGTCAATTTGATGACCTTTCGTGCCACTTAGGTGTCGATTTTAATCCTGGCAAGCGATAATGAGCCTGAAATTTAAAGTACAAAATCATCTCGAAAGAAGATCCTGGGATTATTTTCAAGCTTGAGAAAGGTCTGGTGAGCAAAAATAAAATAATATGAATACAACCTTTATTGAATGCAGTACACACATGAATTATACGACAAGCTCTAAAAAAACTAATACACTATAGGTAGCGCCAACGAACTTGACAGTAATCTTGACCCCTTAAATTCCGATAACGCAAAGTGAATGAAATCAATTGGGCTAACATTTCTATCATTTGGGAAGAGTCCATCAGGAAATATGTGTGGATATTTACAGCCAGTTTGCTCAAGTTCCTTTTAAGTTACGAAGAGGTCAGGGGTCAAGATTTTCTCAAGTTCGTTGGGGCTACCTATACTTTGCATTATTGTGTTCATGGTGATCCTCTAGAAATACAAGTAATTCCATAGGGACTACTTCACCGTTTCTAAGATTAGAATATTGAAATAGGCCCGACATTATTTTGATTTGATATTTGTAATCATGTTATATTGTACCTGTGTTGGTGGTGTAATGGTTTAGATGTTTATGTTCTGGGTGTGGTGTCCCGAGTTCGAATCCCGGGAGGATCATATGCTTTCATTAATGTATTCTATAGCATTGGGGTCTGTAATGGAGGAGGAGGGGTGTTCCTTAATATATAGTTTTTATATGTGTATTTATTTTCTATGTTTGCGGCGTCATTATTTGCGGTCATGTAGCGGGAACTCTTCACAACAAACAATCCACCACAATATCCACCTTGGCTCTAATGAGATAGCTGTATAAAATTGTCTAAATATAGGTAAAATAAGACATAAAGCAGACGTCACCGGTATTGAAAGGGTTAAGCGTTAATTTTTTTGACAGCGTTATTGGTCGTTTTATACCTAACTTTTGTATATATCATTTGGTTTTTGCTATGTTATTGTTTTTTGTTATTTTATCGTTGCATCGTCATTCTCTGTGGTCATGTAGCGGGGCACTCTTCATAACAAACCATCCACCACAAAATCCACTTTAGCCCTGAGGAGGTAGCGGATGATCTCCTTGATCGGGTTGTTCGGCTTCTGGCCCTGCTGCTGCGGGAACTGGTTACCGTTGATGGCGTTCATGAGCTGCGTGTGGTCGGTAAGCCCGCTGTTGTTGTCACCCCCGAAGAGCCCGAATAAGCCGCCTAAGGGTCCCTGCGTTCCTCCGGGGAAGAAATTCGGCTTTGGGCTTCTAGTCGGCTGAGCGGTAGTGGATGGGGAGACATTGAAGAGATTGAGTCCCGGTAAGGAATGTCCCTTCGCCCCCTCCGTCGTAGTCTCCCCTCCGTTATCCTTATTTCCGAATAGAAAACGGGCTCTGATCACCTCGTCGTTCAGCCCAGGTGGGAGGAAACTCGGCGGGATGTTGCCCGCTTTGATGGCCGCCGCCGCTGCTTCCGGAAGGGGGAGTGGCCTCTGACCTTCCACTGGCGCCGGGTTAAGGGCCACCATCATCACCACAGCCGCTAGAGCCACCACCGCCATTTTGGAAGTCACTGGGGCACACTAGAAGAGAAAGGAGATAGATGCTATGATAGGATGTTAAGGGGATTTCATGCAATGGCAAGATGTGCAATGATAAGATGTGCAATGACAAGATGTGCAATGACAAGATGTGCAATGATAAGATGTGCAATGATAAGATGTGCAATGACACGATGTGCAATGACAAGATGTGCAATGACAAGATGTACAATGACAAAATGTGCAGTGACAAGATGTGCAGTGACAAGATGTGCAATGACAAGATGTGCAATGTTTCAAGATGTGCAATGATAAGATGTGCAATGTTTCAAGATGTGCAATGACAAGATGTGCAGTGACAAGCTGTGCAATGAATTGATGCCAGGGTCAAAGGCATGTATTGAAACTAACTCATGAAAATAACATATATTTTAGTTATTGCTGCTTTTTGTTTACTAAGAATCCCCTATATGTATTTAAAATTGAATAAAGTTAGCGTTTTCCAATGCAATATATATTTGTTTTACTACATTCATGTCCGAAAAAATTGCCCATAAATGAGTACTATTACCCTATTAATTGTGTTACCTTTACATGCACATATAACGTGGTGAAATTCAGATTGCCTTGACTATTTGACTGAAGAATAGTATACCCTATAATTAATAATGATTTATTTTACGAAGCCTATAATATTCTGCAATTGTTTTTCTATAGTTTATTGGCTGGTCCTCATATTAATTATGCATTCGTCGATTTTAAGACCTTTCGCCTGTAATGTTATGAAGAACCGGCCTTGGGCCGTGACATGTTTCGACCGAAAAATGTACAAATATATCTTGAGGGGGAATCTTGGAGATGTGTTATCAAGTTTGATGGAGGTCTAGGGAGGAAACTAACAAAATATATCAAATAAAAGAGAAAATCGACCGCAAAATATACCCTTCCCTCTTAACCCTTTCTGTACCGGTGACGTCTCTTTGTATTTGATTTCAGCTACATTCAGACGATTTCAAGAAGCTTAGTGAGGATATATGGTAGGTAAAAGGAATAATTGAGATAGTCTGTAGCCTTATAACGGTAGGCGTCCTTCCTCAGCTGAATAAATATCAGCTAATAGTTGGCAGATTAATATGAATAGGACGTCTCCGGTACTGAAAGGGTCAAGTTTGATGGAGGAAACGAAATGAATATCAAGGAAATGAGGAGAAAAAAATCGACCAAAAATAAACACTCTTCTCCCCTTAACCCTTTCTGTACTGGTGACGTTTTTTGGTTTTAATTGATTTCATCTACATTTACGCGATTTCATGAAGCTTAGTAAGGAAATATGGTAGCTAAAAGGACGAATAAATTAAATTAGTTAGTTAAAAAATGACTTCAAAAGCTATCAACCATTCCGGATTATTAAGCCAGCACATTGTAAGTCAAGAATAGCATCAGGACTGGAGGCCCTTTTGAGAACCCCAGTCCCTTGTGTAAATGAAGAAATCGAACCAAAATATAAACCCTTGCCCACTGAACTTACCATGGTTGCTGGGGAATGTTGGTAGAGTGGTAAACAATGGACTTCTGCCTCCTTACCCTTGGCTCAGGACATTTATAAGGACTCAACCCCCTACTTCCTATACCCTCCCTCCTTCACCGTCCCCCCCCCCCCTACCACCTACCTATCTCATGTGTCCTTCCTTCTTTTTTTACCCCCCTCCCCTCCCTCTTCCCACCATTCCAACTCTTCCCTGAAGTCCTCTCTTTTTCAATCCCCCACCATCTATTTCCCTCCTATACGAAATGTCTTAATATTGACAAAGAAATGGGGCGAAAGGTATTCAAATCACCAAGCTAATGGGGCAAACGTATTATTATCTCATGACTGATGGGGCTCATCATGAGGGAGAAGGGGCTTCAGATAAAATAATCCCTCCCCTTAATACTTATTGTTATCAGCCTTCTTTAATATGTTCTTTACTCACCATCTATGCCTTCCACCATATTTATTATAATTTCTAAGGATATATAATATACCGGTACTATATATATATATATATAATTATACATATATTAGTTTGCTCCCTAAACCTCTATCAAGCTTCATAAAACACCCCCATACCCCCCTTCAACACACAACACTTATTATTATTATATATATATATATATATATATATATATATATATATATATATAGATATTTGTTTTTGCTTGTGTGATACTTTACCAGGATGTAGTATGGTAAAAAATATCCTAGACTGGGGTTTAAAAAAGGTATATTTTATTCATATTAATATAAACTATATTGAGACCATCTATAAAACTGGAAGGGTTTCAAGCAGAACACCTCACTAGTAGGAAATTGATTAACCCCTTCACCACCATTAAGTCATAGTCATAATATTCTGGTTATCATTAGACTATTCTCTTTAGTTTTAATCTTACTCTACGACTCAAATGGGTAAATACTGTACAATCTTAATAAACCCTCTTACAGACATAGCTCCTTCTTAAGCTGCGTAAAATAGTCTACTATTAGCCAGTCTCAAAGGTAAAAAGGCGTCATGGTGTTGAAGGGGTTAATAAGCATATACTATTAACTTTTGAATATCTTGACTTTTGAGTCTTAAACCCTTCACCACGATGAGGTACTTTTCATCATATTCTGGTTACCATTAAGCGAATTATGCGATTGTCTGTAGCATATAATCTCCATCTAGGATTCAAAGGGGTAAAGACGATCTCAAAAAACCCTCTGAATAATATAGGTACTTATTAAGCTGCGTAAGGTCGATTTGCTTTACCATATATTGTACCTCAAGGTCTCAAAGGGGTTAACTGCGATCTCAATAAGCCCTCTCTGAATAATACAGGTACTTCTTAAGCTGCACAAAATCGCCATTACCGTCGTCTACCATATTCTGAGTACCGACTGTTGGGCTTCTAAAAAAAAACACGTATTTTTTGGTCATATATTGGTAAGTCATTGTGATACAATAGTTGCAATATAAAAACCTTGTGTCTAAGATAAAAACTTGAACGTGACTGTTTTTATCGTCTGTAATGTGTGTGTTTCAAGGCTCCGTGTGTAAGGGGTACAAGAAGTAAGGAAAATAGGAAAAAATCGAGATAAAAAGATGGATTTGTAGATCGATAGATAGATAGATAGAGAGAGAGATTGATAGTTGGATAGATAGATACTGTATTGTTGGCCATCTTTAGTCTCTCTCTCTCTCTCTCTCTCTCTCTCTCTCTCTCTCTCTCTCTCTCTCTCTCTCTCTCTCTCTCTCAATCTATACGCTTCAATTTATTTATATATATATATATATATATATATATATATAATGAGAGAGAGAGAGAGAGAGAGAGAGAGAGAGAGAGAGAGAGAGAGAGAGAGAGAGATCTTAAGATGAGGAAGTACAGTTAATAGAAACTCGATAATAATACGAGGGCATATGAAGTACTTAAAGGGAAAAAAGGTGATACTAATTTAATAAGCAGTGGCTGGCAAAGAACCGCAATTAACCCTATTTGATCCGAGGGGGACCTTTAAGCCCCGTCCACACGATCAAGCACTGCCCGTCGGGCACAAGGGAAATGTTCGATATGGGGCAAATTCAGCGGGCAAACCAGGGATATGCCCGTGCACGCAGTTGAGCGAAATCACCAGGCACTGTCCGGCAGTTTGCCGGCGGTCATTTGGTCATTTGGGCCCTCCAGGAAGGCCAAGTCGAACTGCCCGGCAGTTTGCCGGGGGGAATAGGGATAAAGGGGCCCGTGGAACGAGGGAAATAAATGTGTAGCTTGATCTTTAACCCATTCAATACCGGTAACATCCATTGTATTATATCCTGGCAATTATAATAAGTCTTTACACGGCTTAGGAAGGACGTCTACCCATTAAAAGGCTACAGACGATCTCAATTAATCCCTTTAGCTATCATATATCCTTTTAATCTTAATGCAATCGTCTAAATGTAGCTCAAAACAAATAAAAAAATACTTCGCCGGTACAGAAGGGGTTAATAAATATATATATATATATATTTTATCCTTCTATTATACGGGTATCAATCAGGAACATTTGGTGGAAGGTAAACAGGATGTAATGTGTGCAATCACTTATTAAATGTCACTGATGGTATGACTTTAATGTTAGCTTCAGAATAAAGTATGGGGAGCGTCCCCATTTATATTGATAAGTTATTATTAGCAATATTATGAATATTTTATTAAGATTATTCCTATAAGTATGATGAAATATATTTATCTTAAAAAAAACGTTGGAATCGCAACGACGAGACGATTCCAAATATACCATAATCTTGAATAGTCAAAATCAGACCAAAATCATCGATTTGCCTGGGCTTAATTAAACCCAGGCATTATTTAACAAAGGCTTTCGATTATGGGAGAATGGCTGGTCGAAAATGAAATCAAAGACCATGTATGGAATCTGTTGGTCGAGAGAACTCGAATGACACCAGGTAGAATTCCCTAGGACTTATAGTTTGGGCTACAGAGGACTTTTTAAAGTCCAAAAACCGGTCATTTGGGCCGTTCTGGGAGGCCAAGTCAAATTCGAAATTCTAAACTAATGGTCCGATTTCAATTCTGTTTGCGCCATTCGCTTCAGCGTGTCAAAGTGTAGGCTACTTGTGGTATAAATTTGAACAATATCCATAAATAGATAACTCGTCTATGGGGTTTTTAAACTTTAAAATAGGCCTATTGGGCCTAAAAAAAAATCAAAATTAAAAAATCCATATACCATTAGAATCGCAACGACGTGACGAATCCAGATAATCCTTGAAAACTCGAAAATCGAAAGTCACCCGCCAAGTGCAAAAATGTTCATGGGGTTTTGGAAAAAATATTTTCGATTCTGGGCGAATGGCTCCTCGAAAATTAAATTTACGACCATGTATGGAAGCTGTCGGTCGAGAGAAATCGAATGGCACCCGGTAGAATTCCCTTGAACTTGTAGTTTGGGCTACAGAGGACTTTTAATGTCCAAAAAACGGGTCATTTGGACCGTTCTGGGAGGCCGAGTCAAATTATAAATCCTAAATTAATGATCCGATTTAAATTCTGCTTGGGCCATTCGATTCAGCGTGTCAAAGTGTATTTGTGGTATAAATTTGAACAATATCCACACATAGATAACAACGGACCTCGTTTTCTTATAAAATATAATAGCTACCCATACATAACTATAGTTTTCTGTAAAGATTATTGAAAGAAAACGAACCCGTGTTCAATATTGTATGGCTAACTATACTATTTTAACATGCCATATTATCACTTACGTGACTGCTGCAGTATAACAAGTGGGTAATTTGGGTGGAAGGAAGACGCAGGAAAGAGCTTTAATTATATATCCTTCTCTAACTAATAACACACACAACAAAGCCACTCCAACAGCTTCTTCTCTGAATTAGACAGCCACCATGTAGGGGACAGTAGTTTATAAACTTTGAAATAGGCCTATTGGGCCTAAAAATTGGTCAAAATTAAAAAAATGATATGCCGTTGGAATTGTAATGACGAGACGAATCCATATATACCCATGACAACTCGAAATTCGAAAGTCGCTCGCCAAGTGCAAACATTTGCAGGGATTTTGGAAACAAATATTTTCGATTCTGGGCGAATGGCCGGTCGAAAATGCAATCTACGACCATGTATAGAGGCTGCTCGTCAAGAAAAATCGAATGGCACCAAGTAGAATTCCCTAGGACTTATAGTTTGGGCTACAGAGGACTTTTAAATTCCAAAAACTGGTCATTTGGGCCCTTGTGGGAGGCCAAGTCACATACGAAATCCTAAACTAATTGTCCGATTTCAATTATGTTTGCGCCATTCGATTCAGCGTGTCAAAGTGAACTTATTGTTAAAATTTGAACAAAATCCATACATAGATAACTCGTCTATGGAATTTGTAAACTTTAAAATAGGCCTATTGGGCCTAACAATTGGTCAAAATTTTAACATTCATATGTCGTTGGAATTGCAACGACGAGACGATTTCAAATATACCATTCGCAATTGCATTATTTAATTAATTTTATGTAAACTTAGGTTGGATCGTCTCACTATAAATCTCACCTGCAAGCACCCTTGATTGAGTACTTCGTTTATTGCTTGACAAGTATCAGGAATAATGCGAGACAAACTATGCTTGGATAATCTTTTAGTATACTGCAAATAAGTGTAGCTGCATCCATTTGAAACAAACATGAGGTGTTGCCTCCAGTCGAGCTTCTGCCGATATACACTTCCTCCTATTGGCATCTGCTTGGATATATAGGTTATATAACTGTCCTGTGATTATTGTTGTTGGGGACCATGGTGATCATACCGGACCCACTGACCCAGCCCTGCCGAGCAACTACTCTGACCACTGGCAGACTTTGACTGGCCAATCACTGCCCGGCTGCCGTGTGGACAACACCGCAAGCGTGTTTAACAGACTTTGCCCGGTGAAGGGGCACAGCCCGCCGGACACTGCTCGATCGTGTAGACTGGGCTTTATACGAACTTAGATTTGCACCGGGTCATTTGTTTTATTGAATATGTATAATTGTACGTATTTAATTCGAAATTGGTGTGGGGGGGAATATTATAGTTTGAGGTAAGTCTGGGAAGGTGTATTTGTTAGCCTAGAAGACAAATATAAATACATTGCTGACCTACTTGTAATTAATAGACTATAGTATAATATTCATATCTATGTACTCTGGAATATGGGTCAATAATATGTGATGTATTTTTTTTTTTTTTATGGGTGTATTTATTTTATATACGTGTATACACATTAATTATTTGGGTACATTAATATACGAACAATGCATCAACATTAACCCTTACAGTACTGGAAACGTCTTTTTTGTTTTATTTCAGCTGCAGTTAGACGATTTTATGAAGCTTAGGAAGAATATATGGTAGCTAAAAGGATTAATTGAGATAGTCTGTAATCTTTTAACGCATAAACATTTCTTCTTAAGCTGAATAAAAACTTCTATTAGTTGCCAGAATATTATGACAAGAATTTCACCGGTACTGAGTGGGTTAATATTAATATGATGTAAAAATAACTCCGAAAAGTTAATAGAATGAATCAAAACACCATACGAGGAGGGACACTATTGGCAACGTTTCGCAAATATATGAGTGACCTGAAGAACCTATCTGCGAAACATTGTCAATAAAATGTTCCTCTTCATTGACCCGTTCAGTACCGGTAACATAGTTTTAATTAATTCTGGCAATGCGTAGACAATTTTATTTAGCTTAGGAAGGACCTCTAGCAATAATAAGGCTTCAAACTATCTCAACCAACCCTTTTAACTACCACAGATCTTTCATAAGCTGCATAATTTCGTCTAAATATAGCTTGAATGATATATTACCCATATCGCTGGTACTCAAAGGGTTAAGCATGATACACAGTCGCCTTCATAAGTTACGTTCATTTCCATAATAGTTTGCATAAATCTAAAGAAACTATACATTTGCATATTGTATTTAATCCGGTGTCACACGTGCACTTTAGCAGTGGATGTATCCGAGTCACAGTATCCGAGTCCAATTGTAACTAAAATTGAGTCTGACAAGCATTTCTTTTATTTTGAGATTCTAATCGTCTAAAATCCGATTTATTATTAGATTAAATCTCCAGATCAACCAGAATATTATCATAACTTGGATTGGATTCATGGCTCCGATACGTGTAGCCGATAGACTTGCACATTTGGCGCCGACTTTATTAATATATTCTGTAATAATATATATTAATAAAATAATCATTAACACTTAGATTTTATTCGACTTATTCATATTCCTCCTAATATATGCTTAAATTATCTTCGTTCAAACAAATATATTACACAAAGCAATATGTTATGCAGATCTTTGGTTGATTAGGATGCATATGAGAGAGAGAGAGAGAGAGAGAGAGTGAGTGAGAGTGCGACGGTGTTTTGCAAGCTTGAATTTTCGTTGACACAGGAACTAAGCCAAAAGTCTTCGTTCAATGCTGGCGTTGTTTGTAGAGAGCACAGTCAACAGCTAATCTCCCGTCTTGTAACAGTAGCTTTGAAAGAAAAAACATGTTATTAGAATAAACAATACACGATGTAACAGGTAGCATTTTTACATTTGTCCCATCTTTCCGAATAATACAATATATATATATATATATATATATATATATATATATATATATATATATATATATATATATATATATATATATATAAGTTAAATACAGTAACTTTAAAATCATACAAATATTTTTATTTTTGTTACAGTGTCGCTTAGGATAACAGCAACATTTAAATTATACAATAGCAGATCCTTACATTATTATTATTATTTTTATTATTGTTAACCTCGTCCTCCTCAAAATGTTATTTATATTTGTTAACGGTTTACTAATTATACTGTATATGGTGCTTATGATATAGATATCATTTTATGTTTTGCCATTTGACAAACTAGACTAATTGTATTGTCCTTACTCGATATAAGCTTCTCATTATTCAGACTAAAACAGAACATGAATGAAGTTATTCGTATATGAATTAGTAAACAAAATAGAGTTACTGGCAGATATGTTTCGCTTTACTTTAGCATATAACCTCCTTTTAGGACTCAAGGGGGAAATGCTATCTCAATAAACCCTCTGAATAGCATAGGTCCTTCTTAAACTGCTGATAATCGTCTTATTTTATGCCAGAATCAAAGGTTAAACGGCATTATCCTTTTTAACTTAAGTTAAAGCCATGACACTGTCTTTGAGTGAGATTGTTAGACTTTACATCATCCTCAAAGCATAATATTTTGATACTACTACTACTACTACTACTACTACTACTACTACTACTACTATTATTATTATTACTAATAATAATAATAATAATAATAATAATAATAACCAATTTCAATAACAGTGTCCTCAGATTTACATTACCCTCAAAGCATAAGACAAAATACAAGAAATACATATGATAAGGAAAATAAACTGTATATAAACTGTATATAAAATAAAACTTACCATATCAGTGTCCTCAGAAGCCGATGACAAATCCCCGCCCACCATGACCACCACCATATCCTCCACCACCACCATATCCTCCACCACCATACCCTCCACCACCATGACTACCACCACCATACCCTCCAAAGCCACCATACCCTCCACCACCATATACTCCACCACCATATCCTCCACCACCGTGCCCTCCACCACCGTGCCCTCCAAGGCCACTATGTCCTCCAAACCCACCGTCACCATGCCCACCATACGCCGAGCCACCATGCCCGAAGAGTTCCAGAAGGCTGTACCCACCACCAAAGCCCCCACCACTACCAAAACCACCACCACTACCAAAGCCTCCACTACCACCAAAGCCCCCACCACCACCAACACCCCCACCTCCACCAAAGCCCCCACCACTACCAAAACCACCACCACTACCAAAGCCTCCACTACCACCAAAGCCCCCACCACTACCAAAACCCCCACCTCCACCAAAGCCCCCACCACCACCATACCCCTTAAAGCCACCATATCCAACACTATATCCGCCACCATACCCCACCCGACCACCACCACCATGTCTGACGATGGTTCCGTAACTCTTGCTCTTCCCAGCCTCCACCCCCATCACCGTCACCATCATAAATCCAATATAGAATAGCACACACAATCCGAGCGGGACAATACCCAGGGGAGGCCTCATAGGTATGTGATAAAGAGTTACTGGTACTCCTGTTTCATTTGTCTGGCATCCCTCACTGTTTCTATCTGTGTCTCACCTACACAGGGAGTAATCCAGCTAGCTTTCACAAACAACTCCTCCTTTTATTTATTTCATTACACTAAACAAGCACACCACACTTCTATCCAATTCACCCCTCCCCCCCCCCCCCTCCCCCAAAAAAATAAATAAAAAACGTTCAAAATAATATTGCGACTATCACTCTTTTAACTTTAGGGAAGACACTTGATAAAACAGTTTTGCCTTTTACCTCCTTCCTTACATATAGAAAAAAATGCATCAAGCACTCATATACGTTGTGGGTGGCCCGGTGTGTCATGGGTCTACTACTGTGGGGACCGGGTTCGATTCCTGGCAGGTAAGAGATGTTTGGGCAATCTCCTCACATCCCTTGCCTCTGTTCGCTTAACAGTAAAATTGATATGTGCCAAATCTCCCCACACTATTCGCCTAAGAGTAAATAAATTGATATGTGCCAGGGTTAACCATTTCAGTACCAGTGATGACTTATATTTATTTCAGCTACACCTAGGCGATTTTATGAAGGTTAGGAGATATATATGGTAGTTAAAAGGATTAAATGTATTAAATGTATTAAATATATAGATAGCCTTCCTAAGCTGAATACAATCGTCTAGTATTAGCCAGAATATAGTGAAAAGGACTTAACCGGTACTGACTGTGTTAATAAAGCCAGTTACCTCCTCCCTTAATCCAAGAACAAATAATCATATAGACCTCCATTAAGCTTTAAAAAAAACATCCCCAAGATCCTCCTCCTAAATTTATTTGTACATTTTTCGGTAGAATAATTTCCCGGCCAAAGGCCGGTCCTTTCTTAATTAGAGGCTGTCTATCGCTCGCCGGGAAAAAAATAAAAAAAAATAAAACAAAAAATCACACGGAAAGTCTTAATATTGACAAATAAATGGGTGCGCAAGGCATTAAACTCGCCAAACCAATGGGCCGAACGTCTTAAAATCTGAAAATTAATGGGGCTAAGCATGATGGAGAAGGGGGTCCAGATAAACCAACCCTCCCCCCTTAAGCTAGTCAGTAACCTAGGTATACACGAAATATATTACATTTTATGTAAAGAGATTTCAATGCGTCATGCAGTAGTAATCTTTGCCATTAATTTTGGACGAGGGAAATTCACTGGAGGTAGAAAGTAGAAAGTTGGGATGTAATATATTATTATTCTAATCACTTATATTTTGTGCAATTTTAATTTGTTCTTTGACTCACTTCTACACTTGAATGATTATCCACATCTTCCATAAGAATTAACCCCTTCTGTATCAGCGACGTCTTATTATCTTTATTGTAACTAATTTAGACGATTTTGCGAGGTTCAAGAAGGATCTGGGGTACTAAAAAGGGTTAAGTGAGATATTTCGAAGCCTATTAATTGCTAGAGATCCTTTTTAAACTGAATGTAATCGTCTAATAGTAGCCTAAATAAAGTTAAAAAGACGTCGCCGGTATAGAAAGGGTTAATGTCATGAGTCTACAGACTCTAAAGACTAAAATGTTGTGAGTTTTTGTTCACTGTTATTAATCTTCTGTTCATTAATCAGTGTAATGTTATACGTGTATTACTTTTGGAATGTTTGGTCGTAATTTGTTCATGTGTGTGTTTTTGTTTTGTTTTTTTAAATAGTATTTCTTAAGCTGAAAAAAATCGACTGACAACAGCAAAATATATAAATTGTGCGATCGGATACATTATATTTATCTATTTACTCTCTGCATGTGAATAAGTATACTCTAGAGCTCTCTCCTTCAATCTATTTTCTCTCATCCTGCGACCGGAGCTTCAAGCTCTGTGGGTCCAGACATTTATTGTTGAACGTACCATGAATTGGGCTCTGTCACTCTTTCAGATGTATTCTTGCCCCCCTCCACCCCCCTTATTATTATTTTTGTTTGGGAGAGGGGGGGGGGGGCACTCGATACAGGCAGCTTTGCCTTTCGTCTCTGTCTTACACACACACACACACACACACACACACACACACACACACACACACACACATATTGTATGTATATATACATATATATTGTATATTAAAAAAGTCATAATCATGTTACAGAGAGCTAAATCTAATGAAAAACAAAACTACATAATGATCTTACCATGGTGAAGAGAGAGGCGGTACACAACTGACTGAGGACCCCTGACTTCCCTTGGTTTTATATATAGGGTGCAGGGGGTGTACATCCTCTTGGTTCGTCTAGAAATTCCATATGTTGGGGGTTTTCCTCGAGATAGTCCAGTTCACCTACCATAAAAACGTTCATTTCATTGTTATTACTATGATTTATTTATTAAATATTTCACTTTTCATAAATGTGTGTATATACTATATATATATATACCGGTATACTTAACAGGTATATCTCGCATATGCACGTGAGCTACGTTTACTGATATATATATATATTGAATCTTCCACTTCCAAAAGGTTGAATCGATTTATGCAGAGCTATAGCTTATAAGAAAGGTGTCACTAATACAATTAGTTGCTGTGTTCAATGTGAAATCAATCATAAATCTGTATATGAATCCAATATATCTTGGAAATTAAATGTTTAATTCAAGATTCAATAAAGAATGAAATATGGGCCAAAGGAGTTCACAGTAATAGTAAAGAGTATATAATCCTCAAAATTACCCCAATTACCCTTTCTGTACCGGCGACGTACTTTGATTTTTATTCACGCTATACTTACACAGTTTTGTGCATTTTAAGAAGGATTTGTGGTCGTAAAAAAATGTAAGTGATACAATTTGAGGCCCGTTAATTGTTGGAAGCCCTTTTTAGGCTGAATAAAATCGTCTAATATTTTCCATAATAACCTTTACCTTACACACTTCCACCACAAAATGCAATACTTTTATAAAATTATATGATAATAAATCATCATATCTATCTATTCATATGTACTGAACTATTATCTTATATACTGTGTATATACTGTATTTATATACTGTATATATATATATATATATATATATATATATATATATATATATATATATATATATATATAACTTAGAGTTTATCCGCTGTTGTATGCCCAACCTTACCCAATTCCGAATAAGTAGGCCAACATTCTTGACCTCTATAACCCCAAAAATACTAGAGTAGGCCTAATCGAGCTATCATGTCTACCATTTGGGAGGGGTCAAGCAGGGAATAGATGTGGAAATGTACAGACCATTTGCTCTAGCCCTTTTTGAGTTACAGAGGTTAGGGTTCACGAATTCTGGCCTACTTATTTGGAACAGGGCATAGCTTTAGTAGGAAACCCCATCTCCACACGATCCCTGACCCCCCTTACCCCCCCCCCCTCCCCCTCCTCCCGCCCCTCCCCTCCCCTCCATCCCCACGCCAGGCACGCACGCACACACATTCATGCACACATTATACGCATCAGGGGATACACCACACACACACACACACACACACACACACACACACACACACACACTGAAATATATAAACTCATCAGCATTTGTTGTTATCGAATTTATCCACACACACACACACACACAAACACACACACACACACACACCCCACACTCACTCACACACACACACACACACAAATACGCACACACATGGTGTACATATACTGTATACACATACAGTATAGTTGCTAACAAATAATAAGATCGCTGTATAGTTAAATGCTTAATAATAATATATGCAAAATATAGTGCTGAGTATTGCTGTGTTCATTAGGTTTTTTTCATGGATCATATTGTCAAAGTCACGATGTTTAATCACGCCTTGTAAAAGCACATCGACACTTCAGATCCGGCAGGGAACTACACGGGATGCACAGAAACGAGAGAGAGAGAGAGAGAGAGAGAGAGAGAGAGAGAGAGAGAGAGAGAGAGAGAGAGAGAGAGAGAGAGAGAGAGGGGGGGGTGTGAGAAAGAGAGTACAAAGGAGTACAAAGGAAATCAAGCAACAACAGATCTAGTGAAACTTCTAGGTTGCTTGTCCTCCAAAACACTGAGGATCAAGTGTCCAAACAGTGGTTTAGAGTGGGTAAGGGAACATTGGAAAGGGAATTACTGCCCTGGAACTAATGTCCGTGGCAGGATTAGGAAGTTAGTAGGGGACAGATGGGTTAGTAACTGAGGGGGGATAAAATAAAGATATTCATTTACAAACGCAGTCAGTCGCGGGTTTGATGTGAGATATTTGTCTAGGAGTTTAAATGAATCAACGGTGTTGCAGTCTATAACGTTTAGGGGAAGCCCATTCCACAAGTTGACAACTCGATTGAAGAAGAAATTCTTAGATTCGTGTGAGTTAAAAGATTTACTAATAATTTTGCAACCGTTTCCCCGCGTGTAATTAGATTGGTCGATAGTGAAGTACTTGCTATAGTTCATATTGTCGATGCCTTTGATGATTTTGAACACTTGAATTAAGTCACCTCTTAATCTGCGCTGGGTTAAAGGAAATAGATTTAATTCTCTAAGACGCTCTTCGTATGGTTTGTTCTTTAGGCTAGGTATCATTTTGGTAACTCTACGTTGAACTCGTTCTAGCTTGTTTATATCTTTTTGGTAATAAGGGCACCAGCATTGAACGCAGTATTCCAGAAGAGGGCGGACTAAGGAATTGTAAAGGGTTAGGATAACGTCTTTGGATTTATGCTCAAATGACCTGCCTATAAAGCCAATTATTTTGTTTGCCTTCTTAACAACTTCTGAACATTGTTGACTCGGTTTTAGGTTACTCGATATTGTTACTACTCCCAGATCGGTTTCTCTGTTTACATTATTAAGCTGAGTGCCATTCATCGAATAGTTTGCTTTCTCATTTAGGTATCCGTTATGTAGTACTTTACATTTATCCGCATTGAAACTCATTTGCCAAATTTGGGCCCAACATGACAATTTATCTAGATTGTGTTGCATATCGTCAACTTGTTCTTTTGAGAGTACGCTATTTGCAATTTTTGTATCGTCAGCAAATTTTGAGATTGTACAGGTGAGACCCTCATCTATGTCGTTGATGTAAATTAGAAAGAGAATTGGTCCTAGTACCGATCCCTGGGGTACCCCGCTACATACATTGGTCCATTTAGATGCCTTGCCGTTTATGACTACTCTTTGCTTTCTGTCGCTGAGCCAATTTTCTATCCATTTCAACACACCGTCTTGTATTCCATGCGCTTTTAGTTTTAGCAGTAAACGTTTGTGGGGAACTTTGTCAAAGGCCTTTTGAAAATCAAGGTATATAATATCTACAGCTTTACTCTCATCGTAGAGGTTGAGGATATCGTGGAAGAAGTCTAAGAGGTTTGTTAAACAGGAACGTTTTTTACGAAAGCCGTGTTGAGTATCTTTAAGTATGTTATTTTCCTCTAAGTGATTTACGAGTCTGTCTCGTATGACCGTTTCTAGCATTTTACATACAACTGAGGTTAAGCTAATTGGACGATAGTTACTGGGTAGGGATTTGCTGCCTTTTTTTAATATCGGTGTTACGTTGGCTAGCTTCCACTGATCAGGCATAGTTCCAGACTGCAAGGATTTATTGAATAGTAATGTCAGTGGTTTGGAGAGCTCATCTTTAGCTTCCTTTAGAACTCTAGGCGAGATTGTATCAGGTCCAGGCGTTTTATTTACCTTGAGTTTATCTAAACAATTCAATACTTCTCTCTCTGTAACGGTGATATTGCTTAGAACAACTGAATTATCAATCTAAATCGGCGATGGTGTAGGGATATCACTGAGGTCTTCTGTTGTAAAAACTGATGCAAAGAAGGTATTGAGGGCATTACTCATTTGTACTTCGTCTTTGGTGTATTCTCCATTTTCATCGACTAACGGTCCAACAGTTGAAGTAACTACTTTTTTCTTTCTGATATAACTATAGAATTCTTTCGGGTTTGTTTTACTTTGATTCGCAATATGTAACTCTAAGGTCTTTTTACTTTGCTTAATTAACTTTTTGGCTTTGCGTCGTAGCTCTACAAATTTCACCCGTTCTTCGTCAAAGAGTGAAAGAGAACGAGAGAGGGAGAGAGAAATAGTGAGAGAGAGAGAGAGAGAAGTGTATGAGTGCGTGAGTGTAAGAGTGAATGTGAGAGAGTGAGATTATGGGGTATCAGACATTTATAGGATAGAATGAATAGGAGACAACAAGAAAACAGCATAAACAAAGTAGGTCCATCAAAAGCATGCACCTCCATATTCAGTCACCAAGCCCCATCATCCATAAAATGTATACAAATTGAAAAAATAACATTATTTCTTGGTCACATAAATAACATGTAAGTTGACAGCATCTGGGGTTGATACAAATATACTCAGAAAAACTGTCTTAATAAATATAAGCACCATATCAGTCTTTCCCTCTTCCTATGACTTAAATTGCTTCAAACTCCGTGTGTCCAGGCATTTTGGCTCGAACGTCCCTTGATTTTGGCCCTGTCACTCTTTCAACTATGGGGGAGGCACTCGCTATAGGCAGTTCTGCCTTTTGCCTCCCTCAATCACATAGAAAAAATAATAATATTAGGAGGAGCACTTTACTGACAACGTTCCGGAGATTGATATGCGAAACGTTGTTAACAAAGTGTTCCTCCACATATGGTGTTAAATTTGCGTATAATTCATAGATACATAAATAACATCGATCATGACATTCATATCAAGAAATATGACCTCCCCTTCACATTGGGACCTAGTTACAATTAACCGATACGCATTGCTTTTCTGGTTTCTGGCTAGTGTTAGACGATTCTATTCATATTAAGAGGGGCAAATTAAAGTCGGAGGGTTAATTGAGATAGTCGTTACCCTTTTAATTCCCACAGATCCTTCCCAAGTTGTATAAAATCGTTTAATGATAGCCAGAATAAGCTGTCATAATACGTCATGATCTTCAAAGGGCTAACTATCTATAGAAATGCTGAAAATATTGTTCAGTGTTCAGCTTCAGTGAATAATTAATTGACCATTATCTATTCGGTCACAGTTATTTAAGGGGTAGGTAGTTTTATTTTATATATATATAATTTTTGTTTTTACTTCCTTCTCCCTTATGTTTAACCCCCTTAGTTTTGACATTTTAAGACGTTCGTTCCATTAGTTTGGCGATTCTAAGACCTTGCACCCTATTCCTTTGTCTATATCAGGCCCTTTCGTGACATTTAGGTGTCGATTTTATCCTGGCGAGCGCTAGCAAGCCTGCAATTTAGGAGGAACTGGCTGGGGCATTTATCTACCAGAAAAAGCTCAAATATATGTCGAAGGGGGTAATTGGAGGTAATTGGAGGTAATTGGAGGTAATTTTGTTTAACTTGATGGAAGTGTTGGGATGAAACTAAGAAAATAATCAATATATGAATAAATGACAACATAAATACAATTGTTCCATTTAAGCTTATTCTCTGTTCTCGCTTCAGTACAATCGATAATATTCTGGGGAGCGATGTAGTTGAAGGGATGTGTAATAGTGAGTGTACATAGTGTAAGAGTGTGTGTGTGTGTGTGTGTGTGTGTGTGTGTGTGTGTGTGTGTGTGTGTGTGTTGAGGAAGGGATTGTTGGGATAAATGTTACGAAAACACGGAATCAGACTTACAAAATGGAGCTCAAATTTACTTGCACGCAGCTGAGAATCTGGTTAGTCACCCTTGAAATATTCAAGGTACGTTTTCATTGTTCACTTTGGCAAGATGTGAACATCATGGAGCACTATTGTATCAAGTATTATCTGACATTGCTATTGTTGATATTAAGGGGAGATGAGCCGTTTTTTTGTTCCCATTTCTTCCTTATGTTTAGACCTATTAGTGTTCAGATTATTAGACGTTTGGCCCATTAGTTTGGCTATTTTAAAACCTTTTGCCCCATTTCTTTGTCAATATTAGGACTGTTCGTGTCATTTGGGTGTCGATTATCTCCTGGCGAGCGATAGCGTGCCTGTAATTGAAGAGAAACCTGCCTTCGGCCAGGAATTTTTTCTATCGAAAAATGTGCAAATGTATTTAGAAGGAGGGTCTTGGGCGGGTGTTTTTTAATCCTGATGGAGGTCTTGGGAGGAAACTAATAATAAAATACACATTTGCATAAATTAGCAAATAAATATCCCCCCCCCCCCCTTAAATGACCATCCAGGTATAAATTAACATTCAATTGATAATATCTACCACTACTTTATCTTATACATGTTGGGTGTGTAAATAAACTAGTTTATATCAAAGTACATTCATAATATTTATTAAATTTTATTACATTTTATGGAGCCGAATTTCTCATACTGTAGATCCGCTTAGGGTTTGTTGAAAAGCGTCTCTCGAATTCTCCTCTTACCGGCCTGAAAACACAAGAAACGAGAATATTAGTATGTGTGTACAGTCGCGGTAATAAACGATGACTCGGCACTAAGTATGTTTTGATCAATAATTGGTATCAGCAATATCTAATTAAACTTCATTTCTTCATATCAAGTGAAATATATAAACATGTTCCTACACTTACCAACCAACCATTTATTTAGCATCTGACAGACATTAATACAGCACAGAGCAACCCAAACGTAATGACAGGTGGGACATGACTAATTAGCGCAACCGTACAATTGGCCAAATAAGTCGTGTCTCCGCTGTCATTACGTTTTGCTCGCGGTGTGCTGAATTAATGTATGTTAGATGTTGAGTAGAGTGTGTTAAAGATAGGAACATGTTTGTATATCTCACTCGAAACGATAAATTAATGCTTAGATAGTGCTGATACCAATTATTATGATCGAAATAATTATACTTGGTGCCTCGACATCACTTATTTGGCCGACTGTACAATCGGACTAATAGTGATGTCTCGGCACCAAGTATGTTTTGATCCATAATTGGTATCAGCACTATTTAAACATGATTTCTTCCTTTCGAATGGGATATATGAACATGTTCCTACACTTATAACCACCCTATTAAACATCCAACAGACATTAATAAATAAGTTCAATATAATTCCAATAATTATAAATCCAATATATGATCACTCCTAATCCTAAATCCCCACTTACCATAGCCACCGCCTCCGAATCGGCGTCCTCCGCTAAATCCCCTGTTGAATCCCCTTTGTCCACCAAAACTTCTGTGCCCACTAAATCCACCATGCCTGTGTCCACCCCCACCGCGACGACCTGGAAAGGGTTAAGGAGAGGGTGTTAATATATATATATATATATATATATATATATATAATGATAAATTCTTTGTGGAGGTAGCTCAAGACAATACAATTTTTTGAATAGAACATACTTACATAGCAATATAGATACGATTTTTGTTATGATATTTCACACGATGTTAGATATGATATTATACATGATTTTAGATACGATACTAGATACGATGTGAGATACTATAATTAAATAGGATAAGGAGCGACCTTGGTGACCCTGGTCTCTGGGTCTTCTCCTGGGGTGACCTAGATGTGTGTGAATTTGTGTTTTTATCTGTGTTTGTTCGTTGTTTTATGTTGTTTTTGTGTTTTCCCTGTTCTTGCTCTGTCACATTCACATATGCATAGCCTACGTGAGTTGCAGTTGGGATGTGTGTACATGCTTAGATTGATATGCAGGATTCGAAGTTGCATAATAAATCGTAGGCAGTGTCCACCATTCTTTAACTGTCTTCGTGGTGCGATGCATAAGGTGTTGATTTTCGGTGTGAGCATCCTGGATTCGAATCCACGGACTGCCACATGTGTTTGTAAATTTCATTAATCGATTTTAGGAGTATAGTTGGTTGTTGGAAGGAACATAATAATTGATATTGGTTCAGGGGTAATTTATCGAGAGGACTTCCCTAGTGGTTAAGGCCCCATTAATTGCTCTTTCCATTCACATATGCATAGCCTACGTGAGTTGCAGTTGGGATGTGTGTACATGCTTAGATTGATATGCAGGATTCGAAGTTGCATAATAAATCGTAGGCAGTGTCCACCATTCTTTAACTGTCTTCGTGGTGCGATGCATAAGGTGTTGATTTTCGGTGTGAGCATCCTGGATTCGAATCCACGGACTGCCACATGTGTTTGTAAATTTCATTAATCGATTTTAGGAGTATAGTTGGTTGTTGGAAGGAACATAATAATTGAGTCGGCTACCCCCAAGAAAGAAAATAATAATAATAAAATACAATGAAATAGAAAATAAAAATAAAAATAAGGAAAAATGGGGTTGGGCCTGAGCATATAGATAGATAGATAGATAGATTATGTTAAAATATAAAAAGGTACGAAATTAGATACGATACTAGATTAGATTAGAAAAATAAAAAAATATGATGATACCATATAACCACGATATTAGATGTGATGGTACATTATAATATAGATACAATATATGATGTTAAATGTAGCAATAGTAACATAATGTATTACTATGACAATCAACTATTTTGAATTGAATTGAATTGAATTTGAATAAAGAAATAGATACGATATTAGCTACAGTATTAGATTAGAATAGAATTAGAAGAAGAGAGACAGTGTGTGTGTGGGTGGGGGGGGGGGGGGAGGGGGGGCGGGGGGGTTATTCCTTACCTCCATGGAAGCCTCCTCCTAGAACGGCCACCACCAGGCACAACAGGATAGCGAAGATGGCGGAGAAGCGCTGTGGACAAAATCAAAGTTAGCGGCCAAGCATTATAGAAAATAATTGAAATGATCACCCTCTCGATTCGATCACCTATTTGTAAACTAACTTTTTCATCGTTAGACGATTATATTCAGCTTAGGGAGGATCTTGTGGTAATATATTGGTCGATTTTTTTTTCATTTATTCTAGTTTCCTCTCTAGACCTTCATCAAACTTTAAAAAAAAAAAAAACACACACACACACACACACACAGGATCCCCTTACGAGATATATTTGTACATTTTTCGGTGGACTGGTTCCTCAATCCTAAACTAAATAGTGTTTATTGTTTTTTTAGTTGACGTATAGAAAAATATATTCATAAATGTGTTTCCAAAGATATACTTCCATAACCCTTTGAGTACCAGCTACGTGTGTTATATTATATGTTAGCTATATTTAGACGATAGTGTGCAGCTTAAGAAGGATCTGCGGTAGTTAAAAGGGTTGGTTGAGATAGTTGGAAGCCTTATTATAGCTAAAGGTTCTTCCTAAGCTGAATAGAATTGTGGAATCATTGCCAGGATATAATGCAAAGGATGTCACTGGTACTGAACGGGATAATTAGAAGGAATAATTCAGAATAGGGTAGAGACTATGATATGCGAGTGTACAGTAACTGAGCAATTAACACCTTCTGTACCTTCTGGAGAGGTAATTATAAGAGATAACTCTATTTCTTATTGCTAATCTGGCAACCTCTGCGTCATATGTGCGTGAAAGGGTTAAACGGCACAACATAGTCTAAATATAGCAAGGATAAAAACACATAAAACATAATCGGTACAGAGGATGTTAACCCCTTCAGGATTATGACGCACTTTGACAGTATAATTTGGCTATCATTAGACGATTTTAGTCAGTTTAGGAAGATATTGTGGGAAAATTGAGATACCTTCTACCCCTTTGATTCCTATAGATCCATCTAAAATTGCATAACCGTGTACAATGATAGCCAGAATATATATACTGTCTAAGGGGGGGGGGGCTTCTTTATTTACATATTTATTCATCATATTAATATGTTTTAGTTTCCTCCCTAGACCTCCTTCAAGCTTAAAAGCAGCCCCAAGATATATTTGTCCTGTTTTCAATAGACAATAGTATAAAGATCTTAGTATTGGCATGCGAAAAGTCTTAAAATCGCCAAAGTAATGGACCGAACGTCTTCAAATTTGAAAATGAAAGGGGCTAAATATGAAGGAGAATGGGCACTTCATAAACGAACTATCCCCCCTTTAAGTGCATCATAATTCTCAAGGGATTAAGATATAGATGTAATTATTTTGCATCAGCTCAAATTTGACATGGTTTGTTGTTGATGTTTTGCTTGTTACATTAAATATTTCCAATGCTGAATATTCTTCCATTAAAATATATACGTAGTTCGTGAATTTGTTTTCCCACAATCTATTTATAATATCACTGACTAATAATGGTCCCTAGTCTTCAGTTGAAAGGTTTATAAGAATTCTCTACTCGTCATTGGTTGAGCCCACGTACTTTTATCTTTTACTGTACTTCCCATTTCTCAACTTATTCTTCCTCTATCCAAAACTCTCTACTCTCCTACTTATCTATAGCCATCTGATCTGATGAGACTGGAGTTCTCGAAAAGGGGCTTCGGTCTTGACGTTACAGTGGTCTGGCTTAATAATCCTGAAGGGTTGATAGCCTCTGAAGTCCTATTGTAACTTACTAACTAAACATGTTGAATATCACCGACGACTAGAAATAGTTCTTAGTTTCAGTCGAAGGGATTATAACAATTTGCCATTCACCAATAGGGACAAGGGACTGGAGTTCTCGAAAGGAGGGTTAAATCCTGACGTTACTCTTGACTTACAGTGTGCTGACTTAATAATCCAGAAGGGTTGATAGCCTCTGAAATCCTCTTTTAACTAACTATTGGGAATATCACCGACTAGTAATGGTCCTTAAAGGTATATACAATTCTCTACTCACCATGTTTGTAGTGTAGATGTGAGGTGTTGAAGTCACAATGCTTCTCTAGCTCTCCTCACCAGCTTATATACAAGTACCCCGGTGCCTTACAACCTTCAGGGGGCCACCATCCCCCCCAGGGGTCCAAGGTTTATTTCCCTCCTTCCCTCCCAGCTTGTTGGTGGGGTCTCCTTTGGTGTATGGCCGAGCGAGGGGGCAAGTTTTTCAGTGCTGTTGCCTAAATTAGGAGTCCCCGAGGTCATAGTCTGGGGTACTAAAGAATAACGCGCAGACACAGGCAATTAAACAAGCACAATCACACACACACACACACACACACACACACACACACACACACACACACACACACACACACACACACAGGCACTCCTTCACACTAAATAACCTTATAGCTCACCTTCAAAGCAGAATATAAACTGTTAATAAGTACATTTTTGTTTCTGATCATGTCATAATTCATAATTGCTATGACCTTGTGGTGTTAGCTTATCATTCCTTCGTAAGGGCGGTAGAGTTTATTTATTTCTATATTTATCTAGTCATTCATTTGTTTGTTATAATTATAGTGTCCTCCCTAGACCTCCATCAAGCTTCAAAAAAACATCCCCATGATCCTCCTTCGAGGTAAATTTGTATATTTTTCGGTTGAATAATATTCCAACCGAAGGCTAGTTCCTCCAAAATTTTAGGCTCGCTATAAGAAATCGACCCCAGAGTGGCACGAAAGGTCTTAATAGTGACAAAGACATGGGGCGAAAAAAGGTTATGCCAAATGAATCGTGATGATTATCAGAAGTCCATAGTAATGTTGTCCATGGATGTAGTAGCTATTGGATATCAAGCTGATTACTAGACTTATGATTTGTGTTCGTTTTTTGTCCACATTATTTCGTAATAATTTTAATCTTTCATGTTGTTGGTATCCTGGTCTTAAGTCATCCAACCTTGAAGTGTAGGTATAAGTATTTATTATTGTTTTAACACTCTTAACCCGTTTAATACCAGTTATGTCCTCTTCATTTTATACTGGCTAATGATAGACGATTGTATTCAGCTTAAGAAGGGTCTCCAGCAATGAACGGGCTCCGAAATATCTTAAATTAACTTTTTTTACTACTACAGATAAAAAAAGGAGACGTCGCCGGTACAGAAGGGGTTAAGCTCATCGGCTCGGAGACTTACACTGTATTATCGAATGGGGCGAAATCGTTTTGTGGGAGCACTGATGCAATTTGGTAGGGTATCTTAGTGTTCATAGAGTGTTTTTGTTTTATTCCCCCTTATATGTCTGATTTATTCTCCCAATCGAATCCACTTGTAATCGTCTATAGGGCAACATCCTACGCAAGAGACTTTTCAGACATCAACACGCTACATATCTTCCATTATATGCATCGTATAATTTTATTTTATATCAATGGATGAACATTTTACTTATTTGTCCCTATGTGTAAGAAGGAGACAAATGACAAAGCTGCCTATAATGAGTGCCTTTGTCTCTAATTTCCTGTCCGGCCGTTCCATAGCTGCGGTTGTGGACGGCCATCGCTCACGTCCTCACCCTATCAACTCCGGTGTTCCTCAGGGCTCTGTCCTATCTCCCATTCTCTTTCTAATTTTCATAAATAATCTTCTCAACTGTACCTCCAGTCCTATCCATTCATACGCAGACGACTCTACCTTACACTACTCAATTAGTTTTCCTGAACGCCCCAGCCAGCAATCCCTCAAAAATAAACTTAATGAAGCCGTGCAACACTTATCTTCTGATCTAACTACTATTTCCAATTGTGGCAGAGAAAACCTTGTTGCCTTTAATGCTTTCAAATTCCAATTTTTTGTCTTGCAACACAATCCCACCCCTACTCTGTGCAACTCTCCAACCCAAGAGTGAAACGCTATTCTCAGTCTTTCTTCTATTCAACTGCTGAGCTCTGGAACTCTCTCCCAGAATCAGTCTTTCCCTCTTCCTACGACTTAAATTGCTTCAAACTCCGTGTGTCCAGGCATTTTGGCTGGAACGTCCCTTGATTTTGGCCCTGTCACTATTTCAACTGAGAGGGAGGCACTCGATACAGGCAGTTCTGCCTTTTGTCTCCCTCACTCACATAGGAAAAAAAAAGGAAGCATAAATACTGTATAGCACTTGGAGAAACATGGGGATAAATCATGCATCGTATCTCGTAATTGACCCTCCCTCCCAACCCACCATGACCTTCGCTGCCTCTGCTCGTGACCGAATGTTTGTATCAGAATTATTAACTGTACATCCACCCTCGAAACCCGTTACTTTCACAACGCTTTTTTTTTCTATAATTATAATCTTTCCCAGCGATGATCTTTGCGAGAACGCGGAAGCCGATCGCAACTCGTTCGGCCAGTTTTTCCAGTTGACGACGGCGGCAATCAGGATTCCCCACAAACACGTGAACAAAGAAGATGCGTAGATGCGGAGTAACGATTTTGCTTGCTTTAAGGGGGGTCACCGGCTTTTTTATCTTTCTCTCCTTTTCTCTCTGTCCCTGGCTTGTATCCATTCGGCCCAATTCAGCCAACTGTTTTAAGACATTTATCCCCATTCAGGTGTCGATTTCTTTCTGACGAGCGATAGCGAGCCAGCATTGTATGGAGAAATCCGGCTTCGCCGGAGAAATTTTTCTATCGGAAAATTTATAAATTTAGCTTGCTGTCAAAACAAAAATATATATATGCTGGCTCGCTATAGCTCGCCAGGAAAATATTGACACCTGGATGGGGGTAAACGTCTTAAAACAGTAGTCTGAAGGGGGCCGAATGGATACAAGCCAAAGAGAGAGGGAGAGAAAGAGAAAAAAAGCGAGGTGACCTCCCTTAACCCCTTGTGGATCTGGACGTATTTTGATCCTTTATTCTGGCTGTCAATAGACGAATTTATACAGCTTAGAATTTATACAGCTTAGAATTTATACAGCTTAGAATTTATACAGCTTAGAATTTATACAGTTTAGAATTTATACAGCTTAGAATTTATACAGCTTAGAATTTATACAGCTTAGAATTTATACAGCTTAGAATTTATACAGCTTAGAATTTATACAGCTTAGAATTTATACAGCTTAGAATGAATCTGTGGGAATTCAAATGTCAAGGTATGAAGATTCTCAATATACCCTTCCATATACCTCTATTAATCTGAATACAATCGTCTAATGATAGCCAGAATAAACTGCCAAAACGCATCTTAGACCATAAAGGCAGATCCTCCCCTCATTAATTAACTTGATGCGATCCGTTCTGCCAGACTTGTTTTATGTGTTCAGTTGACAAAAGCGCTCACTGCAGTAATCCGGATTCCCCAAAACGTAAACAAACACGATCTACAGTGTATCAGTCTTCTGCACCTCGATAAGCTCAGTGAGATCAGTACGTATGTTGCTAATTCCTTTGTTTTGTTGAAGGGACTGGAGTTCTTGCAGAGAGGCTCCTGTCCTGACTTTGTTCTTGATTTACAGTGTGCTGGCTTGATAATCCAATAGGTTTGATAGCTTCTGAAGCCCTATTATAACTAATATTTGCTTTTTAATTATGTATGTACAGGATATATATATATATATATATATATATATATATATATATATATTTATTTATTTATTTATTTATCTATTTTTTTACTATATTTATATACTATTTGATAATCTTACAACGTCTGACTTTTCCGTGTTTCCCGATCATGGCGTTGTAGGGGGTGGCATTCCGTGACCCGCTCCCAACTCACCTTGTCTACCTCGGGAAAACACACAACAACAACAACATTTTAATGATCAGATAATAATGATGTCCTATTGGTGGTGATGCATTTTCTTCACAGCCATTATATACATTGCCTTTGAAAACAATTCATTAAACGTAGAAGAGTTAGTAGAAGCAACTGAGATTATACAATTTGCAATACAAATACACGTACGATCGCGCTAATAAGTGATGTCTCGGCACCAATTATGTTATGATCATTAATTGGTATCAGCAAAATTTACACATGATTTCTTCTTTTTGAGTGAGATATACCAACATGTTCCTACACTTACCCACCCTATTCAACATCTGACAGACATTAATACAGCACAGAGAAAGCAAAACGAAATGACAGCTGAGACATGACTTATTAGCGCCACTGTACATGAATGATGATGATGAGTATATAACGAATCGCGCACAATAACAGTGTCGTGTTTAGTTTTCATTAGAGGCGGGTATTTTTATCATTATTATATTCCTATTTTTCTATTTTAATTGATGATTTTTGTTTTAATGAAGTAGATACATATGTCCAGAAGATACATATGTCCAGAAGATACATATGTCCAGAAGATACATATGTCCAGAAGATACATATGTCCAGAAGAGAATGATACTCTTAACATTGTTGCAAGTTTCATATTTTCCACTATATCGAAAATATTATATTGCTTATTCCGTAAGTCCTCTATAATTATCACGTTATTGCACTATCTCAGTAGGCTACATTATAAGGTAGGTATATCAGAAATTTAAGAAATATAAAACAATTTTGAAAACCCCATCATCTTTTGGGCATTATGTATCTACCTAATGCAAGTCTTATTAACTGTTGGCAATCTTCGGAAAATAATCAAAATGCCGTCTGAAAAACAACAGTTATAAGACATTTGTATTGTGCGTAATTCGCCTTATACTCATAATTATTCATATGCATTTATGTATATTGCAGTTTTAATATATCCGTATTTTCTACCACCTAATACAAAAATATTAATATGGCAATTCACGCAGCTCACCTCTTAAACCCTTCACCGCCATTACGTAATTGTCATCATATTCGGGTTACCTTTAGATGATTGTCTTCAGATTGTAATCTACTTATACGATTAAAAAGGGCAAATGTAATCTAAATAAACCCTGTTAGTAACATCGGTCCTTCTTAAACTGCATGAAATTATTCAATAGAGTCAGGACTGGACCCCCTTTATCGAGAACTCCAGTACCTTACACGATAGTCTCTAGTCCACTCAATTCGATTCAATTCAATTCGAAACATTTATTGTCATGAACACATTTACAAATTAATACAATGGTTACAAAATATACATACTACAAAGTCTATGAAAAAAAAAAAAAAAAAAACATGGACTGCTCCTATATATAATTAGGGAAGGATACGACAACTGCAAAACTATATGTACTATTTATTGAAAAGCAAGATTTATCCAAACTTCAATTCAGATAATTGTAATAGCCTAAATATAAACCACGGCCAGAGACTATGGCATCCGGGTGTACTCTGCCATGACCTATATATCCTAAGCGTATAATGGGCTTATTTATTTGGCTCCCCTTCTCCCTCATGTTTAGTCCCACTAGTTTTCAAATGTTAATGTTCGACCCATTAGATTAAGGTGACAGTGGATATCTTCGGCCGGTTCCTCTTAAAATCACAGGCTCGCTATCGCTCGCCAGGAAAAAGTCGACACCTAAATGGCACGAAAGGTCTTAACATTGACAACGAATTAGGGAGAAAGGTTTTAAAATCGTCAAACTAATGGGTCGAACGTCTTATAATCTAAAAACAAATGGGGCTTAACACGAGGGAGAAAGGGGACCAGAAAAACGACCCATCTCCCCTTAACTGGCTTGTATTTTTTATTGGTTCTCACTTTCCTTTTGCTTGGAAACCGGTTGGCGACCTTTAAATAGTTGACGTGTTTTGTATTAATCCGGTATCACACGAACACATTTTCACTCAACATTTATCCTCAACAATGGTCTGGCAGCTAATGAGGTCAACATTTATATGATTTTGGGCACATCAATTCATCTATCATCAATCCAGTTTCCGATACCAGTGCAAAATAAACCACAAATGTTGCCAGAAAAATGTTGATCGTCGAATGTTGACTATAATAGCTCTCGTGTGATACCGGCTTTAATGTCCCTAATCAAGTGTCTGTAACTTGGATATATTTAGCCTGTCTGTACACTGTTTAATATGTGAACAATATATTGATGTTATTCTTCCATATTAGGCAACTTCATTACCTACTTACTTATTTGTGTATATATATATATATATATATATATATATATATATATATATATCAAAGGGTGCATACGCCATCTCATTTAACCACTTGAGGATAATGACACATTTATGCCGTTTGTTCTGGCTATCATTAGAAGATTTAATGCAATTTAGGAAGGATCTCTAGGAATCGAAGGAGTAAACGCTCTCTCAATTAACTCCCTAGTTCCCACAAGTCCTCCCTAAACTGAAAAAGTCGTTTAAGGTTAGCCAGAATAAACTGTCAATGCGTGTCATAATCCTCAAGGGGTTAACTTTGCTACTGCTACTTACAAACCATACCTTCCTAATTACCTGTCTACCTACCTACCTACCTACCCACCCACCCACCCTCCTTCTTTCCTTCCTATCTACCTCCCTACCTACTTTTCTTCCTTCCTTCCTACCTACTTACCTACCTCCGTTCCTTTCCTTCCCGCATTACGCCACATCACCTTTTACGCAACCGGTAACTACGAACACAAATATTTACTAATTTCCTTTTTTGTTTTTTCTTTAACCGTAACACCTTCCATTTTCACTCTCACCAAGACGAGCGAGAGGGAAGGCAGGGAATAACAGATTCGCTAACACCAAGCAAAACTGCCTTTCCATTGTACTTTTGGCGGGAGTGGGTGGTAGCTGTGGTGGTGTGCGCGCCCAAAAAAAAAGTGAGGTGGGTTTGCGGTGAATTTTTCTGGGTGGGTTGATAGTCGTTTCGCCCACAGTCACTTCGTCCTCAGTCACTTCGTCCACGGTAACTTCGCTTACAGTCACTTCGCCCTCATAGCTTCGTCGACAGTCACTTCGCCGACAGTCACTTCTCTCATAGTTACTTCGCCGACAGTCACTTCGCTTACTGTTCCTTCGCCGACAGTCACTTCGCCCTCAGTAGCTTCGTCGACAGTTACTTCGCTGACAGCCTCTAAACCGACGGTCACCACGCTCATAGTTACTTCGCCCACGGTCACTTCGCTTATAGTTATTTCGTTGCCAGTCACTTTGCCGACAAGTACTTCGCCGACAGTCACTTTGCCGCCGGTCACTTCGCTTACAGTCACGTCGCTGTCAATCATTTCCCCGATAGTCACTTTGCCGCCAGTCACTTCGCCGATAGTCACTTCACCGCCAGTCACTTCGCCAAAGAAATGACAAAGAAATGGGGAGAAAAATTTAAAATTAGCCAAACTAATGGGCCGAATGTCTTTATATCTGAACATTAATGGGGCTAAACACGAGGGAGAAGCTAGGGAGTCCATCAAAACCAACCATCTCCCCTTAAAGTTCTGAAGCATGTGGACTATATTTAAGTGTTGCATCAGGTCAGGTGAAGGTATTGAAGAATAATACTTTTACAACGGCGCCTCGTATCTACTTTTCGAAGAGTGTTGAGAGGGGAGAAGGGGTGTTGAGAGAGAGGAAGCTGCTGGAGTGGCTTTGTTGTTTTGTTTACGTTCTATACTGATATTCTTGACTTACAGTGTGCTGGCTTAATAATCCATTAGGGTTGATAGCCTCTGAAGTCCTATTTTAACTATCTATCGCTCATTTTCAAATTCGGTGTACCTCATATAACCAAAGTCCAGTCCTTTTATATTATGTTAACCCTTTCAGTACGATGACGCCTGTTCATTTATTATTATGGCTAAAATTAGACGATTCCATGCGTTTTTAGAAAGACCCACTTTATTCAGAGGGTCTATCGAGTTTGTATTTACTCCTTTGAGTTCTAGAAGTAGATTATAAGCCAAAGAAAATCGTCTAACGTTAACCAGAATATGATGGAAATGACGTCATTGTGCTGAACGAGTTAAAATGTCACCAAACACATTTATACTCAATTCAGCGTAACATGATAATTGAGAGATACGCTTTCTATTAGACAGACTTTTAAATGTTGTTGATTAGTTTCGATTACGTGTGAAACTTACTGTATTAAAATGTCATGATTTAAATTAGGTCACGAATGTTTTAACCCCTACTGTACCGGCGACGTCTTTTAATTTTATTCTAGCTATATTTTGACGATTTTATGCAGTTTAAGAAGAATCTGTGGTAGTAATAAAGGTTAAGTGAGATAGTTCAAAGTTTCTTAATTGGTGGAGACCCTTTTTAAACTGAATAGAATCGCCGAATATCAGCCAGAATAAAGTTAAAATGACGTCGCCGGTACAGAAGGGGACTTGGACTTGAACGTTGTTTGCAATAACTTAATATGAATGATGTAATTGTCCAATGAAAATTTGTATTACGAATTAAATAAATGCTGTCAATTGTTTTGTATGATCTCATTATCACTTGATTTGTGTTTAATACAGTTAATAAGCTACATAATTCCTAAACGAACCTCTGTGTTATTTCAAAATCGAACTGGGTTTGTAACTAGTTCAACCACATAAGCCAGGGACGTTGTAATTATAACATATACTCCCAATATGCTGCTCGAGTTCTAACCTACTTTATTTTTTACCCTTGTCCCCCCTTCTCTTTTTCGTTTTCTGTTATGCCTTGTTCGTTTTCTGAGGCGGCTTTCACTTTTTAATTCGGTATTCTGTTTACTTTGCATCGACCTAGTTTGCTCTCTCTCTCTCTCTCTCTCTCTCTCTCTCTCTCTCTCTCTCTCTCTCTCTCTCTCTCTCTCCTTTTTTAGTTACAGAGGTTAGGGTTCACAGTTTCTGGACTACCTATTCGGAACAGGGTACAGCATTACCTCTCAGGGATCTGCCTTGCTTAGGCCAATCGGCTTTCTGCAGACTCCCATTTTCTTATGTTCTTATGTTCTTTCGATTTAACGCATGATAAACTGTGTGGCTATTTTAAAGTTCGGATTAATTTACTCCTATTCATTACTGTGCTGCTAATTTAAGATTGTGTTCGCAGGATGTTATATTTGGCCTATTCGATACATTATATTTATTTAGATTTTATTTGTATTATTATTTGTTGGGTTAGATTAAATATATGATTGCTATTACATGCCTCTCAACCTTTGCTTTTAAACCCTTCTCTGCCGGTGACGTCCTTATGTATTTATCCTAGCTATATTTATATATCTGGCATCTGGTAGGAAATTGCTGCGTACTGAGCTATTTGCGTTACTCTCTCTCTCTCTCTCTATATATATATATATATATATATATATATAGATATATATATATATATATATATATATATATATATATAGATATACAGTATACTGTATATATATACAGTATATATATAATGTCTGTCTTTCTGTCTATCTATCTACCTATCTAACAGTGTATCTATCTCTATCTATCTATCTCTATCTATCTATCTATCTATCGATCTCAATATATATTTTAGTTGTTTGCATCAATGTCTGACACTCGCCTCCCCCCCCCCTCCCCCCAGCATTTAGCACCATCCCTCACGCTCTCTGTGGGTTCTGGTGGTGAGGTATATTATTACACGCTCTCTCTCTCTCTTTCTCTGTCTCTCTCTCTCTCTCTCTCCCTCCCCTCTCTCTCTCTCTTCTCTCTCTCTCTCTCTCTCTGTATATACAGCATATACTGTATTTTCAGTATATACAGTATATATATATATATATATATATATATATATATATATATATATATATATATATATATATATATATATATATATATATATATATACTGTATATATAATAACTAGGTTCGAATCCTGGGAGTACCACATGTATTAATTAATTTCATAGATTTCATTAATTAGGTTTATTTGCAAGTTAATTGGTGGGTTGGTGATATAAAAAATGCATACACACATGGAATGCATCGAATTAATGTGGCCAACTGTACATGAGAAAGAGTTTGCGACCGTGAAGCGTGTTCTGGGCCTGTGTATAAACGGGTTCTTGGTTTTGAGTATTGATGAAGCATAGAGGTTAGGATGAGAGAGAGTGAGTGTGTGTGTGGGGGGGGGGGGTAGAGGTGAGAGAGACAGACTGCCACCTAGACAGAGAGAGAGAGCGAAAGCAAGAGAAAGAAAGATGAAGCGAGTGAGTGAGTGAGTGAAACAGAGAGAAAGTGTGTTTAAAGGGGAGTTATTAATAGACGCGTATCGAAAGTGATTTTAGGATCAGGTGTGTGTGTGTGTGTGTGTGTGTGTGTGTGTGTGTGTGTGTGAGAGAGTGAGTGTTTGAGAGAGAGACTGACTGACTCAATATGGCAGGATGGTCTGTGTGTGTGTGTGTGTGTGTGTGTGTGTGTGTGTGTGTGTTAGATCGACGACTTGACAGTAAGTACCTCAAAATACTTGAAAGAAGGAATGTTTATTTGCATGTTTATTCTTTTTTTCTGTATGTATGAATGAGACAAAGGGTAGGCCGCCTATGACGAGTGTCTCCCACCCAATCTTCAAATACTCGCATGTTCATAAATTGACTAGATATCCCTGTCACCTCATGCACTGGTACAACATAACATTACATAAGCGGAATGATCATGTATTTATTTGTATTTGTTTGTATTTTTATGTTTATTTATTTATATATTTGTTGTTCAAGATAAGCTACGTTACTTCAAGGCTTTCTTAAGGTAGGTCAGGCAAAATTGGTACTTGGAGTTGAGTATATTGTATTATTTGGGAGATATATTGTATATTATTTGATATTATTGTATAGTATTGTATATTGTACTATTGTATTATTAGGGAGATTGTAGGCACCAATTGAGCAAGGCTGTACCCCAGGGGACGCCACATAGGCATATGATAAGGAGTTGCTGGAACTCCTGCTTCATTTGCCTGGCTTCCCCCACTGTTTCTGCTGTGCCTCACCTACGCAGAGAGTAATCCAGCTAACTCCCACCTCCAGTATTTGTTTTTGCTATGTGGATGAGGGAGACAAACTGCAAAACTGCCTGTAACACGTGTCTCCCCCCAAAGGGGAAAGAGTGACAGAGAGCCACGTTCGAGTCAACATGTCTCGACACACGGAGCTTGAAGCAGTAGTAGTAGTAGTCGTTCCCTAGATTGCCTGGCCGAACAGCACCGGTTTGAAGCAATTTAAGTCATAGAATGAGGGAAAGACAGATTGAGGGAGAGAGTTCCATAACTTCCCTTTGGTCGGTTGGGCTACAGCTGTATCCTGTTCGAAATAAGTAGGCCATAACTCTTGAACATTAACCTCTGTAACTCACAAGCCACTAGGGAAGGGTCAGCCAGGGAATATGTGTGGAGTAATCGGGCTAAAATGTCTGTCCTTTGTAGCCGGGGAATAGGTGTGGAAATTCACAACCTATTTGCTTTAGCCCTTATCGAATCACAGAGATTAGGGGTCACGATGTTTAGTCTACCTATTTGGAACGAGATATAACCCTCCCCTGAAAACAATCTTTGGGGTGGAATGAATTACCGGGTGTATTTGTTTTTGTGTGTGCGTGTGTCGGGGGGGGGGGGGTGCGTGTGCGTGTGCGTGTGTGTGTAATAATGGATAGATAGATGGTTGAGTTTAGCTTGTTATACAGTAGCTATAATACCTCTAATCGATTAAGTAATTCATAACGAAATTACTCGTCATTCAACTTGGCACCTATGAAATACAATTACCAAACAAAGAATAAATAAGGAGTTCCAATTCTGCCCGAGACACCTTCGAAAATACAATATATGTACAGTCGGCCAAATAAGTGATGTCTCGGCACCAAGTATATTTTGATCAATAATTGATATCAGCCATATCTAAGCAGGATTTCTTCCTTTCGAGTGCGACATACAAACATGTTCCTACCCTTATCCACCCTATTTAACATCTGACAGACATTAATACAGCACTGAGCGAGCCAAACGTAATGCCAGCTGAGAGATGACTTATTAGCGCTACCGTACCAGCATTAATGATCGCGACTGTGCATGTTGTATTGATATGTTGTTTTTTGGACATTAAAAGTCCTCTGTAGCCCAAACTATAAGTCCTAGGGAATTCTACTTGTTGCCATTCGATTTTTCTCGGCGAGCTGCTTCTAGACATGGTCTTAGATTTTATTTTCGCCCAGCCATTCGCCCAGAATCGAAAATATTTTTCTCAAAAAACTCTAGCTATTTTTTCCTTAACCCCTTCTGTACCGGCAACGTCGTTTTCATTGTATTCTAGCTATATTTAGACGATGTTGTGCAGTTTAAGAAGGATCTGTGGTAGTAAAAAGGGTTAAGTGAGCTATTTCGAAACCTGTTAATTGCTGGAGGCCCTTTATAAATTGAATACAATCATGTAACAATAGCTAGAAGAAAATGTTAAAGACGTTGTCGGTACTGAAAAGGTCAAACCAAAAATTGCATCATTTGTTTCTTATTTGCTTGCTATCGAAAGAAATCGTTTTCACATTGGGTTTTCTTTGTGTCTGTGGGGTGGGAAAGTGAAATGACACCCAGTAACAAGAAATGGAAAGTCTCTGAAAAGAAACTAAGGGTAAAAAGTTCAAGAGATGCTGGCTCACCAAACGGGAAACAAAAGATTTTGTCCGATAATGTAGTGCGAAGGAGGGAGACTCGGGCAAAACAAATTGTTCATTTATACAGAACACTAAGCATATTAACTATGTTTGGTCCGAGTAGGTCTTTTTGGACCTCCCCTATTTCAATCCATTGCTTTGGGGATTTTAAGACGTTTCACCGGATTATTTTGGCGCTAATAAGATGCTTCATCTCATTTGGCTGCCGATTATTTTCTGAGCGAGCGACAGCCAGCTTATATCTTAGAGGAAATCGGCCTTTGGCCGAAAAATGTACACATTATGCTTGTAGGGGGTCTGGGTGTGAATTTCTTAGCTCGAAGGAAGTCTGGGAAGGCGCTTTTGTTAGGATTAAGTGAGATAGTTCGAAGCCTGAGTTGGTGGTGTAATGGTTTAGATGTTTATATGTTCTGGGTGTGGTGCTCCGAGTTCGAATACCTGGAGGACCATAATTATGCTTTCATTAGTTTATTCAAGTGCATTTGGGTTTGTAATTGATGATTAATGTTAAGAGCGGGGTGTTACTTAATTGTTGGAGGCCCTTTTGAAGCTGAATAAAATCGTCTAGAAGCAGCCAGAATGTAATGAAAAGGACGTCGCCGGTACAGAAGGGGTTAAACAGAAGGTCGAGTGCTAATTTAGTCTGTTCACTATCATTTAGGCCAGAGCTCATTAACTTTAACCTCTTTAACTCAAAAAGGTCTAGAGCACATGGGCTGTAAATTGTCACATCTATCTCTTAACCCCTTCTGTACCGGTGACGTATTATTCACTTTAGTCTGGCTACTATTAGACGATTTTATTCAAGTTTAAAAAGGACCTTCAGCACATAACAGGCTTCGAACTATCTCACTTAACCGTTTTGACTACCACAGATCCTTCTTAAACTGCACAAAATCGTCTGGAAATAGCTATAATAAACTTAAAAGGACTGCGTCGGTACAGAAGGGACCCTTAACCCCTTATGTACCGGCGACGTCTTTATTATATTATTCTAGCTATATTTTTGACAATTTTGCGCTGATTAAGAAGGATCTGAGGTAGTAAAAAGGGTTAAGTGAGATAGTTCGAAGCCTTTTAATTGCTGGATATCCATTTTAAACTGAATCAAATCGTCTGATAGTAGCCAGAATACAGTAAAAAAACACGTCGACGGTACAGAAAAGCAAGATCTTTGTAATTATAGGATATCAGAAATGAGTAGCGCATATCAAAATCGGAACACTCGTAATTTTTAAAAGAAAGCGTTCGCGAGCAGTGGAAAGAAGTCAAGCAGAACGTGACGTGAAAGAGAAAGGGCGGTCACGGAAAAAAGAGAGTGGAAGAGAGAGAGAGAGAAAACAAAATGGAGGAAAGATAGAAAAAGTGTCCACCTAGAGAGTAAGAGAAAGAGAGAGAGAGAGAGTGAGTGAAAATGTTGAGGAAATACAGAAAAAGTGTGTGGCCCAGTATAAATAGCCGCCTTCCCACCCAGATCGAAGTCACTCTCCCACTGCCTTCCATCCACTGAACAACAATGGTAAGCTCTGGGGTTTTATATAATAGAGGGAAATATTACAATAGTTTCCCCTGGTAGCCTACATATGTTGAAATTGCTTACTGAAATAACTATTCTGTTTACATGAGTTATTACATGTACTTCCAATATAAAGTGTGTCAAATTGGTATTATAATATAACAAATAATGTGTTTCTTACTCATTCTGAACCCAAAGTTTAGTATGTGATAATTCATTATATTTGTTAGTTTGCTACATGGTTCAATTTCTTTTAAGTTACCCCTTTAAAGTTATTTTTCTTTACACTAATATTATAGAAAATGAGCTTATTTGATAGGGGACTAAATAATTTATATTCATGTTATACCGTATTATTAAGTACTTCATTTTTTAGTCTTCCAAAAGTCTTTTATTAGTTTATTAAATTACCCAAATGTATAATAATTAGCTTAGCTATTTACAATTAAAATTAAGATTAAGTAAGATGTGTAATATTGATATCTAGAAACAAGTGACAGTCACCTGGACACAAAATGACATCCCAAATCTGACAGCCAATCAGAGCCTAGCGCTTTAAACAAGTGGCCACTGTCTTACTTTCTTACTTACTTACTATAGGATCTCTACTTACACCCCACAGCGCTCCTCCAACATGCTCCTAGCGCTGATGATGGGGATGGCCCTCACTACCCCTGGTCTTAGTGGGGGTAAAGGCAAAGGTGGGGGTGGTGATGATGATGATCACAAGTACATCTACATCCCCGTTCATCAACCCGTATACCATGGCGGTGGATATGGTGGCGGACATGGAGGAGGCTATGGTGGCGGACATGGTGGCGGATATGGTGGACATGGAGGTGGACATGTAGTGGTTCATGGCGGCGGATATGGCGGTGGACATGGCGGCGGATATGGTGGTGGACATGGCGGCGGATATGGTGGCGGACATGTTGTTACCTATGGCGGACATGGAGGAGGCTATGGTGGCGGACATGGCGGCGGATATGGTGGCGGACATGTTGTTACCTTGGGCGGACATGGAGGAGGATATGGCGGCAGATATGGTGGAGGACATATCATCAGCCATGGTGGAGGATATGGTGGCGGACATGGTGGCGGACATATCATCAGCCATGGTGGAGGATATGGTGGCGGACATGGTGGTGAATATGGTGGTGGTCATGGTACTCTGGGACATGCCGTGGTTATCAGCCAAGGACATGGTGGGCATGGTGGTAAAGGTAAGAATACTAATACTTGAGTTTCCCCTATATTTTATGTATATTATATACTCGTTTTCTTGAGCTTCCCTTTATTTCATGATTAAATACTCGTTTTCTTGAGTTTCTCCTTTATTTTATGTTTATGTACAGTCGGATGCCATAGTCTATTTGATTCACTCACATACAGTACAGAGAGAGAGAGAGAGAGAGTGTGGGGGGGGGGGAGGATGGAGATACAGATACAAACGAGAGACAGAGATAAAAAATTAAGAAGAAGAAGAAGAAGAGAGAGAGAGAGAGATAGATAGAGAGAGAGAGAGAGAGAGAGAGAGAGAGAGAGAGAGAGAGATATTATGAACTAAAGTGTGACCCAACCCCAAGCAGGTGAGGGATATAGCCTTTCAACACTCTTAATGGCAGAATTGTAAATATTAGTTTATAATTATTCACATATTAATTAATTTACTTATTTTTGTTTTAGTTTCTTCTCCGGGCCTTCATCAAGTTTTAAAGAATACCCCCAATGACCCCCCTTCGAGATTAATTTGTACATTTTTCGGTAGAAAAATGTCTTCCTAAATTATAGGCTTGCTATCGCTCGCCAGGAACAAAATTGACTGCTAAATGGCCCGAAAGGTCATGACATTGACAATTTTTTTTTACAAAAGGTCATAAAATCGACAAACTAATGGGGCGAACGTCTTGCAATCTCCAAGCTAATTGGGTTAAACCTGATGGAGCAGGGAGGCCAGAAAACCCCCAACCTGCTGCCCTTTATATCAGCCTTAGTCCCCCCCCCCCCCCCTCCCTTGCCCACATTCAGTTCAGGTTCTCTGGGTTCACTGGTTCACTGGATCTGGTTCGGGAGGGGGGGGGGGGGGGTCAATTTTTGGGGAGGGGGGTTGGGAAGGGCGACGATTGAAATGTTCTCCTTATTTTAGCATTTCCTTGATTCCTATGTGAAAGTTGTTGTTGTTGTTGTTGCTGTTCCTCAGGCTGTCTGACCTAGCAGCCCCAAGGTCCCGAGCAAGGCCAAGGCCATAACCGAGCGCCCCCACAAAACCCTACCTGCTTACCACTAATAAAGCCCAGGTGACCAAAGCCACTCCAAGGCAGGTAGCTGCAAGGAGGGTGCTGAAACGCCCGGGAAACCAAAGCCCCACCAAAGGCCCTGTGCCCCTCAGCAATTATGAAAGGAAAGTTGAGGGGCAGAGGAAAAATGTGACGCTATTGCTCCCAATCTGCCAACCTCTAGGTAGGCAGTAGAGAGGTCAATCCACAGAAGAGACGCCGTCACTTAAGATCTAGAAAATATATAAGTAAAAGGAACAGTCAGAGTAAGCTATGGGTATAGCAGAGATCGTTCAGCTTTCACTCTTATAGACCAGCCCATCAACACCCTATGCCTGGTGAAATGGTGGGAGAGATCTTAAAACCGCCAAAGTAATGAGGCTAACGTCTTAAAATCTGAATTTCAATGGGGCTAAACATGAGAGAGAAGGGGTTCCAGAATAATAATGCTCCCCTTAACACTCTAATTTCTTGAATTATCTTTTCAGGTTACCACAGAAGGTGAGGTGGTGGTCGGCGAATCATCACCATCATTGTTGTTGTTGTTGTTGTTGTTGTTGTCGACCCTCTGAGAATCGATGGCGCACTTCTTTTTCTGTTTTCTGGCTATTATTAGACGATTTTATTCAGATTAGGAAGGGTATATGGGAGCCTGAGGGTGGATTGATATAGCCTGTACCCTATACATTCCCACAGATCCTTCCTAAGCTGTGTAAAATCGTCCAATGATAGCCAAAATCGTCTGCTAAAACGTGTCATGATTTTCAAGGGGTTTGTATTAATTGTTACTCCTCTTTTGTAAGACCCGTTTTGTATGATATATTTGTAATATAAACATTTTACTAGTCAGCCATGTTTCATTTCCCAAATAATAACAGTACCATATGTGGAGACGTATATCTGTAAATAGCTGGTATGGATGATTGTGTTCTAAGGGCTTTGAAATCTGTAATAAATAAATCCATATGCTACGGTAGTGTTATTATACTATTGTGTGATGTTTAAAGTGTTATATGTGTTCTAGTGTTTATGCGTTTGACTATACAATGTAACAATAATCTTGATCCCTGACCTCTCTGTAACTCAAAAGGGCCTAGAGCAAACTGCCTGTAAATGTCCACACCTATTTCCGGGTGGACTCTTCCCAAATGCTAGAAACGTCAGCCCGATTGCTTTTATTAATTTCGAGTTATATGAAGTTAAGGAGTCAAGATTATAGTCAAGTTCGCTAATGCTACTTATAGTGTATTGGTTGTTTGTGGGTTACCAAGTTTACCGATATTCAAATGTAGTCAATATTTTCTACTTACGGATAGAATATAGTGTGTATTTAATTATTAATATAGTTCAATAATTAGAGAATATACGATACAAATTAATAGAATATGCGTGATGATCCACCAATATTTGAGACGACCAAAAAAAAAAACGGCTCCTTTTTGCAGATTCCATGGCAGGTTCTCGTTTAGAGGTTAGCAGACAAAAACCGAACTTAACCCTTTTGATTATATGCTCAAAAAGGCCAACCACAAGAACACATTCCACACGTAGCATTGGCACCCATAAAAACTAGCGGTGGTGGCAAAAAACCCGCTCGCTATTATTGAGCAGAAAAGGCTTAGAAAACAAAGGAGGACGAGTATAATCCGAGTCTCATGCTTAACGCAAAGGCCAACTTTTTTCCTGGCAGAATTTCGCGGTCTTCTTAACCCCTTCTGTACCGGCGACGTCTTTTTAAATTTTATTCTAACTATATTTGACGTGTTTGTAAAGCTTAGAAAGGATCTGCGGCAGTAACAAAATTGTAAATTAGGATAATTCGAAGCCTGTTAATTGCTAGAGGCCCTTCATAATCTATCTATCTATCTATTGCCGGACGCGTTACTCTCCTTGATGGGGGTAGCCAGGGTCCAGAGAATATAGGGTCAACCCACCCAAAGTATATAGACACTAACAAGTAAACCTACTGTATACTCGAATTTCTTGAAGGGCGCCGAACTGTGCAAGTCTTGTAAAATGGTGACGTCACACACAAGGCATCTGCGGCTATAGCTTAGGGTTATTTCTACCTGATGGCAAAGTAAATCATTTAGCAGCTGACTCCTCGATACTTTATGAAAACTTAAACACTACTATGTCTCTGCATCCTCTTATTGTCACGTTTTCATAACCTTAGCCGTAGCCACTATGCCTCTACATTCGTACTTAATCATGATTGTATTTCGATGTATTTTTACTTATTTTGTACTGAATTGTATTGCATTAGGTTAGGTTCAGCTGGTTAGGTTAGTTATTACAATCACATTAAGTAAAGCACTTCAAAATACAAGTGTGATCAGGTGCAAATGTATGGGCATGGCGGCTGCGGCCAAAGCCTCTTTCCTAGCACAGACGAATACACTTAGAAACGATCTAAAATGTACTTTCTGTTTTCACTGTTAATTTATTTTGGAGACATTTTGTTAATTGTATGCTTATATAAATATAAAACAAATATTTCAAAGTAAAACAACATCAACTAAGACCTATCATTATTAATTTATACCGAAAATAATGGTGAACTATTATAGTCAGTCCTAAAATGATACATTTTCGGTTTTCATTACTAAATTATCCAAAGAAAACTCTATTATCTACGACTAAGGAAGATGGAGGAAAGGATTTTCTGTGTAAAGTAATGTATGTTTAACAGCAATGACACAAGTGAAGTTGGTTCCAGTACATAATTGAAACCATACATACACACATAAACCTGCGCAAGATTGCTTACCAGAATATCGTGTAAATAAGGAAAATAATATGATTACCGAGTGTATGTTTCCCCTCTCGGTATTTTGACCATATTTATTGAAAAATTGCAGTAATATAGGGGTAAACTGCATACTCATATGAAGTCAATTATTTATGTAATATCCCTACTTATGATAGAATAATGTACAAACTACTTCAGAAGTTATATTTCGATAATATATGTAACAGAAGCCCAGAAGATGCTGAGAAAGGCTTCATTAACACCAACATTATCGATATATATGAACACATTAGGACCAGTTATATACTAGAATTAAGTTGTTTAGTCTTTTATCAACTCATTAAAACCATAGTTACAAAACAGTATATACCAGTATTCCATATGCTTTGATTTTACCAGAACCACCGTTAGTAAATAAGGAGGTAGCAAGCGTGGAGCTAGGCTCGTGACGTCACAGGTTCCAATATTGTTTTGGTAGGTTTACTTGTTAGTGTCTATATACTTTGAACCCACCAGCCAGGTACCTGCGAGTGAGTGACGTCACAAGGCCCACGCTCTGACTGAACCCCTCATATAAGACACCTTGTTTTTGTGATATATCGAACTATGCGTGTAACTAGAGTCATATTTAATGAAACAGGACTAAAGAAAACATTGAAATTATTCAAGCTAAGTTTATTTCGAAATTAAATGTGCATAAATATGAAGTAATAAATGATATATGGTGACGAGCATACAATATATAACTTGTATACACTAAGAAAATGTATTAATTCTCAACATTTCATATTGGAGAGAGAGAGAGAGAGAGAGAGAGTGAGTGGGAGGGGTTGATACCTGATTAGGGACTTTTTAATCCGAATGATTAAGTCATTAGAGAAGGAATATAAATAAACACGCACACACACTTGTGCTTGTGTGTGTGTGTGTGTGTGTGCGCGTATGTGTGCATTAATTTGGCAGCTGGTCATATGACAGGAACAATCATCAGCTTGCCCAGAGCAGTGATTAGCTCAGGAACAGTTAAAAGCTTTAAGCGTAAGTTGGATTCCCATATGGATGATGTGGGTTGGGTGTGAATGGGAACTGCCTCGTGTGGGCCGCATGGCCTTATGCAGTTTCCGGCAATCTTAAATTCTTATGTTCTTAACATGGGCAAGGTAGAATTCACACACACACACATACACACACAGTTTGTAAAATGCAGTGTGTATGTGTGTGTGTATGTGTGACATTAGGAAAAATAATCAGTTTAACATTGACATATTCTCTGGACCCTGTGGGTAGCCATACACACAATACCCTCAAGCGGACCTATCCCCTGAAGGACTTACAGGATTGACCACTCAATTTAGGGTCCGTCCGACTCCGAGGCCTTTAACCCCTTATTGGCGGCGCGCAACATATTTCGAGTGAAATAAATTTGGACTATGTGTCGGTCCACGACATCTGTCGAGCACCATTTTCAGCACGTAATGTTGCTGAGAGAGAGAGAGCTGAGTGGTGGGACGAGCGTAGTAACCTTATGACCGCTCCCCACGACCACCGTGTGTGTACTGAACTGTATTCTAACTTCCTCCCCCTCTTCTGCCTCACTACACAGGGAATTATGTAAGGAAATTACCTTATTTCAGAGTGTTTGCACTCGTGCTGCACGATCGTTGCAAGAGAACCAGTGGTCGTACAAGGATGGTTCGGGTGTCATTGGAAAGCTCTGTTTACGCCCTTTCAGAGATAGATACTTGTTTTACGCTCTGGGTCTTATTTAGGCATGAAAATGAGCACGGAAACAACCCTAATTAGGGTTAAAAAAAAAACTCTGGGCGCTACGGTCAAGTAGACCACCTAGGCCGCCAATAAGGGGTTAATGTGTTTTATTAGCACTATATTTGTCTACAGTGGTGTGCAGCTAATCCATCCACTAACCTGCTTCACCCTAAGGTAGCAGTACGGATTTGTAAAAGGTTTACTCCCCTGGACAGGTTGCCAACCAAGGCTGACGAGTCCCATCCCATCCGGATTTTTATTAGGTTATCTCCCCTACATGGGTGCCGACCAAGGCTAACGAGTCCCATCCACCCTTCATAATATTATCGTATAATAGTAGCCAAAATATAATGAATAGGACGGAACTGGTACTGAACGGGTTAACATAAATCTCAAAAGCAATGGGGTTAAACATGAGGGCAAAAGGGGTCCATAAAGATATCCCTCAAGTGGAAGTCTCCCCTTAAACCAGTTTCTTGCAAGGTCTCTCAAGATCTGCAACACAAAAACAAACCCGACCAAAGAAAGACAAAATATAATAAAACACGTTTGGATCACAACGCTGAAGAAGAAGAAGAAGAAGAAGAAGAAGAAAAAGAAGAAGAAGAAGAAGACGAAGAAGAAGATGTAGTGTTGATATTATTAGTTGTGTGTTAAACCCCAAGAAAAAAGGAAAAAGAACATAATAAAATAGAATTAAATAGAAAATAAAAATAAAAATAGGAAAAATGGGGATTGGGTCTGAGCATATACAGTAGATAGCATAGAGATGTTTAACCCTTTCAAGATTATGATGCTTAACCCCTTCAGTAAAGTGACTTCTTTTAATGGTTATTCTGGGTGTAATGGTTTTATAGTTTTTGAAAAGACCCTCTAATAATCACCAAGTTAAAATAGATTTAATTATCTATTTGGCTTCCACAGCTCCTTTCTATACTTAACCCCTTCTGTACCGGCGACTGTCTTATATAGTTTGTCTACCTATATATAGACGATTTTGTGCTGCTTAAGAAGGATCTGTGGTAGCAAAAAGGGTTAATTGACATAGTTCGAAGCCTGTTAACTCCTGGAGGCCCTTTTTAAACTGAATAAAATCGTCTAATAGCAGCCAGAATATAGTTGAAAGGACATCGCCGGTACAGAAGGGGTTAAGGGAAGGTTTTTAGTTTGTTCCCTAGACCTCCATCAAGCTTACAATTACACCCACTAGACCTCCTTTCAAGATAAAGTTCTACAATTTTCGGTAGAAAAATGTCGCGGCCGATGGCCGGTTCCTCATAAAATGTCAGGCTCGCTATCGCCCGCCAGGAAATATTCGACACCTAAATGGCACGAAAGGTTATAAAATTGACAACGAATTGGGGCGAAAGGTGTTAAAATCGTCAAGCTAATGGCCCGAACGTCTTATAATCTTAAAACAAATGGGGCTTAACACGAGGGAGAAAGGGGACCAGAAAAACGACCCATCTTCCCTTAACCTCAACAGTCCATCAGCCTCACCTTAATATATTTAACCAGACTAAAATGACAGTATGTATGTATGTATGTATGTATATACTCAGGCCCATACACGATTGTTGGGGGTGGCCGACACGAGAAAGAGCCCGAATAGAAACTACATTTAAAGTCCCTATTCTCAGGGTCCGAAACCACTTTCGTGTTCTCTCGCCCATTTCTCTGCCTCGTCGAGTAGGAAAATTATATATGGGGAGGAGGATTCCTAGCCGCCTGCCCCCATTTTATACATACATACATAAATTTTAAGACCGAGTACTCCACACGGTTCCGGCCTCATGTCCTAATGGCGGCGCTCCAGGCAACCCTGTTCAGAGCTGCCTAACTTGCCATATTATATTATTCAAGATCAGACAGTAACGTCTGATCCCACATCTTTCTTGGTGTGTTCCATAGTGCAGCAATTTGAGAGATGGTCTTTATATCAAAATCATAAATAAATAACTTGGATATGTTTTTGTTTTGTTTCTTTGTGTGTGTGTGTTTTATTTGTTATTTTATTTTATTATTGTTTTCTTAATTTGGCAAATATTATATAATGTATTACAGTTTCATACTGTATAAATAAATGAGGCAAATATTTTAATACACATCCAAATTTAGCACAATATTTGAATTTACACAAACATTATAGCATACATATGAAAAACAGACCCAATTTCAATGCAATCTGATCTAGTTGATATATCAACATTAATCCTTTCAGACTCAAATGACGCAGAGGTTGCCAGATTAACAATAAGAAATAGAGTTATCTCACTCTTACAATTACCTCTCCACAATTAGTTTTCTGCCCACAGCTAACTCAAAAACAACTGCAGAGGTTGAAGTAACTAAACTAAAGGTTTCTAAATACCCTTGATGGTAACAAAGGCTTTAAAGTATAGCTATTAGGTGCTCGAGATGCTATGAGTACATACTGTAGGTCGAGCCCTAATAACTTTCACTTTAATTACTAACTATACTGAGGATTACTTTCTAGCATCCTTTTATAGAAACTGTTAGGAGAAACTATAGCATTCACTTCAAGTCCACGGAAGTTGTTTAACTTAAGGGACTAGTGACTAGGGATTATTTTTTTTTAGGAAGAGTCGCGCAGTAAATAGGGGTTGAAAATGTACAGCGGCAGCCCGTTTATTTGCTGGTTTTTTATATGTTTTATATGTCTATTTAGTTTCCGCCCTAGACCCCCATCAAACTTAAAAAAAACATCGCCAAGACCCTCCTTCAAGATAAATTTGCAAATTTGTCGATAGAAAAATGTCCCGGCCGAATGCCGGTTCCTCTTAAATTACAGGCTCGCTGTCGCTCACCAGGAAAAAATCGACACCTAAATCACATGAATAGTCTTAATATTGAGAAAGAAATGGGGCGAAAGTCCTTAAAATCGCTAAAGTAATGAGCCGAATGTCATAAAATCTGAAAACTAATGGGGCTAAACATGAGGGAGAAGGGGGACCAGAAAAATTACCCATCTCCCCTTAAGGGGAGGTTTTTAGTTTGGTCTCTAGATATCCACCACGCTTAAGATTACACCTCCTTGATCCCCTTTCAAGAGAAATTTGTAAATTTTTCGGTAGAAAAATTTCCCGGCTGAAAGCCGGTTCCTCTTAAATTACAGGCTCGCTATCGCTCGCCAGGATAAAATCAACACCTAAATGGCACGAAAGGTCTTAAAATTGACAGAAATGGGTCGAAAGTTCTTAAAATTGTCAAAATAATGGGGCGAACGTCTTAAAATTAGAAAAGCAATGGGGATAAACATGAGGGAGAAAGGAGTCAAGAAAAAAATACCTCAAGTGGAGACCTCCCCTTAAGAGGAGAATATATTATCTGTATTATTGTTTATAATACAATTGTTTTAACTTTTATTTTTTTCTCTCGAGACCTTAACAAATATCCCCCAGACTCCCCTTCGAGACAAATTTGTACATTTTGCGATCGAAAAATGTCCCAGCCTACATCCTAAATTGCAAGGTCCCTATCGCTTGCTAGGAGGAATGCGTCGTCTAAATGGCACAAAAGGTCTTAAAGTTGACCAATAATTGGGTCTAAAGGTCTTAAAATCCTCAAACTAATGAGGCGAACGTCTAAAAATTAAAATTGAGAAAACATTCTCCCTTTAAGGGAGGATGATCTGCATTTTTCTTTTCTTTTCTGGGTTATATCCATTCGGCCCCATTCAGCCTACTGTTTTAAGACGTTTATCCCCATCCAGGTGTCGATTTTTACCTGGCGAGTGATAGCGAGCCACCATATTTTGGATAATGTGTTAGACAGCTGGCTAAATTTATACATTTTTCGATGGAAAAATTTCTCCAGCGAGGCCGAATTTCTCCATAAAATGCTGGCTTGCTATCGCTCGCCAGGAATCAACACCTGGATGAGGATAAATGTCATAGAACCGTTGGCTGAATGGGATAGAATAGATACAACCAAGAAAGAGAAAAAAAAAACGGGTCGCTTCCACTTTCCAAAATAATCCCTCCCCCCACCTATAGCACTGCTAAAATCGCACATGTTATACTTTTGCTACACTTGCAGACCCCAATTTCTACTATGTACCCATCTTTTTGTAGGTCTGCCTCTCTCTCTCCAATTCCCCTGCCTATCAAATCCCCCCATGCCCCTCGTCCCTCGCCCCCAACAAACATACGCCCCCTCCCCCGCCCCCCCCCCCCCCCCCACTTCCCCTGCCTATCAAATTCCCCCCGCTCCCCCCCCCCCCCCCCACAAACATACGCCCAAACGCGCCCCGACCCCTCAACCTACTCCTCCCGCTCCCTATTCTTCTTAATTGGATATCCTTTCGTAACAGGCCATCTCTCTCTCTCTCTCTCTCTCTCTCTTGCTCTCTCTCTCTCTCTCTCTCTCTCTCTCTCTCTCTCTCTCTCTCTCTCTCTCTCTGGCCGCCATATTGTAACCTGTCACGATCATCAAAAGTCAGGGCAATACTCTATTATTTCTGCTCATGGAACATACAGATCCAATGACCAAACTACATTAAAATTCAGTACCAGTAATGCCGATTGTTTACTGTGGTTAGGCATGTAATTGAATGTAAAGAGAGGCTAATCCACTTTTCTGGTGTTGTTGGACAAATGATTACATCATCCATGTATGCACTGACAATAGCCTCACAGACGTCGGGAACAATTATGGAGATGGTGTTGTGCGCTATCCTGAACAAGGGCCCGCTCAACACGTTCATTCCTCCGTAGATGCTGCGTAATGTTCTCCATTTCAAGATCCAACAGGCACGTTCAATGGTCGAGGTTATAATGTGGTGGTGGTGAAGAGTAGCTATGCTCGGTGTGGCTGCTCAACTGAGATTGTTCTCTGTGACCGAGTCAAGGTCTTTATATACCACAGGAAGGTTTGGGGGGTTGTGGATGGTTGTTGGGGCCAATTACTTGCGCGATTGTAACGTGAGTAGATGCTAATCCCACTGAATTTAGCACATTCGCGTGACATTCGCTCAGGTACGGACACCTCGGCGACGTATCTGCGATGGCGTTGGCGGCGATCGCCGTGGATTCGTTCATTCATCGCAGGAATTTGTGCCCGGAAAAATATTCGGACAACCTCGCCGAAGTAATCGCCGGACCATCGCTTGAACTGCCGAAGACGCCGCAGAACATTCGGCGAGTCTTCTTTGACCATCGCATGATGCCGCAAGATATTTTTGAAAACGTGTCATTCCTCGCAGAGATCTTCACCGAAACATCGCTCACTTCGCCGATAACGTCGCAGAATGACGGCGATTGCATCGCATTCACCGGTGACATCTTCGCCGAGTATAATTAGTAATCTGTTTGTAACGGTCAAAATCGTACACGTCGCAGAAATTAGATGCGAATTGACAAGACTACGCCCTCGGCGACGAAAATCGTATGAAGTCGCACATGTGTGAAAGGGGCCCCATAAGAGACCATGTTTTGTGTATATAGCATGTAAGGTAACACAAACAATAAATGCAAAAAATCAGAGTTGTTTGATTACGTCCTGTTAAGGGGAGACCTCCACCTTGATAGATTTTTTCTGGACCCCTTTCTCCCTCACGTTTAGCCCCAATGCTTCGCCCAATTAGTTTGACGATTATACGAATGTTCGCTCCATTTATGTCAATGTTAAGACCTTTTGTGCCATTTAGGTGTCGATTTTGTCCTGGCGAGCGATAGCAAGCCTGTATTTTAAGAAGAACCGGCCTTCGGGCGGGAAATTTTTCTATCGATAAATATACATATGTATCTTGAAGGAGGGTCTTCTTTTGTTTAAGCTTGATGGAGGTCTAGGGAGGAAACTATAAAAAAATAAAATAATAAAAGATACATAAATTAACAAATAATTACGCCCATCCACCCTTAACTGCATAGAGGGCCTCAGGGTCGGATGGGTCCTAAATTGAGTGGTCAATCCTGTAAGTCCTTCAGTAAACTGGCATGGGTTAATTGTCCCTCTTACAGGGGATAGGTCCACTTGGGGGCCTTATGTGTATGGCTACCCTCATTAAGGGGAGTAAGGCGTCCGGCGATAGATAGATAGATAGATAGACCCTTAACCCCTTCACCATTATGACGTAGTTTTAATCATATTTCTGGTTACCTTTAGACGATTTTCTTTAGTTTGCAATCTATCTATACGATTCAAATGGGTAAATACGATATCAATAAACCCTCTTAGTAACATAGGTTCTTCTTAAACTGCAAAAAGATATAGTGTTAGCCAGAATCAAAGGTAAAAAGACGTCATGGCGCTGAAGGGGTTAACTGAAAAATGAAGTAAATATACACTGAGTAAGGCCGACGAGCAAGGTTATCGGCTGCATGTATCGGAGTCTTTTGAAAAATCCGATACTTTACCCTGTTCCAAATAACTAGGCCAAAACTTTTGACCACTAACCTCTATAACTCATAAACGAATAGCGTAATCAAGCCAACATTTCTACCATTTGGGAAGGGTCAGCCGGGGAATAGGTGTGGAAGTCTACAGCCCATTTGCTCTAGCCCATTTTGAGTTACGGAGGTTGGGGTTCACGATTCCTGGCCTACCTATTTGAAACGGTATAGTTTTTTTTTATATTATTTTGATAATAGGGAGGAGTCAAAGAAAATGGGGATCAAGTCTTTCCGGGGGGGGGGGGGGGGGGGGTGAGGAGGGGGTTGAAAGAAAATGGGAATCCGTTGGTTTCGCCCCCGAGCCCTTTCTCCAGCCAGTGGCCCGCGTATTTCTTGTATTTAGCCTTTCAGTACCGGTGACGTCCTCCTGCATCGTATTCTGGCAACTATTACACGATTCTGTTCAGCTTTGGAAGGATCTGTGGTAGTTCAAAGGATTAATTGAGGCAGTTTAATAATTATAGCCTTTTAATGTTTTAGATATCCTTCCTATAAACTTAATAAAATCGTCTAATAGTTGCCAGAATGTAGTGAAAAGGACGTCACCGGTACTGAAGGGGTTAAGCCGGCGTCAGACAAGGAATTTAGAGGCAGACGTATCGGGGCCGCGGTATCGGGACTGAACGAAGGGACTGCGAACGAAGGGACTGTGAACGAAGGGAGTGTGAACGAAGGGAGTGTGAACGAAGGGAGTGTGAACGAAAGGAGTGTGAACGAAAGGAGTGTGAACGAAAGGACTGTGGGCGAAGGGACTGTGAACGAAGGGATTGTTAACGAAAGGACTGAACGAAAGGAATGTGGGCGAAGGGACTGTTAACAAAGGGACTGTTAACGAAGGGACTGTGAAAGCAGGGACTGTGAAAGAAGGGACTGTTAACGAAGGGACTGTGAACGAAGGGACGGTTAACGAAGGGACTGTAACGAAGGGACTAAGTGAAATGACTAAGTGATGTGACTGTAGGTGAAGTGACTGAACAAAGTGATTGTGCACGAAAGGACTGAACGAAGTGACTGTGAATGAAGTGAATGAAAGCAAAGTGACCAAAGGTGAAGTGATCGTAGGTGAAGTGACCTTGGTCGAAGTGACTGTAGGTGAAGTGACCGTAGGCGAAGTGACCGTAGGCGAAATGACCGTGGGCGAAGTGACCAAAGGCGAAGTGACTGTAGGCGAAGTGACCGTGGGCGAAGTGACCGTAGGCGAAGTGACCGTGGACGAAGTGACTGGGCGAAATGACAGCGGGCGAAATGACTCGGTAGCAAAGATACCACGAATATACAGCGTGGAAAAAAAAAAAAAAAAAGGTCCGTTCTACCATCACACTTTGTATGTTTGTGTTCTATTTCTTCATTGTTTTTAGTCCCTTCTATTTCCAACAGTACACACACACACACACACACACAAACACACACACACAAACACACACACACACATATATATATATCCCCCCCGCCCCCACACATATCGACAATATGAACTGTAGTAAGTACTTCACTATCGACCAATCTAATTACACGCGGGGAAACGGTTGCAAAATTATTGGTAAATCTTTTAACTCACACGAATCTAAGAATTTCTTCTTCAATAGAGTTGTCAACTTGTGGAATGGGCTTCCCCGAGACGTTATAGACTGCAGCACCGTTGATTAATTTAAATTCCGCCTAGACAAATATCTCGCATCAAACCCGTGACTGACTGCGTTTGTAAATGAATAACTTTATTTTATCCTCCCCTCAGTTACTAACCCATATGTCCCCTACTAACTTCCTAGTCCTGCCACGTTAGTGGCAGGGCAATAGTTCCCTTTCCAATGTTCCCTTACCCACTCTAAACCACTGTTTGGACACTTGATCCTCAGTGTTTTGGAGGACAAGCAGCCTAGAAGGGTCACTAGATCTGTTGTTGCTTGATTTCCTTTGTACTCCTTTGTACTCCTTTGTACACACACACACACATAATATATAATTACACACACAACACACACACACACACAACACACACACACACACACACACACACACATGTACACTTTCACTGCGGTTATACAGTAGAGTTTATGACGTAGCAACCGGTTCGTTTCTGTCCAGTCATGCCGCTCTCTGGGCCATCGTTTTTTTTTTTTTTTTTTTTTTCTATTTGGTTGATTTCAGCTACATGCAGACGATTTTACGAAGCTTAGGAAGGATATATGGTAGGAGAAAAGATAAATTGAGACAGTCTGGTCCCTTTTTATTGGTAGACGTCCTTCCTAAGCTGAATAACATAATCTAATAGTTGCCAGAATATAATAAAAAGAACGTCACCGGTACAGAAAGGGTTAACACACTCTGCTACGAAGTCTTGGGGGTTATTAGGATCATGGTGTTATTAGGATCATGGTGTTTTCTAATTATTGTTGAGGATTTTATTGGTAATACAGGTTCGAATCCCGGTAGATCACATGCTTTCATTAATTTCGTTGGGAGGTGTTTGGTGTTGGAGTGAAATTATTAAAATATATTATCATTAGGTTCAGGGATATTTCGTAGCGAGGTGGGTCTATATCATCTGTGCCCCACGAGTATCCTTTCCTCTCGCTTACCCATTAGGCTATTCATAAATGCAATTGGATGCAGTACATGATTGGATTAATGTCCAGTATTCGATAGATGGCTAGCATAGCTCATGCAATATCCCTTTCCATGTTATCACTGTCTAAAACATTTTAAAGAATGATTGCTACTTCACAGTTATCTTGGTTTACCATAAATATTAATCTAAAAATAGTAAACAAAACCATGTAAGATATTTTAAGCTTAGAAGTTGACGGCAGCCCCTGTTGCCTCTCTCTCATGGTTGTGGTAGACCGCAGATTTCGAATTTGTTTTGATATTGCCTTGATATAGCTTGCCCTAATACATTTCATGCGTTATGAAGTAATGTGAAGGCAGTATTTGATATTTATATGACATGAGTGTCAAATTTGTCTATCCTTAAGTATCTATCAATGCAATCATTCATAGTTTGGTCTCATTAATCATAAATGAATACGTATTGGCAGCTCTATCCATATGGCAACACCAGTCGTACCGACTAATCTACTGTTTACTTACCCGGTACACAGGTAGGCTACTTTAGCACAACAGCGTACGTCCAACGTATACAAATGTTCCATCTTGATTTTCACTTTCATAGTGCATTATTCGATAGCTTGCCCTAATTTCTACTGCTATGCTGCTCATACAATTTCTCATACCCCTCTTATAAATATTTGTCCATCCTTGTAACTGCTTTCACAGCCTGAAGTACTTAACAGTGATCTGACTCCTGAAACTCTTTGACCGATTGTGTTATTCTATGGGTACCCCAATGCCTTATTCTACGTCACGAAAGGTCGGAAATGCCTCTCGCCACCATCGTCCAAAACACAATTTTATTTATATTTACATTGATAAGAAACTCGGACGACTATTATAGCACATAAGAGGTATACTGTACACTAACATTTATGATAATGAGGATAGCTAACCATGGCTGACCACATGCGCTATGCCCTTAGTCATGTGCTATACTTATAACTGTCTTGGTGGTGTAATGGTTAGAGTGTTTAAGAATCTGTGTGTGGTAACCCAGGTTCGAATCCCGGTTAAGTGATATAGTTCGACGAAGCTTGGTAATTGTTGGAGGCCCTTACGAAACTGAATCAAATCGTCTAATAGTAGCCAAATAAAGTTGAAAGGCCAACGTCGGTACAGAAGGGGTTAAAGGGGATCACCGGCTTTTTTATCTTTCTCTCCTTTTCTCTCTTTCCCTGGCTTGTATCCATTCGGCCCCATTCAGCCAACTGTTTTAAGACGTTTATCCCCATCCAAGTGTCGAATTCTTCCTGGCGAGCGATAGCGAGACATTTTTCTATCGAAAAATTTACAAATTTAGCTAGCTGTCAAAAAATATATATATGCTGGCTCACTACCGCTTGCCAGGAAAATATTGACACCTGGATGGGGGTAAACGTCTTAAAACAGTAGGCTGAATGGGGCCTAATGGACACAATATAAAGAGAGAGGGAGAGAAAAAGAAAAAAATGCGAGGTGGGCTCCCTTAAGAAACTAAATAAAATCGTCTAATAGTAGTCAAAATAAAGTTGAAATGCCGACGCCGGTACAGAAGGGGTTAAGAGGCTATTGTTACAGGCGGTTATGTAGGATATTACCAGCCCACGGAGCTGCTGTGGTGTGTAAGTGATAATGTGACGTAATGGAGGTGTTATTGTTCTTGTGTTCTGTGTGTGTGTGTGTGTGTGTGTGTGTGTTGTGTATGATCGAGATATAATGAAGAGGGGTGCTTGTGTGTGTGTGTGTGTGTGTGTGTGTGAGAAAGAGGGAGAGAATGGAGGGGGGGGGGTTGTGTGTGTGAGAGAGAGGGAGTGAATTTGTAAGAGTGGAGGGAGGTGCTTGTGTGAGTGTGTGTGTGTGAGTGAGAGAGTGTGCTTGTGTGTGTGAGAGAGAATTAACCCTCTGACTTCCATATGCCCTTCCTAATCTGAATAAATTCGTCTAATAATTGCCAGAGAACAGAACATACATGCTTCATTGTAACTTGAAAGGATTAAATAGTTAAATTAATAACTCTCTCCCCTCTCTCTCTCTCTCTCTCTCTCTCTCTCTCTCTCTCTCTCTCTCTCTCTCTCTCTCTCTCTCTCTCTCTCTCTCTCTCTCTCTCTCTCTCACCACCATATTTCTCCACGCTTCCTTTATAAACACTTTCACTTTCTCTCTGATCGCTTGCAAACACCTCTCTTCGTTCAACCCTTCTATTATTTTGCTCTACTTTCTCTTATATTCAAGCAAAGTATTCGGTATATTTTAGCATTAAATAAAGACAAGACATCGACCTTAAATAATAACATGGATTTGAGTCCACGCATGTTTCTAAATCAATTGTTACACGTATGTATTTGTTTGTATGTGTATGTTAATAGTTCTATCAAATTAAATTGTGCTTAATCAATATTATTCACTTCTTACACTATGCATTAAGTGTAATGTAGATACGGAATAATATGTAAATGCATATATACGGTATATATATATATATATATATAATTATATATATATATATATATATATATATATATATATATATATATATATATATATATACCGGTATTTGCAGAGAGAGAGAGAGAGAGAGAGAGAGAGAGAAAGAGAGCAAATAATAAATTGAGATATATTATAATTAGATAAATATCAAAATAGTCATATCCCTCTCTCTCTCTCTCTCTCTCTCTCTCTCTCTCTCTCTCTCTCTCTCTCTCTCTCTCACACACACACACACACACACACACACACACACACACACACACACAGACACACACACAGACACACACACAGACACACACACTACCAACCTGTTCACCTACCTGCCGAACTCACCTGTCCAGTTTTTGTAGCCCAGACCTCTCTATTCCCCCACAAGCACTGAGGTCATTCCCCCACCATGCTTGCTTGTTGATGTTAATGTTAGCCTCTGCTAGTGTGTCTGTGTCTGTGTCTGTGTGTGTGTGAGTGTGAGCTAGAGGGGGAGATTGTGCACGTGTGATAGTGTGTAAGAGAGAGAGCGTTGGTGTGCGGGTGTGGGTTGTGCGTGCTTGCCTATGTGTGTGGGGGGTGGGTATATTTCTACGCGCGTGTGTGTGTGTTTGCTGCGTAAACTTGCACGTGTATGTGTGTGTGTGTGTGGTGTGTATGTGTGTGTTTCGACGTACATACCGGTACATATATTTCGACGTACATACCGGTACATTTATTTCGACGTACATACCGGTACATTTATTTCGACGTACATACCGGTACATTTATTTCGACGTACATACCGGTACATTTATTTATGCAGACAATAACATGAATGTATTACTCTGTAACAAGTAAAGAAGTGATAAATAATAATAATAATAATAATAATAATAATAATAATAACAATATGAATAACAACAGCAAAAATAATGCTAAGCAAGATACAACAGCTACGCAAAGAAACCAGAAACCGATAATTAAACCGATAATTAAACCGATAATTAAACCGATAATTAAACAGCAAGCAAAGCAAAACAGGAAATACCAAACTCAAGCCGAGCAGGAAAGGAGAGTACGTTAACGGGATATTTCCACCTGGAGGATTTTTTTCTGAACCTCTTTCTCCCTTATTTTTAGCCCCATTGCTTGTGAGATTTAAAGACGCTTGCCCCATTAGTTTGGCGATTTTAAGAACCCTCGCCCCATTTCTGTCAATTTTAAGACCATTCGTGCCATTTAGGTGTCGATTTTTTTCCTGGCGAGCGATAGCGAGCCTGTAATTGAAGGGGAACCGGCCTTCGGCCGGGAAATTTTTCTACCGAAAAATGTACAAATTTATCTTGAAAGGGGGAGTAATTTTAAGCTTGATGGAAGTCTAGGGAATCAACTAAAAACCTCCCCTTAACGGGGGAGGGTTTATCAATTGGTCGATTTATATATTTAGTTATTATTTGTTTTTGTTTCCTCCCTAGGCCTCCCTCAAGCTTTAAACAAAATCACCAAGCTCCCCCTTCTAGATAAATTTGTACGTTTTTCAGTTCCCCCTAAACTACAGGCTTGCTATCACTCGCCAGGAAAAAATCGATACCTGAATGGCACAAAAGGTCTTAATATTGACCAATATAAGGGGCGAAAAGTCTTAAAATCGTCAAACTAATGGGGTGAACGTCCTAAAACCTGAACACTAATGGAGCTAAACATGAGGGAGAAGGGGGCCAGACAAATCAACCCTCTCCCCTTAAGAGAGAGAGAGGGAGAGAGGAATCCAACTTGACCTATGCCCCACAAGAAGGAGAAGTCAAAAGTGAATGCAAGTGGCGGTAAAAGTGTACAGTAGAAGAGAGAGAGAGAGAGAGAGAGAGAGAGAGAGAGAGAGAGAGAGAGAGAGAGAGAGAGAGAGAGAATATTCTCGAACATTAACCTCTATAACTATTATATCTTATTCTAGCAATATGTAGATGATTTTGTGCTGCTTAGAAAGGCCATGTGGTAGTTAAAAGGGTTGGTTGAGATAGTTCGAAGACTTATTATTGCTAGAGATCCTTCCTAAACTGACTAATATCGGCCGAAGGCCGGTTCCTCCTAGAATTACAGGCTCGCAAATCGACACCTAAATGGCACGACAGGTCTATATATTGACAAATAAATGGGGCGAAAGGTATTAAAATTGCGAAACTAATGG
>CM064489.1:8752665-9030165 GCA_032716605.1 Paralithodes platypus
ATATAATATATATATATATATATATATATATATATATATATATATATATAATATATATATAGACAGACAGACAGACAGACAGACTCGAAAACAACAACATAATAAAGTAAATACGACTCGTTAGACGCTATAAATTCGTATCTGTACTGCTACTTTTTTTTTTTTTTTTTTTTTGCTCTGCTTTTTTGTTGTTATCCAAGAAAAAGTGAAGGTGTTTTTGGTAGGCTGTGTAGGTTAGGGGAAGGGAAAGGTTCGGAAGGAAGGAAGAATGAGAGAGGAGAAGGAAGGAAGGAGGAAGGAAAGAAGGAGGATTGACAGGAGGGGAGGAAGAAGGAAGGAAGGGAGGGGAGAAAGAGAGAGAGGGAGGAAGGAAGGCTGGAAGGATGTAATGAAGGATTAAATGAAGGAGGATGAGCAAAGATAGGATGGGAGGAAGAGAGAGGGAGGAAGGAAGGATGGGAGGGGAAGAAGTGAGAGAAGGAGGAAGGAAGGATGGAAGGGGAGGAAAACGAGGAAGAATGGAAAGATAGGAGTAAAGGAAGAAGGGAGAACGGGAAGAAGGATGGAAGAGAATAGAAGCCCTGGTCTGGAAATCTTACCATCTGTACAGTCGGTCACATAAGTTCTGTTCATCGTCGTGATCTTATGTATGGAAGCAAATTTAATATACATTAATTGCGAGTGTGGTTTCTCATAATTACAAGTTGATTATTTAGATCAGTTAACCATTACATATAAAAAACTCCACTCGAAATTGAATCGTGCTCATTATATTAACCCGTTCAGTAACAGGGACGTAATTTTGATCATATTCTGGCAATTATTAGACAATTTTATTCAGCTTACGAAGGACTTCTGACAATCATAAGGCTTCAAACTATCTCAACCAACTTTTTTTAACTACCACAGATCCTTCCTAAGCTGCATAATATCGTCTAAATATAGCTAGAATAAAATGTAACACACGTCGCTGGTACTCAAAGGGTTGAGTAACACCCCATTCTTAACATTATTCATCCATTACTAACCCCACTGTACTTGAATAAACTAATGAAAGCATTAGGGGAGGTGTGATGGAGTGGTCTTGCCACTGGCCTGGTAATCCAAAGGTCCCGGGTTCAAATCCTGATGTATCAATGGGAAGATATTATTGGGATGGAATTTGTGCTGTACCTGGTATCAGTGCATTACCACAAGCCCACCGAAACGTCAATAAAATACCCTCATTGTTCCCTGATTAAATAGCACTGTATGAATATTCCCATATTCAAAATATGCTATAGGGGTGCAATGCCTGGTGAGTTATCTGCTCAACAGGTGGCGTTGTGTGTGTGTAAGTGTGAGAGTCCGAGTGTAGGGGTGAGAGAGTGAAGCACGGGAATGAGGTGGTTTCAGAGATGGGGTCGTTTCGACCATGAGTGAGCACCGTGCCTCATGTGAAGGCAAGATGGCAGGTGCTCATTGTACTCTACGTGCTTCACATGTCTCACTCCCTAGACTGGAACAAGACCTCACGGGCTTCACTGTTCATTGTAAAGCGGTGAATGTTAAGGCTCTCAGCCTATGCCCGAGAGGAAGTAAGTTGGAATATAGAAAAAAAAAAAAAAAAAAAAATGGCCCTCCCGGGATTCGAGCTCGGGACACCACACCCAGAACATAAGCATCTAAAGTTCTAAACCATTACACCACCAACACAGTTACCAAGTACGAGATCACGGAGAGGTGCAAAACTTATGTGACCGACTTTACAGTGGCGTTAATAAGTCATGTCTCAGCTGTCATTACGTTTGCCTCGCTCTGTACTGTATAAATGTCCGTCATATGTTGCATAGGGTGTATAAGTGTAGGATCATGTTTGTATATCACACTCGAAATGAAGACATCTTGTGTAGATATTGCGGATACCAATTATTGATCAAAATACACTTGGTGCAGAAACATCACTTATTAGGCCGACTGTACATATTCCAAATTCATATTATCACCAACCCACCCATTAACTTACAAATAAACCTAATTAATGAAATAAATGAAACTAATGCATACATGTGGCACTCCAAGGATGCAAACCTTGGATACTCACACCGAAATGCAGTGCACTAACCAATACGCTATCAAATCAGGAAATGCGTATAGCGTATAACATAACAATCAATGCGTATAGCGTATAACATAACAATCAATAGGAGAATGCCAGTGAAAGTCAGAAAGCAACCCGAAGACACGGGGGGGGGGGGGGGACCGGTAGCTAATCAGAGAAGGGAAGAACACAACACAATTGTAACAAGTTCACAATCATGGTGTGTGAGAATCCGGTTATTTTGCTTTCAAGTAGTTTCGCTGTACCCGATTTCTTTAGGTATGTACGGCTAGGTTAGTTGGCTACATGTCAATGATTATGGCTAAGAGACGTTACTTATTCAATTATATATATATATATATATATATATATACTGTAGGCCTATATATATATATATATATATATATATATATATATATATATATATATATACCGGTACTGTATATATATTGCACCTCCATCAAGCTTACAAAAACACCCCTAAGAATCCCCCATTCAAGATATATTTATACACTTTTCGGTAGAATATTATCACGGCCAACGGCCGGTTCCTCCTAAACTTCAGGATCGCCATATCGACTCCTAAATGGCACAAAAGTTCTTAAAATCGCCAAACTAATGGGGCTAAACATGAAAGAGAAGAGGGTCCAGAAAAAAAAACTCCCCTTAACGCCTTCTTTACCGAGACGTCTTTTTAATTGTATTCTAGCTATATTTAGACAGTTTTGTGCAGTGTAAGAGGGATCTGTGGTAGTAAAAAGGGTTAAGTGAAAATAGTTCGAAGCCTGTTAATTGCTGTAGGCCCTTTTTAAACTGAACATAAGCGTTTAATAGTAGCCAGAGTATAGTTACAAGGACGACACCGGTACAGAAGGGGTTAAAGTGGCGGTAATGTGAACCCCTCTACTATCTTCACACTTGTCGAATTATTGGCCCCCGTGAAGTATGCTCGTCATTCTGTTTTGGTCGCGGTACATTTGTTTTATGTAACCAATCCCTCGACCGTAGTGTCATGATGGGAAGCGGATTGGAATCAGAATCGTTTATATCCATTGATTTATATTTACCCAGCTTACGAATATATACCTGTATATATAATTATATATATATATATATATATATATATATATATATATATATATATATACTGTATATATATATTAATATAAGATTATTTTGCGACCAGATTAAAATATGTACGCTAAAATGTGTTCCATAAAATATGAAGAATATTTTCAGAACAGATAGCGCGAAGAATAAAAATACGATATAAGACTATAAACTGCAGACGCAAAAGAGACTGAATAAAGGTGGGAGGTGGCAGGGAAGTAGGACAAGTGGGGGGTGGGTGGGGGCAGGAGTGGCATGCTTGGGGGGTGGGGGGGGGGGGGGAGTGGCAAGGCTGAAGTAATGCTTGTGGGAAAAAAAAGGACAAAATAGAGAGATAGAGAAAGTAAGAGAGAGAGAGAGAGAAAGAAGGAAAGGAAGAAGAAAAACACGAATAAAGGAGGAAGGAAGGATGGAAAGAGAGGAAGGGTTGAGGAAAGAGGAACACTAAAAAAGGCAAAAGCAAAGCATGAAGTAACAGCTAGGTCATGTGGGAGGGGCCAGCCAGGAAGGAAAAGTAGAAGGAATGGCACCACACACACACACACACACACACACACACAGACACACACACAGAGAGAGAGAGAGAGAGAGAGAGAGAGAGAGAGAGAGAGAGAGAGAGAGAGAGAGAGAGAGACAGAGACAGAGAGAGAGAGAGAGTAAATTAAAGGAGATAAGAGTAAAAGAGGAAGCCGAAGGAATAGAGTAACAAGTAAACAAGATGATAACTAGGTAGGAGGGGCCAACCAGGAAGGATATAATTTATAGAAGAGTGAGAAAGAAGGAAGAAGAAGAAGAGAGGAAGGAAGGAAGGAGGCAGATGAGGCAGGAAGAGGAAATACTAAAGAACAAGTAATAGCGTAACTAACAGGTGTGATGATGAAGAACAATTAGGAGGAGTCAGCCAGGAAGGAAAGGCAGAAGAGAGGGAGGGATAATGCAAAGAGGAAGTGAGAAGAGAGGGAATAAAAGAGGAACACTAAGAAAGAAGAAGAAGGCATAGAGTGACAAGCAGACGTGATGAAGACCAAGTAGGAGGGGCCAACCAGGAAGGAAAGGAAGAAGGAAAACTAATAAATGAGGAAGGAAGGCTGGAAAGAGGAAGGGAGGAAGTAAGAGATAAAGTACTAAAAAAGTAAGAAGAAGGAATAGATTGACAAGCAGGCGTGGTGAAGACCAAGTAGGAGGGGCCAGTCAGGAAGGAAAAGCAGAAGAGATATAGCCCCCCCCCCCCCCACCCCCCTACACACACACACACACCGGCAACCCGAGAGAGAGAGAAAGGTGATGATATAAGCCGAGGGTGAGGGTGTAGGGATCTCACTTACTTTCTGTGGTGTGGTGGTAGCAGCCATGGTACGTCCTCGATACTTGGTTAACCCCTTCGGTACCAGTGACATCGCTTTTAGTCAATTACAGCTACATCTAGACGATTTTATGAAGCTTAGGAAAGATATATGGTAGCATAGACTACAGTAGATCTGGACTGGACACGAAAGTGGAACTTTGCAGTAAGGGACCCAAAATCGGAAAACGAACCCCCAAGTTGGAATCTCGAAACCGCGAAAATTTGATATTTTCGCGGTTTTATGGTTCGAACTTGGGGGTTCGTTCTCCGATTTTGGGTCCCTTACTGTAAAGTTTCATTTTCGTGTCCAGTCCAGATCTACTGTAGTCTATGATACTAGCTAAAGGGATTAATAGCTCGGTGACGCCCTTTAAGGACGTCTATCAATTAAAGAAATTATAGAAGTCCTTCCTAAGCTGAGTAAAATCGTCAAATCGTTAACAGATTATAATGGAAATGTCGTCACCGGTACTGAATGTGTTAAAAGTGCAGTGCCACACGAATGTTTTTTCCCGTCAATTTCAACGTGCAATTGTAGTCTGGCAGCTTCAAAATGTCCGTTATATAAAATATCAGCCACTTAACCCCTACAGTACCGGGGACGTCCTTTCATCATACTCTGGACACTATTAGACAATTATATGCCGCTTAGGAAGTATCTTTGGAAGCTCAAAGGATTAAACAAGATAGTTTGTAGCCTTTTATTGGGTAGACGTTCTTCCTAAGCTAAATATAATCGTCTAATAATAGTCAGAATATAATAAAACAGACGTCACCGGTACTGGACGGGTTAAAGAGCATGATTGATACTGCACAGTTGTTTTGATGTTCGATAAATTGTGATCTAAAATAGTAAACAAAGCCATTTAAGATATTTTAAGCTTAGATACTTAATGGCAAACCCTGTCGCCTCTCTCTTGTGGTAGTGATAAAGGAATTAGACCACGGGATTCGATTAAGTTTTGATATTGCCTTTATTTAGCTTACCCTGATTTATTTCGTACATGATGAATTTTTTTAAGGCAGTATTTGATATTTATATCACACGCGTGTAAACTTTGTCTATCCTTAAGTAGCTATCAGTACAATTATTCATATTTGGGTCTCGTTAATCATAAATAAATACGTATTGGCAGCTCAATCCACATGGCAACACTAGTGGTACCGACCCTAATGGTAAAAAGGTATCTTTGTAAAATATCATCTTTGTAATATAGCGTACAGCCAACGTATCAAAATATTCCATCCTTATTTTAAGTTTCACAGTGCATTATTCGATAGCTTGCCATTATTTCTACATTTCATTATTAAGCTTATGCTGCTCATATAATTACTCATATCTCTCTTTAAATATCTGTCCATCTTTGTAACTGCTTGCCAGTGACCTGACTCCTGGAACTCTTTGATTGCTTGTGTTATGCTTTGGGTACCCCTAATTCCTCCGTATACGTCTTGACATGTCGGAAATGCCTCTGACCAACACCATCCAAAACACTAATTTATTTACATTTATGTAAAACTTGGACTACTATTATTCCACATAAGAGGTATATCGCACACTAACATTTATGATAATGAGGATAGCTGACCTTGTGAGCTATGCCCTTTAAAATAACCTACCCTCTGTCTAGTTTCCGTTTACAATGTGAAAGAGCCTCATAGTATTACGAGAAAAAATTTGCTCGTCGAAAATTGCCGGAAATTGCGCTCGTGTGACACTGGCTATATACTCTAGTGCTACAATACGGCGAGGAATATTATGAAGTTTGTTAGTGACGTTAATATTGCTATTGTAATTGCTATATAAGTAACCAGATTATTATTATTATTATTATTGGTGGACATATCGATCCCACACTTTAGATATTATCAGTAAAATTATCATATTGATTTTCATTATAATTGCATATACATAATATGGTGATAGAGATATACAGTAGATATGGCACCAATATCAACCACACTGTCACTATATATATATATATATATATATATATATATATATATATATATATATATATATATTATTTAGTGTATTCTACCTCTTCATGTAGTACCACATACTCTTAAGTGCATTAACCTAACCCCCATCTAACAAACACCCCTTTTTCCCCCCCACAGGGTTCAGCTACCACACTCTTCCTCCTGGTGGGGGTGACGCTGGTGGGGGTGGTGCTGGGGAGCTTCGGGGGGGGCTACGGAGGGGGTAAGGGTAAGGGTAAGGGTAGAAGGCAGCTCCACCACATCTACGTACCCGTCAAAGTCCCCGTCCACCACTATAAGACCATCCACTATATCCCCAAACCCCAGCCCTCCTATGGGTATGGGCATGGGGGTGGTGGAGGTGGAGGATACGGTGGAGGTGGCCATGGTGGAGGAGGTGGAGGTGGCCATGGTGGAGGAGGTGGAGGTGGCCATGGTGGTGGAGGTGGAGGTGGCCATGGTGGAGGAGGTGGAGGAGTTGGTTTAGGACAGATTTTCCAAGGTAAAGGTAGAGGTGCAGGTGGAACAGTAGTACACCATCACCATGTCCATCACGGCAAAGGAGGTGGATTTGGAGGAAGTGGAGGTGGTGGAGGTGGCCATGGTGGTGGAGGTGGAGGAGGTCTATCCGGTGGTGGAGGTTACGGAGGTGGTGGTGGTGGAGGAGGTGGCCATGGTGGTGGAGGTGGAGGAGGTTTATCCGGTGGTGGAGGTTACGGAGGTGGTAGTGGTGGAGGAGGTGGCCATGGTGGTGGAGGTGGAGGAGGTTTATCCGGTGGTGGAGGAGGAGGTGGCCATGGCAGTGGAGGTGGAGGAGGTTTATCCGGTGGTGGAGGTTACGGAGGTGGTGGTGGTGGCCATGGTGGTGGTGGTGGTGGTGGTGGCCATGGTGGTGGAGGTGGAGGAGGTTTATCCGGTGGTGGAGGAGGAGGCCATGGTGGAGGAGGTTACGGAGGTGGTGGTGGTGGAGGAGGGGGAGGACACGGAGGTGGAGGTGGAATAGTGCACCACGATGACCAAGGTAAAGGTGGTGGATTTGGAGGTGGTGGAGGTGGATTCGGAGGAGGTGGAAGCGATATATACCTAGGCGGGGGACATGGTAGTGGAGGGGGTGGAGGTGGAGGTGTATTTCTAGGAGGAGGACATGGTGGTGGAGGAGGTGGAGGTGGAGGCGGTGGATATGGCGACGATCATGGCAAGGGTGGAGGTGGAGGTGGAGGTGGATTCGGAGGAAGTGGAAGCGATATATATCTAGGTGGAGGACATGGGGGTGGAGGAGGTGGAGGTGGAACAGTACACATCGACGACCACGGCAAAGGAGGTGGATTCGGAGGCGGTGGAGGTGGATTCGGAGGCGGTGGAGGAGGTGGATACGGCGGTGGAGGTGGAGGATTTGGAGACGGTGGAGGTGGAGGAGATATATACACCAGTGGAGGAGGTGCATTCACCGGTGGAGGAGGTGGTGGATTCGACGGAGGTCATGGTGGAGGTGGAGGTGGATTCGACGGAGGTCATGGTGGAGGTGGATTTGGAGACGGCGGTGGAGGTGGTGGATTCAACGGAGGTCATGGTGGATTTGGCGGTGGAGGAGGAGGTGGTGGATTCAACGGAGGTCATGGTGGATTTGGCGGTGGAGGAGGAGGTGGTGGATTCGTCGATCAAGGCAAAGGAGGTGGATTTGGAGGTGGAGGAGGTGGATTTAGTCAAGGTGGAGGGGGAGGAGGTGGACAGAGCAGCTACAGCAGTCTCTAAAGGCGTGGCTCTTGTTCAGGTGAGTCAAAATAATAATAATAGCGTTTTTAATATGTTTCTCTTTGTATTTCACCTGTTGTACGGTAGGTATATTGAAGTATATTAAAGTTAACCCTTTAGGTACTGGCAACGTAGTTATATTATTATTCTGGCTAATATTAGACGATTTTATTTAGTTTGAAAAGGGCCTCCAGCAATTAACAGGCTTCGAGCTATCTCACACCCTATTTGCTACCCCATGTCCTTCTTAAACTGCACACAATATCTAGAAGATTAGAAATACGTCGCCGGTACAGAAGGGGTTAATTGAGATAGACTTTACCCCTTTGATTAATTGAAGGCCTTCTAACACTGAATACAATCGTCTAATGGTAGCCAAAATAAACTGCTAAAATGCTTCATAATCCTAATTGACCACTATCGAGTTCCTGACTATAAAGAAATTTAACACCTGGACCGGCGATGACGTTTTAACTTTATTAGATGATTGCATTCAGTGTCAAAAAGGCCTCCAGCAATTAACAGAATTTGCTTCATCTCACTTAACCCTTTGTTGGACTACCACGTACAGATCCTTCTTAAACTGCACACAATCCTCTAAATATAGTTAGAATAAAATGAAAAAGACGTCGCCATCTTAAACTGATTTTCAACTAATTTCAACCAGAATCAAAGGTAAAAAATCGTCATGGTGCTGAAGGGGTTAATCCGTTCAGTACTGGAACCGTCCTCTTAGTTTTATTATGGCTACTGTTAGACGATTTTATTCAGTTAAAAAAGGGCCTCCTGCAAAAATTGGGTGTAGAGAATGGCATTACTAGAGGGTCCGAATTTTCACGCTTTCCTGGTTAGATCTAGAGGGTTCGAATTTCACGCTTTCCTGACTAAATCTAGAGGGTCCGAATTTCACGCTTTCCTGGTTAGATCTAGAGGGTCCGAATTTCACGATTTCCTGACTAAATCTAGAGGGTCCGAATTTCACGCTTTCCTGGTTAGATCTAGAGGGTCTGAATTTCACGTTTTCCTGGATAGATCTAGAGGGTCCGAATTTCACGCTTTCCTGGTTAGATCTCACCTTTGAAGTATAAGTTAAATCTTGCCCTTATATATATTCTTCGAGCTTCTGGAACTAATGAAGATAAATTTGATGGGTTTTGGAAGCAGCCGGTATGCTTTAGTTCTTGTTTGTTTAGTTTTTTATGTGTGTGTAAGTGTGTGTCTGTGTGTGTGTGTCTGTGTGCATTTTTTTATTTTTTTTATTATTAACTTGGGTTCAATATACCTTTAAGTCATGTAAATACCACACACACACACACACACCCGTAGCCTAGTGGTAGAGCTCTCGTCTCACACACGAGGGGCCGGGGGTTCAATCCCCGGCCGGGCGGAGACAAATTGGGCTTGTCTCCTTTCATGTGTTAGCCTCAGTTCACCTAGCTGTAAATAGGTACCTGGAATAAGTGGACGACGTTGTGACGTCCCATCTGGGGTTGGCAAAAATGGTACAAGGCGAGATGGGTATCATATGGTTCACCTAAGCTGATGGCTACCTAAGCCTTCGGGCGAGACGGTACCGTCTATAGTGAGAATGGTACCATACAGATCCACCCTAAGCCTTCGTTGCCGATGTCGCCAATTGGCTAAAAATACAGACTACACACACATCCACAGCCATTCCAACGATACATATAACACCTACACATATAGGAGGCGGGAAATAACGAGCATGCTCACTCCCGCAATACAACTAGAGTAAGTACAACTAGAGTAAGTACAACTAGAGTAAGTACACACACACACACACACAAGGGGAAACTGTTAGCAGGGCATACTTTCATCTCATTTGCATATACCTTCTCCTGATATATTTTACCTCACTGAATACTTCCCTCACTTTCCTCTCCTCACCTACCCCTTCTCTCTCTCTCTCTCTCTCTCTCTCTCTCTCTCTCTCTCTCTCTCTCTCTCTCTCTCTCTCTCTCTCTCTCTCTCTCTCTCTCTCTCTCTCTCTCTCTCTCTCTCCATTCCTCAGCTTATATTTACTCTTTTTCTCTTTTTATTTTTATTTTTTATTTGTATTTGTTTGTTTGGTTTGCCTCACGCACCTACATTCTTCCACGAACTTTAATAACCTGTTGTACCGGCCAGGTTTTTATTTTTGTTTTATTGTAGATATATTTACACGATTTGGTACAGTTTAAAAAGGATCTGTGGTAATAAAAAGTAGTTATGTGAGATAGGCTAGTTCGAAGCCCGTTAATTGCCGGAAGCCCGTTATAAACTGAATGCAATCGTCTAACAGTAGCCAGAATAAAGTGAAAAGGACGTCACCGGTACTGAAGGGGTTAACCATCACGAATACGTTTATTAAGGGGGCCCACCTCGTTTTTTTTCTTTCTCTCTCCCTTTAAGTGTATCCATTCGGTCCCATTCAGCTTACTGCTTTAAGACGTTTATCCCCATCCAGGTGTTGAGGTTTTCCTGGCGAGCCAGCATACTTTTAAATAACATTTTGACAGCAGGATAAATTTTTACATTTTTCGATAGAAAAATTTCTCCGGCGAAGCCGGATTTTTCCATACAATGCTGGCTCGCTATCGCTCGCCAGGAAGAAATCGATACCTGGATGGGAATACACGTCTTAAAACAGTAGGCTGAATGGGGCCGAATGGATGCAAGCCAGAAAAAGAGAGAACAAAAATTAGGTCACCCCCCTTAAACCTTTGAGTATCCTGCCGCGCTTTGACAGTTTGTTCTGGCTATCATTAGACGATTTTATTCAGCTTAGGGGAACATGTGGGAGCTAAGGAGTTCATTGGGATAGTATGTACCCCTTTGATTTATAAATACCCTTCCTAAATTGCACAAATCGTTTATTGATAACCAAAATAGAATCTAAACATTATAATCGTAAGGGTAAAGACTATCTCAATTAACCCTCTGACTTCCATATACCCTTCCTAATCTAAATTTAATCGTCAAATAATAGCTGGAAAAAATAATGCTTATTCGATCTTGAAAGGGTTAACGTCATAGAGAGAGAGAGAGAGGGATATAGATAGATAGATAGATAACGTTTCCACAAGAATGTCCAAATAATCAACAAGAACACAATTCCTTCCACAAGCAAAAATATCACAGGCAGAAATATAATGAATGATGATGATGTTTGATTGTTTACATGTTGCTGAATATAATTATCATGCATAAAAAAACAAAAAAACAAAACATGAAGAAATATGATGATGATTTTTCATTGTTGACAGGTTGCTGATTATCATTTAACTTTCATATATATATTTGTTCCCTACTTTCAGAACAACGCTGATCATGGAGGGTGACAAAACTCGTCCGATAGAAGGCGCTGTCACACGAGCTGTCTTTCCGTCAATGTTGTTTCCCCCGGCAATTGTGGCCTTGCAACTTCCCTGTTTAACCCTTTGAAGATTATGACGCATTTTCAACAGTTTATTCTGGCTATATTTAGACTATTGTAATACTTAGGAAGGATCTGTGGAAATTAATAGGGTAAATACTACTCAATTCACCCTCTGACTTCCATAATACCCTTCCCATTCTAATTAAAATCATCCAAGAGTAGCGATAAAACAGAAAAGAAATGCGCCATCGTTTCTTCAGAGGGTAAATTTTTGCACCAGAAATCAGCCCCCTAACGTAACCTAACTCCAGTTTAGTTGTTGAATCCGAAGTGTTGTAGAGATTCCTAAAGGCCCCCCCCCCCCCCGTCAAATATGTACGATTATTCATCCCGACTGGTCCCGATTTTGCGACAAATAAATTGGAAGATTGCAGTCGGGAGCAAAATCGTGCATATTTTCCCGACTGCTCCCAATTTCGCAATCGTCCTATTTAGATTGTAGTAGATTGTGGCAGTCGGGATAAAACAAAATCGTTTATGTGTGACGGTGGCTTCTCTAATGCAAAGGAGCCCCCAAAATTGCCAGAAAAAAAAAAATTGCTCATAAAAATTGCACCAGAATTCAGCCACATAATGTAAATCTAAGCCCAGTTTAGTTGTTGAATCCAAAATTAAATATAGATCCTTTAGTGACTAAATGCAAAGAGCCCCCAAAATTGCCGGGAAAAAAATGTGCTCATAAAAATTGCTGGAAAAAAACTTGCTCATCAAAATTGCCAGAACACATAACTTGCTCATAAATATTGCTGACAAAAAAACTTGTGCATAAAAATTGCCAGAAATATAACTTGCTCATAAAAGTTGCCAAAAAAACTTGCTCATAAATATTGCCGAAAAAAAAGCTTGTGTGACACCGGCGACAGGAGATTGTTGTATTATTGTATATATTGAGTGTTTTCCGTTACCTGATTAACTGTACTTGTGTCTTGTTTTGTTAACCCTTTTTTATATGTCTATGTCAATAAAGTGAAAATCGACGTGTTGTTTTTCTTTTCCTCCGAGGTTTGGTGTTGGGAATAATAAGGGCTGACTTATTAGTGGATTGTGCTTATGACTAGTATTGCTGCATGCTTCCACTCTCTCACACACACACACACACACACACACACACACACACACACAATTAAATCACAGATGCAGAATCACTATACATACAGTGTATATGGATTACAAATATATAGGCAGTTTTACGATAGTGCCAGGAAGTAAACATAAATACACTATCAAATGTCGGACGCCTTACTCCTATTTATGAAGGTGGCCATACATAAAATGCCCCCAAGCGGACCTGTCCCTCGTGAGATGGACAACCCTTGCCAGTTTATTTAGGAATTTACAAGATTGACCATACAGCTTCGAGTCTCTCTCTCTCTCTCTCTCTCTATATATATATATATATATATATATATATATATATATATATATATATATACTGTATATACTGTATATATATATATACATTATATATATATCAACTTATTTCCCTACCTCTCATTGCCCTCCCCGCCCTCTCTCTATTTTTGTTTTCACTCTATCTATATGAAAGTAAAAATATTGCCAAAGTCATTCTATGCATATGAAGTAATAGGCATACAATTTTTGTTAGAGTAAAAATATTACCTAAGTCATTCTATTGATATGAAAGAAATACTATTGTGTAAGTCATTCTATTGTGTAAGTCATTCTATTGATATGCAAGAAATAATATTGTGTAAGTCATTCTATTGTGTAAGTCATTCTATTCATATGAAAGTAAAAATATTTCCTAAGTCATTCCAGTATATTTCCAGTATATGAAGCGACCAAGATGACACAACACAAATTTTATATATACGATATTTGTTCTGGGAATCACCTCGACCTATGCTCTCTCATCCTTAACCCTTTGAGTACCAGCGACGTTTGTTATGTATTATTCTATGTGTATTATCAGACGATATTATGCAGCTTAGGAAGGATCTGTGGTAGTTTAAGGGGTTGATTGAGATTGCTTGAAGCCTTATCATTGCTAGAGGTCCTTCCTAAGCTGAATAAAATTGCCTAATAGTTGCCGGAACATAATGAAAAGGACATCACCGGTACAGTATGGGATAAGCTAGTGTCTAGTCGCAGTAAGTAGGCGAGAAATCATGAACTCTATCCTCTGTAACTCAAGAAAGACCAGAGTAATCGAGCTAATATTTCTACCATTTGGGAAGAGTCAGTCAAGGAATCGATGTGGAAATGTACTGCCAATTTGAACGAGCCCTTATTGAGTTACAGAGGATAGAGTTCAGGATTTTTCGCCTACTTATAGCAAATAGACTAAAGTGTCACACGAGCGCATTTTCTGGAAATTGTAGACCTCCAAATATTTGTGGGAGGGAACAGTATACAAAAAAGTGCTATGGAGTTTGTAGGAAAATGGGACGGTTTTGTTCGAACGGGTGAAACGGATATGGTGACATTTGTCAGGTCTAAATGTCATCTGCCACTTGGCTTCCCACTCTTCAAGGGCAGTTAAGTAATCCTATAGTCGAAGGCAATCGTCCCTATTAGTAATTGGTTTATTAACTAAGCTATCATCTGCGAAAAGTCTAGCACCGCTACTGGAAGTAAGCGATAATGGGAGGTCATTTATGTAAGAAAGGGAAAATAGGGGAACAACACCTTTTATATATATATATATATATATATATATATATAGAGAGAGAGAGAGAGAGAGAGAGAGAAACACAAATATTTTTAAGTATTGACCATATCTTTGATATGAATTATGTTGCAACCCTACTTTTTAAATTAGTTTACTTTCTCTGTTGTTACTTAGGTTTATGTTCCTGTTCATTGGAAACTAATTATATATCTGGTAAAAAAAAATGCTAAAATATCAAGTCATTTTCATAATTTAGGTTTTCGGTTGGTGCCCATGTTGGTAGATTAATAATTTCGCTTTTGCCAGACTAATCATGTACCAGGTTAGGTACATTTCTAGCAGTGGCTAAATATCGATTTTAGCATTTTATTATTTTTTAATTCCATATTTGTCCTTTTTATTTCATGTTTTGTATATTAATAATAGGTGCAATTTAGTGAGTGAGGGAGACAAAAGGCAGAACTGCCTGTAGCGAGTGCCTCCCCCATAGTTGAAAGAATGACAGGGCCAAAATCAAGGGACGTTCGAGCCAAAATGCCTGGACACACGGAGTTTGAAGCAATTCAAGTCATAGGAGGAGGGAAAGACAGATTCTGGGAGAGAGTTCCAGAGCTCAGCTGTTGAATAGAAGAAAGACTGAGAGTAACGTTTCACTCTTGGATTGGAGAGTTGCACAGAGTAGGGATGGGATTGTGTTGCAAGACGTACCACGTACCCTACGTAAAGGAGGTGGTATACAGAGGGAGAGCTCTGAGGAGCACTGATTATTATAGTGGCGATAGAATAGCGAGAGAGATGCAACATTGCGGTAAAGAGAGAGAGTTTGCTGAGAGTTGGTGAGTGGGCGGGAATTAATGATACGACAGGCCTTCCTTTCTACTTTGTCTAGAAGTGCTGTGTGAGAGAATCCTCCCCACGCAAGTGAACAATACTCAATAAAAGGACGCACTGTGCCCCTGTACAGAGCAATAAGCTGTGCAGGTGTAAAGAACCCCTTGAGGCGGTTGAGCACACCCAGCTTCTGGGAGGCTGCCTTAGCAAGACTGGTAATATGGTCCTTCCAAGTGAGAGTAGAGAAAAAGAGACACCAAGAATATTGAGAGAAGATGAAGGATTGTGTTTTGTATTGTTGAAGAATAAGGGATAGTCCAGTGGGAGTTCCGGACGGGTAGATACTGTAGATGGAGAAATTGGGTTTTGGAAGCATTTAAGGTAACAAGGTTTTCTCTGGCCCAATTGGAAATAGTAGTTAGATCAGAAGATAAGTGTTCTATGGCTTCATTACGTTTGTCTTTGAGGGATTGCTGGTTGGGGCGTTCAGGAAAACTAATCCAGTAGTGTAAGGTAGAGTCGTCTGCGTGTGAATGGATGGGACTATAGGTACAGTTGAGAAGATCGTTTATGAAAATTAGAAAGAGAACAGGAGATAGGACAAATCCCTGAGGAACACCAGCGTTGATAGGATGAAGAAGTGAGCGATGGCCGTCCACAACCGCAGCTATGGAACGGCCGGAAAATAAATTAGAGACAAAGGCACAGATGGAGGGATAGAAATTGAAGGAGGCCAGTTTAGACATCAAAGATTTGTACCAGACTCTATCAAAGGCCTTCGATATGTCGTGCAATAGAAAAGGTTTCACTGAAGTCCCGAAAGGAGGATGACCAAGAGTTAGTAAGATATGAAAGAAGATCACCAGTAGAGCGACCCTTAAGGAAGCCATATTGGCGATCTGAGAGCAGATTATGAGAAGAGAATTGCTTAAGAAATTTGGAAGCAAGAATAGTTTCAAAAACTTTAAAGACCCAAGAGATGAGAGCAATTTGACGATAGTTGGAGGGTTGAGAGCGGTCACCTTTCTTTGGGACAGGTTGAATGAGAGCAAACTTCCAGCATGAAGGGAAGACGTTAGAGGAGAGACAGAGACGAAAGAGTTTGCCCAGGCAGAGAGTCAGCACGGAAGCACAGTCTTTTAGTACATCAGAAGGAACACCGTCCGGACCGTACGCCTTCTTAGTATTAAGCCCAGAGAGGGTAGAAAGTACATCTTTAGAAGAGATTAAGATATTAGACATAAGTAGGAGAGAGGGGGGTGGAGAGGGAGGAATAGCACCGGAATAGTATGTTCAAGTATTGCATGAGGCCTATGTATACATGCTTGGGTGTACGTGGTTATGTGTTCATGTGTCTGTGTGTGCGTGCGCGCAAGTGAGTGGGTGTTTATGTACGGTTAAATGTTTTCGTGTGTGTGTGGTGTGTGAACAGGTTTATTTGATTATACGTTCAGGTGTTACTCGAGAACGTGCATATGTGTGTGTGTGTGTGTGTGTTGTTGTTGTTGTTGTTGTTGTTGTTGTTGTTTTTGTGACAATTGCACACTTCATGCAAATACCAACATTCACACCCAGACTAGAATGGTTTCCTATTTACGTTTTTTTTTTATCAAAATATTTTGAAAATATATCATACACCATTATGTAGGAATATATCATACACCATTATGTAGGAATAGCAATAGCAGTAACAAGAGACAAGAAATGTATAACGTTTTGCATTGTAGTAAAATATCTGTAAAATATTTTATAACAAAGGAAGCTCAAATCCCCTGCTGTACCGGTGCCGTCCTTTTATCTTTATTATGGCTACTATTAGACGATTGTATTCACCTATAAAATGGTCTCCAGCAAATTAACAGGCTTCGAACTATCTCACTTAACCTTTCTTTACTACCATAAATCCTTCTTAAACTGCACAAAATAGTCTAACTATGACTATAATAAAATTAACAAGACGTCGCCGGAACAGAAGGGGTTGTGTATCAAATCTGGCATACCTTTGCAGTGTCGGACATGTATTAACGATGTATAATTTGCTAGTTACAAACATTCCCATGACTATCAAGATCTTTTCTAAGCTGAGAATAAGACGTGTGCCCCTAATGGAAAATAGAAAATGTAAATCTAAACATCATATATTATTTAACTATGTTTCTAGAGGCTTTTTATAATCTTAAGTATATATATAGCAAAACCATATGAAACAGTGGTCTTCTATTTGAAAGTAAATAAACGTGCTAGACAATTAATATACCATCACGCGCTACTATGAGCATGCTACCGATCTCCTATACCTCTCTCTCTCTCTCTCTCTCTCTCTCTCTCTCTCTCTCTCTCTCTCTCTCTCTCTCTCTCTCTCTCTCTCTCTCTATCTGTCTGTCTCTCTGTCTGCATATGTAGAATTTATATATATACCGGTATATATATACTGTATATATATACAGTATATATATATATATATATATATATATATATATATATATGTACAGTATACTGTACATATATACATATATACCGGTATATATATATATATATATGTATACCGGTATATATATATACAGTATATATATACTGTATATAACCTTTAACCTCGACCCCAAATCGTGAGTGAGTGGATTCGCGTAAGGTTGTGAATGTCAGGGATTTTTTGCGTAGCTCTTGTGCGTTCAGGCATTGGAAGTGGTTTTCTGTAGGTCGTGTCTTTAATATATATATTTATTTATTTATGATCTAACTATTTAATCTATTCTCATACTTTAACCCCTTTATTATTTTCTGCGTAGGTCTTGCGCGTTCAGGCATTGTTATTCTGTCGTGTCTTTTTTATATATATTTATTTATATTTATATCTAACTATCTCATCTATTATCTTTCATTAAGCCTTATATTCTGTAGTGTGTTTAAAATATATATATATGTTGATTATCTAACTAGCTCACCTGTGTTCATTCTTTAAAGCTTGTATTATCTTTGCCTTACTTTATTATTTATAAATATTTATTATCAAACGTTTTCATCTATTCTCATTCGTAAACCCTTTTATTCTGACGTGTCTTTATTATTTACATGTATTCATTATTTAAATATTGCCTCTATTCTCATTCTTTAACCCTTGTATTTGTTTGCCTTACTATATTATTTGCATTCATTTATTATTTAACTATTTCATCTATTCTCACTTATTAACGCTTTTATTTTCTTTGCCTTATTTATTTATGTATTTATCTATTTGTTTTGGTTAGCTTTCCTTCTCTATTTTCTTTATCATTTATATTTGTTGTGCTATTTTATGCACTATCATTCTTTAATCCTTCTATTTTCTTTGCGTCTATTTCGGTTGCTTATATTATACATTTTCTTTAGTTAACCCTTGTATTATCATGTTCTCATTTTCTTTAGTTAACCCTTGTATTATCATGTTCTCATTTTCTTTAGTTAACCCTTGTATTATCATGTTCTCATTTTCTTTAGTTAACCCTTGTATTATCATGTTCTCATTTTCTTTAGTTAACCCTTGTATTATCATGTTCTCATTTTCTTTAGTTAACCCTTGTATTATATGTTCTCATTTTCTTTAGTTAACCCTTGTATTATCATGTTCTCATTTTCTTTAGTTAACCCTTGTATTATCATGTTCTCATTTTCTTTAGTTAACCCTTGTATTATATGTTCTCATTTTCTTTAGTTAACCCTTGTATTATCATGTTCTCATTTTCTTTAGTTAACCCTTGTATTATCATGTTCTCATTTTCTTTAGTTAACCCTTGTATTATATGTTCTCATTTTCTTTAGTTAACCCTTGTATTATCATGTTCTCATTTTCTTTAGTTAACCCTTGTATTATCATGTTCTCATTATATGTTATGTTTTTCATTTTCTGGCTAACAGTAATCAATTTTATGAAGCTATAGAGGAATAATGATATATGGAAATCAATTTAGGTAAACATTATCTCATTTAACCCTCGGCCTCGCACTAATCAAAACACTTTCAAGATCCTGTTATGCATTTATATTCTGTTTTCTGGCTTATTACTAACGATTACTTGCATATTAAGAAGGGTATATGAAAGTCAGAGAGTTCATCAAGATATATTTGCCCATATATTTCCATAGATCCTTCCTAAGCTGTATATAACAGCCTGATGATAGCTAGAATATACTGTCAAAACGCGACATAATCTTGAAGGGGTTATTATCCATCTACATTACGGGGAGTTTTTTTAGTTTGATGGGTAGACGTCCTTCCTAAGCTGAATACAATCGTCTCATAGTTGCCAGAATATAATGAATACGACGTCACCGGTACTGATTGAGTTAATAATTTAGCTTAACTTTATCAGAAATCGCTATGCTTATGCTCCAGAATTAATGTTTTCACTTATGTGGTAACAGCATTTCTTTTAATTTTAATATATTTTAGTGATCGGGGCTTCTGATAGTGAATTTGCACTTTCTTGTTTTTCTCATTGATCATGATATGCAGTCGGCCAAATAAGTTACAGTATGTCTCGGCACCCATTATATTTTTATCAATAATAATTGGTATCAACAATATATAAACATGATTTATTCAGTTCGAGGGAGATATACAAACATGTTCTTACACTTACTCACCCTATTCAGCATCTGACAGACATCAATGCAGCACAGAGCGAGCCAAACGTAAAGACAGGTGAGACACGATTTATTAGCGCCACCGTATACTTGGCCTCATCAGTTTGTATCCACGTCATGATTGAAAAGGGTCTACAGCAATCAACAGGCTTCAAACTATCTCGCTTAACCATTTGCATTATATCACAGATGCTTCTTAAACTGCACAAAATCATCTAAATATAGCTAGAATAAAATTTAAAAGACGTCACCGATACAGAAGGGGTTAATGTATGGAGGGAAATATAGTGTGATTGACTTACAAGATTTATTCACTATACAATCGTTATTTGATCATATCATTTAACTATTGGATAAGAAAATACACTTCTTCTTCAGTCATACTATTTTGCCTTTCATACACAGAAAATCAAGGAGTGTATCCCAATTTACGTAGGCAACTGTACTGTTCGAAGCCTGTTAATTGCTGGAGGCCTTTTCTAAACTGAATAAAATCGTCTAATAGTAGCCGGCATATAACTAAAACCACTGAAGTGGTTGTAGATTTTGTTTTGCTAATTTAATATGTGTCTTCCTTTGTTTTTTTGCATATTGTCTTTATTAGATAGATGTAATTTTGCTTCAGATGTCTTTCTATTACGTCCATTTGTTATTCTTTGTCTTGGCCAAAGATTAATATCAGAAATTGTGATCCATTTTGTTTCCCTCGGCCCTACGTGATTTTGGTGACTTTCTCCCATTGGTTTATGAGAATAGTGGTATATATATTTGTAATGTATTTTGTATATTAATATTTCATCTAAATATTACTATTATATTAATTTTATTCTCACCACCTCGTTATACTATTATTTGGAACCGTTTTTCGCGATTCATCTTCATCCCATGCATAATTACAAAGCGCAATGCAAGTTAATCGCAGTACAATATTATCTACAACCGTCTTGATGGTGTAATGGTTAGAGCATGTAAGTTATGTATGGGATATCCTAGGTTCGAGTCCTGGGAGAATCACATGTTTTCATTAATTTCATTTGGGAGTTATTGGTGTTAAGAACGATGTTAAGAATAATATCACACACACACACACACACACACACACACACACACACACACACACACACATCCCATTGTATTGTTTTAAGTTATAAATTATGCTAATACAGTCAATGTGTTTCCATTTATGAATACAGTTTGCTGTACGTAATTCCCTATATATTAAAGTCATATTTAATGAGCGTGAAGGTAATCGTATGAACCAATAACAGTGCTTAAATTGCATAACGAAAAACATGAAAGCCCACGATTACTTATCTTTCACCTTTACTCTCCATTTTATTTAAATAATCCAGTATCAATGGCTAAATATGCATAAAGAAAAATATGAAAAGTCCACCATCTTTTGTTTGTATATTTTGTTTTGTCTATTTTATTATATATTTTTGTATTTTATCTTATTTATTCATTATATTGTATTTGTTTTATTTGGTCGTATCTAATTAATATAAATATTTATTTTATTTTATCTTATTATACTTTATATATATATATATATATATATATATATATATATATATATATACAGTATATACGTGGCCTTTTAAGACCTCTCTCCCATGTTTACCTCCCTCTACTTTCCCCCCTCATTTCCATACCAGCTGACCCAATTCCCCCGATGACCCACCACCACACAGTTAACTACGAGAACTTTTTTGCCTTAGTTTTTTGTCGATCCTCCTCTCCTTCTCGCACGATTTCGTCATACTTTGGAAAGTGAGTTTGATCGGGTTGTTTTTGTTATGGAATTCCTTTTTTCGTCTTTTCGTCAGAATGTGTGTTGGTGAGGGAAGGTGTGTGTGTGTGTGTGTAAAAGCGGGTTGTTTCGGGGCTTTGTGTGTTTGTGTGTGCTTCTGTGTGGGTGCATGTAGTGTACTTGTCTATGTATAATTATGTATATATGTGTATGTGTGGGTTTATGAACGTGACTGTGTGGGTGTGCATGTGTGTATGTGTGGAAGGCCAGGGTGACAACTTGGGGCGATATCGGTGTTTTTTGTACATTTCGGCGCCCCGGACTTTTTATAATTGATGTGTTTTGTTGTTTTTTGTGGCATCGGTGACAGTGGGTGGATGTGGGTGTGTGTATATATATTGGAGTAGGAGACCCAGTGAGCCAGGTTCAGTCTTCGGGGTTGTTTCTCAGTGATCGGTCTGTCAATCAGCTGGGAGAAGTCATGATGGTAAGTAGCTGGGTTGGTGGACAGGACTCCATATATAACAATTGGGATATATAATTAATAGTATACGTCAAACTAGAAATATACATCATAAACACTAAAACAATGGATATTTCATTTCTGCTGTCTTTACAAACGCATAATTCCTAAATTCATATGAGTCTTCATACTTTTTTAACCCCTTCAGCACGTTAAGTTCGACGATTTTAAGCAGTATAAGAAAGACCTATGTTGTTCAGAACGTTTATTAAGATCATATATACCCCTTCTGGCCCTAGAAGTAAGCTAAAGAAAATCGTCTAATGGTAACCAGAATGTGATACAAATTACGTCATCGTATTGAAGGGGTTAAAGACGTAAGCATTTTGTTTTATATTAAAATTTTATATTTTATTTTATTTTATTTTATGCACCCTCAATTATATTATTCGTTATTCCATATTCTAGCACGATTACGTATTTATCATCATAGTTTGGTTACCATTAGATGATTTGCTTTAGCTTATAATTTACGTTCAGGACTCAAAGTGTAAATCAATAAACCCTCTGAATGACAAAGATCCGTCTTAATCAACATAAAATAGTTAAATTCAAGCCAGATTAAAAGGTAAAAAGGCGTTATCGTGCTCATGGAGTTAAACTTTATTGAGGCTTAAAGAGCAAACGAAACAAAAAATAATAAATAAAACAACACAAATAATAATCAATTAATAAAATAAAATTAGTATATAATAAATGAATAAATATACAGTAGATATAAATATATAATGGATATATAAATAAATAAATAATTACAAAATGTATGCAAGAAATCGAATCAAATCTACGTTTCTCTGGGGGAATCTTTTTAACCTCTCTTCCTCCCGTAGCGAGTAGCCCCCGGAATCCTGTTCGCCCTGCTGATGGTCCTCCCGTTTACGCAGGGGGCACCAGGGGGCGGGTATAAGGGGGGCGGTAAGGGTAAGGGCGGGGGGCGAGGGGGCGGCCGGACTCACTACGTCTACATCCCCGTCCACTACCCCGTCTACAATACCAAGGTAGTGTCTGAGCCCCTTGAGGATTACATACGCATTTTAACAATTCATTGTGGATATTATTAGATGATTTTACGCATTTCAGGGAAATCTTAAGTGATCAGAGGGGTAACACTTTTATCAATTAACCCTTTAACTTTCAGAGATCCTTCCTAACCCTAAGGTAGCCATAATAAACTGTCAAAACGCGTCATAATCCTCAAAGAAGTTATTAAATAATTGTTTAATGATAGCCAGAGTACAATTAATAGGTGCGTCTTCGAACACTGAAACAGATAATATAAATGGCTATAAATTATATAATGTTGAGTAATCATTAGGCTATCATAGTGCAGTTGGGTATATGTATAATGTATATGCTTCGATTAACATCCAGTATTCGAGAATGAATAATATATCGTAGGCTAGTGAATAAATCTTTAACTGTCTTGGTAGCGTAATGGTTAGTGCACGGAATTTTGGTGTGGGCAGCCAGCTAAACTCGAATTCTTGGAGTACCGCATGTAGTCATTAGTTTAATTTATTTCATTAATTAGGTTTATTTGTAAGTTAATTGGTGGTTTGGTGAAAATATGAATAACACTTTTCCACTTAACCAAAAAAGGTGGTCCACGTACCAGTCCACCACACCAAGTACATCTACAAGGAGAAGAACAGCGGCTACGGACACGAGGACGGTGGATACGGTAAAGGACACGGTAAAGGACACGGGGGCGGATACGGACACGATGATGGCTATGGTAAAGGACACGGCGGCGGATACGGACACGATGATGGCTATGGTAAAGGTCACGGCGGCGGATACGGACACGATGATCATGGTGGATACGGGCATGGTGGAGGTGGGTATGGTGGACGTTGATGTAATAAACATTCCCGATCCAATTATATAAAAAAATATAATTTAATTAGATTTTAATTTTGCATTAGTTATCAATGTTATTAAATATAGGGTGGAGGATATAGTTACAATTGTTCTTTGGAGTTTGTTATATAATGTTAAGCTGAGTAAACTAAATACTATATTTGTTGGAACATCTGATGGATATGTTGGAGTAAAATTAACTACAGGGAGGAGTTTCGTATCAAGTGAAAAGCTTAGAATTGTAGTCGAGAGTCGTGTTACCAAACTGGCTGACGATATGAATCATGAGTCTCCTATAACAAGATTCTCTTGAGAAAAATATAACAATACGATATCCCCAGAGAAAACATAAAGAAGATAGAGTGTTTAATGTTCAACACTTTCATAAGCTGGTTAGTAGGCTACACACTAAAGAAAGATGCAACAGACTGCTTCTTGTCAAAATCAAGATTATGATACGAGTTCCAGAATCATGTTATTTTGTCCAATATATTAATCCTGTGCGCGACTGTTACTTTTAGAAATATATTAATATGTTCTTTCCTTTTCAGGCTACCACTAGAAGTGAACCATCCAAGCAATCACTATAGTCTATTCATTCTAATTAGGCTATAAATCTATACCACTAACCTCTATAACTCAAAAATGACCATACCAATCAAGCTAATATGTCTACCCTTTGGGAAGAGTCATCCAGGGAAGAGGTGTGGACATTTTGCAGCCCATTTGTTCCAGCCCTTTTTTTAGATAAAGAGGTTAGGGGTCAGGATTTCTGGACTACCTATAATGAATGGACTATAACTCATTCCCTTCTCATTTGTTATTCGTTCATCCCCAAGTGTAGTAGGAATCGTTGAAATAAATCTGCACTAAATACACGTTGTTCCTTTGATTTGCTCCCTTTACTGTTTAGTTGAGAGAAGTATAATTATGTCTTAATGGTGTAATGGTTAGAGTGTTTAATTATGTCTTAATGGTGTAATGGTTAGAGTGTTTAATTATGTCTTGATGGTGTAATGGTTAGAGTGTTTAAAATGTGTATGTGGTAAGTTGGTAACACAGGTTCGATATCCCGGGAGGTTCACATGTTTTCATTAATTTCATTGGGTGGTGTTTTGGTGTTGGGAGTGAAATGAATGAATTAGATTAGTTAGTTAAAACAGGACTTCAGAGGCTATCAACCCTTCTGGATAATTAAGCCAGCACACTGTAAGTCAAGAATAGCGTCAGGACTGGAGCCCCTTTTCGATAACTCCAGTCCCTCGTTTACTGTAATTTAAAGTAGTATCATTTATATTAATATGTGTTTTACTGTCGACCCCTGTACCTCCATTACGTTATTTTCATCATGTCCTGGTTACCATTGGACAGGTTTCTTTAGTATATAATCTACCTCTAGGACTCAAAAGGGTAAATACGATCTCAATAAACCCTTTTAATAACATAGGTCCTTCTTAAACTTGGATAATCGTCTAATTTTAGCTAGAACAAAGATAAGAAGACGTCATGGTGCTGAAGGGGTTAACGTATTTTAGAGGAGAATACATAATTACATACAGGGTTTAGCTTGTATTAAAACATGTCATATGCTCTTGCTACTATGATACACTAACACATTATAATATTATACTATGTCAAATTACGCAATAATCTTCAGAGTGTAAATAAAAGGGTTAAAGGTGTATTATTTTGTTTTTTTCCTAACCTTCAAATATTCATGACCACTACAATACCATTTCAGTACCGGTGCCGTCCTATCAACTCTATTCGGGCTACTATCAGACGATTTTTTGTATTTTATATAGGGCCTCCATGTATTGACAAGTCTCAAACTATCTCTCGTAACCATTTTTACTACCAAAGATTCACCTGAAACTGCACAAGTCGTCTAATTATAGCTAGAATAAAATTGGAAAGACGTCGCCGGTACAGAAGGGGTTAAGATATAAAGCATTCTTATCTTTACTAACCGGAGATAAAAATAAATGTACAATATTACCAAACGCTGAACTTAAATGTTGACCATTTTATCTCAGCTCCAAAAAAGAACCAGAAAAACAGTCTCATTCACGCTCTCTCTCTCTCTCTCTCTCTCTCTCTCTCTCAAACAGGCATTAGGCTTCCGTATTGCTTCAAAGCGAATGGTTCATAATTTCGGTCCTGTTAAGTAGTTTCCTATTTTACTGTCTCGTATTACATATTTCATATTACTATTAACTAACTAATAAAATCTATTAATTTAATTGTTCGTCTTTATCAAACCTTTTCCATTGTATCTATACTTATTATATCTATAGCGCTATAACGAAAATACGTGTCATAGCTTCGCTAACTGTTTCATAGTTCGAAGCAAGGCACTCGGTACTTGAACCTGAAATTCCTCGAGGGTGGCTGATGCAAAGACTATAAAAATGAAGATAGGAAACTGTATATGAGCCGGAAGCACGCCATCTATTGTCCGTTCCCAGCATGAACTTGTATATATATTATTATGTTCGTACAGTCATGAGTCATAATATATATATATATATATATATATATATACTCATGTGAATCTTTGAAACGGTACAGCCAAGTTCTGAAGCATTTAGGTATTACTAAAGCACGGTACTGTCTCATATGGGTTCGAAACTGATTCGAAATAGGCGTATAGCTACTAAGGTGCACGATTCTACTTCACATTCGATACTGAGCACAAATTTACCGTACGCTTTCCTATCTTTCTCTAATAGTCTATGGGGTGAGGAGATCGACTCGGCACATTGGCCTAGCAACAGCCCGACGCAGTGCTCTCGCGTTGTGGTGTGTGTCCCGGCGTACGGTATAAGGTGTTAACCCTTTCTGTACCAGTGCCGTCTTTGTAACTTGAAACTGGCTACTATCAGACGATTTTATTCAGATTTATAAGGACCTCTTGCAATTACCAAACTTCGAACTATCTCACTTACCGGTACCCCTTATTGTCATACCACAGACCCTTCATTAACTGCGACAAATATTCAACTTTAATCTGGCTACTATAAGACTATTTTATTCAGATTGCAAAGGATCTCTTGCAATAATTATTAACATGCTTCGAACTATCTCACTTGACCCCTTTTTTAATACCCCTAAACCCTTCATAAATTGCACCAAATAGTTTAAATATAACTAGAAAACTATTAAAATGACGTTATTGGTACAGCAGGGATTAAGTTGTTCTACCGTATTATGAACACCGTCTTATGCAGTGCTAAGCCGGTATCACACGAGATGTTTTTCCCTCAACACTGGTCTGGCAGCTTATGAGGTCACCATTTAAATTGTGTCGGTTGCCTAAATTCATCTTCATCAGTGTAAGTTTCCGATACCGGTGACTAATATTCTAGACATATTGCCAGAACAATGTTGATCATCGGATGTTGACTATAAAAGCTCTCGTGTGATACCGGGCTTATACGGGTGCTATAAAGTGTTGTTCAGTGTTATTCGAGTGCTATAAAGTGCTATTAAGTGCTATGTGAGTGCTATAAAGTGACGACCTACTGTATTGTGTATTCAGTGTGTCAAACCGGAACAATTTAGTTTGAGATTTGGATGAATAGGAATGGAAATACATGACAGACAATGAACACGAAATAGCATTGTTTTCAGCCATTTGATCACTTCCAAAGACAATAATATGAACCAGAAGACATCATTTCATCTTTCTATAGACAATCATAAACACAAACAATAATGGACTCTGCTATCGTTTAAAACCACCTGTAAGAATTGCCTTAACCCCTTCAGCACGATGATGCCTTTTTACCTTTGAATCTGGCCCAAATTTAGTCGATTGTATGCAGTTTAAGGATGACCACTGTTGTTGAGAGGGGTTATTGTGATCGTACTTACCCCTTTGAGTCTTAGAGGTAGTTTATAAGATACAGAAAATCATGTAATGGTAACCAGAATAAAATGGAAAATAAGTCATCGTGCTGAAAGAGTTAAGGGGAGATTTTTAGTTTGGTCTCTGGATATCCTTCAAGCTTAAGATTACACCCCCTTGAGCCCCTTTCAAGATAAATTTGTACATTTTTCGGTAGAAAAATTTCCCGGCTGAAAGCCGGTTCCCCTTAAATTACAGGCTCGCTATCGCTCGCCAGGATAAAATCGACACCTACATGGTACGAAAGGTCTTAAAATTGACAAAAAAGGGTTGAAAGTTCTTAAAATCGTCAAAATAATGGGGCAAACGTCTTAAAATTAGAAAAAACAATGGGGCTAAACATGAGGGAGAAAGGAGTCAAGAAAAAATCCCTCAAGTGGATATTCTCCCCTTAAATAGATCGCAGTGTCTCTAGTGGTGGTTGGGGGATTCGGGGAGGCTTGTTCGCCTGTAGCACCCCGATATAGTGATGCGAATACTGGAGAACACGCCCCGAAAACAACTCGCCCCGACTTAGTTCTCGCCTCGAAACGAAGTCGCCTATGACTATATTAGATTTTTTTTTTATTAAACTACCCTAATCTAATTTAACCAAAACAGCACACATTCATCGTACAAATGCGGGGCGAGTTGTTTTCGGTGCGACGTCTCCAGTAACCTAGTGATGCGGCTGTGTTGTTTTGATATAAATAGGATACAGATTAGAAGCTGTGACTATATTGGCCATTCTAGCAGCAAGACCTTCAATGTTGTGACTAAACATATGTGTAACCGTGGATTAATCTACTACTGGGTGCTGTGAAAAGCGGGATGAGGCTAAACGAAAACAGAATGTGGGGATACGGTATTTTCATCGTTTACTTGAGAGATCGTATTTACTCCTTTGAGCCCTAGAGGTAGATTATAAACTAAAGAATATCAGAAAAGAATAACCAGGATAGGATGAAAATTACGTAATGGTGGTAAAGGGGTTACTATGCACCCTTATTAAGCCGGTGTCACACGAACGCATTTTCCGGCAATTTTGATGAGCAAGTTTTGTTCCCGCATTCTTTATTGGCTCTTTCATACTGGCATCGGAAACTAGATCGAAGGTAGATTATCTTAGGTAGTTTAAAACTAATGGAACTTAGGTTTTGAAACTTCCATACAACAATTGCCCGTAAATATTGACGGAAAAACCGCTCGTGTGACACCGCCTTTACAGCACAGCCCCCAAAGGAATGGAGTTAAAGTCCAAAACACCAGTAGAAATGGATGATTACATACCGGTGACGAAAAAAGATGGTATGGCAAGTTCCTGTGTAGAGGGTAAAACTGGTTTTCAGATAACTATTTACTAAGAAACATTGAGCAATATCTTTAACCTAACCTAACCTAACCTAATATTTTATATTAGTGGACTATTGATGAATGTAAAATTTAAGAATATATTATAACATTACCAAATTATTGAGATATAAGTACAGGTCCTCCCGCTACACATTATTATACCGATGCGATAATTAAAAGCACGAAGGCAGATGTTTGATAAAGAAGGTCAACAGTCAGAGTCGAGTAGGACTGCCCCTCCAAGGCTCAAAACTAAATGGAGAGTCCCAAGTTAAAGATGAGAGCGAAAAGGGGTCCAGAAAAATATCCCTGAAGTGGCAATCTCCTCTAAATTCATCTCCAAATGGAAGGGTTTGTTGGACGGCCCACTACACATCTATATCTTCAGACTCTTCGATCCGGGGTCATCCAATCTTAAAGGTGTTTCATCGCATCAAGTACAGGTAGGTTTTATATACTTTGATAATATAGTAGGATTAAAACTAACTCAAACATGTTCCTACATTTGTCTTTATTCTGCGTTTTGAGAACAGTATTTCTGATTTGTCTAGTTTTCCACCTACTTACCTGATTTTTTGATAGAACTGTTCGATACATGATATAATGTGAATATGAAATTATACTAATGCTATATATATATATATTTTTTTTTTTATTTTTATTTTTTTATTATTATTTTTTTTTTTTTCGTAGATATACAGTGTTGTTTTACAGCAAGGACTGCAGGAAATTAGTATTTACCCACACAATCTATAGGCTAAACACGGCACCCCCAAGTGGAAAGTGCAGATCAGGGAAAATGGAGGGTTATAGAGGATAAAAAGGGAAGGTAATAGAAGCACTAATGTTACGACCGGGGCTACTCATAAAACAAGGGCACTTAATGATTGGACTAGTAATAGGGCACTATGCAACAACGATACGCTAGATCCATACCCTCGAACTTATATGCCGGCGAACAAAAACACCTATACCCTCCAGAGTTAATCTGCGATAACGGGGTATCCTTAACTGGGCATAAATGTACTCTACTTCAGGCTAACCCACACTGGTATAGCCTGATAACAAACAAGATGCAAGTTACGTTAAAATGCATAAAAAGGAATCTATGGAAAGATCAATTAAATCACTGCAAGATTTAATACAATAAAAAGATGCTTCAATACAGTTACTCTAAATAACAATAAACTCTTCACTCCTATCTGAAAGAAAGTGAAGTACAGTCCTACAGCATAGACCTTGAAACTTCTGAAGAAAGTCTGAGGCTCATAAGATGCTCGTATCTTAAACTATATAAAGGCAGGAGGCAGGACACCGCACATGTAAACTGAATACACTAAAAGATAGGACATATAATGTTAACTGACACGAGAATACTATAAATGCGCAACGGTAGCAATGCTCGACACTAAAAGAAGTACTTCCTCATCAACGAAACAGTCTGCTATGGTTGTGCAACTCAACAACAACCTAGACTAATAAATGCTGTGAATAATAATGCGTACATATCAAAGAGCTTATATTAAATACTAATAAGTGTCTACTCGATTAATAATGTCTAGCTGGAATACTCTAGGTAAGGAACTGTGGTTGAGCAAGACAGGCTCATAGCCTAGCGATGTCCTTAAGACTGCATCCTTTAAGTTACGTTAATTGACTAGGGTGCTCTCTTGATAGATCCAGATCACAAGTATCTGGTTCTATCCTGGCGACCCTCTAAAGACAAGCAAAGAGGCAGCAAAGTGTGGAACTGGAACAGGCCAAAACCCTCAGTCAACACAATGCTGCACTCGTAAAGGACGCAAGCGAAAAGACAACACAGGCTACCACAGGACCGGTCGAAGTCTTGTAGGTATAAGCAAACCATACACACATCGGGGACTACGACTACAGTTACCTTATCCCAGTCTAGCATTAAATAAAAGAGCAGAAACACTAAATCAATAATGGAGACACATTAAGTTCCCAACCTCTACTAACTAAAAACCCTCAAAACCTATTCTAAGTACATGTAAATATCTCTGAGGACGGCGCATGCAATACAATGGGCCGGCTATGGAAACCGTATGCAGAACCCAAGGGGATAAGTAATTGAATAAAGACGAGAAGCAATGGAAAAGAAGAAGGTCAGAGAGAGAGACAGTGGTAAAGGGGGTGATTGGGAGAGAGTATGCAAAGGGATGTTAGAAGCACGCGTGCCTAGCCTGTCCTGAGGAGAACAGCTCCTGTGGACCCTCATGCAGGAGGCAAGTTACACAGGAGCCCGCAAGGGCTCGATGGTCGGCCAATCACGAGCCGAGACGTCACAAGACAGCAGGTGTCACGTGACACAGCGCCCGCACCTACAGACACTCACTACCATCTCGCTCTGAAAGTCTCTCTCGTTCCCACGCTGGTACTATCATCACTACTATTGATATAAAATACAACCCGTTGTCACAGACGAAAACAAAGACCACCACTGGACTGTCTGTGACAATGCGATTACAGGGAAAGAAAGAACAACATTCTCGGATAACTGTAGCCCATTTAGGTGTCCCTGGCGAGCGCTAGTGGCTAACGAGAGGCGATTCTGCCCACGCTGGTAGACGTCACACTAACAATCCCCGCCTCCTATAAAAAGCGCTGAAACAATACCGAAATAGTGACCCATCCTACTTTAAGTACGGTAAATTTGTGTCATTAACCTAACCTAACGACCTAACTTAACCTGGGGGCTGCCTCACCCAGACCCCCGCTGGTCTTAGCATTGATGTAGAGGATGGCAAAATACAAAAAATACGGTGGAAGAATTGAACATATTAGATCTCCACTTATACAAGATGGCCGCCTTTCTTCCATCCACCCTTCTATAGCCCACAATGTCTTATCATTATTTGTTTGTTTGCTATATTTCTGATGGTAGTGACATATATAGGAATGACGTATGGGTCATAAAGATTGTATATACAGTATGTCATAGCCATAGAGGTACCTGAATTGGTGACACATATTAACCTTGTCCTGTTAGGCCACCAATATTCTTACTCCATCCTAAATGTTAATACTTAATTGCAGGTAGGTGTGCAAGCCTTCACACCGCTGGATCACCTGGCAAGTCTTCAGGGGTGAGTGTTAATTATGATCATGTCTGCAGCAGCGTCACCTACAGGAGAGTCTCCCACGACTGGAACTCAAACAGGGGCATTTTTGTATGGGAGGGGGGGGGGGGGGGGAGCTGCATTGATTGTGGAAGGGAATTATATTGTTTTATCTATTTTATTACATAGTTTTTTCTAGTTCTATTTTATTTTATTTATAATTGTATTGTTTTTTTTGTTTTTTGTGTTTTTTTTTTGGGGGGGGGGGTCCTGCATTGATTGTGGGAAGGATTGCTAGTTATTTTGAATGAAGTTGTATTATGGTAATGTTGATCAAAGCCCGGGACTTAAAATCAACTATAGAGCATAACTTTGACTATGTATATCGAATAATTAGAGAGGGTTTAGTGTTGTTTTACCAGGAGGGCGTGAATAGTCTCTGGTTACCAGCCTTATGGTCAGCTTAACTAGGAGACCATTATGGTCAGCTCAACTAGGAGACCATTTCATCCTATAGATCGCAATCAGTACGAATTTAAGGGGACAGTGGTTATTTTTTGGGGGGTCTATTTATTTATATATTCAAATATATTTTGTAGTTTAGTTAGGTGTACGTGGGTTTGTTTGTGTCCCTGTGTATGTGTGTATGTGTTTAATAATAAGTGTATGTGTTCGTGTGCGTGTATTAGTGTAAAATATAATTACTATATAATGGATACAGTAAAAACAAGATATTAACAACATCCTTTATTGTACAGTAGATAGTACAGTGATTGGACTATATAAAAAAATATTCATTGTGTAATATTCGTAATCATGAATGTATAATAACTTAACTAAATAGCAGCATTTTTATATGCGGGTATAGTTTCATACATAAGTTTTATTCTTCCAAATAATATTATGTATGAAAGTGCAACAGAATAGTTTATATAAGGAGACAGCAGAAAAAGCTGCCTGTATCGAGCGTTTCCGCAAATTAAATGAGTGCCAGCCAAATTCAAGGTACAATAGATTCGTAATGTTTGGACACACGGAACTTTAAGCAGTTTGTCATAGGATGAGGGAAAGATACTTTGAGGGAGAGAGTTCCAGAGTTGGCTATTAACCTGTTAGCTAATCAGATGAATTACGGTAACAAGTGCATAACAAAATATAATCATAATTCAGTCACACTAATTGTACGTCCACACATGAGAATATGTGGAAGAACGGAACTTATGTAGGAGAGAATGTACATGTTATAGATATTCAAAACATAACATAAATTAACAGATTCGTAATAAACAAATTGCAGTACTTCGTAAACACACTTCAGTACACTCTCGAATTATAGATCGATGAAGTGTATTGTAAATAGGTGGTGTGATATTGAATGACTGGATGGCTGCTTCTTTTCGTGATGTAACCTGAAAAGAATATGTAGTATATATTGATTTGATGCATTAATAATAATTAGCGTCAATAATCAATACACTACCGGTAGTTAAGTAAACCCAAATTCACAAATATATCTTACCTGTTCAACTAGCTCAATAATAGCCTACCTAATCATTAAACCCACCTTCATATCCACCACCGCTTCCACCATATTCAATATATTTCTATCTATCTATTTACTCAGGCCCAATCCCCACTTTTCTTTCTTCCAATCCACTCCCCAACATATCCAATGAGGGCCTCAGCCTCCACCACCATATCCACCTCTTCCTCCACCTCCACCATATTCACCTCCACCACCGTATCCACCTCCTTCAACCCCATGTCCACCACCAAATTCATGAACGTAGCATTATATCTTACCTTTTTAACCATACCAGTGTGAGCCTCCGTATCCACCTCCTCCATTTCCTCCGTGTCCACCTCCTCCACCACCAAATCCACCACCTCCGTATCCACCTCCTCCGCCACCGAATCCATCTCCTCCGTGTCCACCTCCTCCACCACCAAATCCACCACCTCCGTATCCACCTCCTCCACCACCGAATCCATCTCCTCCGTGTCCACCTCCACCACCACCATATCCACCTCCACCACCACCATATCCACCTCCACCACCACCGAATCCACCTCCTCCGTGACCACCTGCACCACCCCCGTATCCACCTCCTCCACCCCCGAATCCACCTCCTCCGTTTCCACCACCTCCACCACCATGTCCACCTCCTCCACCACCTCCACCACCATGTCCTCCTCCTCCACCACCATATCCTCCTCCACCTCCCCCGTAGCTATGACTCTGGTAGACTGGCTTGTAGACGGGGACGTAGATGATACGATAGGAGGACCTGCCCCCCCTGCCCCCCTTGCCCTTACCCTTACCCCCGCCCCCCTTACCCCCGGGGGAGGCGTGGGTAAAGGCCCCCAGCACCATCAGGGCCAGGAGGAAGCTCAACAGTAGGCGCTGAAATAAAATAAAAACATGATTGCATTTTGAAAAAAGGTGGCGATTAATTGGTAGTACACCAAGTACAGTAGCTAAGTATTGGATTTAAGAGGAAATATATATCGAACAAATAATTGATAGATATCAAGTATCTAAGTATTAAATGTAAGGGGATGTAGATAACGAGCAAATTATTGTTATATGTTAAGTAGCTAAGTACTAAATTTAAGTGGAAGTAAATTACGAGCATATGATTGTTATGTATCAAGTAGCTTAGTATTGAACTTAAGGTGAAATATAGTACCCAAACATTAGATTAAGGTGTTCATATCTAGAAATGTTTGTTTCTCCAATTTCAAAATGTGTGAACAATTTGGTTGGGCGTTGCATAAATGAACACTTATCAATCAAACGAACTATTATACATCACCCCCGAGTAGCTGTCTCCTAAATTACAAACTCCTCTTCAGAATACCGATATTTTCTCTGTCAGGCTAGCAACGAGGAAACAGTTGCCCGCATAAGTTCTGTTCCTTTCTGTAATCTTATACGTATAAATATTATTCGCATGATTGAATTACGAGGGTAGTTTCTTGCGCAGTGGTTGACTCATCTGACTAGTCAACCGATATGTGAAAACCAGACTCTTAATTCATACTTACCATTTTACTTTTATGTTGCCTTGACTGTCTTTAACTGTCTTTATGGTATAGTGATTAGAGTGGTTAAGATCTGTATGTGATAACCCAGGTTCGAATCCCGGAACTATCACATGCTTTCACTAATTTAATTGGGAGGTATTTGGTGTTAATAGAATTAATAATACAAAATAGATATATGCATACGATCACGACGAAGAACCGTTATTACGTGAGCAATTGTGCGAAATATTGCGGTCCGATGTGTATTATTGGCTAGCAGAAGGGTTATGGTCAGAGCGGGATTATAGACTTTACTTCTCTAGAATATAACACTCAGCTTCCTCGTGAAATTCTCATGCACAGTTGGCCACATAAATTCTGTTCCTCTCCATGATCTTATTACATGGGATTATAATGCTCATGGTTGAATTATGAGACCAAGGACCATGATGGGGTCCGGTCACAGCAGGCAAACACGTAGCGGAACGACACCAATGCCCGCCCACATCACTTCCAGGCAGGGCCCTTCATATACAGTATACAACGGCTTCCCGGGCCAGGCGCCTGACGGACTATTATCTAGTCCAACTGGCGCCCGACCCTCACTCCCTACGACCCGACCGCGTTATCACTTATCTATTCATAAGCATTCTCCACTCATTCCTACTCATCACCACTTTCTTTGCCTGTTCTTCATTCATCTCTCTATCAATATAACTTTGATAAAAGTATACTCGGAAACATTGACGGAACACCATATGAGGAGGAGCACTTTAATATACCTCAAGTGCTATTCCTAATACGGTGTTTTGAATTCTCTATATAACCTTACCATTGTGAAAGAGAACAGAACTACCAACACCCAACCCCTTCTACTTCGTCCTTCACACCTCGCTATATATACTGTATATATATATATATATATATATATATATATATATATATATATATATATATACTGTATATCCACTCTTTTATCTCTTGAGGGTGGTTTGGATTTGTTGTTTATTATATTCTTAGTGTTTTCTTGTTTTTGCCATTTTCTAACAATCTATCTTCGTTTCGATAAAACTACAGGCTCGCTATCGCTCGCCCAGAAATAAAATATATACCTGAATGGGACAAAACGTCTTATTATCGCCAAATTAATAGGGTGAAACGTCTTAAAATCTGAGTATTTCCACAATTCTTACCATATTGATCAAGAGCAGAATACTTCCCAGTTCCACCAACACCACACCTCTTCTACCTCTTCCCTACCTCACACCTCGCTATATATATACTGTCTATATAACCACCCCGCGAGACAATCACTGCCGATCATAGCACTGGAAAAAAATAATCGGAACATTCTGCAAGCACCGTATTTTGCAAGTAACTTATATGCGTGCGAAAGATATCGTTGCCGAGGAAAGTGAGGAAAATATCCCACACTTTGAATGAAAAACCTATTCAGTCTTGAAATTGTGTCGTGCATTGCAAAAACTGAGTGATGTCGTTGCTTCTTTGTTGTTTTTTATATCTATTCATTTATTTATTTATTTTTATTTTTATTTTTGCAAAACTATATTATGCAACCGATGTGCAGTGTAATTAGTTTCCCTAAAATAATATACTTAATTCAATACGAAGATATCAACCGAATGATAAAAAACATAATGATTTGCATTAATTTACAGGGTGTTTCAAAAGGAGTGTAACAATATAAAATGTATGTTATTTCGTTTTAATATAACTTACACCATTAATTTTTTTCTTCAGCATTTGGTGATAACATGTTGCCATTTTAAGATTAGTGAAGTAAAAGGCTTCCCTAAGCAGTAACCCTTAAGGGGGGGAAGTGCTTATTTATTGGTCTATTCATATACCGGTATATATATTTATTATTTGCTTAGTGTTTTCCCTAGACCTAAATCAAGCTTTAAAAAAATCCCCAAGATCCCCCTTCTAAATATATTTGTGTTCCGGACGAAGGCTGGTTCCTTCATCAATACATGCTTGCTATCGCTCGCCGGGAAAAAAATCGACACCAAAATGGCACAAAAGGTGATACTATAGGGCTACTGAGCTATTCAAACGGGTTATTTCAATGTGTCTGTGGCTTATTTTATGTTTCTTTTTTTTCTTCTTTTCAAATCACTGCAAGTTTTGTCCACCCTTCCGTATGGATATGATCAGATCCTCCACCAAGCCAATATGGAGCTATACCCTCTTCATTCTCTGCAGTCTCTCTCTCTCTCTCTCTCTCTTCGCCGCAATGTTGCATCTCTCTCACTATTCTACAGCTATTACAATAATCAGTGTTCCTCAGAGCTCTCTCAGTGTATACCACCCCCTCTTCGTAGAGCACGTAGCACCCGTCTTGCAACATATTCCCACCCCTTCTATGTGCAACTTTCCAACCCAAGAGTGAAACTTTACTCTCAGTCTTTCTTCTATTCAACAGCTGAGCTCTGGAACACTTTCCCAGAATCAGTCTTTCCCTCTTTCTATGAATTAAGTTGCTTCAAACTCAGTGCGTCCAGGTATTTTGGCTCGAACGTCCCTTGATTTTGGCCCTGTCACTCTTTCAACTCTGGGGGAGGCACTAGTCACAGGCAGTTCTGCCTTTTGTCTTCCTTTACTCACATAGAAAAAAAAAGTAGGCCAAAAATCGTGACCCCAAAACCTCTATAACTCAAAGTATTTACATTTCCAATTATATTTGCCCACAGCGTGATTTGCCTGACAAGCAGTGACAAACTTGCTTATAGAGCGTATTATCCATGATGGCTTGTTTGTACACTAGGATGCCATAGTCTCTAACCCACTCGTAAGAACTTGAGGACTCCCCTATGTTTTTATTTATGCAATTATTACACACACACACACACACACACACACATAGGCACACACAATTAGACTCACGTACATACATAACACATACACACAGTACACCCACATGTACAGACAATACCCAATATTGCACACACATAATAAATAACACACGAGACTAGTTATCATCACCAATCGTCATGCACTTCAATCAACCTTTCTCTTGGTGAAAGTGCTGGTACAGTGTTCTTGTTATTATTATTATTATTATTATTTTTATTATTATTTATTTATTTATTTATTTATGTCTGTACAGTATTAGGAAGAAGATTGGTGTGTAGTCAAATGGATAGGAGGAGGATGTGTTTGTGAGAGCTAGCTGGATTACTCTCGGTGTAGCTTAGATCCAAACAGAAACAGTAAGGGAAGCCAGACAAAGGACACAGGAGTTCCAGCAACTCCTTATCACATGAGAATGAGGCCTCCCCAGGGTAATTGCCCTGCTTGATTGGTGTATAGTATGTATACAATCTACCCATTAACTTAGTGAATCTAAGACCATGCGCCCCCTTTCTTTGTCTATATTAAGACCTTTTGTACCATATTTTCCTGGCAAGCGATAGGGAGCCTATAATTTAGGAGGAATCGTCCTTCGGCCGGTGCCTCTCTCTCTCTCTCTCTCTCTCTCTCTCTCTCTCTCTCTCTCTCTCTCTCTCTCTCTCTCTCTGTCTGTCTGTCTGTCTGTCTGTCTGTCTGTCTGTCTGTCTGTCTGTCTGTCTGTCTGTCTGTCTGTCTGTCTGTCTGTCTGTCTGCTTCTCACTCGTCCCTTTTCCCTTTCTTGCGCCAATATACCTGTCTTTACTTCTTTGTGTTCGGTATTGTAAGAAAAGTCAGAAAATGCAGCCACCTTCCCCCCCCCCCATCAAACAGGTCGAGAGAGAGTACAAAGGGAGTACAAAGGAAATCAAGCAACAACAGGTCTAGTGACCCTTCTAGGTTGCTTGTCCTCCAAAACACTGAGGATCAAGTGTCCAAACAGTGGTTTAGAGTGGGTAAGGGAACATTGGAAAGGGAACTACTGCCCTGCCACTAACGTGGCAGGACTAGGAAGTTAGTAGGGGACATATGGGTTAGTAACTGAGGGGAGGATAAAGTTATTCATTTACAAACGCAGTCAGTCGCGGGTTTGATGCGAGATATTTGTCTAGGCGGAATTTAAATGAATCAACGGTGCTGCAGTCTATAACGTCTCGGGGAAGCCCATTCCACAAGTTGACAACTCGATTGAAGAAGAAATTCTTAGATTCGTGCGAGTTAAAAGATTTACCAATAATTTTGCAACCGTTTCCCCGCGTGTAATTAGATTGGTCGATAGTGAAGTACTTACTACAGTTCATATTGTCGATGCCTTTGATGATTTTGAACACTTGAATTAAGTCGCCTCTTAATCTGCGCTGGGTTAAAGGAAATAGATTTAATTCTCTAAGACGCTCTTCGTATGGTTTGTTCTTTAGGCTAGGTATAATTTTGGTAACTCTACGTTGAACTCGTTCTAGCTTGTTTATATCTTTTTGGTAATAAGGGCACCAGGATTGAACGCAGTATTCCAGAAGAGGGCGGACTAAGGAATTGTAAAGGGTTAGGATAACTTCTTTGGATTTATGCTCAAATGACCTGCCTATAAATCCAATTATTTTGTTTGCCTTCTTAACAACTTCTGAACATTGTTGACTCGGTTTTAGGTTACTCGATATTGTTACTCCCAGATCAGTTTCTCTGTTTACATTCTTAAGCTGAGTGCCATTCATCGAATAGTTGCTTTCTCATTTAGGTATCCGACATGTAGTACTTTACATTTATCCGCATTGAAACTCATTTGCCAAATTTGGGCCCAACATGACAATTTATCTAGATTGTGTTGCATATCGTCAACTTGTTCTTTTGAGAGTACGCTATTTGCAATTTTTGTATCGTCAGCAAATTTTGAGATTGTGCAGGTGAGACCCTCATCTATGTCGTTGATGTAAATTAGAAAGAGAATTGGTCCTAGTACCGATCCCTGGGTTACCCCGCTACTTACATTGGTCCATTTAGATGCCTTACCGTTTATGACTACCCTTTGCTTTCTGTTGCTGAGCCAATTTTCTATCCATTTCACTCTAAGAGAGAGAGAGAGAGAGAGAGAGAGAGAGAGAGAGAGAGAGAGATGGTGAGCATGAAGGTGAGGGAGAGGGATAGGGAAATAGCTAGATATATACGTGTTTCTTTGTATATGTGAGAGAGAGAGAGAGAGAGAGAGAGAGAGAGAGAGAGAGAGAGAGAGAGAGAGAGAGAGAGAGAGAGAGAGAGAGAGAGAGAGAGAGAGAGAGGAAGCGAAAGATAACGAGAGAAAGAGAGTGAGTGAGAGAGATTCAGATGTTTACTGTTGATGCATTACAGCTTCATCAGTTTCCCCCAGTAGTTTTAGCGAAGTTATCTGTCAAACGTTTTCTATGAAGCGTGACTTACTTATTATTTTGTTTTGTATTTTTTTGTGAGATTTGTATCTATTGTCTAACCCACATTACCCCTTGCCCTTCCGATGTTAGTGTGTGGGTTTAGTGTGAGGTTTTGTTTCCTGATTCTCAATGGGTTTGATTGCTTTGGCTATTTTCGAATCATATATTTGCAGGCTCTGTCTCAAGTCGGCCACCCCCAATAATAATAAGTATTTAATAGATAAACAAGTAAATAATTAAGTATATAAGATGGGTTATGTGCCAGAGTATATGTATATATATTATATATATTTTCAGAGTTCACTCTAAACCCAAGAAATACCCCCCAGATCCACTTCAAGCTAAATTTATGCATTTTTCGATAGAAAAAATATCCCGACCAATAGCCAGTTTCTTCTAATTTGCAAGCTCGCTATCGCTCGCCCAGAACAAAAATCGATACCTGAATGGGGGGGGGGGGGCTTATAATCGTGAAACTAATGGATCACAACAGGGGGCGGCCTACAAAAATCCCCTTTGTATTAGACGGGGTTAACCCCTTCTAACATCCTTTTATTATAGTGTGGCTACTAATAACCGACTTTATTCAGCTTAGGAATTATATCTACCAATTATAAGGCTTCGAACTATCTCAATCGCCCAATTTAACGACCATAGATCCTTTCTAAGCTGCATAAAATATTCTAAATATAGCTAGACTAAGAACATAGCAGACGTCGCTGGTACAGAAAGGGTTAAGGCACGTGAACTACCAGCCTTTTACTTTCCATCTTAACCTACAGACAACTATTTATCCATATATAATTCCATAAAAACTTGTCTGCCTATATTCATGTTATTGTTTTGAAAGCATGACTGACATATGTAGCCTATGAGGGTGGACACGCATAGAAAATGATAGGGTGGTGAAGGACTTATTCCGACGACTGTACCTATGATCGTTAACCTACAAAGGACAACAACACTCTATCACTTTCACCTTCAAGTTATTATTAAAAAACAAGCTTACTATTTACCCACCTTTTTGCTCTGTCCCCTCCCCTTTTGTACACGCTTGCTTGTTGTCACATTATAGCTGTTGATGTGCCATTGACCGGAGGAAGCTATATTACGCCAGACAGTGCCTATAAAATGCTACTTATACGACTTTTATATCCATTATTAAACATTAAATAAATACTAATACCGTACCTCCTTAACCTACAAATAACTACAACCACAAAACTTACAACAACAACAACACATCGCAACAACAACATTCAGAAAAATTATATCAACAACAAATCCCTACAACAATCAACAACAACATCATTAACTACTGCTACTACTACTACTACTACTACTACTACTACTTTATTTTTTTTTATTATTTTTTTTTTACTACTACTACTACTACTACTACTTTTTTTTTTTTTTTTTTTTTTTTTTTTTTTTTTTTATAAACCACTCAGCCTGTGCATCCCCTCTTTGGACCCTAAACCAGGTCAGAACAGTCATCAAAGCGTCCGACTTGGTAGTCATTCAGCTACTTACTACTACTACTACTACTACTACTACTACTACTACTACTACTGCAACAACCACAACCACAACAGCAGCCTACCTATTTACCTACCTTTCACTCCCAAAGTATGATAAACAAAGACATACCAACCACTGCCTATCCACTTTAGTTACGTCTTAGTCATTCCTTTTGTGCTTGTGTAATTTAATACATAGCTGCTGATGTCATTAACCTGAAGAAGATATCTATCTATCTATTGCCAGACGCCGTGATCCCCTAAGGGATGGCCACGAACGAAACGCCCCCATGCACATCTGTCCCCAGTCAGTCGACGTCCCTCCTCCCAAGACCAATAATATTCGTAATATTGGTCTTGCCTCCTCCCATCCAGCACCGCTTTCACACATATACTTTTTAACTCCATCCTTCCACCTCTCACTCAGTCTACGTCTCCCTCTCTGTCCTTCCACCTCACTCTATCACACTCTCTTATTCATTCTCTAGCTTCCCATACGGTCTACATGGCCGAACTATCTCAAGGTGTTCCTTTTCACACTTTCCAGCACATCTACATCCACACCACACCTCTCGCGTACTTCCTCATTCGTCTGTCTATCCCTCCATGTAACTCCACACGCACTTCTCAAGTAACTCATTTCCACCCCTATCACTCTTGGTTTGGGACTCTCCACCAAACGTCAATGCTTCACTCCCGTAAGTCACTGTCGGGATTACCACACTGTCATGCAAGGACTTCTTTACTTCCATGCTGACCACCCTATTTCTTGTTATCAATAAATTATTCGTTCGCATAGATGTATACTGTATAGTGTATATCCATGTTTGTTCTTCTGCATACAAGCACGAATACCTACAAATTTATCAGCCTTTTCTGTACCAATTTAACCTACAAGAAATACACTATCTGCAAAATACAACCACTAAAGTACTTAAACAACCACATCAACAGCAATCACAACAAATACAACCTTCCTACCTACCTACCTACCTTTCACGTTATCAATTAAGTACTCATTTGCAGGTTTTTATATCCATTCGTGTCTTCTGCATAAAACACGAATACCTGTATATTTATCAGCCTCTTCCTTTCCACGTTAGCATAAAAACAGCGACCAAAAATTCCAACAAAAATGACAACAACAACAGGAACAATTACTACGACTACTACTACTAATAATAATGATAATACTAATACTACTACCACTAGTACTACTATATAACCACTAAGCCTGTGCAACCCCCTCTGGAACCTACAGTAGATATGGTCGGAATAGTCATCAATACGCGTGACTATGTAGTCTTATACAGCTGCTTCCTATTCCGGAGTTTGCACTCAGACTCATCATCGTGGATATCATTTTGTTTTTCCTTTATTTTTATTTATGATATTGCATCCATTACAATTTTACATTTTAGCGGTGTGAGTATCCTAGGTTCGAGTCCTTGGAGTGCCACATGTATTTGTTGATTTCATTAATTGAGTTTAGAAGTAAAGTTGGTTGGTGAAAAAATATCTATCTATCTATCTATCTATATGCTCAGGCCCAATCCCCATTTTGGGGGTAGCCGACTCAAGACAGAGCAAGAACAGGGAAAACACAAAAACAACATAAAACAAAAAATAAACACAGATAAAAAACACAAACTCTCACACATCCAGGCCACCCAGGAGAAGACCCAGAGACCAGGGTTACCAAGGTCGCTCCAGCACTCCCCCGGCCCCTGACCACCCGGAGAGGTTCCGATCTCGGCAGGCAGACATGCAGCGGAGCCAAAGCCACAAGCGCTCCAACCACACTTCCATGCACACCCTTCATATTAATCGTCTCCCCGGGCCAAGCGCCTGATGGACTATTATCTAGTCCAACTTGCGCCCGACCCCTTACTCCAAATGACCACGTGTTCACTCAACTATTCACAAGCATTCTCCATTCACTCCTGTCCACCACCACTTCCCCTGCCTGATCTATAGTCATTCTTCTATCATCCAAAGCCTTTCTTACACAGTCTCTCCATCTCAATGGGGGTCTTCCTGCCCTTCTATCTCCCCTTGTACCTGACTCACATATTCTCTTTGTAAGCCTTTCATCTCCCATTCGTTCAACATGACCATACCAGCTCAGCACCCTTCTGTCCACTCTGGCTGACAAATGTTCCTGCTGCCCCACTCTCCTACGTATCTCTTCATTCCTCAATCTGTCTCTACGAGTAACTCCACACATACTCCTCAAGCAGCTCATCTCCATCACATCCAGCCCTCTTTTCTCCTTTTTCTTCAGAGCCCATGTCTCAGCCCCATACATCACTGTTGGCACAACAATTCCTTGATACAGTGCACTTTTTACTTTCACTCCGAGATTTCTCGTCTTCCACATACTTCCCATTGCTCCGAAAACCTTCCTTCCTTCACACACTCCCTGTTTAACCTCCACTTCCATACCTCCACTCCTGCTTATTGTTCCTCCTAGATATTTAAAACACTCTACTTGTTCCAATATTTCCCCATCCAGCCTCACATCTAGATTCACCCTATGCTCTCCCCTATTACACACCATTACTTTACTTTTATTGACGTTCACCTTCAGTTTCCTCCTTCCACAAACCACACCAAACTCTTTGACTACCCGCTGCAGTTTCTCATCAGAATCCGCCACCAATGCTGTGTCATCAGCGAACAGCAACTGATTCAACTCCCAATCTCTACCATTCTTTCCTACTAAACCCAATCCTCTTCCCATAGTTCTCCTTTTCACCTCCCTCACCACACCATCCATAAACATATTAAACAGCCATGGTGACATTACACAACCCTGTCACAAACCTACCTTTACCTCAAACCATTCACTCAACTCACCATTTCCTACTCTCACACATGCTCTGCTCCCTTCATAAAAACTCTTAACTGCTTCTAACAAATTTCCTCCTATTTCATAAATCCTTAACACCTTCCACATTGCTTCACGGTCCACACGATCATACGCTTTTTCCAAGTCCATAAAAGCCCAAAATATCTCCTTATGCTTCTCTAAATACTTCTCGCATAACTGTCTTACTGCAAACATCTGATCCACGTACTCTCTTCCCCCCCTAAAACCGCACTGTTCTTCTCTATTACTCTATTCCTACTTCTCTACTATACTACTACTCTATACCATACAACTTCAATCCAGTCGTAACCTGATGCCCGTCTCAGCTACTGCTGCCTCGTAGTCCATGTCTGCGATTGCCGTTGGTTTTGGTGCAGGCAGTCTTGTTCCCCGCAGACATAGGAGTGCTGATCCGAGCAGCGAGAAAGATAGGCGACACCTCATCCAGGCTACAACTTGGCTCCTGGGCTGTTGCTTCTTCTCTGCAATAATCTCTGCTAGCCTTGAATAGAAGCTCTGGGCCCTGGGTCCCATCCCTCTAGATGTGGTGAAGACTAGTGGGGTGAAGCTGCCTTGTTCGATATTTAGGATTCTTTCTCCATATGCTCTGACCTTCTCTTGTTCATTCCTCTTGTGTGCAGCCTCCAGAGACAGCTCGCTATAGCTAAGGGCCATTGGGTCGAATATTCTTATGTCGAAGAACGCTCGCTGTCCTCTTGTCCAAAAAAACCTCTTGCACGAACGTCCACTCGTGCTTCATTGGATGTGATGGCCGTCCTTTGCTGCAAGATCTCTCCGTCCAAGGGAATGATTGGTGGTTCGCATGCCACATCGCGACACTACTACTACTACTACTACTACTACTACTACTACTACTACTACTACTACTACCACTAACACCAACACCACTAAGAACACCAACCTACCTATCTACCTACCTTTCACTCCTCAGGTTTGATCATCAGAGACGCCTACTGCTGCTGACTAGTAACTTTTTCCACCCCTTGGCCCTCCCTCTTGTTGTCCTGCTTGACTGCCTATTTACCTACTTCGCAACAGGTTCTTGGGGCAACGGGTTAAGACGTTTAGCCCCATTAGTTTGCAGATTAGACGTTTGTTTTTTTAGTTTGGTGATTTTAAAATATTTCGGCGCACCTCTCTGGCGATTTTAAGACTTTTTGTCTCACTAGTTTAGTGATTTTAGAAAGTTTAGCCCCTTTGTCCTTTATGATATGTTGCGCCCCATTCAGGGGTAGTTCATTTTCCAGGCGAGCGACATTGAGTCTGTGTATTACATGAAACCGAACAGTAATTAATCACAAATTCAAATGTATGTTGAAGAGGGACCTGTTGGGCGTATATATATATATATATATATACCGGTATATATATATATATATATATATATATATATATATATATATATATATATATATATATATATATTATATACAGTATATGTGTGTGTATTTTATTGTATATATTATTTTAATTTTTATTTATTTATTTATTTTCCCCCTCTCTCACATAATTGCTTGTGTTCCCATTGACCTCCTTCCCAACCGGTTATAATAATTGTAGTTGTTTGGGGGTGGTGGTGGTGGTGACTGGTTTCCCGACTCTCCTAATATCGAACCGGGACAAAAAGAAGTCTGTGGGTTAGCGTAGGAAAAGTGAGAGGAAGATGCGAGACTGAGGAAGAGGTGCAGATAGGACGGATAGCGGTAAGGGACTAGCTCACTACCGGGTATATATATATATATATAAGAGAAAAAAAAGAGGTGGGCTCCCTTAATAGTTACCCTTGTAACTGCTATGTTTTGCTCTCTCTCTCTCTCTCTCTCTCTCTCTCTCTCTCTCTCTCTCTCTCTCTCTCTCTCTCTCTCTCTCTCTCTCTCTCTCTCTCTCTCTCTCTCTCTCTCTCTCTCTCTCTCTCTCTCTCTCTTACTGTATTGTATTGTTATATATATTTTTTTTCTATGAGAGTGAGGGAGACAAAAGGCAGAACTGCCTTTATAAGCTATTGCCTCCCCCAGAGTTGAAAGAGGGACAGGCCAAAATCAAGGGACGTTCGAGCCAAAATGTTTAATATTTTGTTAAATGACCAGTGGGGAAAGAGAGAGAGATATTTACATAAATGTACATAGATACACTGGCCAAGCAGACCTTATGATCTAAACGAGGTGGTCATGACTTAATTCAAGTAGAGATGTTATATCCGATAGAAAAGGAAAATGGAAAATTGAAAGAAAGGATAGAAAAGGATAGAAAAGAGAGGAAGAGATTTACATAGATTTAAATTTATTTACATAGATTTACATAAAGAAAGAGAGAGAGAGAGGGGGGGGGAGAGAGAAAGGTTGAAGCTTCAGTAATGGAACAAGACTGGTGATTATGCTTTCGAGCATACCTGGTTCATGCACTGATTACATCATTCATATGCGTATTTAGCGATCTAATTATCCATTGTCCATTAAAATACTGTATATATTAAGAATATTATGAAAAAAGTTCATAATCATGTTCGTGTGTGTGTGTGTGTGTATGTGTAAGAGGACATTAATGCCTAGTTTACCTTTGCTTAGTAGGAACCAGTATAGTGTAGTAGGAACCAGTATAGTGTAGTAGGAACCAGTATAGTGTAGTAATATTCCTAGTGAAAGAAAGCAATTAGTCAAAGCTCTTGCCATAGTCACTCGAAATATGATGATCTCCAATCCTTCCTGAACAAGATCTCAAATTGTATTTATAAATATATACCGGTATATACTGTATACTGTATATGCCAAGTGAAAATACTAGATGGTATTTAGGGCTACCCTTTTTCAATGCATGCTCACCTTAATTCACCTAATGTCAGTCTGTTTTACCTGTGCCATTAAGGCTAACAAAAACTAAGCTAAGAACTCAACCCATGAAAGGTAAGCCACTTTCGCCCGCAAAAAAAATACTTCCAAGTCAAGCCATTAAGGGGTAGTGCTTGTTTGTTGGTATATATATACTATATTTTAAGATAAATTTGTACATTTTTCGGTAGACAATTTACCGTTCTTTCTAAAATTATAGGATCTCAATCGCTCGGCAGGAATCAAATCGACACCTACATGGCACAAAAGGTCTGAATATTGACCCAAAACAAATGGTGCGAAAGGTTTCAAAATATTAAAATCTCAAAAGTAATACACTAAAATTATATGGGGGAGAAGGGAGGTCCAGAAAAAGGGACTAGCTGCCCATTAATTCTTGAGACTGACATAAACAAGGGCAAAACCGACTTGCAGAGTGACCGAAGCAACAACAACAACAAGCAACCAGTAAATCATTGCCACCATGGGGCTGCAAATAGTGCCAATGGTAAAAGTAGTGTTAGGATGCATTATATTACATTAATTTAGGTTATAATATGTAAGGTTCTAATCAATGTTGGTAGGCTATGTTTATATTACATTAATTTAGGTTAGATATAATTAAGGTTCTAATCAGCATTGTTAGGCTGTACTCTATTACGTTACATTAAGTTAGATATAAGGTTCTAATCAGTGTTGTTAGGATGCATTATAATACTTTAAAATAGGTTAGTACTTTTAGGCTACGTCATATTACGTTAAGATTGGCTTGATGTAAGATTAGGTTAGATATAAGGTTCTAATCAATAATTTAGGCTACGTTATATTACGTTACGATTGATTAGTTAAATACAATATTTAAATCAGAATTGTTAGGCTACATTCTATTACGTTACAATTTGTTAGATTTAAAGGTTGTAACTTTAAATTGTAACTGGAATATTTGTCTCTACTGTCTCGAGTCGGCCACCCCCAGATAAAAAATATATAAATAAATAAATAAAATAATGGGGAATGGGTCTGAGTAAATAGAGAAAATAGATGTTAATGGGTTTGTCTATTGAGTTATTTTTTGTAGAGATCTGATCGAAATGCACTTCTTGAACTGGTCTGCTGGATGAGTTAACATAAAGCTGACTTGAAAGTTTGTGATAGTGCAAGTCATGTCAATCAGTCTAAGCAAAGTATATGTGACTAAAAGAAAGCAACCGAAAACATATAGGAAACACATATGTTAAAATAATTCGATATATATAGTTGTAACAGCAAAATCCATAATCCCATTCAGTACCAGTGACGTCTATTTAACTATATTCTGGCTACTATTAGACGATTGTATTCAGTTTCAAAAGGGCCTCCAGCTATTATCAGGCTTCCAACTATCTCACTTAACCCTTCTTACTGCCTCAGATCCTTCATACACTGCACAACATTCTCTAGATATAGCCAGAATAAAATGAAAAGGACGTCGCCGGTACAAAAGGGGTAAAACAGTATGCTCCTATCAAGGGGGACCCACCTCGTTTGTTCTTCTCTCTCCCTCTCTCCCTCTCTCCCTGGGTTGTATTCATTTGGCCCCATTCAGCCTACTGTTTTACGACGTTTATCCCCATCCAGGAGTCATTATTTTCCTGGTGAGCTGTAGCGAGCCAGCATATTTTGTTTAAATGTTGTTGACAGCAGGCCAAATTTGTACATTTTTCCATAGAAGAATGTCTCCGCCGAAGCCGGATATCTCCATATAATGCTGGCTCGCAGAAGAAATAAACACCTGGATGGGGATAAACGTCTTAAAACAGTAGGCTGAATGGGGCCGAATGGACACAAGCCAGAAAAAGAGAGAAAATGAGAAAAAAATAAAAACAGGTCACCCTTCTTAAGGGGAGGTATTTAGTTTGTTCCCTAGACCTCCATCAAGCTTAAAATTACACCCCCTTGAGTCCCTTTCAAGATAACTTTGTACATTTTTCCGTAGAAAAATTTCCCGGCCAAAGGCCGGTTCCTCTTAAATTACAGGCTCGCTATCGCTGGCCAGGATAAAATCGACACCTGAATTGCACGAAAGGTCTTAATATGGGGTGAAAGTTCTTAAAATAGCTAAACTAATGGGGCAAACGTTTTATAATATCAAAAGCAATGGGGATAAACATGAGGGAGAAAGGGGTCAAGAAAAAAATCCCTCAAGTGGAGATCTCCCCTTAAGTCGGTCGTATTTTTCCCAGTACCCCTGACAAATATTATGCTTAACCTCACATGTAGGTACTCATCTGTGTGACTGGCAGAAATGTGGTATGAATGGAATTGCTGGTGTATGATATTGCAAAGCGGAAGCAAGTCTATAGTCTATTACATTCCAGTTAATGGTGTATTGCTAGGTTACTATCTTGGTTACTCGGCTGTTACGTGTATATTTTGTAGCGAAATGTCTTGTTAGCGCTTGTTAAAACATAATTTTTGATAATATCATTACAACAACAAATTCATATTATCACCAACCCACCCATTAACTTACAAATAAACCTAATTAATTAAACCAATTAAACTAATAAATACATGAGGTACTCCAAGGATTCGAACCTAGGATACTCACACCGAAATTCAGCGCACTAACCAATACGCTACCAAGACAAAAACCGACACAAGGCCATGCAGCTGTAAAACAAAAGGTCTCTGGCAAGGCGCTGATCTGTGATGACATTTCCCTCCTCAGACGCGAAATGAAAGGAGGTGCCGAATATTGTTTTACCTATACACACTGCTTTCGTAACCTGCCGTGCGTGCGTCACGTAAGAAGCAGATACCCACGAACTTAAGGGAAGGTTATTAGTTTGTTTCCTAGACCTCCATCAAGCTTAAAATTTCACCCCCTGGATCCCTATTCAAGATAGATTTGTACATTCGTCGGTAGAAATATTTCCCGGCCGTAGGCCGGTTCCTCTTAAATTAGAGGCTCACTATCGCTCGCCAGGAAAAAATAGACACTTAAATGGGACGAAAGTTCTTAAAATCGTCAAAGTAATGGGGTGAACGTCTTAAAATATCTACAGCAATGGGGCTAAACATGAAGGGAGAAAGTAGTCAAGAAAAAAGTCCTTAATTGGAAATCTCCCCCTAACCCTTTCATTAGTATAATGCATATTATCACTATATTTTACTTAGCATTAGGAGTTCGTACTGGGCCCTCTAATCGAAGTGGTGATATGTTTCAACTCTCTCTCTCTCTCTCTCTCTCTCTCTCTCTCTCTCTCTCTCTCTCTATCTCTCTCTCTCTCTATCTCTCTCTCTATCTCTCTCTCTCTCTCTCTCTCTCTCTCTCTCTCTCTCTCTCTCTCTCTCTCTCTCTCTCTCTCTCTCTCTCTCTCTCTCTCTCTCTCTCACCTTTACGTAACTTATCTGCTAAAGTGGTGGTAATATTATGTCAGCTGGGTCGTGTGAAGTGCCAGGGCCATTACTTTTTTTTTATATAGCTCTCACACCGAATATAGTATAATGGTATATCACTTTGTTATGAGGACCCCGAATCTCCTAGTCATACATTCTGGTTACAGAGACTCGATTAGGGGTTTTGAAGGCGTTTGGTTGGGCTTTTCACTTGTTTTGTAATGTATTTTGCTGTCGGTTTTGCTTGCTATTCATTAGTTCTGTATTCTCCTTCTCCACATATTGATTACAGATACTCGATTAGGTTTTTCGACAATGCTTTCCACTTATTTGTATCGTCTTGTTTGGCATATTGTCTTCTATTATCTTGCTATTCTGTTTTCCTTCTATTTTCATGCCATTCGCCCCTTTCTCCCTCGCTTCCTTCTTCTCCCAAATATACCTGGAGTGAGTGCATTCTCTCTCTCAACCTGTCGTACATTATAATTAGATCATAATAGAGCCTTTGTAGTCAACATTTGGTGATCAGCATTTTTGATACATGAAATTAGGTGATATAAACATGATAATTGTTAACCTCGTAAGCTGCCAGACCAGTGTTGAGGATAAATATTGAGGGAAAAAGTGCTCGTGTGATACCGGCTTCAGTCAGACACGAATTTGTAGCGTGACTGAAGATTTGAACATTGTCTCTAAGCGGCCCATAATGATAATATCCAACCGTCTGGCATTACGAAACGGACCCGACAGCTTTATATTTCCGTGTGGCATCGGTTACGTAATATCGTAACCGGATTCTGTGATCGGAAAGACGGGATAATTGAGAGCAAGAAAATAAGATCACCTTGTCCATCTTCAGTGTCTTCTTCTCTTATATTGGCGAGATTTACGTAGATTTGCATAAGCTGACCACACAGAATGTATGATCTAAGCGAAGTGGTAAGGTTTTTATTTTAGTATTTTAACAAAAAGTTTTGCGCCGATATGCAGACTTCTTAACCCCTTCCGTACCGGCGACGTTTTTATATGTATATTCAAGCTATATTTAGACGATATTGTGCCGTTTAAGAAGGATCTGTGGTAGTAAAAATTATTGAGGGTAGTTTGAAGCCTGCCAGTTGCTGCAGCCCCTTTTTAAACTGAATAAAATCGTCTAAATAGTAGCCAGAATAAAATAAAGACGTCGTCGCCGGTACAAAAGGGGTTAAATCTGATCTGATATATTTACGTTGATTACCGTAATTACACTGACCTCATAGACCTTACGATTCAAGCGGGGTGGACAGGACTTTTCTATTGGGGATACAAGAAACTTAAATGAAAGACAGTGGGGGAAAAGTTGAAACCTGAGAGAGAGAGAGAGCGAGAATTCACGAGTGAAAGGAACAATGGAAATAATAAAAGTCACGGTATAACGAAATTAGTATAATATTACCTCTCTCTCTCTCTCTCTCTCTCTCTCTCTCTCTCTCTCTCTCTCTCTCTCTCTCTCTCTCTCTCTCTCAAAGAAATATACATCGAAAAAATTATATCTGCAATAAATGTTTTAGTCCTAAGTAAATTCTTCGTCTACTCTTTAATTCTAGCATCTACGAATGAAACGTTCATCCTATAAGGAAAAATAAACCCTAGATGTATAATATAAACCCTAGATGTATAATATAAACCCTAGATGTATAATATAAACCCTAGATGTATAATATAACCCTAGATGTATAATATAAACCCTAGATGTATAATATAAACCCTAGATGTATAATATAAACCCTAGATGTATAATATAAACCCTAGATGTATAATATAAACCCTAGATGTATAATATAAACCTAGATGTATAATATAAACCCTAGATGTATAATATAAACCCTAGATGTATAATATAAACCCTAGATGTATAATATAATATAATATGTAGGTTATGAGGAGCAAATGTAGATTGTGTGTGTGTGTGTATATGTGTTATTGAATGTGCTTATGTGCTTTTAATGTTTGTGCTTGTGTGTGTGTGCTTGAGTGTTTTGTTGAGTGTGTTATGTTGAGTGTGCTAATGTATGTGTGTGTGTGTGTGTGTGTGTGTGTGTGTGTGTGTGTGTGTGTGTGATCTTTCCACGATGATTGCTACAGGTGGAAAGTGCACTAGTATGCAATCACGAACGGCTCTATTAAATTGGTAGTCTGTTTTATATCTCTGTGTGTATGTGAATGTTTTAATGTGTGTGTGTGTGTGTGTGTGTGTGTGTGTGTGTGTGTGTGTGTGTGTGTGTGTGTGTGTGTGTGTGTGTGTGTGTGTGTGTGTGTGTGTGTGTGTGTGTGTGTGTGTGTGTGTGTGTGTGTGTGTGTCCACTTTATAACCTAGGGAAAATCAACACCGAGTAATTTGAATAGATTTTTATTTGATTTTATTTGATTTGTTGATTTTTGTTATGGAGAACACCCATACTGTACGATTGGTCTAATGAATTTGATCCACTCCTTGAAAATGGCATGCATGATTTAGGAGTTCTAGGATGGTTGTTAATCCATGTGATCAATTAATAGCCTTATAGCAAATTAATAGCCTTATAGCAAATTGTTCTTGTATATCAGTCATGCTATTTGTACTTCAATACCGGTACATACATTTAGGGAATGAGTACGAATTAAAGGGGAATGGGCGTATTTATTTGATTATCTATATATATATTATATATATATATATATATATATATATATATATATATATATACTGTATATAATATATTCATTATTATTTATGTTTTCAGTTTCCTCCCTATACCTCTAGACCCCCCCCCCCCTTCCAGATAAATGTGTACATTTTTCGGTAGAAAAGTGTCCTGGCCGGAGGCCGATTCCTCTCTTAATTACAGGCTCGTTATCCCTTGCCACGAAATAATCGACACCTAAAAGGCACGGAAGGTCCTAATATTGACAAAGAAATAGGGTGAAAGGTCTTAAAATTTCCAAACTAATGGGTGAACGTCTTAAATTCTCAAAACTAATGGGGCTAAACATTAGGGAGAAGAGGGTCTAGAAAAAAAACCCAACCTAACCTATCTCCCTCATAATGCGGGAAACTGCCTAAATATTGTTATACAGTATTAAAGCAAAACAAACGTCATCGGTACTGAAAGGTAGCTTACTTAGCACTCTTCAAAGCAATGAAACGCGTGAACATTTCCCCAAAGCCAACATATTCCCAGTGTGTTCTCTTTATTCCCAGTGTGTTCTGTTTATTTTCCAATTACGCTAGGTTCAGAGGTCGTGATTTCCTAAGCAATGCAGCGTACGACCATTTTTCCAAAACAACATCTTTCCGGTGTTTCCAGTTTATTTTCCAAGATTTAATTCCTGTAATAAGGCATAATCAAAACGATTAAATATGTTAAAGCTAAATATGGGCCAACATGCATAACATTCTTGGCCATGCGAAGTACAACAGTTGAACGAAACCAACATATTTACTAATTTGTATATATATATATTATTATTTTTTTTACTTTCTAATGAGGCATAAGCAAGACTTGTGAGAAAAATAATATCTATATACCATTCAAAGTTCATGATTTCCTTAGAATGAAACGCGTAACAATCGACCAAAACCAGCGTATTTCCTCTATTTTCTGTTTCATTTCTGAGATCTATATAATCATACTATTATCTTTTGTTGTTATTATATTTTTGGTAATAAGGAAAAAGCAAAAATAATATATGAATGCCGTCCAAAGTTCATGATATCATAAGCATTACAACGCATGACAGTTAAACAAAACCAGCGTACTCCCACTTTCCGAGATGCCCTATATTTTCTTTCTGTAATACGGAATGAGTAAAAAATAATATGTAAATGCCAGCCAAAGTTCATGATATCTTGAGAAAGCAGCAAGGTGTGATAGTTGATCCAAACCAGCGTATTTCCTCTATTTTCCTATTTATTTCTGCAGGAAGTGTGAGAATTGTCCCCGTGTGTTGCCACCTTTAAATGCGAAACAACACGCCCCAAAAGTCGACGAAAATAAAGGAATTGCCGACTTGCGAGTTTCGTTCTATAAGGAAGTTGGAGCTGTAGACATCGATATCTAACAGAATTACGAGCTAAAATAAGGTCGTAGTACATTCATAAATACATAAAACCCAATTCAACATACCCTTTAACCATCAGAAACGTACATTATTATTGTATTTCTGTTTAATATCGATGTTTAAGGCTCCAACTTCCTTATAGAATGAAACTCGCAAGTGGTCAATTGGGCAACGTAATGCAAGTAAACTGGACTCTGTGTGTGTGTGTGTGTGTGTCTGTCAGGTCGCAGAAGGTGAAGAGAAATGAAATGCAAGTTTTTATGTACAGTCCATCCTAAAAAAAAAAAAAGTGATAGTACCGTGCTAGAAAAAAGTAGTAAATTAGAGCTGAAGAACAAAAGCTAATCCACAGCCGCAGCATACAAAACAAAAACAATAATAATATAAAGTGTGAAATAATAGTAATAATTAAACAAGTGAAAGAAAAGTACATCCACAGCCGTAGCAAAAGTTAATAAAATATAATAAGTAAATAAATCAATAAATCAATAAAGTGTTGATATTATGAATTGTAGACTACATTAGGTTCCGAATATAAACAAACAAACTTACTATAAATATGGAAGAACCAAATCAAGCTAAATCAAACGAAGACTTGTAGAATCATGTGCTTACGAATATTGGAGGACGAACGTAATCTAATAAACGAAAGAAAATGCAGGAAGTGATCAAATGCAGAATAATAAACTTCACGAGTTAACTAATATACACAATCGAAAGAAATGTATAATAAAATCAGATAAATATACAAAGAGTTATCTATTACCTATATATACATCAGGAAAAATATACGAAAACAAAATAAGTTAAAGAAATATACAAAGATTTATCTATTATCTATACATCACGAGAAATAGAAGAACCCGAGTAAATGTAAGAAATGTTGGAAGTACAGTGGCACTAATAAGTCATGTCCCAGCTGTCATTACGTTTGGCTCACTCTGTGCTGTATTTATGTCTATCAGATGTTGAATAGGGTGTATAAGTGTAGGAACATGTTTGCATATTTCACTCGATATGAAGAAATGAAGCTTAGATATTGCTGATACCAATTATTGATCAAAACATATTTGGTGCCGAGATATGACTTATTAGCGCGACTGTACGTAAGAAAATAATAAATATAAGACTAAAGCCAAATAAGAAGAGACAGGAATAGTGGAAAGGTAAGCGACCTTTAAGGGGGGGAAGGGCTGCTTTGTGTGGTCCCCTTCTCCCTCGTGTCTAGCCCCATTGGTTTTTAGATTTTAAGATGTTCGCCCTATTAGTTGGGCGATTTTAAGACTTACGCCCCATTGTTGTCATTGTTAAGAATTTTCGTGTCATTTAGGTGTTGATTTTTTCATGTAGAACATTAACTTCTATAACTCACAAACAACCATAGTAATCTAGCTAATGTTACTACCATTTGGGAAGGGTCAGCCAGGTAATAGGTGTGAGAATGTACAGCCCTTTTGCTCCAGCCCTTTTTAAGTTACAGAGGTTAGGGTTCACGACATTTGGACTACACGTTTGGAACAGGGTATAGGGTATCTGTTACTCGCTTTTTCTGGCCCCCCTTCTCCCTCATGTTTAGCATATTAGTTTTGAGGTTTTATGACGTTCGTTCCGTTAGTTTGGCGATTTTTGAGACCTTTCGCCTCATTTTGTTGCCAATATTAAGACCTTTCGTGCCCTTTAGGTGTCATTTTTATCCTGGCAATAGCGAGCCTCTAATTTTAGAAAGAACCGGTGAAACCGAAAAATGTACACATTTATCTTGAAAGGGGGTCTAGGGGGTGTTTTTCTAAGCTTGATAAGAGGTCTAGCGAGGAAACTTAAAAATAAATGAATAGATAAATATATCGACCAAAAACCCTTAACAATCACTCCTCTACATTGCAGAGCTTCTGTTTATCAACATAAATGTATAGCCGGAACCACAACTATTTGGCACTTCCTTCCTCAGAGTGCATTTCCAGCTATTCTCTCTATCTATCTATCTATCTCTATCTCTCTCTCTCTGTCTCTGTCTCCACCAATAAGTGAATGAACTATTTAAATTTTCGTCATGATTTTTTTTTTCCATTCTTGTATATATAGAAAACTCAAACTTGAAGACTGAAGGAAAGGGAAAGTGAAGATGGATGGGATAGTACGCAAACCAAGATGAGGGAAAACCTGCAATATAAACCAGTTAAAGAGGGGTAGTGTATTTTGTTTTTTTAGATGTATATATATATTTATTGATTTATTTTTTAGTTTTCTCGCTAGACCTCCCTCAAGCTTAGAAAAACACCCCCTAGTACCCCTTTCAAGATAAATGTGTCCCGGCCGAAGGCCGATTTCTCTTAAATTTCAGGCTCGGTATTGGTCGCTAGGAAAAAATCGACGCCTAAATGGCACGAAATGAGGCGAAAGTTTTTAAAATTTCCAAACTCATGGGGCGAACGTCTTAAAAGCAATGGGGCTAAACATGAGTCCAAAAAAAAATCCCTCGAGTGGAAATCTTCCCCTTAAGTTGTATTTTAATATTGTGGCTACTACCAGAACGCTGCTTTCAACATTAGAAGAGGAAGTCGAAATCAAGGGGTTATCTCGAATGATGTTAATATTTGTGAATGTTTGTACTTGCAGACAGGTTTGTTTGGGTCGTTTTTCTGGTCTTTTCTTCCTCATGTTTAGCCCCATTTTTTTTCAGATTTGAAGACGTGCTTGCCTATTAATTTGGCGATTTTAAGATCTTTCGCCCTCTGGCACTCAAAAAGGGCTAAGCAATGAGCTGTTAATTTATACACATAATCCCCAGCCAAGTCTTCCTGTTTGGTAGACATATTAGCTCGATTATTATATTTCTTTTTGAGTTATGAGAGGTTACGGGTTACGATTTCTGCCCAACCTGGAATGAACGGACTATTAGACAAATTAATCCCTTCTGTACCGGCGACGTCTTTCTAATTTCACTCTAGCTATATTTAGACGATTTTATGAAGCTTAGGACAGATGTATGGTAGCTAAAAGTATGCATTGAGATAGCCTGCAGCATTTTAATGTGTAGACGTCGTTCCTAAGCTGAATAAAATCGTCACATAGACTGAGATAGTTGCCAGAATATAATAAAGAGGGTGTCACCGGTATTGAAAGGGTTAACTCCTTCAGTACCGGTGACATCCTTATCATTATATTCTGGCAACTATTAGACGATTTTCTTCAGCTTAGGATGGATGTCTACCAATTAATAGGTTACAGATTATCTCAATTAATCCTTCTATCTACCATACAATACTTCCTAAGCTTCATAAAATCGTCTAAAAGTAGCTGTTATGAAATACAAAAGACGTCATCGGTACAGAAAGGGTTAATGCCTAATAGTTGACACCCCTCAATGACCTCTGGATGAAAGGTCTATGCTCCGATTTATACATTCTAAAGGCCCGCCCTCCCTCCCTCCCTCCCTCCCTCCTGAACTGTACGAGTGATAGCGACTGGGGAGCGGAAGGAAGTAAAAACCCGGCCGAAGAGGGGAGAAAGGAGGGTGGAAAGGTGGTGGTGGAAGGAAGGAGGGAGTGGAAGCAAGTAAGAAGACATATGAAGGAGTAGTAGAGAAGATTGAAGGAGAAATTGACAAGAGGAAAAACAAAACAAGAGTGAACAACGTAAACACATGCAAATTAAAATGGGTTTGGGAAATTAAAGGAGAACAGAGAAGGGAGAGAAGCAGGCAGAAAGGGAGAGGAGTGGGAGAGAAGAGAAAGTAATTAAGAAAGAGGGAAGAGGCAACAATAAGAATGAGGCAGGACATAAAAAAACTTGCCCAGGAGAAGGGAGGGGGGTGGTGGGGAAAGAATTGGGTGGTGGTGAATATCATCTCTTCCTTGACCCTATTTCACCTTATGGAGAGTTGGAGTGAAGGGAGAGAGGGAGAGAAGGAGGGAGGAGAGTACAAAGGAGTACAAAGGAAATCAAGCAACAACAGGTCTAGTGACCCTTCTAGGTTGCTTGTCCTCCAAAACACTGAGGATCAAGTGTCCAAACAGTGGTTTAGAGTGGGTAAGGGAACATTGGAAAGGGAACTACTGCCCTGCCACTAACGTGGCAGGACTAGGAAGTTAGTAGGGGACATATGGGTTAGTAACTGAGGGGAGGATAAAGTTATTCATTTACAAACTCAGTCAGTCGCGGGTTTGATGCGAGATATTTGTCTAGGCGCGATTTAAATGAGTCAAACGGTGCTGCAGTCTATAACGTCTCGGGGAAGCCCATTCCACAAGTTGACAACTCGATTGAAGAAGAAGAAATTCTTAGATTCGTGCGAGTTAAAAGATTTACCAATAATTTTGCAACCATTTCCGCGCGTGCAATTAGACAGGTTGATAGTGAAGTACTACTACAGTTCATATTCTCAATGCCTTTGAACACTTGAAATAATTCGCCTCTTAATCTGCGCTGGGTTAAAGGAAATAGATTTAATTATCTAAGTTGCTCCTCGTATGGTTTGTTCTTTTGGCTAGGTGTCATTTTGATAACTCTACGTTGAACTCGTTGTATCTTGTCTATATCCATTGGTATTAAGGGCACCAGGACTGAACGCAGTAGTCCAGAAGATGCCGGACTAAGGAATTGTAAAGAGTTAGGATAACTTCTTTGGATTTATGCTCAAATGACCTGCCTATAGAGCCAATCATTTTGTTTGCCTTCTTAACAACTTCTGAACATTGTTGACTCGGTTTTAGGTTACTCGATATTGTTACTCCCAGATCAGTTTTCTCTGTTTACATTCTTAAGCTGAGTGCCATTCATCGAATAGTTTGCTTTCTCATTTAGGTATCCGACATGTAGTACTTTACATTTATCCGCATTGAAACTCATTTGCCAAATTTGGGCCCAACATGACAATTTATCTAGATTGTGTTGCATATCGTCAACTTGTTCTTTTGAGAGTACTCTATTTGCAATTTTTGTATCGTCAGCAAATTTTGAGATTGTGCAGGTGAGACCCTCATCTATGTCGTTGATGTAAATTAGAAAGAGAATTGGTCCTAGTACCGATCCCTGGGGTACCCCGCTACCGATCCCTGGGGTACCCCGGGAAGAGGAAGGGGAGGGGGCTGGGGGAGAGAAAAGGGAGAGAGAGAGGAGAAGGGGAGGAGAGGAGAGGAGAGGAGAGGAGATGAGGGAGAGAGGAAGGAGGAACTGGGAGGAGGGGGAGGAGAGGAGAGGAAGGGGTGGGGTAGAGACGAAGAGGGGGTGAAGGCAGGAGAGGGGGAGGAGGAGGGGGGGGGGACTGGAGGGAGATAAGTGGGGGGAAGGATTTCGGGTCTGGGGAAAAGGAGAATAGGAGTGTTTGGGAAGTGGAGAAGAAAAGGGGAGAGGAGGAAGGAGGAAATGAGAGAGGAAGGAAGGAAGGAGGGCGGGGGGGGCAGGAAGAAGGGGCTTAGGGAGAGCAGAGGGAGGGGGGAAATGGGGGAGTGGGTGCAGGGAGGGCAAGATAACTAAATGAAGAAGAAGAAGAAGGCCACACGGAAATCTTAGGAAAGGAAATAATGGGAAAACTGTTAATTGTTTGAGAAAGGTTGGGGAAATACATGTTCAATACCGAAGCATAAGAATCTGTAAGGTAGGAAATGCGTAATATTGGTGGTATATCAAGAACTAGTTAAATGTGAATATTATTAAAATTAACTAAAATTAATACTCTTACAATACCTTCCACCATAACCTTCACCCACCATACATTACAACTTTAATTCTGATCTTGTAGTTAACCCAGAACCCGTCTTTTCTGACCTTAAAATTATTAATAATCTGTATTCCTCATGGATCTATGTTCTGCAGAGGGTTTAGTGATATCGTATTTACCCCTTTCAGTCCTGAAGGTAGATTATAAACTACAGAAATGGGGTCAAAGGTCTTATAATCGCCAAACCAATCGTCTAATGGTAACCAGAATAACAGGAACAATACGTAATGGTGGTGAAGGGGTTAAGGGGGATGTTTCTTTCTGGCCACCTTCTGCCTCATGCTTAGCCCCATTCATTTTGAGATTTTAAGACGTTCGCCCTTTAGTTTAGCGATTTGAATTCCTTTCGTCCCATTTCTGTAGCTTTTAATCTACCTTCAGGACTCAAAGGGGTAAATACGATTTCAATAAAGCCTCTGAATAACATAGTTCCTTCTCAAAGGGGGGGGGGGGAGTATTGATTTTCTCATTTATGTATATTGTTATCCTTTTTTAGTTTCCTCCCGAGACCTCCATTAAGCTTAAAAAAAGAAATACCCCCAAGACCCTCAGTCAAGATGAATTTGTACATTTGTCGATAGAAAAATGTCCTGGCCGGAGACCGATTCCTCTTAAATTACAGGCTCGTTATCGCTCGCCAGGAAAAAATCAACACCTAAATGGTACGAAAGGTCTTAAAATTGACCGAATTGGGGCGAAATGTTTTAAAATCACCAAACTAATGGGGCGAACGTCTTAAAATCTCAAAAGCATTGGGGTTAAACATGAGGGAGAAATGTGTCCAGAAAAAAAAAAAATCCCTCAAGTGGAAATCTCTCCTTAATTAAAACGAATAAATAATGGTAGGAAAAACGGCGTTCTTTCTCTTCATTGGAAAATCAGGAGCGTTAAATGTCTATGTCCTTTCCTTGTCTACCCTCTCATCGCTTCTCGTACCTCCCCTAATTAGTTCCCTTAACCCCTTCAGGGCTATGATAAATGAAACCAGCAAGGTTGATTAGTCTGTCTACCTGGTCTTTTCTACGCTGACTTCTATAAACGATGCCCAATAAGAAAGAAAGAATGAATAAGCCCTCTTACACTTCCCCGTTTTTTTCATTTAATCCCACTACTCCACATTAACACGAACTTAGGGTGGGCAAGGTTGTCTGAACCAGTTGGAGAGAAAGAGAGAGACAGAGAGAAGTGGGGGGAGGGATGAGGGTAGGGGGGGCACTGGAAGGAAAAGGCGTGAAGGGAGGGGCGTTTGGGTGAAGGTGGGGGGAGGGAGGGAGGGATGAGGGGTTAGGGGGTGAGAGGTTGAAGTATATATATACAGCAAGAAGACTCTGTTTGGCGTCGGTGTGTGATCTGTTCCCTCCTGCTCAACACTGCTGATAAACATGGTGAGCTTAAACCCCTACACATACACTTTAGCTTCGAGTCTTAGCTTTGGAACTCTGAATCTTGCACACTTTAGCTTTCGAACACTACTGAGAAACATGGTGAGCTTAAATCCCTACACGTATTTTTAGCTTGGGGACTTAGAGCTTTCACACTTTAGCTTTCGAACTCTGAGTCTTAAACATGGTGAGCTTAAACCCCTACACACACACACACACACACACTTTAGCTTGGAGACTTAGCTTTGGAGTCTTGCACAATTAGCTTAAACATGGTGAGCTTCAACCCCTACACAAACACTTTAGCTTGTAGACTTAGCTTTGGGACTCTGAATCTTGCACACTTTAGCTTTCGAACACTGCTTAGACACATAGTGAGCTTAAACCACTACCTACACACCTTAGCTTAGAGATTTAGCCTTGGAACTCTGAGTCTTGCATACTGTAGCTTTCGAACTCTGAATATTAAACTTTGCTCACTTTAGCTTTGGGACTCTTTGATTTCTGATTTTAAGGTTATTTTAATTTCAGGACCCCCTTAATTGATTTTTCATTTGAGTATCCCACTCATATATTTCTGACTCGCTGTGTTCTGTTTTAACCCATCCTGTACCAGTGACGTCCCTTTCATCATAGTCTGGCAACTATTAGACGATTTTATTCATCTTTGGAAGGATCTGTGGTAGCTAAGACGATTACATGTAGCCTTTTAATTGCTGGAGATCCTTCGTAAGCTGAATAAAATTGTCTAGTAGTGTCCAGAATAATGTTAAGAGGACGTTGCCGGTACAGAAGGGGTTAAGTGAGTCCTCCTATAGGGCCTCTTTCTGTGATTCCGGTTCTATTTGAAAGAGAGAGAGAGAGAGAGAGAGAGAGAGAGAGAGAGAGAGAGAGAGAGAGAGAGAGAAAGAGAGAGAGAGGATGAAGTGAATATACAGTAAGAGTAGTCTGCTTGGCGTTGGTGGGATCTGCACTCTCTTGCTGCAGAACACCTACTATATAGCACTATAGTCGGTTTCTTTTCAACTGACGGTAAATTGGGCAGGGGGGCGGGAACAGCTTTCATATGCGTGTGTGGGTAAATGTGTGTATGTGTGTTTGAAGTGTATGTATTAAATTAGTCAAGTGCAAAAATCGGTGTACCAACGCGACAGTTTCGACTCTCTGTAGTTCTCTGGAAAGAGTCGAAGCTGTTGTTGTGGCTAAAAAAAAATCTTGAAATTTTCAGGACACTTTCAATTTTACTCCACCTCTTCCTTCTTTCCCTACCCTACCAGCCTCTTGATAATCATTAAATATCTTGTGATTCTTTTGTATTGCTTTGTATTGTATTCCTATTTGCGTACTTCCAGCGTTCGACGGCCGTTTTGGTAGTGGCCCTAGTGCTCGTGGGGGCCGTACTGGCGGACCCGGGTTACAAGGGCGGCGGCGGCGGCGGCGGCTATGGTGGTGGCCACGGTAAGGGCAAGGGCGGCGGACATCACTACGAGTACATCTACGTCCCCGTCCATGTCCCCATCCACCACGTTAAGCACATCCACTACGTCAAGGGCGGATATGGAGGTGGTGGATACGGCGGTGGACACGGTGGCGGTGGACACGGTGGCGGTGGATACGGTGGCGGTGGATACGGTGGCGGCGGACACGGGGGCGGCTTCGGAGGTGGTCATGGTGGCGGTGGATACGGAGGCGGCGGTTTCGGAGGCGGTCATGGCGGTGGCGGACACGGGGGTGGCTTCAGTAGTTTTGGAGGAGGTGGATTCGGGGGAGGTGAGTTTACGGCTCTTTGTTTATTCACTTAACCCTATCTAGATCCGATTACACATTTTCTTTTCTGGTTTCTGGCTATTATTAGATGATTATATTCTGATATGGAAGGGTATATGGAAGCGCACGGTTGCCAGTTATATTATATATTTATGTGCACTTGGAAAAGTCTAGTGAAGTTAGTCCTCTAAAAATATTTTTCTTTAAGCCACCACTGAAAGAACACTGAAGAGGTTTGGGGTAACTAAGTTAACATTTTCAAGGTGCATCTGGGGTATTTCAAGATATAAAGGATGCTACAAACCACGCGAGTCGCGTTCTGCGCCTCAGAGGGTTGATTTCTACAGATCTTTCCTCAACTCTTTAAAATCGTCTAATGAGAGCCAGAATAAACTTTGAAAGTGCGTCATAATCTTCAAAGAGTTAAAGCCGATGACGAGGATATTTCTTGTGGTCTTCGGCGCAATTGGTTTTGTAAAAGTGAATTCGCTGGCAGTGAGTTTTCGGCCTGTTTTTAATCTGTTTTAGTATTACCTGGGTTTTTTATATTTTGGTTTATTATATGTTTAATTATGATATGTTTCTTATTATCTGTTTACTCTAGTTCATTGTTCAGACATAAATATTCCTTACAGTAATCCGTCTAAGTGGCTATGAGCAGGTCAATTTAACCCCTCGATTGGATTATGAAGCGTGGGGAGAGAGATATCCTGACCAGGATTCGAACCCACTCACCCCAGGTGTATTTGGGAGAGTTGGGCACCGTAACCGTAGAAAAAAAGAAAAAAAACACTCGGCTCATGCCCGAGTGGTTACGGTGTACACCTCTCCCAAATATACATGGGGTGAGAGGGTTCGAATCCTGCTCAGGATACCTTTCTCCAAACCTGTCCGACATTATCACTGGATATTATGAAGCGTTTTTTATCACTTTATTTTGGCTATCATTAGGCGATTTTATATAGCTTAGGAAGGTTATTTAGGAGTCAAACAGGAAATTCATATATCTCTGGACATTCCATCTTCAAATATTCCTTCCTCAACTGAATGAAATCGTCTAAGGATAGCCATAATATAAGGAATTAACGCGTCATCCTATATCCGATGACGAGAATAATTTTAGTCTCTGGCGTTTGACTAGGAGACTTTTGAGTTAGATTAGAGACGTATTTACCCAGTTGTTATTTATCTTGCCATTACCCTTTCCATTTCAATAAGGACAATATTCATTACCTCTTCTCTACCTGAGACATCTTTTTTTATTTCATGCTAGCTATATTTAGACGATTGTGTGCAATCCCAGAAGCTGGGAATACTGCTAAATATCGATGTCTACAGTTCCAAAGTCCTTATAGAACGAATCTTGCAAGTGGATATATATATATATATATATATATATATATATATATATATATATATATATATATATGCAGTATATACTCTATATCGAAGATTCAGTATATCAATAAAAACAATGATGAAGAAAAACGTGTTCAATTAAGATGTCAGCTAATAAGCAGGATGACGATTGAGAAGCGAAAGTGTGAAAGTTTATATATATAATAATAAGGTTATTCAATGAACCTGATTAATATTCTCATAAAAATATCAATGTTTCATTATTTTAATTGGTCCAAAGAAATTCATAAGTTTCCATGTAAACATATTGTTGACGTTTATGTACAGTCGCGGTAATTAATTCTGATACATTATGAAACTTCGGACACACACACACAAACACACACACTTACTAAAGCACACATGGCCTAGGGCACTCCCAAAGCCTCTTAAATTCAAGCACAAATTCAGAAGCACATGCATTTAAACTTATGCATATACACACCACCAATTGCAGTCACACACTAAAACAGACACGCATTCTATGGTAAAGACACAAACATTAAAATCATACACACACACACACACACACACACACACACACACACACACACACACACACACACACACACACACACACACACACACACAAATAGCTGGAGGTCTGGAAGCAAGAAGTCACAAGCTGGTGCAAAAAGAGGTTTAATAAATACAGTACCGGTAGTGAGAGGCGAAATAGCTGGTTAGGGAACAGGGAAAGGGAGATTTAAATGCACTCACAAGAAAGTGTATAATAATAATAATAATCTGGTTACTTATATAGCGCCCGTTCTCCTCCTTCGAGGATTCACAAGCGCTTGGCTTTCTTGAGTCTACCAGAGACCATTACCCATCCTCCTTGCTAATGGGGAGATGGTAACCGCCGGCTATATCCCAGAAAAACTTTTCAATCTGAGCGGGGATTGAACGCTAGACCTTCAAGATGGGATTCAGGCACGCTATCAACTGAGCCAGCCGGACGGTTGGACGACACACCCTTTAAACACACACACACAAACACACACACACACACACACACACACACACACACACACACATCCAATAAGGAGCGTACACATGGTCATACAAGTTTACGAAAAAGGAAAGGTTCATTTGCGCGCACACACACACACACACACACACACACACACACACACACACACACACACACGCGCGCGTGGTATCTAAAGGATGAACTGTGATAGCTTGTAGCCTATTAAAGGTTAGAAGTCCTTCTTAAACTTAATACAATCGTCTTAATAGTTGGCATTTTATAGTGAAAAGGACGTCACCGGTACTAAACAGGTGTAATTATGAATGAAGACATATTTTCTTGCCATGTTAAGCCATTCATCCTCCCATCTTAACCCCTTGAGGATCATGACGCGCTTATAAAGTTTATTCTGGTTATCATTAGACGATTTTATACAGCTTGGGGAGAAATTGGTGGTATAAAAAGGGTAAAGGCTGTCTCAATTAACCCGCACAGTTACACATACCCTTCCTAACCTGAATAAAATCGTCCAATAATAGCCAGAATAAATTGCTAAAATGCGTCATAATCCTCAAGCGGTTGATTGTAAGCATAATTTCTCATCGCTTATCATTATCGAGTATCATTTTTCAGTAGGTATTATAATCATCGTATGTCATTAATTTATTCAAATACATTGGGGTTTGTAATGGAGGATTAATGTTAAGAAAGGGGTGTTCTTTAATATTTCAGCGTGTCATTTTTCTCTGCGTATTATAGTCATCATGTCATTTTTCAGTGTGTCCTTATCATTATGGTGTGTCATTTGTCAGTGTTATTTTGATCATGTGTATTATGTTTCGTCGTTTATAATCATCATGTGTAATTTGTCAGTGTCATGAACGTGCGTCATTTTTCAGTCCGCATTGTAATCATTCGGGCATCCTTCGGCTTTACCAGTTACTAAGCAGGATTTATTATATTGCAACGTCCCTGAAATGCCTTGTTCTTCATATTTATTATTTTTCTTCCAGTCAAGGCTGGAATACACTGGAACTCATCTCGAATACACTGTTAAAACGCGATATAATCCTCAAGGGGTTAATTGACACTATTAATCACTTCCGCATATACTGTAGGTCGAATTAACTTCACTTAGTCAATTGTATCTATATTTTCAACCCATAATGTTTAACTCATTATTATATTTATTGAACATCTATCCCAGTTCATAACGACACTCGAACCTTAGCTATGCTTTTCCATATTCTTTCCGTATTAATTCAAATGTTGTAGTTCACTTTTCTCAATGGATTTGTATGTCTCCTTAACTTAATACATTACTTAGTTTCTATTTTACATTGCAAGGAGGAAATTCAATTGTCTATACGGTACACAAAATCCAGTCGACCTACGCAAAAATATATTCAGGACGATCATATATCAAGTTCTTCAAAGGACTGAGTGTATCAAGTCTTAAGTACCTATGGGGAAAAAACGGATTAAGGGGTTAGTGCTTGCATTTTGGTCTATATATTTATTAATTATTTTATTTTTTTAAGTTTCCTCGCTAGACCTCTATCAAGCTTAAAAAAGTACCCCCTAGACCCCCTTTCAAGATAAATTTGTAAATGTTTCGGTCACAAGGAGAGGTGGAGCTTTGACCTTTTCTATGTTTAAGGGCAGGTTTTTTTCTGGACCACCTTCTCCCTCATGTTTAGCCCCCTTAGTTGTTATAATTTAAGACGCGTACCCCCTCTTTATTTTGGCAATGTTAAGACCATTCGCCCTATTTGTTTGCTAGTGTTAAGACTTTTTCTGCCAGCTATCTTAGTACTGTAATCAAACTCGAACTGGGTCTCTTCCACAAGGAAAGAACGAGTTTTTCCCCACCTCCTCCCTCTCACAAGCATACCCCATCGCCTTTCCCTCGCCCCCCCCCCCCCCTAGTGTTGAAACCCGTTCTTCTCGTGCCTTTCAAGTCGTTCACGTAACTATTTATTCCGTTACTTGCTTAGGTAATCGGTTCGTATTTCGTTACGTAATTGTTGTGTGCGTGCGAGGCGTTATGGTTGTATGGTGGATATTAAAGGTAAGAAAACTCGTGCTTTCAGGCATGCATAGATACTCATTTCTGTGCACGAACGAACATGCACACATACTCATGAACACGTACAAAATCTATGCATCTACAAATATACATATATAAGTGTTTAGTTTTGTTTACTTACTCATATATTCATTCGAGCACTCACACACACACACACACACACACACACACACACACACACACACACACACACACACACACACACACACACACACACACACACACACACACACACACACACACACACACACACACACACAAACCCTCTCTCCACATGAACCGGTGGGGCAGGAAGACATTCTACCGGTTTCACATGACGATTGAGAGGAAGAGAAGTGACAAAAAATAAGACACAAACTGGTTTTATGAAGCGAAAGCGAAAATATAAATATAACAAATCAACCAATAATATAAACACTGATAAATGTTTTCTAAGTAAATGTATATAAATAACACTGATGGTAAATATAAAGGGAAATTCACTCTTTAATTTAGCATGTGACGAGTGAGAGGGAAAGAAGAAATGAAACCCAAAAAACTTAAACCCCATACTGGTTTACGAAAAAGTGAAAGTATAGAATGCCTACATATACATAATTACATATTCTCGAATATTACTGCCTAGCTAAAGGTAAGGAAAACGCTATGATAGTAAGTATAAGATTTTCCCCAACCCTAAAAAATTAAAATGTAAAATCCTGAAGTATAAAAAAGGAGTGAGATCAAATTAAAAATCACAAAATCATAAGCCTGTTGCCAGTTTGATGATTTGTACAGTTAAGGGGACAGTGGTTAGTGTTTGTTTGGTCTATTAATTCATTTTATTCATATATTTTTTTTTTTTTTTTTTTTTAGTTTCCTCCCGAGACCTCCATCAAGCTTAGAAAATACCCACTAGACCCCCCTTCAAGATAAATGTGTACATTTTTCGGTAGAAAAATGTCCCGGCCAAAGACCGATTCCTCCTAAAATTACAGGCTCGCTATCGCTCGCCAGGAAAATATCGACACCTAAATGGCACGAAGGGTCCTAATATTGACAAAGAAATGGGTGAAAGGTCATAAAATCACCAAACTAATGGAACCAACGTCTTAAAATTTCAAAACTAGTGGGGCTAAACATTAGGGAGAAGGGGGTCCAGAAAAACAGCCTGTCTCCCCTTAAAGATAAAATATAAAGACGTTATTATTATACCACTAATGCTGCCTAAGTGAAAGTGAAGAAGTAAAGACCAAAGATATCAAAGCTTCCAAGTCTAAGATAATTATAATCAAGCATTAGACACCTGCATGATGAATAAATTAAAAGTGAAAGTGGAAATAATCTAATAAAACCGAATTTAAGCAAGTGGCGAAATCTCTCTCTCTCTCTCTCTCTCTCTCTCTCTCTCTCTATCTCTCTCTCTCTCTCTCTCTCTCTCTCTCTCTCTCTCTCTCTCTCTCTCTCTCTCTCTCTCTCTTTATATCTAATCTATATCTATCTATCTATCTATATCTCTCTCTCTCTCTCTCTCTCTCTCTCTCTCTCTCTCTCTCTCTCTCTCTCTCTCTCTCTCTCTCTATTTATATCTAATCTACTGTATATCTATCTATCTCTCTCTTTCTCTCTCTCTCTCTCTCTCTCTCTCTCTCTCTCTCTCTCTCTCTCTCTCTCTCTCTCTCTCTCTCTCTCTCTCTCTCTCTCTCTCTCTCTCTCTCTCTCTCTCTCTCTCTCTCCTCCCTCTGAGCCTAACAGATGAGTGTAGGGAGGGTTTCAATAGCCAAGTATAGGGGTGCAATGTCACCAAAGCAGCTTAAGATTTCCCTTTTGTCACTTAATATGGGTAAAGCCTTAATTTGATCTATAATCTTGTTTATCTCTGCATAATGAGTTACCTCTACCTTGGTTAATATCGCCTGGTCGCTATGGAGATAACAATAATATTCATATTATCATCTATCTATTATCATCAATCCACCAATTAACTTTTAAATAATCCTAATTAATTAAATCAATGAAAGAAATGAATACATGCGCTACTCCAAGGATTCCAACCTAAGATATTCACACCGAAATTCCAGGCACTAACCGTTACGCTATCACTGGCAAAGTAGTGACCGTATGTGTCTTTATCTTCCATATTTTCTTTACTTCGATGTGTACTCATATTAGATATATTAATTATTTACCTGGTGTAGTTATATTTACCTCCGCCAACGAATTAGAGGTACCGGTAGTTATGGTTTTTACTACGTTTGTCTTTTCGTGTGTTTACTTGTAAACAAGATATCTACGAAACTTATGAACCAATGTTCACGAAATTTGGTAGAGAGATAGGATATGCGCCAAGGACAAAATTATTCTAATGGGGAGGTATATCAGTAGAGCCCATACCTCCGCCAGCGTAGGGGGAGTTTATGTGCTCTCCTGAGTGCCTCTATAAAAAAATAGTGTGGCACTGACTATATCTTGAAGCATACACTGAACATAATAAGAATCTTGTATATGCAAGCACAATTCCATGCGCAGAATTATTAAATCAGTTAATATACTGTAGATGTATGAGTACCATATTATGATCTAAGAAATTACTATATTCGATTTGGTTTAGGTTTGCGGATAGTTTACTCTCTTCGCAGGTCATTCCTTGAAAACTAATTTAAAAATATATAACTACTATGTCTCTGCATCATGGTATGGCCAAGTTTTAGTAATTAACGACATATTTGGCAATAAAACCTTGTAAAAGCAGAGTAATTAAGATAGGAACAAGCTAATTTCTCGCCAACTTACTAAAAATCGAGTATAGTTAGTTAGTAAGGTTATGCTAAAGGTTTCTGCTATACAGTATACCTGTTCATACCTCGCTCATCCTATTGTTCTTCTTCTCCCCAGGCTATGGACACAAGAAGTAAGCTGCCAATACGCCTCAACGTTTAGTTATAAGTTAATGTTAAAACCTAATGTTATTTACATGACCAATGAACCTCTTTATAATAAAGATTATATTTCGATACAAGTGGTGACGATCTAATTTTCCTTTTGTGAGGATTACTTCCTGTGTATTTTAAGTGAATACTACATGTTTATATTATTCTGTTTTTGTGTAAGCATTCTAACCAACTGAAATATCCTAAATGAACATAAAATACAGTGGAAATTTGTATATATGTTTATTACAATAACTTTACTCAAGACGGTACTTAGCAAAAATGTATAAGAAAGAAACCCCATACACTTTTTCATAACCAAAAATCTTATAACAAGATGTCATGGTTTAAAAACGGGTTATTTAATATATCATTAGTAATGTTTTATTTGTTTACTTAATTTGAGAGCTATTAGTGAATTGCTACAAACATATGTTTACAATAATTCTGAGAAAATAGTACTGAGAACATTATGAACACTACAGCCTAGCCATTGTACACACACACACACACATACACACGCGCGCACACACACACACATACACACGCGCGCACACACACACACACACACACGTGGTTGACCGACTTCCTTAGTGACAGACGACAAGCAGTGCGATACCAAGGCTTCATCTCCACCTTCCTAGACATCACATGTGGAGTCCCACAGGGCACAAAGATGGGGCCTCTATTGTTCCTCATCTTGATTAATGATGCCCTAAAGGACACCCCATTCCACTGGAAGTACGTGGACGACTCGACAGTCGGCATTACTGTCGATAACACCTCCCCTAACTATGACCCCCTACAAGACATCCTCGACCGTCTTCAAGCCTGGACCACAGACAATCATGTGACTATCAATCATGACAAGACAGTGGTCATGCACATCAACACTTCCGTTACCGACCTTCCTCCACCCACTGTCACAATTGGTCCTCATCCCCTTCAGCTTGTTGAGTCCACCAAACTCCTCGGAATCACTGTGGACAACAAACTGAACTGGAAGAAACATGTAACTACCACAGTCAGGACCGCCACTTACAAGTTGTTTATGCTAAGGCGGTTGAGATCCCTGGGGGCGCCGGAGAATGAGCTGAAGAGTATATATAACACCTTCATACTCCCTAAGCTCACCTACGCCTCTCCCGCCTGGTCCTCCTCTCTAACCCTAACACAACAATGTCAACTGGAGAGAGTTCAGAGGAGGGCATGCAGGATCATCCTGGGTGGCACATATCCAGGGTACGAGGAAGCTCTCACCACCCTTAGCATACCTGCACTCTCAACCCACCACTACAACACACTCAAACAGTTTGCATCTAAGCTGCTTGTTCACCCACGACACAGAAACTTACTTCCACCAGACGCCCCTAGACCTACACGTGCAGCTCGTCATTTCAACACACTCCAACCAATAAGAGCAAGAACTGACAGATATAAAAATAGTCCTATCCCAACCATTGTTAATATTATTAATAATGTGTAATAACGGCCTGTCACACCATATATACGCGCCCACCTTTAATAATATATGCATAAGTGTGTGTGCGTGTGTGTATTAGAATATAATTATGTATGTATTTGCTTGAGTTTGTTTATGTATATGTGTATATATGTATCTATGTATGTGCAGTATATGTGTATGTATGTGTGCGTATATGTGTATGTATGTATGCGTTATTTATGTATATATATATGTGTCTATAGTGTATACTGTTTGTGGTTCGAGCCCGGCTGAGAGTATCAGGTAGGATAAGAGAAGAGCATATATGCATGTAATGTGCATATATTTATGTATATGTATGTCTGTGTGTATGTGCTGTCAATGGTTCGAGCCCGGTTGAGAATATAAGGTATATATATATATGTACTGTACGTGTATTTATATGGTCATATGCACATATGTATGTAAATATACGTACATATGAGCGAGAACATATTGCTCACTAGCGCAACTTCTGATTATAAATCTATGCATAAGCATTATATATTATTAAGTGTTCGCGTATCTTCATCCATGTATTTCCACCCTTAACAATAGAACGCCCAGCTCTTCCATATTTCGCCTTCTGTCACACACACACACACACACACACACACACACACACACACACACCTACACTACCGAGGATTAACCTCCCATTGTAGTACCTGCACCCTCTTTACCCTGACCATACCAAAACAGTTTCTGTATGTATGTATGTTTGTGTGCATACGTGAGCGTTTGTGTATACGGACATGTGCACACTTACTGCATGTTCTTATGTTCCTATATATGTATGTATATGTATGTGCGCACGTACGTGTATATACGTATGTTCTGTATATGAGTAAGTAAATAAATGTGTATATGTACTGTATATCACTTACTTTCATGGTTATTTTATGATAATTTGTATTCTGCACATGCATCATTATTGTATTTATTTATTTTGTTTGTAAACTAAGCTTACCATCCTCATATCTGTACATCTCATGTTCATCCACTAAATTGTAAAATGTGTATTTTCAGCTCATGAGGCTGCCATTCTTTAATAAACCGTTTATTATTATTATTATTATTATTACACTCACACACACACACACACACACACACATACATACATACATTCATACATAACTCGAGAAAGCATGTTGTTTTTATGTGTGTGTTTGTGTGTGCATATGAGAGAGAGAGAGAGAGAGAGAGAGAGAGAGAGAGAGAGAGAGAGAGAGAGAGACCAGAGGAAACCAGAGGAAACCAGAGGAGAAACAAAAAGACAGGGAGAGATCAAATAATACCTCACATAAGCTATAGATCCCAAACCACCATCTATCCCACGCGATGACCGCAAGAAGCGTACGAAAGTGAGAATCGCCGACCAATTGCTAGGCCCACCACGAGAATGACCACCAATCACCCACACAACCGCGACCAATGACTCCCCAATCACCCACACATCTAAGATAAATTACCGCCAATCACCACACAACCACAGCCATCAACCCAAAACACCTGGAATTGGGAAGGCCTGGGAATGTAGAAATAGAGTGGGAAATATGACTGATATGATCAAGTTATCTACCAATAGAGTGGGAAATATGACTGATATGATCAAGTTATCTACCAATAAGCTGTGTGTCATTGTTAATGCGAAATCACACGAACATCTATTCTGGCAACTGTGTTTGTATTCTCTCTCTCTCTCTCTCTCTCTCTCTCTCTCTCTCTCTATATATATATATATATATATATATATATATATATTTATATATATATATATATATATATATATGTTTCTAGTCTCTCGGTGGGGATCGAACCATCGACCATCAGGATGATAACCGACGCTTTAATCAATCACACCACGGCAGTCTTGATTAAAGCGTCGGCTATCATCCTGATGGTCGATGGTTCGATCCCCACCGAGAGACTAGAAACATTTAGTGGCTCACGTGTATTTGTGATATATTCTCAATATATATATATATATATATATATATATATATATATATATATATATAGTGCCTGTAACTATTTTTTTTTATAGTCACAGGCAGTTTTGCATATTGTCTCCATCCACACACACACAACAACAAAAACAACAAAATATATATATATATATATATATATATATACTGTATAAATATATATACAGTATATTGCTTGCTTGCTTGTTTCCGGAGAACTTCGGATTTGACCTTATTTGGTCTGAGGGAGAATTTGTTGGACTCCCCCAATTTGTTCCACTAGTTTGGAGATGCTATAAAGTTTCACCCAATTAATTTGGTGATAATAAGACACTTCACCTCATTCAGATGTCGATTATTTTTTCTGGGCTACCTAACTGAATAGCATGGTTTTCTTGCGTTCAGTTAGACTTGCAATATATATTTGTGTGTGTTCATGTGTTTTCTATGCAAAGAGAAACTAATTTTTATTGACGTATTTGGAAGAAGATAGAAAAGTTTGTTGCCTGGAAGAAAGAGTGACTGGCTATATGACTCAATTTATGTCCATTGGTATTTGTATTCCACTGACTTGCTCTTTCTGCCCTTCCATTCTCTTCCATTACTTTCCTTTCTTCTTTTCGTTATTCTCCTTCCATTCCTCTTCCTTTTCTTTCTTTCCAAAGCTTCTTTTCTTCTATCTTCTTTTGTCTTTTTTTCTTATCTTTTATCTTCCGTTCTCATCTCTTCCTTCCTCTTACCTTTTCTTCGTTCTCTCTCTTCCTTCCACAGCTTTTCCTTTCCCTTTCCTCCCTTTCCTTCCCTTCTTCGCTTTTCTCTTGTCTTTTTATTTTCTATTTTTCCCTTCCCTTATCTTCTCTTCTCTTCCCTTCCCTTCGCTTTCTTCTCCTTTCCTTCCGCTGCTTTTCCTTTCCTTTCCTTACCTTCTTTTCTTTCCTCTTGTCCATTGGTTTCCTTTGCTCTCCTTTCCTTTCCTCTCCTTCTCTTCTCTTCTCTTCTCTTCTCTTCCTTTCCTTTCCTTTTCTTCCCTTCCCTTTTCTTCTATTCTTATTATCTCTTCTCATACTCTCATTCCTTCCCTCCTCTTCCCTCCCTGTATCTTCTCTCCCTCTCCCTTCCCCCCTTACCCACTCAAAAACTACACTGACATATTTCCTTCTTCACAAGCTTATTTCTGGGTTCTTAATTTCTTCCATTGTATCCACTCAACGAACTTCACAAACTGATCTGCTTCACCTCCAAGAAAAAATGACCTATTACTTCAGCATAAAACTCCTTCTGGGTTCTTATATTTGTATTAGTGTCCAGCATATCCACTTTCTCACTCTCTCACTCACTCATTCTGACTAAGCAATCCTCGGAAAAACGTATGCAAACACAAACGAAAAAGCAAAGCCAGATTGAACAAATGACTTACATGGAAATTAAACTGAAGAACATAAAGGAAATAGGGCAGACTAAGAGACTATGATAGATTGAGCACCAAATATTAACCTCCACTCATGTCAGGTCAACCAGCCAGTCATAATTCAGACCAGGTACCACACTAGTATATACGGTAGTTAGGTCAAAGGTCAAGACTAGCAGGGTTATAGATCACAAAACTATAAATGCGTAAAGTTAACTCCTTATGTCCTGGCACCTGTCTCTTTTCTCTTCTTTGTTTTTCCTATGACTAAAATTTGACGATTTGTTCAAGAATAACAACTCCCTGTGATTGGTGGAGCGAAATACGGTGAGAATAGCGACTTACGAACAACATAAGGCGTTTTGAAAAGCTGTTGTTCAGGAAGGACCTGTGGGAATCAGAAAGTGACATTAAAGGCTTTCTATTACCCTTTCAAGCCCAGGTCAAAGGTCTTAATATTGACAAATAAATGGGGCGAAATATCTTAAAATCGCCAAACTAATGGGGTGATCATCTTAAAATCTCATAAATAATGGGGCTCTGCATTACGGAGAAAGGGTTCCAGAATGAATAATATAATACTTCCCCACTTAACGTTCATGCTAACCAGGGAGTTAAGAATATATTTTCAGGTGGCCCAGTATGTGAATGTGGTCTGTCAGTCAGACAGTAATGTAATGTATTTTTATATATTTTTGTCGTTTTTTTACATATTGCCATTTTGTTTTGCGATATATATAGTTAAGGTTTAGCTTGTGTTTAGCATGCATTTCTGGACTAGTTTCATAAATTGGTATGTCAAACAGGTACCACAATGGTATATACGATAGTTAAGCTATAGGTCAAGAGTCGTACCGTTGTTGCTTCAGTAAACTTCACAGGTATTGCGTAAATTAAGAATGAATGGGCAGTAAGAAGAGTCTAGTTACGGATCACAAACTTCTCGGGCGCGGCGTATTGCGTAAGTGAAGAATGAATGGGAGGCGGGACGTTGAGAAATAAGTAGACTTAAGGGGAGATGGGCGTATTTATTTGCTTATTGTTTTATCTTTATCTTATTTTGTCATGTTTCCTCCTTAGACCTCCATGAAGCTGTAGAAAACGTCACCTAGACCCCCCCCCCCCCTTGAAGATTACTTTGAATATTTTTCGGTAGAAAAATGGCCCCGCCGAGGGCCAGTTACTCTTAAAATTACAGGCTCACTTATCGCTCGCCAAGATTTTTTTTTTACCTAAATGGCACGAAAGGTCTTAATATTGACGAAGAAAAAGGGCTTAAAATCTTAATCACCAAACTATTAGGCCGAACGTCTCAAAATCGAAAAAAAAATGAGCTAAACATGAGGGAGAAGGGGTTCCAGAAAAACCGGCCTATCCCCCCTTAAGTTCATCCCTTTCCATCTGCAGCGCAAGAAGCAGTTAGCCTTACCTTCCACGAGTGCCTGAGATTTATTGGTCTATCTCCCTGATGAATTATATGTATATTATGTAGATATGTGTTTCTGAAGCTGAATTGAAATGCCTGATATTATTTTTCGTCCTCAGTCACCCACGAAACCACCCTTTCCTTTCCCCCTCTCCTCCCCTCTTCCTTCCACCTCCTCCCCTCCTCCTTCCACCTCCCCTGCGTCCCCTCTTCCCCCTCCTCCTCCTCCCCCTCCCTCTTCCCCCTCCCCTCCCTCTCCCCCCTCCCCTCACCTTCCCCCTCCTTCTCCCCTCCCTATCCCCCACCCCCTCCTCCCCCACGTCACTCTTGCTAACCATACCTTAAAAAAGTGCCTAGTCATCTCTCAAACCGGATTTTCGGGGACAAAAAAATCGTACCTGGGTTTACCCAAAGTATATAGTGTCTATATACTTTGGGTTTACCTGCCTTTCCTCTCTCTCTCTCTCTGTTTACATTTCATAGGCCTTTTCCCTCCCTCCCTCCCATTCTCTCTCCAGCTATCTCCCTTCTTTCCTCCCTCACGCCTCCCCCATTCTCCCCACCAAATTACTACCCACTCACCTCCCCCCTTCCCCTCTACCGCCCTCCCCACTAGTTCACCTCTGGCCAATCACCTCACACACCCACGATCGTGTTTGCGTGCGTGTGTGTGTGTGTGTGTGTGTGTGAATTTAGCTGGCATGCGTAGTTTTTGGATAGGGAGTATGTGTGTGTGCGTGTTTTTTGGGTGGAGATTATGGGTGATTTTATATGTGTGTGTGTGTGCGGGTGTGGGTGTGTATGCATGTGTGCGTGCGCCTGTGGTTGAAGAAAATGGTGTCAATTTGCAGCACCGTTTCACCTAAATGCATAAAATTCCCGATTTCCTCTCCACAAGAAGTAAAGTATATTTTGAATTCAAGCGTTCTGCGAATTATTTGGAGAGAAACCATGAACATTCTACAAAGAGGAAGAATATATACAGAATATATATATATATATATATATATATATATATATATATATATATATATATATACTGTATATATGATATATATATATGTATATATATATATATATATGTATATATATATAATGTATATATATATATATATACTGTATATATATATATATATATATATATATATATATATATATATATATATTATCTACGTAACCGGTATCTCTGTCGGTGGTAGTGCGTGTTCAAGGGATCATACGCCGTATCTCCTCCGAGCCTTATAACGGAAAGTGTAGAGTCATTGTCTTTGTTTACCTGTCGTTATTACAAGTCGCCAGAACATGACCTAATCGTGTACTACCGTGTTATTATTCACACACACACACGCACATGCACATACACATACAATATATATATATATATATATAGAGAGAGAGAGAGAGTGAGACAGATAGATAGATAGATAGATAGATATGAAACACACACGCAAACGTATTGCACGCATACATCTTGAAAATCACACACACACACACACACACACACACACACACACACACATCCCCTCCGGCCACACATTTGCAACTGAAGCCATGTAAAAGAAAACTTAATATTTAGCTTCATATATTTTACTCCAGTTTCAAAAGGTGAGAGAGAGAGGGAGAGAGAGAGAGAGAGAGAGAGAGAGAGAGAGAGAGAGAGAGAGTACATTGTTCTAACGAAGTACTCACGAATACATCATACATCACTCTCCTTTTCACCTCAAATATCTCCTACATTTCACTGCCTAAAATATATTCAACACTTTTTAATGGCAACTAATTATTAGCTAGGCCATATCAGTAAGGTATTCTTGGGCTATTCTATATACTCAGGCCCAATCCCCACTTTTCCTTTTTTGGGGGGGCAGGGGGGGGGGGGGGGGCCGACTCAAGACAGAGCCAGAATGTTCTTGGTCTTGAGTGTCTAATATATTAGCATTAGTGTCTAATATATCACTATCATTAACGCATTATAAATAACTGGTTCATTACAAATATTTCTACTTAAACTTCGAATAATCAAAGCAATTAAACAGGTCTATAAATCATTTAAATACTCGGTTTAAGTTATGTTTTGTAAATATTTAATTAATAAGCAATATGTACAACAAAATTATATAGATTTGGGCTTGTGTCTGGGGGAGTGGCAGTTCAATTTACTGCATGTTAAGATTTTGCATGTGTAGTGCATAATAAATTAGATGCAAATGAGTGTGAAAACATGGGTTGAGGTAGTGTATGTGTGTGTGTGTGTGTGTGTGCGTGCGTATGTGCGTGTAGTGTGTGTGTGTGTTTGTGTGTGTGTATGTGCGTGTAGTGTGTGTGTGTGTGTGTGTGTGAGAACTTTATATTTGTGTGGGATTTTCAATTTAGTTTCACATGTTCTACTATGTGTATGAGTTATGTAATCGTTTGCGTGCGTGTGTGGATGTACAGTCGGGCTAATAAGTGATGTCTCGGCACCAATTATGTTTTGATCAATAATTGGTATCATTTTTTTTTTATACATGATATCTTCTTTTTGAGAGAGATATACCAACATGTTCCTACACTTTCCTACATTATTAAACTTCTGACATTAATACAGCACAGAGCCAGCCAAACGTAATGACAGCTGAGCCATGACTTATTAGCGTCACCGTACATGCTTCTGTATGTGTGTTTGTGTCTGTGTGTGTGGGGGTCGGGGGGGGGGGGGGGGTGATATGCTCCAATACGTGCATTGGCTTACTTGCGGCCGATTTCGTAATCTTCTCACTCCCGCAATTCAACCACTATTTAAACACATTTGGGGTACAGGTATCTATTGTAATATTCCATTAACGTCGTTACTACTATTATATATATATATATATATATATATATATATATATACTGTATATACATTATATATGCTAATTATATGTATAATTTGGTCAACATGCCGAAATAGCGGGAATCTGTATATTATCACTTCCTAGTATTCACTCTCACACGCCGAACCACTCACGAGACGTACACACACAATTCTACACTCAAATAGGCCTACGCACACAGCCATTGCACTCACAGATACACAACCCTTCAACAACAATGCTTCAAAGAGTATCGTGGCTATTACTGAAAGGTTAATATATATACAGAATACTTTAAGTGTATTCACGAATCGACTCAGAATTTAGTTATGTATATTATATTGTGCAGTCTATCCCAAAATGCTGATGTAACTATATTCTAGCATTTGTATATAATATATATTATGTATATTATGTATATTATGTATATATAATGTATATTCTAGCATTTGTATATAATTTTACCCACCACACTCACACACACACTTTCTCACTCACTCTCACTCTCTCTCTCTCTCTCTCTCTCTCTCTCTCTCTCTCTCTCTCTCTCTCTCTCTCTCTCTCTCTCTCTCATCTTCACTGAGAGGACACATGATCACAAGATATGATCACGCAACCACTCAACTGCTGACATTATCTCTCTCTCTATCTATCTGTCAATCTCTCTCTCTCTCTCTCTCTCTCTCTCTCTCTCTCTCTCTCTCTCTCTCTCTCTCTCTCTCTCTCTCTCTCTCTCTCTCTCTCTCTCTCTATCTATCTATCTATATGTATGTCCCTCCCACCCTAACTCAGCACTTTCTCCATCACACACCCACTCCTTTGAAAGGAGTGTTAATTTACACACACACACACACACACACATACACACACACTTACACACACACACTTACACACACACACACACACACACACACACAAGCACTTTCTCCCTCACACACACACACAATCGCCGACCTCCGCCCTAAAGCTTTCCCACAGAGAAAATAAAAAAGGGACCCACCAAATAAAAACAATAGTAGAAAACGAGAGGCGTGGTGCTTCGAGCCTTCACTTTGACCTAAAATTCGTGGAAGAGGTGATTGTGGTACAGTTGGGTTCAGAGATCATGTGGAGTCACTGTTAAAGCTATATATACAGTACCCGGTACTACATGTGTTTCACTAGTCAAATACACACTGTATGTGTCTGCTGATATGTAAATGCAATTGTATGTTCATTAATGATTTATAATTTTTGGCGTAGGGATGTGGCGACCCAATTGCCCGTCACTTTTGTTGCGCTGATAGCCCCTGGAGGTTGAGACGGGGAATCCCACCTCCATAATTTACTCCCACTAAGTGATCAGCAAGCCTTGTTTTGCTGATCTTCCCTACCCCTTTCAGGGAGTTCAGGTTTGGCTACTGACTGCCTGACTGACTGACAGACTGACTAACAACATAGCTGTGTCATTTATGTAGTCAGTCAGTCAATAAATTAGTATATAGGAATGTATATACATACATCAATTCCGATGGTTGTATTTGCATGGGTAATGATAAAGATGGTGATTTTGAGGATAATGGGGACGACGGTGATGGTGATGGTGATAGCAGTACTGATAATGATGGTGATAAGTAATAATATAAGTACCGGAGATGAGAACAGTCTTGGTGATCACAATACTCTATGGTTTGTAAGTGGTGGGAATGGTATAATCGACAAGGTGAAATTTGATGAAGTGAATAATCTGCCATTATTGTTTTTATTCAGTTTCATATATATATTTATCTATCTATCTATCAATTTATCTATCTATATACAGTATATATATATATATATATATATATATATATATATATATATATATATATATATATATATCCCTCTCTCTCTCATCTCTCTCTCTCTCTCATCTCTCTCTCTCTCTCTCTCATCTCTCTCTCTCATCTCTCTCTCTCTCTCTCTCTCTCTCTCTCTCTCTCTCTCTGTCTGTCTGTCTGTTCTGATTATACCAGTACTTTCCTTTGTAGTATACAGAGCGGTGCAAAATTCGGTTACCCTGTTGAATCAGCTGGTACTTCCACTGGCTACCCAATTTCTGACCACCTTGTATCTTGATGTTAGTAGTTCTTTCTTGTTACCCATTCCTGAGATAATTGGGTACTGCATGTTTGTGTGTGTTTTGTTGTTTAATGTGCGAGTTTTTTTTTCCGGCTGTATGTTTATGTGTTCTGTCCTGCTGCATGTGTGTAGTTGTAAGTGTGTTTATCCTGTTGTATGTATGTATGTGTTATCTTGTTGTATATTTGTGTAAGTTGTTTTGTTACATATTTGTGTGTGTGTGTGTGTGTTTGTGTGTGAGAGTTGTATAATAAACATATGTATGCAAAAATACCACTACAACACCTATACCATAAGGAATGTCAGTGACCTGTAGAACCCTCTTCTCTGCAAGCACCTGAATGATACATGACAAACCTCGACGATGCTTTTGAGTTATTAGTTGGCACATATTGGAGGAATCGATACTTTTACGAGCATCACAGGCATAATGTAGCCCCTCTAATGAATATTGCATAACTTCATCACAACGTTTAGATGCCTTTCAGGACACCCCACCATTAAGTATGTTTTTCTTTAATCAAGATGAAAATACAGATTTGAAGAACGACGTTTTAATATACAGCCGCCACGTTCATTTGTATACACTTCCTGATTTTTCGTATGGAAGGAAAATTACTATGATTGAGTTAGAAGTGTATTTTATTGTGCAGTAGCTAAACAATGTCACCAACTAACCCCTTGAGGATTATGACGCATTTTGACAGTTCACTCTGGCTATAACTGGACGATTTATTTAAGTAAAGGAGAGATCTGCGTTTGTCTAAAGTGAGTTGAGATCAACTTTATCCGATTCATTGCTAAAGGTCTATCCTAAGCTGTATAAAATTGTCTAATAATATCAGAAGAAACCGCGAAAATGCGTCAGGATCCTCAAAGGGTTAATCGTGATATGGCTAACTATTCTTGCACCGGTAAGTCACTCATACTATATCCTTCCATACACAAAATTAGGAAGTGGCTACAGATTTATGTGGCGGACTGTACATGCAGGCAGACAGGTGAGGTAAGAGGAAATGCTTGTACTAGATGTTAGACAGAGGTGTTAGAGGAATCTGCCTTGTGTGAGAGGAATCTGCCTTGTGTTAGAGAGATCTGCCTTGTGTGACAGGGATCTGCCTTGTGTTAGAGGAATATGCCTTGTGTTAGAGGAATCTGCCTTGAGTTAGACTGTTAGAGGGATATATACATTTTTGGACTTAGACCGTTGTGTGGGATAATTATTATGTTCTCTCCACTAACCAACTTTACTCCTAAACTCGATTAATTAAATTAACAAACACATGTGGCAGTCCGGGGATTCGAACCTAGGATGCTCACACCGAAAATCAACACACTTATTACAAATATTATTGGTACCCTAAAATTCTCTGGCAGCCCCATTTTCTTTTACACTGTGTATCAGACAGAGAACGATATTATAGCGGTAACTAAAACATTTTACCAAGATTTCTATCTCCAAATCTCACTTGCAATTTGTTTGCTTTTTCTGCGATAAATGTCTTATTGATATGTAATCTGTCTTGTGTTACAGGGATCTGCCTTGTGTTAGAGGAATCTGTCTTCTGTTAAAGGATTATGTCTTGTGTTAAAGGAATCTGCCTTGTGTGAGAGGAATCTGTCCTGTGTTACAGGGATCTGCCTTGTGTTACAGGGATCTGCCTTGCGTTACAGGGATCTGCCTTGTGTTATATGGATCTGCCTTGTGTGAGAGGAATCTGTCTTGTGTGAGAGGAATCTGCCTTGTGTTAGAGGGATCTGCCTTGTGTGACAGGGATCTGCCTTGTGTTAGAGATATCTGCCTTGTGTGACAGGGATCTGCCTTGTGTTAGATAGATCTGCCTTGTGTGACAGGGATCGGCCTTGTGTTAGAGGAATCTGTCTTGTGTGAGAGGAATCTGCCTTATGTTAGAGGAATCTGCATGCCTTGTGTGAGAGGAATCTGCCTTGTGATGGAGAGATCTGCCTTGTCTGACAGGGATCGGCTTTGTGTTAGAAGAATCTGACTTGTGTTAGAGGAATCTGCCTTGAACTAGAGGAATATTATAACATTTTTGGACTTAGACCGTTTTGTAGGATAATACAAAATATTATTGTTACCCTAATACTCTCTGGCAGCTCCATTTTCTTTTACACTGTGTCTCAGACAGAGAACGATATTATAGCAGTAACTAAAACATTTTACCAAGATTTCTATCTTTAAGTTTCACTTGCATTTGTTTTGCTTTTTCTGCGATAAATGTCTTATTGATATGTAATCTGTCTTGTGTTACAGGGATCTGCCTTGTGTTAGAGGAATCTGTTGTGTGTTAGAGAGATCTGCCTTATGTGAGAGGGATCTGCCTTGTGTTACATGGATCTGCCTTGTGTTAGAGGAATCTATCGTGTGTTAGAGACATCTGCATTGTGTGAGAGGGATCTGCCTTGTGTTAGAGGAATCTGTCTTGTGTTAGAGGGATCTGCCTTGTGTGAGAGGAATCTGCCTTGTGTTACAGGGATCTGCCTTGTGTTGGCGGGATCTGTCTTGTGTTAGAGGAATCTGCCTTGTGTTATAGGAATCTGCCTTGTATTACAGGGATCTGCCTTGTGTTAGCGGGATCTGCCTTTTGTTAGATGTTAAGCCCTGGCAAATCCTTGACTTTGGTCGGATTTTGACTGTTCAAGATTATGACATAGTTGGATTCGTCTCGTCGTTGTAATTCCAACAGTATAATTTCTTGTTTAATTTTGACAAATTTTTAGGCCCAAAAGGCCTATTTTAAAGTTTAAAAAATTCATAGACGAGTTATCTATGGATGGATATTTTTCAAATGTATACCAAAAGTACACTTTGACACGCTGAATTGAATGGCGCAAACAGAATTAAAATCGGATCATTTTAGGATTTCGTATATGACTTGGCCTTCCTGGAGGGCCAAATGACAGTTTTTTGGACTTTAAAAGTCCTTTGTAGCCCAAACTATAAGTCCTAGGGAATTCTACTTGGTGCCATTCGATTTTTCTCGACGAGATGCTTCTATATTTGGTCGTAGATTGCATTTTCGACCAGCCATTCACCCAGAATCAAAAATATTTTTTTCCAAAATCAGGCAAATGTTTGCACTTGGCGGGCGACTTTCGAATTTCGAGTTTTGATGGGTATATATGGATTCGTTTCGTCATTACAATTCCAACGGCATATGCATTTTTTAATTTTGACCAATTTTTAGGCCCAATAGGCCTATTTTAAAGTTTAAAAACCACTGTCCCTTGTCTAATTCAGAGAAGCTGTTGGAGTGGCTTTGTTGTGTGTTATTAGTTAGATAAGGATATATAATTAAAGCTCTTTCCTGTGTCTTTCTTCCACCCAAATTACCCACTTGTTATAATGGAGCAGCCACGTAAGTGATAATATGGCATGTTTAAATAGTATAGTTAGCCATACAATATTGAAGACGATAGTTTTCTTTCAATAATTATTACAGAAAACGATAGTTATGAATGGGTAACTATTATATTTTATTAGAAATCGAAGTAGAGTATCGATCAGTACTTTCCGTTGTTATCTATGTATGGATATTGTTCAAATTTATACCACAAATAAACTTTGACACGCTGAATCGAATGGCGCAAAAAGAATTGAAATCGGACAATTAGTTTAGGATTTTGTATATGACTTGACTTCCCAGAAGGGCCCAAATGACCAGTTTTGGACTTTAAAAGTACTCTGTAGCCCAAACTATAAGTCCTAGGGAATTCTACTTGGTGCCATTCGATTTTTCTCGACGAGCAGATTCTATAAATGGTCGTAGATTGCATTTTTGACCAGCCATTCGCCCAGAATCGAAATTATTTGCTTCCAAAATCACTGCGTTTAATTAAGCCCAGGCAATTTTTGCACTTGGCGGGCGACTTTCGAATTTCGAGTTTTCATGGGTATATATGGATTCGTCTCGTCATTACAATTCCTACGGCATATGATTTTTTTAATTTTGACCAATTTTTAGACCCAATAGGCCTATTTAAAGTTTAAAAACTCCATAGACGAGTTATCTATGTATGGATTTTGTTCAAATTTTAACCAAAAGTTCACTTTGACACGCTGAATCGAATGACTGAAACAGAATTGAAATCGGATAATTAGTTTAGGATTTTGTATATGACTTGACCTCCCAGAAGGGCTCAAATGACCAGTTTTTGGACTTTAAAAGTCCTCTGTAGCCCAAACTATAAGTCCTAGGGAATTCTACTTGGTGCCATTCGATTTTTCTCGACGAGCAGCTTCGATACATGGTCGTAGATTGCATTTTCGACCAGCCATTCGCCTAGAATCGAAAATATTTGTTTCCAAAATCACTGCGTTTTAATAAGCCCAGGCAAATTTTTGCACTTGGCGGGCGACTTTCGAATTTCGAGTTTTGATGGGTATATATGGATTCGTTTCGTCATTACAATTCCAACGGCATATGAATTTTTAAATTTTGACAAATTTGTAGGCCCAATAGGCCTATTTTAAAGTTTAAAAACCACTGTCCCTTGTCTAATTCAGAGAAGAAGCTGTTGGAGTGGCTTTGTTGTGTGTGTTATTAGTTAGAGAAGGATATATAATTAAAGCTCTTTCCTGTGTCTTCCTTCCACCCAAATTACCCACTTGTTATAATGGAGCTGCCACGTAAGTGATAATATGGCATGTTTAAATAGTATAGTTAGCCATACAATATTGAAGACGATAGTTTTCTTTCAATAATCATTACAGAAAACGATAGTAATGAATGGGTAACTATTATATTTTATTAGAAATCGAAGTAGAGTATCGATCAGTACTTTCCGTTGTTATCTATTTATGGATATTGTTCAAATTTATACCACAAATAAACTTTGACACGCTAAATCGAATGGCGCAAAAAGAATTGAAATCGGACAATTAGTTTAGGATTTTGTATATGACTTGACTTCCCAGAAGGGCCCAAATGACCAGTTTTTGGACTTTAAAAGTACTCTGTAGCCCAAACTATAAGTCCTAGGGAATTCTACTTGGTGCCATTCGATTTTTCTCGACGAGCAGATTCTATAAATGGTCGTAGATTGCATTTTTGACCAGCCATTCGCCCAGAATCGAAATTATTTGCTTCCAAAATCACTGCGTTTAATTAAGCCCAGGCAATTTTTGCACTTGGCGGGCGACTTTCGAATTTCGAGTTTTCATGGGTATATATGGATTCGTCTCGTCATTACAATTCCTACGGCATATATGATTTTTAAATTTTGACCAATTTTTAGACCCAATAGGCCTATTTAAAGTTTAAAAAACTCCATAGACGAGTTATCTATGTATGGATTATGTTCAAATTTTAACCTAAAGTTCACTTTGACACGCTGAATCGAATGGCTGAAACAGAATTGAAATCGGATAATTAGTTTAGGATTTTGTATATGACTTGACCTCCCAGAAGGGCTCAAATGACCAGTTTTTGGACTTTAAAAGTCCTCTGTAGCCCAAACTATAAGTCCTAGGGAATTCTACTTGGTGCCATTCGATTTTTCTCGACGAGCAGCTTCGATACATGGTCGTAGATTGCATTTTCGACCAGCCATTCGCCTAGAATCGAAATATTTGTTTCCAAAATCACTGCGTTTAATTAAGCCCAGGCAAATTTTTGCACTTGGCGGGCGACTTTCGAATTTCGAGTTTTGATGGGTAAATATGGATTCGTCTCGTCATTACGATTCCAACGGCATATGGATTTTTTAATTTTGACAAATTTGTAGGCCCAATAGGCCTATTTTAAAGTTTAAAACCACTGTCCCGTCTAATTCAGAGAAGAAGCTGTTGGAGTGGCTTTGTTGTGTGTGTTATTAGTTAGAGAAGGATATATAATTAAAGCTCTTTCCTGTGTCTTCCTTCCACCCAAATTACCCACTTGTTATAATGGAGCTGCCACGTAAGTGATAATATGGCATGTTTAAATAGTATAGTTAGCCATACAATATTGAAGACGATAGTTTTCTTTCAATAATCATTACAGAAAACGATAGTAATGGATGGGTAACTATTATATTTTATTAGAAATCGAAGTAGAGTATCGATCAGTACTTTCCGTTGTTATCTATTTATGGATATTGTTCAAATTTATACCACAAATAAACTTTGACACGCTGAATCGAATGGCGCAAAAAGAATTGAAATCGGATAATTAGTTTATGATTTTGTATATGACTTGACTTCCCAGAAGGGCCCAAATGACCAGTTTTTGGACTTTAAAAGTACTCTGTAGCCCAAACTATAAGTCCTAGGGAATTCTACTTGGTGCCATTCGATTTTTCTCGACAAGCAGATTCTATAAATGGTCGTAGATTGCATTTTTGACCAGCCATTCGCCCAGAATCGAAATTATTTGCTTCCAAAATCACTGCGTTTAATTAAGCCCAGGCAATTTTTGCACTTGGCGGGCGACTTTCGAATTTCGAGTTTTCATGGGTATATATGGATTCGTCTCGTCATTACAATTCCTACGGCATATGATTTTTTAAATTTTGACCAATTTTTAGACCCAATAGGCCTATTTAAAGTTTAAAAACTCCATAGACGAGTTATCTATGTATGGATTTTGTTCAAATTTTAACCAAAAGTTTACTTTGACACGCTGAATCGAATGGCTGAAACAGAATTGAAATCGGATAATTAGTTTAGGATTTTGTATATGACTTGACCTCCCAGAAGGGCTCAAATGACCAGTTTTTGGACTTTAAAAGTCCTCTGTAGCCCAAACTATAAGTCCTAGGGAATTCTACTTGGTGCCATTCGATTTTTCTCGACGAGCAGCTTCGATACATGGTCGTAGATTGCATTTTCGACCAGCCATTCGCCTAGAATCGAAAATATTTGTTTCCAAAATCACTGCGTTTAATAAGCCCAGGTAAATTTTTGCACTTGGCGGGCGACTTTCGAATTTCGAGTTTTGATGGGTATATATGGATTCGTTTCGTCATTACAATTCCAACGGCATATGAATTTTTAAATTTTGACAAATTTGTAGGCCCAATAGGCCTATTTTAAAGTTTAAAAACCACTGTCCCTTGTCTAATTCAGAGAAGAAGCTGTTGGAGTGGCTTTGTTGTGTGTGTTATTAGTTAGAGAAGGATATATATAATTAAAGCTCTTTCCTGTGTCTTCCTTCCACCCAAATTACCCACTTGTTATAATGGAGCTGCCACGTAAGTGATAATATGGCATGTTTAAATAGTATAGTTAGCCATACAATATTGAAGACGATAGTTTTCTTTCAATAATCATTACAGAAAACGATAGTAATGAATGGGTAACTATTATATTTTATTAGAAATCGAAGTAGAGTATCGATCAGTACTTTCCGTTGTTATCTATTTATGGATATTGTTCAAATTTATACCACAAATAAACTTTGACACGCTGAATCGAATGGCGCAAAAAGAATTGAAAATCGGACAATTAGTTTAGGATTTTGTATATGACTTGACTTCCCAGAAGGGCCCAAATGACCAGTTTTTGGACTTTAAAAGTACTCTGTAGCCCAAACTATAAGTCCTAGGGAATTCTACTTGGTGCCATTCGATTTTTCTCGACGAGCAGATTCTATAAATGGTCGTAGATTGCATTTTTGACCAGCCATTCGCCCAGAATCGAAATTATTTGCTTCCAAAATCACTGCGTTTAATTAAGCCCAGGCAATTTTTGCACTTGGCGGGCGACTTTCGAATTTCGAGTTTTCATGGGTATATATGGATTCGTCTCGTCATTACAATTCCTACGGCATATGATTTTTTTAATTTTGACCAATTTTTAGACCCAATAGGCCTATTTAACCCTTAATTAGCGGCGAGCAACATAAGTCGAGTTAAATAAAGCTGGACTATGTGGCGGCGCTCGACATAACTCGAGTGGCAATTTCAGCACGTAATGTGGCTGAGAGAGAGAGACAAGTGGTGGCAGGAGACTAGCGAGCGTATGACTGCTCCAGACCACCGCGGCGAACCTACTGACACAAATCTCAGCTCCCTCCTCCCTCTCTCACTCGCTACATACTCAATTATGTACCGAAAGTACCGAATTACCTGCTTTTTGCACTCGCGTTGCACGGTTATTGCAAGAAAACTATCCATCATACAAGGATCGTTATGGTGTCATTCGAAAGCTCTGTTTATGCCCTTTCAGGGATAGGTACTTGTTTTACGTTCTGGGTCATATTTAGGCATGAAAATGATCACGTAAACAGCCCTATTTTGGCTAAAAACACCCCGCTGTGCGGTACACATAAATAAACCGCATAGGCCGCTCGTAAGGTGTTAAAGTTTAAAAATTCCATAGACGAGTTATCTATGTATGGATTTTGTTCAAAATTTTAACCAAAAGTTCACTTTGACACGCTGAATCGAATGGCTGAAACAGAATTGAAATCGGATAATTAGTTTAGGATTTTGTATATGACTTGACCTCCCAGAAGGGCTCAAATGACCAGTTTTTGGACTTTAAAAGTCCTCTGTAGCCCAAACTATAAGTCCTAGGGAATTCTACTTGGTGCCATTCGATTTTTCTCGACGAGCAGCTTCGATACATGGTCGTAGATTGCATTTTCGACCAGCCATTCGCCTAGAATCGAAAATATTTGTTTCCAAAATCACTGCGTTTATTTAATAAGCCCAGGCAAATTTTTGCACTTGGCGGGCGACTTTCGAATTTCGAGTTTTGATGGGTATATATGGATTCGTTTCGTCATTACAATTCCAACGGCATATGAATTTTTAAATTTTGACAAATTTGTAGGCCCAATAGGCCTATTTTAAAGTTTAAAAACCACTGTCCCTTTTCTAATTCAGAGAAGAAGCTGTTGGAGTGGCTTTGTTGTGTGTGTTATTAGTTAGAGAAGGATATATAATTAAAGCTCTTTCCTGTGTCTTCCTTCCACCCAAATTACCCACTTGTTATAATGGAGCTGCCACGTAAGTGATAATATGGCATGTTTAAATAGTATAGTTAGCCATACAATATTGAAGACGATAGTTTTCTTTCAATAATCATTACAGAAAACGATAGTAATGAATGGGTAACTATTATATTTTATTAGAAATCGAAGTAGAGTATCGATCAGTACTTTCCGTTGTTATCTATTTATGGATATTGTTCAAATTTATACCACAAATAAACTTTGACACGCTGAATCGAATGGCGCAAAAAGAATTGAAATCGGACAATTAATTTATGATTTTGTATATGACTTGACTTCCCAGAGAGGCCCAAATGACCAGTTTTTGGACTTTAAAAGTACTCTGTAGCCCAAACTATAAGTCCTAGGGAATTCTACTTGGTGCCATTCGATTTTTCTCGACGAGCAGATTCTATAAATGGTCGTAGATTGCATTTTTGACCAGCCATTCGCCCAGAATCGAAATTATTTGCTTCCAAAATCACTGCATTTAATTAAGCCCAGGCAATTTTTGCACTTGGCGGGCGACTTTCGAATTTCGAGTTTTCATGGGTATATATGGATTCGTCTCGTCATTACAATTCCTACGGCATATGATTTTTTAAATTTTGACCAATTTTTAGACCCAATAGGCCTATTTAAAGTTTAAAAACTCCATAGACGAGTTATCTATGTATGGATTTTGTTCAAATTTTAACCAAAAGTTCACTTTGACACGCTGAATCGAATGGCTGAAACAGAATTGAAATCGGATAATTAGTTTAGGATTTTGTATATGACTTGACCTCCCAGAAGGGCTCAAATGACCAGTTTTTGGACTTTAAAAGTCCTCTGTAGCCCAAACTATAAGTCCTAGGGAATTCTACTTGGTGCCATTCGATTTTTCTCGACGAGCAGCTTCGATACATGGTCGTAGATTGCATTTTCGACCAGCCATTCGCCTAGAATCGAAATATTTGTTTCCAAAATCACTGCGTTTAAGCCCAGGCAAATTTTTGCACTTGGCGGGCGACTTTCGAATTTCGAGTTTTGATGGGTATATATGGATTCGTCTCGTCATTACGATTCCAACGGTATATGGATTTTTTAATTTTGACAAATTTGTAGGCCCAATAGGCCTATTTTAAAGTTTAAAACCACTGTCCCGTCTAATTCAGAGAAGAAGCTGTTGGAGTGGCTTTGTTGTGTGTGTTATTAGTTAGAGAAGGATATATAATTAAAGCTCTTTCCTGTGTCTTCCTTCCACCCAAATTACCCACTTGTTATAATGGAGCTGCCACGTAAGTAATAATATGGCATGTTTAAATAGTATAGTTAGCCATACAATATTGAAGACGATAGTTTTCTTTCAATAATCATTACAGAAAACGATAGTAATGAATGGGTAACTATTATATTTTATTAGAAATCGAAGTAGAGTATCGATCAGTACTTTCCGTTGTTATCTATTTATGGATATTGTTCAAATTTATACCACAAATAAACTTTGACACGCTGAATCGAATGGCGCAAAAAGAATTGAAATCGGACAATTAGTTTAGGATTTTGTATATGACTTGACTTCCCAGAAGGGCCCAAATGACCAGTTTTGGGACTTTAAAAGTCGTCTGTAGCCCAAACTATAAGTACTAGGAAATTCTACTTGGTGCCATTCGATATTTCTCGACGAGCAGATTCTATACATGGTTGTATATTGCATTCTCGACCAGCCATTCGCCCAGAACCGAAAATATTTGTTTTCAAAATCACTGCGTTTTTAATAAGCCCAGGCAAATTTTTGCACTTGGCGGGCGACTTTCGAATTTCGAGTTTTGATGGGTATATATGGATTCGTTTCGTCATTACAATTCCAACGGCATATGAATTTTTTAATTTTGACAAATTTGTAGGCCCAATAGGCCTATTTTAAAGTTTAAAAACCACTGTCCCTTGTCTAATTCAGAGAAGAAGCTGTTGGAGTGGCTTTGTTGTGTGTGTTATTAGTTAGAGAAGGATATATAATTAAAGCTCTTTCCTGTGTCTTCCTTCCACCCAAATTACCCACTTGTTATAATGGAGCAGCCACGTAAGTGATAATATGGCATGTTTAAATAGTATAGTTAGCCATACAATATTGAAGACGATAGTTTTCTTTCAATAATCATTACAGAAAACGATAGTTATGAATGGGTAACTATTATATTTTATTAGAAATCGAAGTAGAGTATCGATCAGTACTTTCCGTTGTTATCTATGTATGGATATTGTTCAAATTTATACCACAAATAAACTTTGACACGCTGAATCGAATGGCGCAAAAAGAATTGAAATCGGACAATTAGTTTAGGATTTTGTATATGACTTGACTTCCCAGAAGGGCCCAAATGACCAGTTTTTGGACTTTAAAAGTACTCTGTAGCCCAAACTATAAGTCCTAGGGAATTCTACTTGGTGCCATTCGATTTTTCTCGACGAGCAGATTCTATAAATGGTCGTAGATTGCATTTTGACCAGCCATTCGCCCAGAATCGAAATATTTGCTTCCAAAATCACTGCGTTTAATTAAGCCCAGGCAATTTTTGCACTTGGTGGGCGACTTTCGAATTTCGAGTTTTCATGGGTATATATGGATTCGTCTCGTCATTACAATTCCTACGGCATATGATTTTTTAAATTTTGACCAATTTTTAGACCCAATAGGCCTATTTAAAGTTTAAAAACTCCATAGACGAGTTATCTATGTATGGATTTTGTTCAAATTTTAACCAAAAGTTCACTTTGACACGCTGAATCGAATGGCTGAAACAGAATTGAAATCGGATAATTAGTTTAGGATTTTGTATATGACTTGACCTCCCAGAAGGGCTCAAATGACCAGTTTTTGGACTTTGAAAGTCCTCTGTAGCCCAAACTATAAGTCCTAGGGAATTCTACTTGGTGCCATTCGATTTTTCTCGACGAGCAGATTCTATAAATGGTCGTAGATTGCATTTTTGACCAGCCATTCGCCCAGAATCGAAATTATTTGCTTCCAAAATCACTGCGTTTAATTAAGCCCAGGCAATTTTTGCACTTGGTGGGCGACTTTCGAATTTCGAGTTTTCATGGGTATATATGGATTCGTCTCGTCATTACAATTCCTACGGCATATGATTTTTTAAATTTTGACCAATTTTTAGACCCAATAGGCCTATTTAAAGTTTAAAAACTCCATAGACGAGTTATCTATGTATGGATTTTGTTCAAATTTTAACCAAAAGTTCACTTTGACACACTGAATCGAATGGCTGAAACAGAATTGAAATCGGATAATTAGTTTAGGATTTTGTATATGACTTGACCTCCCAGAAGGGCTCAAATGACCAGTTTTTGGACTTTGAAAGTCCTCTGTAGCCCAAACTATAAGTCCTAGGGAATTCTACTTGGTGCCATTCGATTTTTCTCGACGAGCAGCTTCGATACATGGTCGTAGAATGCATTTTCGACCAGCCATTCGCCTAGAATCGAAATATTTGTTTCCAAAATCACTGCCCAGGCAAATTTTTGCACTTGGCGGGCGACTTTCGAATTTCGAGTTTTGATGGGTATATATGGATTCGTCTCGTCATTACGATTCCAACGGTATATGGATTTTTAAATTTTGACAAATTTGTAGGCCCAATAGGCCTATTTTAAAGTTTAAAACCACTGTCCCGTCTAATTCAGAGAAGAAGCTGTTGGAGTGGCTTTGTTGTGTGTGTTATTAGTTAGAGAAGGATATATAATTAAAGCTCTTTCCTGTGTCTTCCTTCCACCCAAATTACCCACTTGTTATAATGGAGCTGCCACGTAAGTGATAATATGGCATGTTTAAATAGTATAGTTAGCCATACAATATTGAAGACGATAGTTTTCTTTCAATAATCATTACAGAAAACGATAGTAATGAATGGGTAACTATTATATTTTATTAGAAATCGAAGTAGAGTATCGATCAGTACTTTCCGTTGTTATCTATTTATGGATATTGTTCAAATTTATACCACAAATAAACTTTGACACGCTGAATCGAATGGCGCAAAAAGAATTGAAATCGGACAATTAGTTTAGGATTTTGTATATGACTTGACTTCCCAGAAGGGCCCAAATGACCAGTTTTTGGACTTTAAAAGTACTCTGTAGCCCAAACTATAAGTCCTAGGGAATTCTATTTGGTGCCATTCGATTTTTCTCGACGAGCAGATTCTATAAATGGTCGTAGATTGCATTTTTGACCAGCCATTCGCCCAGAATCGAAATTATTTGCTTCCAAAATCACTGCGTTTAATTAAGCCCAGGCAATTTTTGCGCTTGGCGGGCGACTTTCGAATTTCGAGTTTTCATGGGTATATATGGATTCGTCTCGTCATTACAATTCCTACGGCATATGATTTTTTAAATTTTGACCAATTTTTAGACCCAATAGGCCTATTTAAAGTTTAAAAACTCCATAGACGAGTTATCTATGTATGGATGTTGTTCAAATTTTAACCAAAAGTTCACTTTGACACGCTGAATCGAATGGCTGAAACAGAATTGAAATCGGATAATTAGTTTAGGATTTTGTATATGACTTGACCTCCCAGAAGGGCTCAAATGACCAGTTTTTGGACTTTAAAAGTCCTCTGTAGCCCAAACTATAAGTCCTAGGGAATTCTACTTGGTGCCATTCGATTTTTCTCGACGAGCAGCTTCGATACATGGTCGTAGATTGCATTTTCGACCAGCCATTCGCCTAGAATCGAAAATTTGTTTCCAAAATCACTGCGTTTAATAAGCCCAGGCAAATTTTTGCACTTGGCGGGCGACTTTCGAATTTCGAGTTTTGATGGGTATATATGGATTCGTTTCGTCATTACAATTCCAACGGCATATGAATTTTTAAATTTTGACAAATTTGTAGGCCCAATAGGCCTATTTTAAAGTTTAAAAACCACTGTCCCTTGTCTAATTCAGAGAAGAAGCTGTTGGAGTGGCTTTGTTGTGTGTGTTATTAGTTAGAGAAGGATATATAATTAAAGCTCTTTCCTGTGTCTTCCTTCCACCCAAATTACCCACTTGTTATAATGGAGCTGCCACGTAAGTGATAATATGGCATGTTTAAATAGTATAGTTAGCCATACAATATTGAAGACGATAGTTTTCTTTCAATAATCATTACAGAAAACTATAGTAATGAATGGGTAACTATTATATTTTATTAGAAATCGAAGTAGAGTATGGATCAGTACTTTCCGTTGTTATCTATTTATGGATATTGTTCAAATTTATACCACAAATAAACTTTGACACGCTGAATCGAATGGCGCAAAAAGAATTGAAATCGGACAATTAGTTTAGGATTTTGTATATGACTTGACTTCCCAGAAGGGCCCAAATGACCAGTTTTTGGACTTTAAAAGTACTCTGTAGCCCAAACTATAAGTCCTAGGGAATTTTACTTGGTGCCATTCGATTTTTCTCGACGAGCAGATTCTATAAATGGTCGTAGATTGCATTTTTGACCAGCCATTCGCCCAGAATCGAAATTATTTGCTTCCAAAATCACTGCGTTTAATTAAGCCCAGGCAATTTTTGCACTTGGCGGGCGACTTTCGAATTTCGAGTTTTCATGGGTATATATGGATTCGTCTCGTCATTACAATTCCTACGGCATATGATTTTTTTAATTTTGACCAATTTTTAGACCCAATAGGCCTATTTAAAGTTTAAAAACTCCATAGACGAGTTATCTATGTATGGATTTTGTTCAAATTTTAACCAAAAGTTCACTTTGACACGCTGAATCGAATGGCTGAAACAGAATTGAAATCGGATAATTAGTTTAGGATTTTGTATATGACTTGACCTCCCAGAAGGGCTCAAATGACCAGTTTTTGGACTTTAAAAGTCCTCTGTAGCCCAAACTATAAGTACTAGGGAATTCTATTTGGTGCCATTCGATATTTCTCGACGAGCAGATTCTATACATGGTTGTAGATTGCATTCTCGACCAGCCATTCGCCCAGAACCGAAAATATTTGTTTTCAAAATCACTGCGTTTTTAATAAGCCCAGGCAAATTTTTGCACTTGGCGGGCGACTTTCGAATTTCGAGTTTTGATGGGTATATATGGATTCGTTTCATTACGATTCCAACGGCATATGAATTTTTTAATTTTGACAAATTTGTAGGCCCAATAGGCCTATTTTAAAGTTTAAAAACCACTGTCCCTTGTCTAATTCAGAGAAGAAGCTGTTGGAGTGGCTTTGTTGTGTGTGTTATTAGTTAGAGAAGGATATATAATTAAAGCTCTTTCCTGTGTCTTCCTTCCACCCAAATTACCCACTTGTTATAATGGAGCAGCCACGTAAGTGATAATATGGCATGTTTAAATAGTATAGTTAGCCATACAATATTGAAGACGATAGTTTTCTTTCAATAATCATTACAGAAAACGATAGTTATGAATGGGTAACTATTATATTTTATTAGAAATCGAAGTAGAGTATCGATCAGTACTTTCCGTTGTTATCTATGTATGGATATTGTTCAAATTTATACCACAAATAAACTTTGACACGCTGAATCGAATGGCGCAAAAAGAATTGAAATCGGACAATTAGTTTATGATTTTGTATATGACTTGACTTCCCAGAAGGGCCCAAATGACCAGTTTTTGGACTTTAAAAGTCCTCTGTAGCCCAAACTATAAGTCCTAGGGAATTCTACTTGGTGCCATTCGATTTTTCTCGACGAGCAGATTCTATACATGGTCGTAGATTGCATTCTCGACCAGCCATTCGGCCAGAATCGAAAATATTTGTTTTCAAAATCACTGCGTTTAATAAGCCCAGGCAAATTTTTGCACTTGGCGGGCGACTTTCGAATTTCGAGTTTTCATGGGTATATATGGATTCGTCTCGTCATTACAATTCCTACGGCATATGATTTTTTTAATTTTGACCAATTTTTAGACCCAATAGGCCTATTTTAAAGATTAAAAACTCCATAGACGAGTTATCTATGTATGGATTTTGTTCAAATTTTAACCAAAAGTTCACTTTGACACGCTGAATCGAATGGCTGAAACAGAATTGAAATCGGACAATTAGTTTAGGATTTTGTATATGACGACCTCCCAGAAGGGCCCAAATGACCAGTTTTTGGACTTTAAAAGTCCTCTGTAGCCCAAACTATAAGTCCTAGGAAATTCTACTTGGTGCCATTCGATTTTTCTCGACGAGCAGATTCTATACATGGTCGTAGATTGCATTTTCGACCAGCCATTCGCCCAGAATCGAAAATATTTGTTTCCAAAATCACTGCCCAGGCAAATTTTTGCACTTGGCGGGCGACTTCCGAATTTCGAGTTTTCATGGGTATATATGGATTCGTCTCGTCATTACAATTCCAACGGCATATGAATTTTTTAATATTGACCAATTTTTAGGCCCAATAGGCCTATTTTAAAGTTTAAAAACTCCATAGACGAGTTATCTATGTAAGGATATTGTTCAAATTTTAACCATAAGTTCACTTTGACACGCTGAATCGAATGGCGGAAACAGAATTGAAATCGGACAATTCGTTTAGGATTTCGTATATGACTTGACCTCCCAGAAGGGCCCAAATGCTTAGGAAGTTCGTCTACCTATTTAAAGGCTACAAACTCTCTCAATGTATCCTATTAGCGACCACATATAGTTCTTAAGCTTCATAAAATCGTCTAAGTGTAGCTGAAATCATATAAAAAATACGTCGCCGGTACAGATTGGGTTAGGATGATTGATATGTGACAGAAAGATGAATCAGCCTCCGAGGGAAAGTCCTGCTGATCATCACTCTTGTTGGGTGAATGCTTAGGTGATAACTGGCATTAGTCTCGCATGATTTCAATTTTGAGATTTTGTTTTGTTATGATTTATTATGACTACTGATGGTTAGTGGGGTATACGTAGGACATTCTGTGGTGTCTGTTTGTGTATGAGAGAGAGTGTGTGTGTGTGTGTGTGTGTGTGTGTGTGTGTGTGTGTGTGTGTGTGTGTGTGTGTGTGTGTGTGTGTGTGTGTGTGTGTGTGTGTGTGTGTGTGTGTGTGTGTGTGTGTGTGTGTGTGTGTGAAGTGTGTGTGTGTGTGTGTGGTGGATTAGGGGATGTGATTGTGTGTGTGTGTGTGTGTGTGGTGGTGTGTGTCTATGTGTGTGTTACTGTATCGTGTGTGTGTGTGTGTGTGTGTGTGTGTGTGTGTGTGTGTGTGTAGTCGTGGTCATTAATCTGATAAAGCCTGAAGCCTCGAACTGATTAAATATACCTCTGAAATGCAAATATCAGGCAAAACTCGCACACACACACACACACACACATCCACACACATCCACACACACATCCACACATCCGATATATTATGATTAATGTTTTGCTACGGTAATCATTTGCATTCGTATTTTGCAAATAATATTTAAGTGTAGGATCCAAGTTTTTCGTTTTCTTCAACGTAGTCATCAAAGAAAATGTATAAGAGTGTGACGGTAACTATAAGATTTTACCGCAATCGCCCTTATTGTACATTTCAGATCAATCTTAGACATTTTGATTAGTGATTTGCTTTCATTCTTCCTTTCCCATAGAACCCTTATTATTTATATTATTTTACGTCTGCCACTGTCGCTTAATTGTTCATAATATATATTTGTGTTCCATTTATTTAGATTACATTGATTGTTCACTTTTGCCATTCGTTTTTCTGTCTGCTTGGTCACAATGTTTCCCAAAGATTTGGGGCTTTTATATATATATATATATTATAATTCTACTCCAAACGAATAGTTACCCAAGAATACCTACCACCACGTCCTGCACCTAAGTATGATCTATTTTGAGCAAACTTTGATGCATACAATACAGCCCTACAGTGACAAACTATCCCCAAGACATGTTGACTGGTATCACACACACACACACACACACACACACACACACACACACACACACACACACACACATATTTTCTATTTGTATTTCTCTGCTAGTATATAGTTCTTAGTGTGAACTTTGGTAGTTCCAATCTCTATAGTTCCAATCTCCATAGGTGTTTCTCGTAAAGAAAGTGCAATCGGTGATTACCAAAGACAGAATAACCTACACAAACACTTAGTGAGTGCACACATACAAGAAACAAAGTCCGAAACAGAAGGATTGAAGTGAAAATAAGAGAAAAAAAAAACAGTGACTACGAACATGACGCCAACAATGGACGGGGATCAAAACAAATCCGATCCGGAGTGCCCCGACTGCGGAATCAAGTTCGCAGGTGAAAAAAATGCAATCCAATGCGACTACTGCCGGGAATGGCTGCACTATTTCTGCACAGAACTCCCTGCCTATCAAATTCTCAACTATGCAAAAACGCAAAGGAAATTCATGTGCAAAACATGCTGCCTAACAAAGTTTGACACAAAGGGTGAGTGGGTGGCCGAGGCAGAAGCAGCCGTTCTCCAACACAAGGAACGACTAACCAATTCTGGAGCGATAAGTAAGGTCAGAAAAATCCCTGTTCAGCTCCAGAGCAACAAAGCTGTCACCAACACGCCAGCTGACAATACACCAACAACCAAGGAATTAACTGGGGACCCTGACCTAGGCCAAGGCCTACCCAAAAGCCCAGAAGTAGCCGTAGGCAAGAGTGACGGTGACAACCCCCATACCAGTACCACAACAAACGTGGCTATAGGCCTAGATCTAGGTCTGGGGAACACACCAGAAAATATTAGCATCACAATGCCAGATGCCCATAGCCTCCTCCCCCCCCCCCCCTCCCGCAACACTAGCAGACACGGCAGAGCCTCCTCAAAATGCAGCAAGACAGATGAGGTCGGGGACCCCAACGAGCACACACCCCACATGCAACGGATGCAGCCATAATGCTCCTACATACAGAAGAACAGGTGAGGTTAGTGCTGTAAATACAAATTCATGGAGACCTAGGCCCAGAGCTGAAAACAGGGGCACCTATATTAGGAGGAAAAGCATGGAAGTATGCAATTTCTACCTAAGAAAAGAATGCCGATATGGAGTAGTGGGCATGGGATGCAAACAAGACCACCCAAAAATATGTGCAAAATTCATGAAGCACAGGCGGGATGAAAGGATCGGTTGCAAGCGTGGATGGAAGTGCATCGACTACCACCCATATGTATGCAGAATCTCGCTCAACAAAAGGGCATGTACTATGAGAGACTGCAATCTTCCACACATCAAGGGAACCAAAATACTGACGCCCAGAAACAACGTCAACAAACCAAGGGAACACGCTACAGGACACATCCAAAGGGAATTTGCCTACACACCAACTCATGAGGAAAAATTAGAAAGCCAACGCAATGCCCTCAAAAGCTGGCCAACCATCCAGCAAACTCACAAGGTCAGACCAGCAGCGGTACACACGGCTATGCCCGACCAAGATGCTTTTTTAGAGGTAGTAATGGGACGTCTTCTGGAAGTGGAAAAACGGTCTCAAGTGATAATGGAGAGATTCCTAGCCCAAACCGAGGGGCCAGACATGAACCACAGAGGAAGGTGCAACTACCACTAACTAGTTTTTTTGTGGGCAACATCAGAGGACTTTACCCACGAAACAATCAATGTAAAGTCCCTATGTTGGAAGAAATTGCAGAGGAAGACAACTCAATTTTTCTAGCCCTCACAGAAACACACTTGAACGAAAACATTTTGGATGCAGAGATCAATATCCATAATTTCACTCTATTCAGAGCCGACAGAGAGGACAGAAGCCACGGAGGAGTAGCACTCTACCTAAGGGAGGATATGGCTGCAAATACCGAAACTTTAGTTGCATTCTCAAACGGCACAACAGAGCTACTAGCAGTACACATAAGACAAACCGACATGCTCATCATAATTTTGTACCGACCTCCAAACACCACAGGGGAAATTTTCAAGGAGGTCACAGAGAAGATACAATCACTCCTACAAAATCTTCCAACTCCCGCTACAGATGTCATCATCACAGGAGATTTCAACCTGCCCATCATCAATTGGGCAACCATGAAAATAGACGGAGGAACCAGGGATGAAAAACAGCAAGCCAAGGAGCTAATGACTATCATGGACACTGCATACATGAAGCAATACATCGAGGAACCTACAAGAGGCAACAACACACTGGACTTACTATTTGGCAACAATTTCGACCTGGTACACTCGTACGAAACTGTAAAAACTATAATGTCCGACCACAGCCTCATCAAAGTTAGAACCCCCACACCAGCCGCCACACCACCAAGAAGATGTCAACAGGAATCAAGCCAAATACCCTGGACCTCTCTGAAAGATCTCAACTTCTACAGCAAAGATATAGACTGGGACAGACTGAGAGCAGAACTGGCAGTAACTGATTGAAGGGCACTATTCGAAGATAAAAACGTCGACGAAACTCTCAGTATCCTCCAGAAACAATGCCTGGAGACCTGTAAAAACACCATACCACCCAAATCAAGCAGGAAGCAGATCAAGCAGATTCCCAGAGATAGAAAAATACTAATGAAGAAAAGGACGTACTTGAGAGCCAAGCAAAGGAAGACCAGCTATGCGCACAATATCACCAAACTACAAGAAGAGCTCGATGAAGTTGAACGTAAACTCATCCAGTCACACCAAGAGCAAAGAACACGCGAAGAACTCCAAGCAGTTGCAAACATACGAGTAAATAGCAAATTCTTCTATGCATACGCAAAAAGGAGACTCAGGAACACCTCAACAATAGGACCACTAGCAAAACCTACGGGCGAACTTGAGAGTGACCCAACCGAAATGGCCAAGATACTCAAACAGCAGTACGAAAGTGTCTTGAGCCCGCCAAATGAAGACAAGAAAATCGAGAATGCAACGACTTTCTTTGGCAACGCTCCAGGGACACCACATCAACTCTCCTCGGTAACAGTATCAACAGAGGACATAATAGCAGCCATCGACAAGATTGGACCAAACTCTGCGGCAGGACCAGACGGCTTTCATGCCCAACTGCTAAAAAACTGCAAACATCAGCTAGCCTTGCCTCTAAAACTGCTGTGGAGCAAGTCCCTCCAAACTGGATATGTACCACAATCCCTAAAAGAAGGTAATGTCACACCAATACACAAAGGGGGTAGTAAAGGCTTAGCCAAAAAATTACAGACCAGTGGTGCTGACGTCACATCTTATTAAAATCATAGAAAGAACAATACGAGCTAAGATGGTCAGCTTCCTGGAAGATAACGAGGCATTCAACGAGGGGCAACATGGCTTTAGACAAGGCCGCTCCTGCCTTTCACAACTACTATCACACTACGACAAAATCCTACAGGATATTCAAGACGGAGAAAATGTAGACGTCATATATCTAGATTTCGCCAAAGCTTTTGACAAGGTGGACCATGGGATCCTTCTACATAAACTCAAATCACTGGGAATAGGGGGAGACCTTGGAATATGGCTCCACAGCTTCATCACCAACAGAAAACAAAGAGTCACGGTTCAAGGAAGCCTATCAGAAGCAGGTGGGGTCATCAGCGGAGTACCACAAGGATCAGTACTGGGACCTCTCCTATTCCTCATCATGATAGGAGACATCGACAGGGACCTGGAACACTCAACAGCCACATCGTTTGCAGACGACACCAGACTCATGAAGAAAATCACCTCACAACATGATGCTCAGCTACTACAACAAGACTTGGACAAAATCCTGGAGTGGGCAGAAGAAAACAACATGGCCCTAAACGGAGACAAGTTCGAGCTTCTAAGGTACGGGAACAAGAGAGCACTACAAAACGACACCAACTACAAAAGTGGACAGCAAGAAATTACCGCCAAGGACACAGTGAAGGACTTGGGAGTAAATATGAGCAGTGACGCCACTTTTTCCCAGCATATTACCAAAGCCACAACAACAGCAAAACAAATAGCAGGCTGGATCCTGAGAACCTTCCACACAAGAAATGAGAGGTGTATGTTAACACTGTGGAAGTCACTGGTCCTACCACGACTGGAGTACTGCTCTCAGCTCTGGTCTCCCCAAAAAGTAGGAGAAATAACAGAAATTGAAGCCACCCAGAGGACATTCACCAGTAAAATCCATGGGTTTCAACACTAACTACTGGGAGAGACTTAAGGAGCTGCAGCTGTACTCACTTCAAAGACGTAGGGAGAGATACATCATCATCTACGTCTGGAAGATTTTGGAAAAAAAGGTACCAAATCCAAACATCCAAGAGACTCAGCACCAAAGGCGAGGGAGGCTGTGCTATGTGAGGACTACGCCGGGATCAACACAAAAAATCAAATCCCTGATCCATCACAGCTTTACATACAATGGAACCAGACTGTTCAACTGTATACCAGCCCCTCTCAGGAATATGACCGGGGTGTCTCCAGATACCTTCAAGAAACACTTGGACATGTGGCTGGCCAAAATACCGGACCGGCCACCAACACCAGGATACCCCAGCACCAATTCCAACCGACTTCTGGAATGGAGAGTGGAAGAAAGGGAGCTGCCTGGTCGCAGTGGAGCCCCAGCTCAACTGTGTCACTAACGGACGGAATACAACTAAGTGTAACTAAGTGTAAGTGTATACGGTATGCCCTCCTTTTCATGGATTTTTTTTTTTTTTTTTTTTTAGTTCTTCTATCTACAGGCTACTACACTGTAAACATTTAGACTTAAGTATATAAATAATAGTACACAGAGTGTATTAATTGTATATGTCTTCTAATATGAAAATATGAACCAAATAATACTGTTTATGTGTACCATTGTGTTATGATTAAATGTTCATGTCTGTACTGTATAGAAATAAGTCCTGACATGTCGCTTGGATCTAAAGGTCTGTGTGGTTAGTGTATCTGTTTAAATATATGTAATTTTTTCCCCTCTCTCGCTCTCTCTCTCTGAGTGTGCTATATTTGGTTTCGGTAATTCGTTTCATCGCCCATATAAAACTGTTGTTATTATTTATGTAATGGAGATTTAAATGGGACAGTAAGAAGGTATCAAATGGAGATTTGAATGGGACAGTAAGAAGGTATCAAATGGACAGAATATCCTACCGCTTCGTCTTTTATCAAACTATTTAGTCCATCCACATGATTCTGTAGTAACATAGACTTCCAAATTCATGCTTTTTCGTATTTTGCTTTTTATTGTTTTCACTGTATGTTTAATGGTCAAAGGCACCTTAACGGATAACTACTTAATGTTATCTATTCCCTCTTGTTGTTTTCTATTCTTTTAGTATATGTTTTGGTGAATTTTGAATAACATTAATTAAATATTATGAACATTTAAATTCATGCTTGTAAGAAAACAGTGTAATATATATTTCTCATTTTGTTCACCTATAGTATAAGCAAATTCTGTTTTTCATTAACTTCGTAATTTATGCACTTCAAAAAGTAATGATTTAATGGTGTATATGTTATTGTTTATTCATAATGGACCTCATATAGCCATTTTATTCATTGTTTTCAGTAATAACCACAACATGTATGATATCATACAAAATTGTAGTATTTCTAGATACAGAAATATATTCAATCTCTAAAAAATATTAAATGTCAAGAGGTTCCAATGCACTAAAAGTATAATGTCCACAAATGTGAATTAATAATTATATTTATTGAAATAAAATTGCCATTGTAGGGCTTGTATTTATAAGTTATAATTTCCTGATCTTAGCTTTCGTAAAACTACGATAGTTAAACAGTAATACAGAGAATGTTAGTGTATCATTCCGTTTTTTTAATATCACTATGGAGTAAGAGCATGCAACTTGTTTCATCTCTCTAAAATTGCTATAATTTTTTTTTTTTTTTTTTTATATATTCCAACTACTCCCTCTCGGGCATAGGCTGAGAGCCTGTACATTCGACCGCTCAACACGGTGAAGCCCGTGAGGTCTTGTTCCAGTCTGGGGAGTGAGACATGTGAAGCATCCATCATGGCTCGAAGCAGCTCCATCTCTGAAGCGGCTGGTTGCTTCGCTCAAGTGCTTCACCGTCTCATCCTCCAGACTCAGAACCTCACTCTCTGAACGCCACCTATTGAGCAGTGAACTCACTAGGCATTGTCCCCCTGTAACATATTTTGAATATGGGAATATTCATACAGTGTTATTTAATCAGGGAACAATGAGGGTATTTTTATTGGCATTTCGGTGGGCTTTGTGGTAATGCACTGATACTAGGTACAGCACAAATTCAATCCCAATAATATCTTCCCATTGACATATCGGGATTTGAACCCGGGTCCATTGGATTACCAATCCAGTGGCATGACCACTCCACCACACCTCCCCTCATTTATTTACCATTATATTGTTATATAATAGTCAAACACCGTCATATCTTATAGCCGACGTTTTCGTTATATAAATGCCGAAAGTCATGTAATCCAAATAATATGACGTCAAATGATTAAACTATTAGTAATAAAACACGTAACATTTACGTGTTATAAATACTATATATCCGTTAGCTAGTTTATTGGATGAGGACCTTGTTTTTAAAACAAAACTGTTACATTGATCCTTTTACCTTAGATAATATTGACAACAAAAATGGGTCAAAGTTCTCAAAATCGTCAAGCTAACGGAAAGAAAGTCTTAAAATATCTAAACTAATATGCTAAACATGAGGGAGAAGGGGGTCCAGAAAAAGCAACTATACCTCCCCCTTAAAATTTTCCACCGGCATATATAAACGCTGGGACATAAATCGTGGCCTTAAAGGGGATTTAACGGCTTTTTCCGGATCCCCTTCTCCCTCATGTTCAGCTCCATTAGTTTTGACATTCCAAGACGTTCGCCCCATTAGTTTGTCGATTTAAGACCTTTCAGCCCATTTCTGTATCAATATCCATACCTTTCTTGCCATTTAGGTTTCATTTTTCTTCAAAAAAAAATATAATGAGGAAACGTCCTATGGCCGGGATTTTTTTTTTCTTTTTCCGAGAAATGTATACATTTATCTCGAAGGGGGATCTTTTTTTTTTTTTTTTTTTTTTTTGTAAGCTTGATATAGATAGGTCTAGGGAAGAAACTAAAACTATAATTTAATAAACAAATAAATACCACCTACCCCCTTAACCCCTTCCTTACCGAGGATAAATGTTATATTATTCCAACTATATTTTGACGATTTAGCCTTTTATTTGCTATACGTCCTCCGTCAGCTGGATAAAATCGTCTAATAATATCCAGATTATAATGCCAAGGACAACTCGGTATTCAAACTTATCCCCAAGTGAAATGATGCAGGCGGGACAGGATTTTTTGAGCGCTACTGTTGCGTATGGCGTATTTGAGCATAATTTGAGAAAGACAAACATTGACTCTCTACTTTCACTTTCCAAACCATAGGATGTTGGGTGGGTGTGAGGTACAGTCGTGTTTAAGAGTTTCTGGACATAGTATTTTTTTGTTGGTATATATATATATATATATATATACATATATATATATATATATATATACATATATATTTATTTATTAATTTTTTAGTAACCTCGCTAGGCCTCAATCAAGCTTAATAAACATCCACCAGACCCCCTTTCAAGATATAAGTCACTTCTCAGCTGTCATTACGTTTTGATCACTCGGTGCTTTATTAATGTCTGTCAGATGTTGAATAAGGTGTGTAAAGATAGGAACAAGTGTGTATATCCCACTCGAAATGATAAATAAAATGCTTAGATAGTGCTGATACCAATTATTGCTCGAAATATACTTGGTCCCGCGTATTCACTTAATTGGCCGACTGTACATAGGTGATGGGTAAATACTACACACATTCACAAGACGTCTATAATAGCAGTAGAGTATGAATGAAAGATGGTTTAGCACCTTCACAACTCAGACGTAAACTTTCTCTTGGGTTTCAATCAAATATAAGTCTATAAACAAAAACAAATTATAGTCAGTTTTGTATAACCGCCGACAAAAATATAATTAAACTTGAAACTGAACATGATTAAGGTAAAAACATCGAATTGGGTATACGCTTAACCCCTTCAGGACCATGACGCATTTTTAACTGCGATTATGGCTAAAGTTAGACGAATTCATTAAGCTTAACAAGGACCAATGTTGTTGTTATGTGGGTTTATTGAGATCATAATTACCTATTTGAGTCGTAGAGGTAGATAATTAACTAAGGAAAATCGTAACCAGTTTATGTTGAAAGTTACGTAATGGTGGTAAAAAGGGGTTAAAAGGAATGTTCCCAAAACTTTCTCTTGATTTTCAGTCGAATATAAGTCCACACAAACGATGTAGCATGCAACTCGCAAGTAGTCAATTGCAGCCTCGCTATCGCTCACCCACAAAACAAAAATACGGGTACACGTCTTATAAATTATATATATTTGTTTTCTTCACCAAACTATTGAGGCCAAACGTCTTAAAATTATCAAACATAATTTCAACCAAAGAGGGTCCAAAGCCGACCACCCTCAGACAAAATAGGGTATAATAAATAACATGAACGTGTAGATAGAGCCTGCCAACATGTATAAGAGTTGACAAATTCACCCATTAATCTCTCTCTCTCTCTCTCTCTCTCTCTCTCTCTCTCTCTCTCTCTCTCTCTCTCTCTCTCTCTCTCTCTCTCTCTCTCTCTCTCTCTCTCTCTCTCTCTCTCTCTCTCTCTCTCTCTCTCTGTAATGATAGCTGAAATAAAGTGTTTACCCTTATAATACCCACAGATCCATCCTAAGCTGTATAAAATCGCCTAATGATAGCCCGAATACGCTCTCAGAATGCGTCCTAATCTTGAAAGGGTTAATTAAGGTCGGGTAGATAGAGCCGGCCAACATGTACAGTATAATTATGCCTTGACAAATTCACCTATAAATCTCGCTTGCTGGTGTAGAACACAAGTCTATAGGCTTTATATAATATTATATATATATATATATATATATATATATATATATACTGTATATATACTGTATATACTGTATATACAGCATGCATATATATATATATATATATTATATATATATATATATATATATATATATATTATTATTTGTTGCTTCCTCCCTAGACCTCCATCAGGCTTATAAATAAACACCTGCCCAAAACCCTCCTTCAAGATTAATTTGTAAAATTTTCGATAGAAAAATGTCCCTGCCAAAGACCGGTTCCTCTTAAATTACAGGCTTCCTATCGCTCGCCAGGAAAATAAATTGACACCTAAATGACACAAAGTCTTAATGTTGGCAAAGAAATGGGGCGAAAGGTCATAAAATCCGAACATCATAGAACATATAAACCAATGGGGCTAAACATGAGGAAGAAGGGGGACCAGAATAGCGACCTTCGCCCCTTAATGGAAGAATGGGAAACTACTATGGTTCTCCATCATAGTATTGCCAAGGTTCCGTAAGCAACAACGTACAATATATGGCTATTAAAAATGTTGTAATATCAAAATGATTATCAATTCCAAGATACAACTTCGCATATCTTTTCTGTTTTCTGGCTATTATTAGAGGATTTTATTGTGATTAGGAAGGGTATATGGAAGTCTGAGAGTCAATTGAAGAAGTGGTTACTCATATAATTCCCACAGATACTTCCTGAATTGTCTGACGTTATTAAATGAAAGCCGGAATAAACTGTCAAAATGCGTCATAAGGGTTAAGATGGGAGCAAGGCAATTACTCTTCAGCTTCAAAAACTAGAGTATTTTTATGTTGACTTCCATTGAACTGCTACAATGATGAATACTTAGAGTTATTATGTGATTAATTTCGTTACCTTTAGGGAGGCTTTAAGGCCACGTTCTGCCTTAGTAGTTTCACATTTAATTTTAGCTCTTGATGAAATGAAAAACAAATAATAACTACAACAAAATTGTTAAAGGTTGAACGAATTATTTATTTGTTTATTTTATTTAGTTTATTCTTTGTTTTTCTATTTGTTTATTAGAGTGTGTTAACCCCTTCAATTGAATAGTAGTAGTAGTAGTAGTTTAGTAGTAGTAGTAGTAGTAGTAGTAGTAGTAGTAGCAGCAATAGAGTGTGTTATATTGATATCGCTGTTTCAGACAATTGTATACAGCTTGGAAAATATATAATCAAAGACGATAAAAAGAAATTGATCTAATGGACGACAAACACGTGCATAATTTCGTTCAAGGGTAATCGCAAATAGAAAACGTAAATGTAAACAGAGGTCACGTGGGCTCTCTCTCTCTCTCTCTCTCTCTCTCTCTCTCTCTCTCTCTCTCTCTCTCTCTCTCTCTCTCTCTCTCTCTCTCTCTCTCTCTCTCCTCTCTCTCTCTCTCTCTCTCTCTCTCTCTCTCTCTCTCTCTCTCTCTCTCTCTCTCTCTCTCTTTCTTGCTGATATTGTTTTCAGTTATAGTTTATGAACAAATTTCATCAATTTATTCGACTAAATTAATAATAACGCACAATAAAGGACTCGTGCCGCTGAATGAGGCCTTTTTACCCAAGAATCGCAAGTCAAAATCGAATATTGGCAAGCAAACACACCGAAAAGGAGAAGATAAAAATAATACGCCGATTTTCGCTTCGTAGTAGGCTTTGAATATTTAACCCTCCTGTCTTTCTTTGTTCATGTCTTTTCTTCTTTTGTCCTTATATTATTTTTTTATCTTTTCTTGAGGAAGTTATCAAAGAGCATAGTTAGCGCTCGAGATATAAAGATGCTTTTATTTATCTGTTCATGTTATATATACTGTATATAGCATATACCTGTATATATATATAATTTTTATTGTATTTGCTATTTTATTTTTATGGTAGGAAGTTATCAAGTGCATAGTTAGGGCTTGGAAGATAAAAGTTTTTTTTATTTCATTTTATATTTTCATTTTTTGCATCTTTTTTTCGGCGGAAGTTATCAAGTGCATAGTTAGAGTTTGAGAGATAAAGATGTTTTTCTATTCATCGCGAGTGAGTGTTTAACGGAGGGATATACGCACAAGCCCTCCCTCCCATTTGTAGGTGCCAAACGGGGTGAAAGCGGAGTTACACGAGCGATTTTCCCGGCAATTTAATTCTGTTTCCGGCAATTTTTTGAGCGACAATGTTATTCTAGCAATATTTCGAGACTATTTTACACTAGCACCGGAAACTAGACTAAAGGTAGATTATATTGCGTAACGAAAAATTTATATTAGTGTGATTTATAAGCTGTCAGGGTAGAATTGTCGAAAACTGTGACCTCAAACAAATTTGCTCGTGTGAATTGCTCTTCCGGAGTCCTAGGCCTTGCTTTTAGGATGTCAAGGACTTCGTTTTAAGATCGATCGGGGGGTGGGGGGGGAGGGGGGGTAGATTAATAACAACTATGGCGTACCTTGATAGTTTCCGTATAGCCGTAGCGATGTCTATATTTTCGTATGGCTATTATTGGACGATAGTATTCAGCGAACTAGCCATGGCATAGTCAGTAGAGCGTCGGATGCTGATCAAAGGGTCGGCGGATCGAGCCCTCACTGTCAAAATGTTATTGGTAGATGTCAAGACCTGGCAACTTGACCTAGCGATTTGTAACAAACGCCTAATGTTCATGGCCACCTTTTCTTGGGAATTACTGCGTCTGACCAAAACTAAATAAATAAAAAAAAAAATAATAATAATAATATATATATATATATATATATAAACATAAAAACAATAATTATCAAGGGAGATCTTTTGTTTTTTCTTGACCCCTTTCTTCCTCATGTGTAGCTCCCTTACTTTTGATATATTAAGACGTTCGCATTAGAAGTTTAGCGATTTTAAGAGCAATAGCCTTATATTTTAGCCAGTATTAAGCCCTTTCGTGCCATTTAGGTGTCGATTATTTCTTGGCGAGCGATAGCGAGCGTGTAATATAGGAAGAACTGGCCTTCGGCATGGATATTTCTACCGGAAAGTGTACAAAATTATCTCGAAGGGCGATCTTTGGAGTTTTATTTTAAGCTTGGTAGAGGTCTAGGGAGGAAACTTGAAAACAAAACAATCTGTTGGGAATAAATTGTTAATGATGATCGCGAGTTTACCCCTTTTGATAGCTAGAGGTCCGTCCCAAGTTGCCTAAAAGCGTTTAATGTTAACGAGAATAAAGTGCAAAAGAATGCCATATTTCTGTAAAGATGAGAGGATGCTTTCCAGATTTTGTTTTGATAATTCTTGAAGTAATCTAGTAATCTCAACACATCAAGAAATACCTTTTAAAGGAAGATTTGTAGTTTGTTCCATAGACCTCCATCAATCTTTCCCTTTGAGGTAAATGTTTACATTCTTCGGTATTATAATAATCCGGCCGATGGCTGGTTCCTCTTAAATTACTGGCTCGGTATCGTTCGCAAGGAACATATTGGCAATTAAATGGCACGAAAGGTTTGAAAATTGACAAAGAAATGGGGCGAAAGGTCTTAAACCACCAAACAAATGCGGCTAACGTCTTACAATCTCCCTTAAGCTTTCCTTATATTAATAGATATATTGCATAAATAATAATGCTCGTTTTATAATTAATTTCCTTCGGATGTGTTTTCCGAATAATATGGACGTCTCTATACCGTCGAAGTCTTTTTTTATTGATTTCAGCTACAATTAGACGATTTTATGAAGCTTAGGAAGGATATGTGGTAGCTAGGATATAGGGTAGCTTAGGAAGGATATAGGGTAGCTAATAGGATATAGGGTAGCTAATAGGATATAGGGTAGCTTAGGAAGGATATAGGGTAGCTAATAGGATATAGGGTAGCTTAGGAAGGATATAGGGTAGCTTAGGAAGGATATATGGTAGCTTAGGAAGGATATATGGTAGCTTAGGAAGGATATATATGGTAGCTTAGGAAGGATATATGGTAGCTTAGGAAGGATATATGGTAGCTAGGATATATGGTAGCTTAGGAAGGATATATGGTAGCTAGGATATATGGTAGCTTAGGAAGGATATATATGGTAGCTTAGGAAGGATATATGGTAGCTTAGGAAGGATATATGGTAGCTAGGATATATGGTAGCTTAGGAAGGATATATGGTAGCTAATTGGAAATAGTCTGTAGCCTTTTTAAATGCCATACGTCCTTCCTAAGCTGCATAAAATCATCTAATAGTTGCCAGCATATAACTAAAATAACAGCACCGGTAGTGAAAGGGTAAAAACCGTACATTCTAGAGGAAACATATATATTGATAGCATAATTAGGGGCCATGCACAAAATGCCCCCAAGCGGACCACCCCCATTAAAGGGAGTAAGGCGTCTGGCAATAGATAGATAGATAGATAGATAGATAATTAATTAAGGGTGGCTGTTGGAATATCAGTACGAGAGTGAGAGTAGGCCTATGTGTGCGAGTGTATGCGTCATTATGCGTGTGTATACATGATGTGCGTATATGTGTGTGCGGGTGCGTCTCTATGTATGTGTGCGTATATGTGTGGAGATAATATATATTTATATTTTGTCTGTGTGAGTGAAGGAAACAAAAGGCAGAACTGCCTGTGGCAAGCGCGTCCTCCAGAGTTGAAAGAGTGACAGGGCCAAAATCAAGGGAGCCAAAATGCCTGGACACACCGAGTTTGAAGCAATTTAAGTCATAGGAAAAGGGAAATATTGATTCTGGGAGAGAGGTAGAAGCAGCATCGTCTGCATTATGTGTGTATGTACAGTTTGTATGCATGTGCGTCTGTGTATGATAGTGTATAATTATGTTGTGTGTGTCTGTTTGTGTGTGTGTGGAGCGAGAGAGAGACAAAACAAGAGAGAGGCTGACATTTGATTTACGACAGAGACCCAACCGGCCCTTTCCTTCTGTAAGCAACTGTGTGCGTTATGCGTGTGTGTATGTGCGTATATATGTTTGTGTGTGTATGTGTGTATTCGTGTGTGGACTTACATAGACTTACATAAATACACTAACCACACAGACCTCGTGAACCAAATTAGATGGTTACGATTTAATTGATATCAGAGCCCAAAGTATAGAAAAGTGGAAGAACCGAATAGCACAGTAGATGACTGAGAGAGAGAGAGAGAGAGAGTGAGTGAGAGAGTGAAAGTGAGTAATAGACACATAATTACCAAAGTAGGTCCAGGCAACAACTTCCTTCTTCAAGGAACAGTGTACGTTATGTGTGTGTGTGTGTGTGTGAGTGTGTGTGTGTGTGTGTGTGTGTGTGTGTGTGTGTGTGTGTGTGTGTGTGTGTGTGTGTGTGTGTGTGTGTGTGTGTGTGTGTGTGTGTGTGTGTGTGTGTGTGTGTGTGTGTGTGAGAGAGAGAGAGAGAGAGTGATAGTGAAAGAGTGAGTGATTAAGGCAGAGATTACGATACCTTCTTTAAGCTATTTTTTGCCATAAGTGCGTATGTATTTATGCTTGTGGGGGGGGGGGGGTGTGTGTGTGTATGTATGTAGAGAGAGAGAGAGAGAGAGAGAGAGAGAGAGAGACACATTATTTACGGAGGAGGCCCAAACAACACCTTATTTAAAGCAACTTTCACCGGTCGTGCTGGTCCTTAGTGAGCCCCCCTCCCCCCTCAACCCCCCCCCCACAACCCCTCTATTTCAACTCCTTCATCTTCCACCGCTGCCTTCCCTAGTGTACAGTCTAAATCAATCCTTCGGCATTTTTTTTTTTGGGGGGGGGGTAAATGGTTTAGATGCTTATGAATATACACACCATATGAGGAGGTGACCTTAAGACGCTATTGCCGAAACGCCAATAAATTGCTCCAAAATATACAAGTATCCAGAACTGACAAAGCACCCTATGACCCTATGAGGAGGAGCATTTTATTGTCAACGTTTCGCTTATAATTTCTCCGGGTCACTAACGGGTTACACGTACAGTACTATGCATTTACGCTAGCAAGTCGTGAACTTTACGTACGTGACCAAACATTATGTGTCACCTTTCTTTAGGAGTGACAGTTGTGTTTATATATATATATATACTGTATATGCACTACAACCCTATTTTAGCTCGTAAAGCTCGTAAATATCAATATCTACAGCTCCAACTTCCTTATAGCCTGAAACTCGCAAGTGGTGAATTGCAAAACTAGGGGCGAGTTTATCCCTTTTTTAGTATTTAAGGCTGCATTACTTCATATATTTCATTTCTCATAGCTATCATTAGACGATTGTATCATGTTTAGAAAGGCTCTGTGGGTGTGAAAGGGTTAATTGGGATTTATATTACTACTCTTGACTACTCGAAATATTTTCTATGCTGTATAAAACCGTCTAAGCATAGCCAGAATAATGTGAAAAAACATGCGTACTGTTTTGCTCGAGGGATTAATTAAGTTAGTCTACGTCCTTTACAAATCAAGTTATTAGTATTCTATTAAAGCGTATTTCCCCAGTATAATTATATTCAATCAGTACCCCTTCACCTCGACGACGCACTTTTACGTCTGATTCAAGCTAAAATATGACGATTTCATGCAATTATGAAGAACCTATGTTTTTTTTATTGAGATCGTATTTACTCTTGATTCATTGAGGTAGATTATAAGTTTAAGCAAATCGTCTATAGGTAAACAAAATATAGTGAGAATTACGTCATTGTGCTCAAGGGGTTAACCTTACTTCCTTTGTAAATTGCATCCTCATCTAAAAATCCATCTCAATAATGGATAATATTTGATGCAATACATTTTCCTCTCTATTGGCCTCTGTCAGTGTCTAGAATAATTTATATGTTTTCAATTAATTCTTCTGCTTTAACTGTAAGTGTTGATATTGAAGGTTTCCATCTTCGTTTTCTGTGTTAATATGATCTTCGATAAGTTTACAGAATTAACCCCTAACAGTACCCGTGATGTTCTTTTCTATACTGTATGTTGTGGCGACTATTAGACGATTATATTCAGAATAGGAAGGACGTATTGCAATAATAAGGCTTCAAACTATCTCAACCAACCCTTTAAACGACCGCAGATCCTTCCTAACCTGCACAATATCGTCTATATATAGCTAGAATATAAGATAACGCACGTCGCTGGTACTCAAAGGGTAAATAAACACGACCATTTGAAAATAATCCCTTTATTGACAACGTATCGCAAATAGCTTCTTCGGGTGCGAAACAATGCCAATAAAGTGCTCCTCTTCAAATGGTGTATATATATTCATCCGCTTCTTACACAGTCATATAGTCATCCTCTAGTGTCCTATTCCTATAATTCAACCTATTTAATCATTCCCTGTATTTTAGTGTAATCACATAATACAGGCTATTCCATATTAATACATAATTATATGGTCAGGTAATTGCGTAAAATGTTAAGCCATAAATTGTCTAAGAAAAAATATATACGACCATCATCCTGACACTGTTGTGCGCCCTTCTCTCTCTCTCTCTCTCTCTCTCTCTCTCTCTCTCTCTCTCTCTCTCTCTCTCTCTCTCTATATATATATATATATATATATATATATATCTGTCTATCCATCATTCTGTTTGTCTGTCTCTGTCTAGCCATCACCAACTCTATCTTGGCTATCTTACTTATCTATCTTATTTATCTGTCTATCTATCCATCTATCTATCTTTTTTCTCTATCTATCTATCTATCTATCTATCTATCTTATATAGCCAGGGCTCTTCTGCTGGGTTACCGACGCTGAAGGTTGTATTTTATCGACCATCAATTCGGAAGACCCCTGGACCGAACTGGCGGGGGAAAAAAATAAAAATAAACAATGTGAAACTGAATATATACAGGTGGTGAGAAATTATTAACCTCCTTTTAGTATACAGAGACGCATTCCTTAGTTTTATTGTGGCTATTATTAGACTATTTCATTCAGTTTAGGAAGGCACTGGAGGACACAGAGGGTTAGTTAAGGTAGTTTTCCCCCATTCCTTCTTAGAGATCCTTCTTAAACTGCATATCATCGCCTAATGATAACCATAATTAAATGAGAAACTGCGTCATAAACAAGCAAACAGATAATAGACAGAACAGATGAACATGTACTTCTGTCGACCATTAAATGTACAAGTTAGGAGTGCATATTTGTATCAATTCATATGTGTTTATTCCTTGATCTTTCCAAATGAGATGTCGGTGGCTGGTTAAGCAAAATCATAATTAAATAAAAACAAGACGAAATTAAACAGTTCATTACAGCAGGAGTTACGAAAAGCTTAAAACATTTTGCAAGATTATCGCTTGATACTGTTCTTAAGGGGAGGTATTTAGTTTGTTCCCTAGTCCTCCATCAAGCTTAAAATTACACCCCCTTGAGTCCCCTTTCAAGATAAATTTGTACATTTTTCGGTAGAAAAATTTCCCGGCCGAAGGCCGGTTCCTCTTAAATTACAGGCTCGCTATCGCTCGCCAGGATAAAATCGACACCTGAATTGCACGAAAGGTCTTAATATGGGGTGAAAGTTCTTAAAATCGCTAAACTAATGGGGCAAACGTTTTATAATATCAAAAGCAATGGGGCTAAACATGAGGGAGAAAGGGGTCAAGAAAAAAATCCCTCAAGTGGAAATCTCCCCTTAACCAGTGAAACGATATCAAGACAAAGTATTTCAGCATTTTCCTATTTTCTAATATTAGGTACCATCTAATTACTCCATGGTGATAAAGGAACTAAATTACACAAAGTCCTTTAACTCCTAATTATATATTTTTACTCAGCATTTACTATAACAACAACATTTCAACTTAAATAATATCCAATAACAATTCCTCTCCAGGTCTCCCACGGACGATTCACAGACGAGTTTACTTAAGGGGAGATTTCCACCTGAGGGATTTTTTTTCTTGACTCCTTTCTCCCTCATGTTTAGCCCCATTGCTTTTCTAGTTTTAAGACGTTCGCCCCATTATGTTGACGATTTTAAGAACTTTCGCCCCATTTCTGTCAATTTTAAGACCTTTCGTGCCATGTAGGTGTCGATTTTATCCTGGCGAGCGATAGCGAGCCTGTAATATAAGTGGAACCGGCTTTCAGCCGGGACATTTTTCTACCGAAAAATGTACAAATTTATCTTGAAAGGGGGTCTAGGGGGTGTAATTTTAAGCTTGATGGAGTTCTAGGGAAGAAACTAAAAACCTCCCCTTAACCCCGGGAAGAACTGATCTAAGGCCGCATTTCGGTTTGCTAGCTGATATACAGTTTAGGAAGGATTTGTGGCAATGATACAGGTTAATACTATCTCCATTAACCCTCAGACTTCCACTTACCCTTCCTAAGCTGAATAAAATCGTCTAATGATAGCCAGAAAACAGAAAAGTAATGCGTCATCGTATCTTGCAAGGAATGGTAAGCAGCTACGGAGATGCTTTCAACAAACTAATAATTGTTTTATAATGGGTCCTATAATTGCTTGCTTGTTCTCATTAGTTTTGACATTCTAAGATGTTCGGCCCATTAGTTAGGCGATTTTAAGACCGTTCGCCCCTTGTTTTGTTCAATATTAAGAATGGTCGTGTCATTTAGGTGTCGATTTTTTCCTGGCGAGCGATTTTTAAAGTTTGATGGAGGATCAGGGAGGAAACTAAACAGATAATTAAGATATGTAAACATCGACCAATTAGTCTATCCTTCCCCCTTAATCAACAGCCAACAGCTACCGGCGTACTTTCAACAGACAATCTCTCACTAATCACTTCTTATAGTGTCTCCTATATACTTGGTTTCCTGTTTCCGAGTTCTTGCGAGCAGCTTCTTCTTTCACTGCCATGCCTTCTCAATCTTCCTTTGTATCTCATTAAGGGGGGTGACCTGCTTTTATGTTATTTCTGTCCTTTTCTCTCTTTCTCTGGCTTGTATCCATTCGGCCCCATTCAGCCAACTATTTTAAGACGTTTATCCCCATCTAGGTGTCGATTTCTGCCTGGCGAGCGATAGCGAGCCAGCATTATATGAAGAAATCCGGCTTCGCCGGAGAAATTTTTCTATCGAAAAATGTACAAATTTAGCCTGCTGTCAAACAAAAATAAAAAATATGCTGGCTCGCTACCGCTCACCAGTAAAATTTTTACACCTGGATGGGGATAAACGTCTTAAAACAGTAGGCTGAATGGGGCCAAATGGATACAAGCCAGAGAGAGAGAGAAAAGGACAGAACAAAAACAGGTCACCCCCCTTAAGGCTTCAGAGTTTGTGTGTTTCCTTTTTTTCCTTTAGTTTTCTTATTTTTTAGCCGTTTATGTATCCTTTCACTTTCTTGGTAATAGTAGCCAATCATTGTGTCACTCACTCTCACGCTCTCTCTCTCTCTCTCTCTCTCTCTCTCTCTCTCTCTCTCTCTGTTATGCAGTAGTTTGTGTATTTAGCCATTTATAAATTAATCTACCTCTATTATGTTACCATTGTTGCTCTATTTAGGTGTGTGTGTGTGTGTGGTTGTGGGTTAGTCTGTTTATATCTATCTATATGTCTGTCTGTCTGTCTGTATGTCTATTCGTCTGTCTTTCCTCCTGATTGCCTACCTCTCCATCTGTCCATCTGTCTACCTGTTCATCTCCCTCCCTACCCCGTCCCTCCCTCCCTCCCTCCCTCCTCCCCATCCCCATTCCCTCCCTCCCCCTTCTCTCTCCCTCCCTCCCCTCCCTCCCTCCCTCCCTCCCTGTCTCTCCATCGTAAAATTTGGGATTATAGCATATTTTGTATCCAACCACAGAAAACGTATTGCTGTAGGCAGTGACCAGGCGGGAGGGTGGGAGGGAATACTAATCAAAACACGGGCGAAAGTGAACATATTAAAAAACAAACAGTCCGTGAACCTTTGATGGTACGTGATGTTGTGAAAGGGTTATTATACGTTTATGTGTGTGTGAGAGAGAGAGAGAGAGTGTATGTGTGTGTGTGTGTGTGTGTGGGTGTGGGTGTGAATGTGTGTGTGTGTGAGAGTAACAGTACGTGAACCTTTGATGGTACGTGATGTTGTGAAAGGGTTATTATACGTTTGTGTGTGTGTGTGTGAGAGAGAGAGAGAGAGTGTGTGTGTGTGCGTGTGTTTGTGTGTGAGTGTGTGGGTGTGGGTGTCAATGTGTGTGTGTGTGAGAGTAACAGTCCGTGAACCTTTGATGGTACGTGATGTTGTGAAAGGGTTATTATACGTTTGTGTGTGTGTGTGTGAGAGAGAGAGAGAGTGTGTGTGTGTGCGCGTGTGTTTGTGTGTGAGTGTGGGTGTCAATGTGTGTGTGTGTGAGAGTAACAGTCCGTGAACCTTTGATGGTACGTGATGTTGTGAAAGGGTTATTATAGGTGTGTGTGTGTGTGTGTGAGAGAGAGAGAGAGAGAGTGTGTGTGTATGTGCGTGTGTTTGTGTGTGAGTGTGTGGGTGTGGGTGTGAATGTGAATGTGTGTGTGTGTGAGAGTAACAGTACGTGAACCTTTGATGGTACGTGATGTTGTGAAAGGGTTATTATACGTTTGTGTGTGTGTGAGAGAGAGAGAGAGAGAGAGAGAGTGTGTGTGTGTGTGTGTGCGTGTGTTTGTGTGTGAGTGTGTGGGTGTGTGGGTGTGGGTGTGAATGTGTGTGTGTGAGAGTAAGAGTGAGTGAGCGTCTGAAGGTGCTTACGGGAAGTTGTGAGAGGGTTATTATACGTTTATGTGTGTGTGAGAGAGAGAGAGAGTGTGTGTGTGTGTGTGCGTGTGTTTGTGTGTGTGGGTGTGGGTGTGAATGTGTGTGTGTGTGAGAGTAAGAGTGAGTGGGCGTCTGAAGGTGCTTACGGGAAGTTGTGAAAGGGTTATTATACGCTTAAGTGTGTGTGTCTGGGGGGGGGGGGGGAGGAAGGACAAAACCAAATACGTAGACTGATTTACATAGACTTACGTAGATACACTGACCACACGGAGCTTACGAACCAAACGAGGTGGTCAGGACTTAATTCTAATAAAGAAAAACAAGTACCCCAAAAAAGAAGAAGTGGAAGACAAGGATAGAGCAAGAGATATGAATAGGAGAAAAGAACCTCTATAATTATAAAAGGGCTAGAGCAAATGGTCTGTACATTTCCACACGCATTCCCTGGCTAATTCTTCTCAGATGGTAGCAATAGTAGCTCGATTTTGGTATTGTTCTTGATTTATAGAGGTTATTGGTCAAGATGTTTGGATTGACTATACTGAATAAACAATAGCCTAAAGGTAAATTATATTGGGCGGCTCAATTATGATGGAACTTAAGTATTCAAGATGTCAGACTACAATTGCCTTGAAGAATTGACGGAAAAAGAGATCGTGTGACACCACCTTCATATATACTGTACAGCAAATAATATATATATATATATATATATATAATTAATAATATATCAGTCATTAATTAGGAGTACACCAGGCTTTTGAGGAACAGGTAAAAGAGGGGACTTCGTAAAACAAAAATACACAAGCGTAAGTCAACAAATGACAAGAAATCAGTGAGCCTCTGAAAGTGTTTGATGGTGTGAAAGGCCCAGCATATGGTTGAGAGAGAGAGAGTACGAAGGAGTACAAAGGAAATCAAGCAACAACAGGTCTAGTGACGCAGTATTCCAGAAGAGGGCGGACTAAGGAATTGTAAAGGGTTAGGATAACGTCTTTGGATTTATGCTCAAATGACCTGCCTATAAAGCCAATTATTTTGTTTGCCTTCTGAACATTGTTGACTCGGTTTTAGGTTACTCGATATTGTTACTCCCAGATCGGTTTCTCTGTTTACATTCTTAAGCTGAGTGCCATTCATCGAATAGTTTGCTTTCTCATTTAGGTATCCGATATGTAGTACTTTACATTTATCCGCATTGAAACTCATTTGCCAAATTTGGGCCGAATGTGACAATTTATCTAGATTGTTGCATATCGTCAACTTGATGTTTTGAGAGTACGCTATTTGCAATTTTTGTATCGTCAGCAAATTTTGAGATTGTACAGGTGAGACCCTCATCTATGTCGTTGATGTAAATTAGAAAGAGAATTGGTCCTAGTACCGATTCCTGGGGTACCCCGCTACTTACATTGGTCCATTTAGATGCCTTACCGTTTATGACTACCCCTTGCTTTCTGTCGCTGAGCCAATTTTCTATCCAGAGAGAGAGAGAGAGAGAGAGAGAGAGAGAGAGAGAGAGAGAGAGAGAGGAAGAAGAATAGAGGGAGACACGTGATTTAGGAAGAGAGGAAGGGGATTATGTGAAAAGCTAGATAGAAAGAAAAGGAGATAATGGAAGAGGAATTGACCACTTACGAATTTCATTCTATAAGGAAGTTGGAGCTGTAGATATCGATATTTAGCAGAATTCCAAGCAAAATTACTGGTGTAATGCATTTACTGTATGTACACATTACATCCAATTCATCGCCATTTTTATCCATCAGGAATCTACATTAGTATTGTTTACGGATCCAACTTCCTCATAGCCTGACACTCGTAAGAGGAGAATTGGGGCGATGGACAAAAAATTAAGAAAATGGTGGAGAAAAAGAAAATGAGAGTAAAAAGTAAAAAAAAAAATAATAATAGAGAGAAGATATTATTACAAGGCAAGTAGGAATTAATTAAGGAAAGATGGCAGATGAATGTAAAATCAAAGAATGTACAAAGGAGTTCAAAGAAGGTAGAAGATTAAGAAAATACAAAGAAAGGAGGAATGAAGAAGATGAAGTATAAAAGAGGGTGATAATGTAGAAAAGTTAGTCAATAATCGTGAGGCAAGGAAGGGCTTCGAGGCATTAAGTGTGTGTGTGAAGGAGGAAGTGATAGTAAAATAAATAAATAAACCGGAGGATAGGAAAGAATGGTAAAACAACGAGACGGAAGGATGTGGGTATATGCTGTTTGTGAAAGGCAGGTCATAGTACGCTGGTGGTGGGAAGGGAGGGATTGGAGAGAGAGAGAGAGAGAGAGAGAGAGAGAGAGAGAGAGAGAGAGAGAGAGAGAGAGAGAGAGAGAGCGTGAGTGACATAGTACTCGCCTAACCCATAAAGACAGTGGACAAGGTTACAAAAACAACACCCCTTTGCTTGTAACCAATCCCTGCTGTACCCCTTCTGGCTACTATTAAACGATGTTATTCAGCTTAATAAGGGCCTCCAGCAATCAACAGGCTTGGAACTATTCAGTTAACCCTTTTTGCTACCACAGATCCTTCTTATACTTCACAAAATCATCTAAATAAAGCTAGAGTCAAAAAAATAAATAAAAACGTCACCGGTACGCAAGGGTGTTAACCTCGACCCTAGAGATGGCTTCCTAATATACTGTTGGACCATATATATACGTCTTCTCAATGAGGGTTAAGGGTAGATTTCCACCTTCTCCATGAGGTTATTAAAGGGGAGGGAGTCGCTTTTTCTGGACCCCCTTTCTCCTTCCATGTTTAGCCCCATTGCTTTTGAGATTTTAAGACGTTCGTTCACTATTTTGGCGATTTACAGACTATTCAACCCATTTCTTTGTCAATATTAAGACGTTTCGTGCCATTTAGGTGTTGATTTTTTCCAGGCGAACGATAGTGAGCCTGTAATTTAGGAGGAACCGGCCTTCGGCCAGGACATTTTTCTACCAAAAAATTTACACATTTATTTTGAAGAAGGGTCTTGGGAGGTGTTTTTTAAGGTGGATGGAGGTCTAGGGAGGAAACTAAATATTTAAAAATATATATAAATGAGCCAATGAATACACCCATCCCCCTTAAGTTCTTCCTTGACCACTGTATTCATGTTCATTATTATACAACCCCTTGTGTTTAATTAAGGAAGCCATATGTCTCTTTCCCTTGTGTTTAATTAAGGAAGCCATATGTCTCTTCCCCTTGTGTTTAATTAAGGAAGCCATATGTCTCTTCCCCTTGTGTTTAATTAAGGAAGCCATATGTCTCTTTCCCCTTGTGTTTAATTAAGGAAGCCATATGACTCTTCCCCTTGTGTTTAATTAAGGAAGCCATATGTCTCTTCCCCTTGTGTTTAATTAAGGAAGCCATATGTCTCTTCCCCTTGTGTTTAATTAAGGAAGCTATATGTCTCTTCCCCTTGTGTTTAATTAAGGAAGCCATATGTCTCTTCCCCTTGTGTTTAATTAAGGAAGCCATATGTCTCTTCCCCTTGTGTTTAATTAAGGAAGCCATATGTCTCTTCCCCTTGTGTTTAATTAAGGAAGCCATATGTCTCTTCCCCTTGTGTTTAATTAAGGAAGCCATATGTCTCTTCCCCTTGTGTTTAATTAAGGAAGCCATATGTCTCTTCCCCTTGTGTTTAATTAAGGAAGCCATATGTCTCTTCCCCTTGTGTTTAATTAAGGAAGCCATATGTCTCTTTCCCCTTGTGTTTAATTAAGGAAGCCATATGTCTCTTTCCCTTGTGTTTAATTAAGGAAGCCATATGTCTCTTCCCCTTGTGTTTAATTAAGGAAGCCATATGTCTCTTCCCCTTGTGTTTAATTAAGGAAGCCATATGTCTCTTCCCCTTGTGTTTAATTAAGGAAGCCATATGTCTCTTCCCCTTGTGTTTAATTAAGGAAGCCATATGTCTCTTCCCCTTGTGTTTAATTAAGGAAGCCATATGTCTCTTCCCCTTGTGTTTAATTAAGGAAGCCATATGTCTCTTCCCATTGTGTTTAATTAAGGAAGCCATATGTCTCTTCCCCTTGTGTTTAATTAAGGAAGCCATATGTCTCTTTCCCTTGTGTTTAATTAAGGAAGCCATATGTCTCTTCCCCTTGTGTTTAATTAAGGAAGCCATATGTCTCTTTCCATTGTGTTTAATTAAGGAAGCCATATGTCTCTTCCCCTTGTGTTTAATTAAGGAAGCCATATGTCTCTTCCCCTTGTGTTTAATTAAGGAAGCCATATGTCTCTTCCCCTTGTGTTTAATTAAGGAAGCCATATGTCTCTTTCCCTTGTGTTTAATTAAGGAAGCCATATGTCTCTTCCCCTTGTGTTTAATTAAGGAAGCCATATGTCTCTTTCCCTTGTGTGTAATTAAGGAAGCCATATGTCTCTTCCCCTTGTGTTTAATTAAGGAAGCCATATGTCTCTTTCCATTGAGGTTTGTATTCATCTCCTCATATTTTCTAGGAGGGAGAGTTTTGATCTATTTATATTTACTTATATTTACTTATATTTACTTCTTATATTTACTGATATTTACTTATATTTACTTATATTTACTTATATTTACTTATATTTACTTATATTTACTTATATTTACTTATATTTACTTATATTTACTTATATTTACTTATGTTTACTTGTATTTACTTATATTTACTTGTATTTACTTATATTTACTTATATTTACTTATATTTACTTCTTATATTTACTTAGATTTACTTATATTTACTTATATGTACTTATATGTACTTATTTTTAAGCATGTCCTCCTTAGATTTCCATCAAGCTTAAAAATATAACCCCATTTCACCTCTTCGAGATAAAATTGTGCACTCTTCGGTAGAAAATTTATGCAGTCAAAGGCCGTTTCCTCCTAAAATGCAAGCTCGCTATCGCTAGCCAGAGAACAACCGAAATTTAATGGCACGAAAGGTCTTAAAATTGACGAAATCATGGAGCGAAAGGACTTATGATTCCCAAACTAATGCTACAAACATCTTAAAATCTAAACAAATAATGGGGCTAAACATGAGAGGGAAAGGGGTCCAGAAAAAATACCCATCAAGTGGAAATCTAATGCTGCAACTACGCCAGCTACTGAAGAGGATGATGCATGGGAAAGATTGATAGATAGATAGATAGATAGATAGATATATATATATATATATACAGAGAGAGAGAGAGAGTGAGAGAGATACACAGAGTTACACAGATACCCGGTACTCAGACCACACAGACCTTGCGGTCCCAACTAGGTGGTCCGGCCTTAATACTACTAGACAAGGACAGTTTATAGTTGAAGAATAGGACAGTAAAGTAGAAGAGAGAGAGAGAGAGAGAGAGAGAGAGAGAGAGAGAGAGAGAGAGAGAGAAACAAAATATGCATGGGAAAGATTGCGTTCATTAGTTTAGCACTTGGGTTGATGGAGTGATAAGAAGCTGGTGTGAGGGAGAGAGAGTGTGTGTGTGTGTGTGTGTGAGAGAGAGAGAGAGAGAGAGAGAGAGAGAGAGAGAGAGAGAGAGAGAGAGAGAGAGATATATGACAGGAAGAGAAAAGCAAGATAAGGATAAAGAGGAAATACTGAAAATACTAAGTTAAACAAGAAGAAATTTAAATGCATAACTCAAATATGACAAGCCATTAAGGATATAGCAACGGAAGATTATAAAAATTAAACTTCATATGATGTTTTGATTAAGGACAAATTTAACCCTCTCTGTCCCGGCGACGTCTTTTATTATTATATTCTAGCTATATTTAGACGATTTTGTTCAGTTTAAAAAGGATCTGTAGTAGTAAAAAGGGTTAAGTGAGATCATTCGTAGCCTGTTAATTGCTGAAGACCCTTTTGAAACTGAATACAATCGCCTAATCGTAGCCAGAATAAAGTTAAAAGGACGTCGTAGTACAGAAGAGGTTAAGGAAAGAATTAAAGAGACTCAGAACTGGAAAGAAAAGATTTATTATCAAGTAATATTCAATTAATAAGCTAGAAAGAACAAACAAACAAGTAAAGCGGTGGGAAGGAGATGAAGTAAAGCGGTGGGAAGGAGATGAAGTAAAGCGGTGGGAAGGAGATGAAGTAAAGCGGTGGGAAAGAGATGAAGTAAAGCGGTGGGTAGGAGATGAAGTACAGCGGTGGGAAGGAGATGAAGTAAAGCGGTGGGTAGGAGATGAAGTACAGCGGTGGGAAGGAGATGAAGTAAAGCGGTGGGTAGGAGATGAAGTACAGCGGTGGGAAGGAGATGAAGTAAAGCGGTGGGTAGGAGATGAAGTACAGCGGTGGGAAGGAGATGAAGTAAAGCGGTGGGTAGGAGATGAAGTACAGCGGTGGGAAGGAGATGCAGTAAAGCGGTGGGAAGGAGATGAAGTAAAGCGGTGGGAAGGAGATGCAGTAAAGCGGTGGGAAGGAGATGAAGTAAAGCGGTGGGAAGCAGATGCAGTAAAGCGGTGGGAAGGAGATGAAGTAAAGCGGTGGGAAGCAGATGCAGTAAAGCGGTGGGAAGGAGATAAAGTAAAGCGGTGGGAAGGAGATGAAGTTTGAGTTCGTGAGGAAAGGAGTTGCTTTTTTAAGGGAAGATGGACATATTTATTTGCTTGTTGTTTATTTGCTTATTGTTTATTTGCTTATTGTTTTATTATTTTGTTTATTGTTTATTTGCTTATTGTTTATTTTGTTTATTGTTTATTTGCTTATTGTTTTATTATTTTGTTTATTGTTTACTTTCTTCCATAGACCTCCATCAAGCTGTAAAAAATACCCCCTAGACCACCTTTACGATAAATTTGTACATATTTCGGTAGAAAAGTTTCCCGGCCGAAGGCCGATTACTCTGAAAATTACTGGCTCGCTATCGCTTGCCTAGAAAAAATCGACCCCTAAATTACACGAAAGGTCTTATCATTGACACAGAAATGGGGCGTAAAGTCTTAAAATCGCCAAACTAATGGGTCTTAAAATCTAAAAAAACAACAACAGCGGACTAAACGCCAGAGAGGAGGGGGGAGAGGGGGGGGGGAGAAAAAGCGGCCCATCCCCCCTTAAGAAATGGTCAAATGAAAGGAAGAGTGGTGATGAATGGTTGTGTTAGAGCGTGAGAGAGGAAGGGTTAAGTGTGAGTGTGTGTGTGTTTCTGTGTGTGTGAGAGAGAGAGAGAGAGAGCTAATGAAAGGAAGAGTGGTGATGAATGGTTGTGTTTGAGCGTGAGAGAGGAAGGGTTAAGTGTGAGTGTGTGTGTGTGTGTGTTTGTGTGTGTGAGAGAGAGAGAGAGAGAGCTAATGAAAGGGAGAGTGGTGATGAATGGTTATGTTTGTCGCGTGAGAAAGGAAGGGTTAAGTGTGAGTGTGTGTGTGTTTGTGTGTGTGTGTGTGTGTGTGTGTGAAAGATCGAGAGATAATATATTTGTGTGTGTGAATGAGAGAGAGAGGGAGATTGTGTGTGTGTGTATACGAGAAGTTGTGAGTTTATGCAAGTTATTGTTTAAACGTAAATACGAGAAGATTATATTGATGAAAAGGAAGTAGAGAGAGAGAGAGAGAGAGAGAGAGAGGTGTGAGTGTATGAGAACGAGAGAGAAGGGGGGAGGGGAGAGGGTAATTATGTAAACTTGGCATTTATGGAAAGTCTTAATTATGGACCCAAACTTTTGAGGTACAGGACAGAAAAGAAACAAAAAATGTAAACCAAAAAAGTAAACCAAAAAAGTAACGCTGAATTGTTATTGTAAGTAAGAACAGAACAAAAACTAGTAAATGAAAATACACAATGATATATATAAGTAAGATAGAGTAAAATGAAGACAAAATACATGTAAGATAGTACAAATTAGTAAAGTAACGTAAAATAGAGTATATAGACGAAAAAAGTAGGAATAGAAAAAACTAGTAAATTAAATTATAAGACAGTATGTGAAAGTAAAATGGAGTAAATAGAAAAAAATAGTAAACAAAAACAGTACAAAATAGTAAATTATCGTAAATTATCGTAAATTATCGTAAAATATCGTAAATTATCGTAAAATAGATTAAATAGGAGAAAACATAGTGAACATAAGTACAAAATAGTACGTGTAAGTAAAATGGAGTAAATACAAGAAAAATAGAGTAAATTTAAAAAATAAATAAAGTATGCAGTAATAGACTAAATTATAGAAAATAGTAAATATAAGTCAAATAAGGGCCAAGTAAGAATAACAATAGAGTAAACGAAGACAACAAATACTAAATGCAAATAAAATAGACTAAATCGAAGTAAAATATTAGTAAATAATAGTATCAACCGGCCATGCATTAATACACCAACAACACTTACTGATTCCAAAGTACACAATACGAAAAAACTACAACGAAGTAATCAACTCATGCTTTTGGGCGGGTGCCCAACCCTGAAAGGGGTTGAAATAGGGGAGCTATCCCCCCGCCAAAGGTGGCTTTCTAGGGCCTTTCCTAGCTGATGCTAAGAGGATTGGGTTCTAGTCATGTGGTGATGGGCTGGTCTATCAGAGTGAGAACTGAGCGATCTCTGCCATACCCATAGCTTACTCTGACTGTTCCATTTACTTATATATTTTCTAGATCTCGAGTGACGGCGTCTCTTCCGTGGATTGACCTCCCAATCTACCAAGATTGGAAGCCAAAGCGTCACATTTTTCCTTTGCCCCTCAACTTTCTCTTCATAATTGCTGAGGGGCACAGGGCCCTGGGTTGGGCTTTGGTTTCCCGGGCGTTTCTGCACCCTCCTCAGCTCCCCGCCATGGAGTGGCTTCGGTCACCCAGGCTTTATTGTGGTCGGCAGGGAGGGTTCTGTGGAGGCGCTCGGTTATGGCCTTGGCCTTGCTCGGGGCCTTGGGGTTGTTCGGCCAGGCAGCTTGGGGAACAGCAACAACAACAACAACAAACTCATGCTTTTAAAATCTTACCGATCATATTACGATAGGATAAGAAAGTCATGATGAGTCGGCAATAACCACACGTAAAAAAAATATATTAATTTAAAGTATGAAATATGAATATCTAAACAAATATAAATATAAATATGAAAGGGTTAATTGAAATGTCTATAATAATATAGCCTTTAGAGTAGTATTGCTGGTGAGAATCTTTATATCACGTGGATTAAAAGGTACCCCTGAAATTGTCTAATGTTAGCCACTCTCACTCTCTCTCTCTCTCTCTCTCTCTCTCTCTCTCTCTCTCTCTCTCTCTCTCTCTCTCTCTCTCTCATAGACGTGCAGATGATAGATGCTGAGGGAGATAAGTGTGGGAAATGTTGTTGCAAGCTTTTTTAAGGGGGGGTCACCTGATTTTTCTATCTTTCTCTCCTTTTCCCTCTTTCTCTGGCTTGTATCCATTTGGCCCCATTCAGCCAACTGGTTTAAGACGTTTATCCCCATCCAGGTGTCGATTTCTTCCTGGCGAGCGATAGCGAGCCAGCATTGTTTGGAGAAATCCTCTCATTTGTCTATCGAAAAATGTACAAATTTAGTTTGCTGTCAAAACAAATATATATATATATATATATAATCTGGCTCGCTACCGCTCGCCAGGAAAATAATTACACATGGATGGGGGTAAACGTCTTAAAACAGTAGGCTGAATGGGGCCGAATGGATACAAGCCAAAAAGAGAGGGAGAGAAAGATAAAAAAAAAGCGAGGTGGGCTCCCTAAACGGGAAGGGTGTTGTGTTAAGGATGGAGGTAGAAGGGAGGAGGGGTTCCTTTTATAGTGTAGGGTGCTAATAACATACACACACGCATTCACATTCTCTCTCACTCACTCGCACACTCACACACACTCTCTCTCTCTCTCTCTCTCTCTCTCTCTCTCTCTCTCTCTCTCTCTCTCTCTCTCTCTCTCTCTCTCTCTCTCGTCAATGGTAGGGAGGGTAATGACGAGGGGTGATGGGATAATTTGGGGGGTTAGAGGTGAGGCGTGGGTGAAGGGAAGGAGAGAGAGAGAGAGAGAGAGAGAGAGAGAGAGAGAGAGAGACAGAGAGAGAGAGAGAGAGAGAGAGAGAGAGAGAGTATCACACAGAACTATTAGTCGTAATTTGTCTGCTTAAAATAACCTGGCAACATTCCTGTGGTGTTTTTTGTTGGTGTCGGAAACTAAGCTAAAAGTAAATTGTTTTCTTATTGCAAGTTATAGTTACGGTAATTGTATTTTCATTAGCACCGTATTTGTTCATTGAAATTCATTAGTGCTCGTAGAAAATTAGCATAGAATAACAAACATATAAATCATAAAATATATACATAGCTAAAAGATTGTGAATAAGGCAAAACACTTAATATATATATTATTTAAGCTAGGTAAACATAATAGCTATAATCGTAATATACTTTTCTATGACAATGGCCTTTGGAAATTGTCCACCTACTATCTTCCAATTGTATAAAGTTTGTGAATGAAATCAAATGTTGTACAATAAAACACTCTTATGGTTAGGAGGAACCGGTTTAGGGGTCGAGCCGAAACCGGGAACAGGAAGTTAAATAATACAAAACCGGTAATAGGAGGTACCGGTAGTGTGTGAAGGAGGTACCGGTAGTGTGTGAAAGAGGTACCGGTACAGTAGTGTGTGAAGGAGGTACCGATAGTGTGTGAAGGAGGTACCGGTAGTGTGTGAAGGAGGTACCGGTAGTGTGTGAAGGAGGTACTTGGTTTACTATTATTGTTATTATTATTATTATTATTGGTATTGTTATTATTTTGGTTTTGTTTGTATTATTATTGGTATTGTTATTATTTTGGTTTTGTTTGTATTATTATTGGTATTGTTATTATTATTGTTATTACTCACTATATTAATTGTATAATGTTATTAGTACTTTTATTATTGTATTGTATTATTATTATTATTATTATTATTATTATTTTTAGTATTTTTAATATTATTTTTATCTTATGATTACTATTATTAGTAGTAGCAGTATTTCATTACTACGACTATTATTACTATTATTATTAGTGTATAGCGGTATTAAGTTCCTAATTATGTAAAATAAAAGCGAATGCGGAGGAAAAATATACGGTGTAAAAATAAACAAGTAAATAAGTGTCACAAGCAAAATCGTGCAGTGTGAAAGGGAGAGTTTGGCGTAAGGAGGAAGTGTATGAGAGAGAGAGAGAGAGAGAGAGAGAGAGAGAGAGAGAGAGAGAGAGAGAGAGAGAGATAATATGAGTAAGGCTTTGGATATATTGTTAATTAAGAGTTAGGTATGAGAGAGAGAGAGAGAGAGAGAGAGAGAGAGAGATAGTAATAGTCATTATGTAAACCTGCTAACATCAGTAATACAAAACAAATCTTATACTCATCCGGAATGGTTAGAAGGTGAAAGGAAACAAAGCACATAAGTAAACAGACAGGCGTTAACCCGTCCAGTACCAGTGACGTCTTTTTAATCGTATTCTGGCAACTATTAGACGATTTTATTCAGCTTAGGCAGAACCTCTAGCATTAATAAGGCTTCAAACTTTCTCAAACAAGCACTTTTAACTGCCACAGATACTTGCTAAGCTGCATACTATCGTCTAAATATCGTCTAAATATCGTCTAAATATAGCTAGAATATATTATCACGCACGTCACTGGTACTCAAAGGGTTAAGAAGAGAACTGAATACAATGCTACTATGAAGGTAAATACACCGTGCGATACAGGATATGTGTAAAGTCTGAGTTGCGTAAAATACACCGTGCGATACAGGATATGTGTAAACGGTCTGAGTTGCGTAAAATACACCGTGCGATACAGGATATGTGTAAACGGTCTGAGTTGCGTAAAATACACCGTGCGATACAGGATATGTGTAAACGGTCTGAGTTGCGTAAAATACACCGTGCGATACAGGATATGTGTAAACGGTCTGAGTTGCGTAAAATACACCGTGCGATACAGGATATGTGTAAACGGTCTGAGTTGCGTAAAATAGGATCGCTTATTCTGTGTGCCTGTGCTGCGTGACGTCACAATCTCTCTCTCTCTCTCTTGCATGCCTGTATGTAGGTAAAGAGTTAATCAGACGAACCATGATGTTGTCAAATGTACAGTCCCTCTTAAAAGTACGTGGAGGGTTGATGCGTGTTAATATAATCACTAGAATCTATATTTGGATATATTCTAATTGATTATAAATGTGTGGTTTTATAATCAATTCTTCTTAAATTACATTCACTAAGTATTCTCTATAATGTACAGTCGTGGAAATAAATGTCAAAATTCGTCAACATCGTCAAAGGATTAAGTGTCTGGGATTCACCTCGTAAATTCAGTCACTTCTTCCTTGTTGCATATCCCATCTGCCCACCAAATATCGTGAAAATCTCCGTATTGACCCCTCTCAATTGAATCACATTTTCCTTGTTCTATATCCTATTTGCCCACCAAATTTCATGAAATTAGGTCACAACTATATCCTATCTGCTCACCAAATTTTGTGAAATCTCTGGATAGCCTCCTAATTTGAATCACTTCTTCCTTGGCAAATATCTCATCGGCCCACTAAATTGCGTGAAAATCGGTTCATAACTATATTTTTCTGGTCACGAAATTTGTGAAAATGTCTGGATCACCTCCTAAATTTAATCACGTCTTCCTTGGCGCATATCCTATCTGCTGACCAAATTTCGTGAAAATCGGTGCATAACTTTGGGAGATATCTTGTTTGCAGACAAATAAGCAGACAAACATAAGACATTAAATGCGCCCATTCCTCCTTTAACTGTGCTGCAGAAAATACGCACGCGCGCACCCCCCCCCGGAGGTTAAGTATAGTACTTTCTTCAGAGGTCAAAGGGGGGGGGGGTCTGTCTATATATACTTCCCACCAGACCCTGCACGCGCTCATACACACACTAGACGAGGGGGATAACACCAGGGTGAGCATCATCACCGCTTCTGTTGCAGTAACTACTTATTTTTGTTCTCTCTATTTGTTTTGGTTACTACTCTACTTTGCTCTTTCTTTCCTCCTTTACTTCTCTATAATTCATAGTGGCCTCTCACTTTCCCAACTGGTCTATCCCACTCTACTTTAACTTTATAATTGGGGACAACTTTAAACGATAGCAAGGAGGGCAGCTCTCCAGCTTTTATTCTTCCACTCCGCTCCTTCTCTCTGTACCGGCGACGTCTTTGTAGTTATGTTCTATCTGTAGTTAGACGATGTTGTGCAGTTTAAGAAGGACTAAAAAAGGGTTAAGTGTTATAGTTCGAAGCCTGTTAATTGATGGAGGTCCTTTTTAAGCCTAATAAAATCGTCTAATAGTAGTCTGATTGAAGTAAAAAGACGTCTGACTTCCCCAACCTGTCTATCCTCCTAAACTTGTACTTTAACCCTTGCTTTCCTATTTCCTTTCTCTCTCTAATTCTTAAGAGACCTATCCCCCTCAATTTAAACATTTTAACTTATCTTTCGAGGGACTGGAGTTCTCGAAAATGGGCTCTAGTCCTGACGTTTTTCTTGAGTAAGCTGGGTTAATAATCCAGGAGTGTTGATAGCCTCTGAAGTCCTATTTTCCTAGCTATCCCGCACTGTCCTTCCCTTGCATTTCTCTTAGATATATTTCCTATTTTTCTTCAATCTTTCTTTATTCATCCATAATTTACTGTTCTCCTTTAATCTTGTTCTTTAATCTTGTCTCCTTTAATCTTGTTCTCCTTTAATCTTGCTTTATTCTCTGATCTTACGTACTTCCCTCTCCTCTCCTTTTCTGTCTGTATGCACTCCCCAACATCCTCCTCCTCCTCCTCCTTCTCTCTCTCTCTCTCTCTCTCTCTCTCTCTCTCTCTCTCTCTCTCTCTCTCTCTCTCTCTCTCTCTCTCTCTCTCTCTCTCTCTCTCTCTCTCTCTCTCTCTCTCTCTCTCTCTCTCTCTCTCTCTCTCTCTCTCTCTCTCATTTTTAACATCGACAGAATATAAGGTTTATTCCCGATCTTTAGTTCAAGAATACTTACTTCAGAAAGGTTTGAGCCAAACTGACATGCTATAGCATTCTGCACTTATTGAATACATTTAAATGGCTTATTTTGGTTTTTACAAATCAGTAATTCATCTAAATGAAAATTAAGTAAAGTCATAATATCATTAGGTTCAGTGTGTAACGCAAGTATGTTAACCCCTTCTGTACCGGCAACGTCCTTTCAACTCTATTCTGGCTACTATTAGGCGATTTTACTGAGTTTCAAAAGAGCCTCCAGCAACTAGCAGGCTTCGAACTATCTCACTTAACCCATTTTACTACCACGGATTCTTCATAAATTACACAAAGTCGTCTAAATATAGCTAGAATAAAATTTTAAAAGACGTCTCTGGTACAGAAGGGATTTAACTTGTTATTTGTCAGTGGTGTATCCGAAGGCAATGAATAGTGCCAATTGTTGACTATATTCGTCAAATGTACACCTTCAGCCCGATGACGTCAACTTCAGTGTATTCTGGATACCCTAAGATTATTTGCTTGAGCTTATAACCTACTTTAAGACTCCAAGGGGTAAATGCCATCTCAATACACTCTCTCTGAAAAAGAAAAGAAAACACGAAGACAGAAATAGTAACTTTCCCTATAGTCGATTGTTTCTTAGCTGACGGGAATTTGCCATGTACGGTACTCATCTTGATTACTTGATTATTACGAACATTGCACAGCCAAATATGTTGTTATTTACGATAACTTTGTAATACTTTGATACAGAGGCATAGCAGTTTCTACTTTTTCTATTAATTATTGATAAATCAGTTGCTAAGAAAAACAATTTACCGTCAGCTGAAATAAAACCGACTCAAGGTATATCTATATTGTATCAGCAATTATATGTATGTATGTATATACTGAGGCACATATCCCATTGCTGGGGGTGGCCGACACGAGACAGAGCCCGAACAGAAACAACACTTAAAGTTCCTATTCTCGGGGTCCGGGACCACTTTCGCGTTCCCTCGCCCGTTTCTCGGTCTCGTCGAGTAGGATCATTATGAAAGGGGAGGAGGATTCCTAGCCCCCTGCCCCCAGTAATTCTACCATCCTATAATCAAACTGATAGGGTTTGCTTATACTTAACGTTTAATTTATTTATTTCAGCATCCGTGCAATGACGAACTGACCGAAACGATGGCATGCACGAATGAGGTTGTACGATATGGCCTCTCATGTAACCATACCCTCAGCTATGGTCTACCTACACAAACTCTCATCAACTCATCATTTCCTGCCAATATCAATTCTCTGGGATCCACGTATACCTCCATCCCTGCCAACTCTAACCTCAATTTCTTCACAATCCTCGCTTTTCTGGGAGCCTTTTATAAGCGCTCTCCGGTCTTTCACTCATCTATAACTCAAAATGTAACTCATCTTCATTCATCCAATCTCAGTGTCATTGTAAATACCGATAGTGGAAAGAATTACCGCTTTCCTCCGAACCATGCTCATCATCCTTCATCCTCCGATAAACACAATACACATGAAAATAGTGAAAATAGCCATCCAAAAGCACCCAATCATATCCACTCGAGAAATTTTAACTTGCGAAATCCAACATATACCCACGATAAACACAGTATTGCCATGTCTGTTCAACTATACACCTTAGCTTCAACCCTTCCACTACCCCACATCTCGTTACCATGTCTGATGTTGATGCTGATGCTGCTAGTGCTGGTGTTGACTACTGCTACGATATGTAGGGTAAGTTAGATTTTCAATTAATAATCATTTTTTTTACGATCGTCAAGTGTCCATATGGTACAATATTGAATGAACATATACGTAAATACAAACACTACATTGAGATACGTAAATACAAACACTACATTGAGATACGTAAATACAAACACTACATTGAGATACGTAAATACAAACACTACATTGAGATAATTTTCCTGCCAATTTGATTTATTCGAACATTTGATTGTGATGTATCTGTTACTTGAATTTTGTTTTCTTTTTTTAGGTAATGCATAGGTATCTATTGCACATTATTGCATACATTCACACAACAATAGGATGTAATAAACAATTATAAATACTGATGCACACAGGTAATTGTATTGGTAATTGGTATATGGCCGCATATAAGCTTTTCATGATAAAATGCATAGAAAGTTATTGGAATAAGAATATCATCGTAATCAAGTGTAATCAAAGAAGAAATAAGAGAAACAAAGGGTTTATTACAGGGTGCCAATGAGGATTCCAAAATACTGCTCGCCAAACTCCAGTACACCAGCGGAACCCAAGACCAACCAGAAGCTCCGGAGAAGGCCAACCGAACCCCGAATACATCCGGATCGGGGACCGAATCCTGGGTGAGGCCTCTGAGCAGTGTCGGGGAGGTCGTGAGTGCCGCGGGTCTCCTCTGTGGCACCTTCAACATGGCACAGGTCCTTTGGTTGGCATCTCCCACACCCCTCACACCGGCACTCGTCAGGCGGGCACTCACAATTGTTGCTAGGTAAGGCACTAGAGAGTGCATTCGTTTGAACAAGATCGCTATATAATGGAGGAAATTTATAATTAGATTGATGTTTTTGTTTAAATGAATATATTCGAAATGAGAGATATTGGTTAAGGTAACATTTTTATCATAGTGAGATTTGCGGGTTTTTTATTTTGGTTTTATTTTTATTTTTTTTATCTCGATAATCTGTCTAGTCAATCTCTATTATTATGTTCTCTCCACCAACCAACTTTACTTTATTGATAAGGGCAACTTTTAATAAATTAATTTCCAGTACTTTGACATGAACATTCTGGTGTTAGCAATATGAAGCTTCTTATATTATGTTTTCTGAACTTATGGCACTTCTAGGATGATTTGTAAATAGAGCAGAGTGTGAACTGATATATTTTTTTTTGTTTTTGTGTTATGTTTTAGTTACTGGTAAATATGTATTTATTTCAGGAGAGTAATGGTGCTGCAGCTGTGTGTGGAGTGGCGAGGTCTGTGGCCGTGGTACAAAAGACTGACTCGAGTCATGGTTGACCTGTCTGTAGTTCATGGTGACCCTGTGACAGTGTGCCAGCAACAGATCAGGCTTGGGTACAGTGCTGCACGGAGACCTCTCTGGCGAGCTACACTCGTTCCTCTTCCTCCGTCACAATCCAGAGAAACTGCGAAACTATATGAAAACCTCGATACTAAAGAAAACCTTGAATCGGAAGAGAATCTGAACTGTAAAGATGATGTGAAGCTTAAGGAAAACACCGACGGTGGATCCATGAAGTATCGAGCGGCCCTCATCCTTACCATTCACCATGCAGTCACGGATGGCACCACAAACATGATCATCTCCAGAGACATCTTGCAAGTACTTAACTCGATTGTGATGGGACGAGAGCATCAGACGCCCATACGCAATCTTGTTCCACCTCTCAAGCAGCGAGCATTAGTGAATAGAGATTGGCTGCACACTCTTAGATTTATCCTCTCAGCATCAAGAACGGCATTCATAAACGCTTTCCAAAAAGAGTCCCTACTGAGGCATTTACCACAACCGAGGACAAGGGTGGCTCTTACCAAAGTATTGCAGCATGATTTCTCTAGCGATGCCACTGAGAAATTATTGAAGTGGTGCAAGATGACAGGGGTGAGTGTTGATTCCTGCATCATGACAGCCGCTAACATAGCTCTTTTCCACATCGTACAAAATTATTCACATGAAAAATTAGAGTTTCTCAAGATCGTGCAGGAGAGAGCTGTAAATATTAGGCGATACTACAGCAGTGACCATCGAGAAGCAGTGGGATCAGTAGCCTTTATAGACGTGCAAAGCCATAACCTGTCTAATGCAGTAGAGGACCAATTCTGGATGTTAGCAAAGCAAATGCAGGACCGCCTCTACCGGAATCTGGAAGTTAAGAGGACACCTCTGAAGACGACCTCACTCAGTTGGATCTGTGCTGGCCTCATTCCACTGAACTGCGTACTCACCAAACTGGGTTGCACCAACTTTATCTTCAGCCACATCAACTCTACCAACATGGGGAACCTTCAGCACCTCCTCCCGGCCAAATACGATCACGGCCCCGTTGAAATTACTGGGGTTTTGAGAACGAATGCCTCAGAGTATGCCGGGAGTCTGTGCACTGTGACCTGCCAGACGTTTGACGGCCGGCTCCTCACCTCCCTCGACTACTACACTCACAGGATGACGGAAGACGTGGCTAGTGAATTCTTCTCGGAATTTGCGAGATGTGTGCAGGAGGTTGCTCAAAGAGGCACCCTTGGGAGTAGTATTAGTCAGAATGGAAGCCTTAAGAGTAGAGGTAGTGCTGAATATAGATCCCCTGCGAGTACTTCAGTTCATAAAGGACAGCTCAGTAGAACAGTATAGTGGCCAGATTCATCAATGCATTTACCGACTTCCTTGAAGTTGGGAATGTTGATGGAAACTCATCTAATTCAGAAGGAAAATTTGTCCTCAATCGGACATGCACAATGTACATGCTATGATCGTATCCGTGTAATTGCCTTTCTAATTTGCAGAAGAATATTTAATTTGTGAAAATGCCAGTAAAATAGTATTTAGGAATGAAATTAACATAAGACATGAATGTTGATGAATCCAAACCAAGCACGGAAATCTCTTTAAAATATTACTAGGGACCCCTCAATAATAAAAACAACTACTGTAGCTGGTACCATGTTATACCAAATAGATTCCCTTGTAAATTATGTAACCTGGAACAGCAATATGTTAAGTAACTTATCCTTAGGGACTAAAATGAGGTCGCCCTATGGAGCATGTTATTAACAAAATTGCAATATATATATATTTTATTTTAGAAGTTCATATTTTATCTTGAAACGTATCACATTAAAGCTAATATTTACCCTCATACGCATTTAAGCAGTATATTCTGGCTATCATTTAACGATATTATACAGCTTAGGAAGGATCTGTGGGAGTTAAAATTATGAAGACGGGTCAACCCAACCCTCTGATTTCGATATACCTTTTTTAACCTGAATAAAGTCGTCTACTTGTGGGCCTGGGTCTCTGGGTATTTCTCCTGGACGACCTACAGTAGATGTGTGTGATTTTGTGTTTTGTTTTTGTTTTGATTTTGTACTGTGTTGTCCCTGTTCGGGCTCTGTCTCGAGTCAGCTACCCCCCATAAAACAAAAATGGGGTATGGGTCCTTGAGTAGTCTATATGTACTGTATGTATGTATGTATGTATGTATGTATGTATGTATGTATGTATGTACTGATAGCCAGAGAGTAGAAAAGTAAGGCGTCTTGAAATACTGAGAAGGTTAAGACTATATACTGAAATGTGCAGTGTGTGTGTGTGTGTGTGTGTGTGTGTGTGTGTGTGTGTGTGTTGGATGGAAGGATGGATAATAAAACTCATATGTCCTATTTAGAAAAGTTCACTACAGTATAATTAAAATTAGCTCAGAAAATTTGACATACTGAATATAAACACCATATGTGGAGGAGCACTTTATTGACACCATATGAGGAGGAGCACTTTATTGACAACATTTCAAATATAGCTTCTAGCGTCATTGGACTGATTAAGGGGGGTGACCTGCCTTTTTCTCTCCTTTTCTCACTTTCTCTGGTTGGTGTCCATTCGGCCATATTCAGCCACAGTTTTAAGACGTTTACCCCCATCCAGGTGTCAATATTTTCATGGCGAGCGAGCGATAGCGAGCCAGCATATATATATTTGTTTTTGACAGCAAGTTAAATTTGTACATTTTTCGATAGAAAAATGTCTCCGGCGAAGCCGGATTTCTCCATACAATGCTGGCTCGCTATCGCTCGCCAGGAATAAATCGACCCCTAGATGGGGATAAACGTCTTAAAACAGTTGGCTGAATGGGGCCAGGGAAATAGAGAAAAGGAGAAAAAGATAAACAAAAGCCGGTGACCCCCCTTAAGCTATATGCGTCGTCATTAACCCTCTCCGACATATGACGCGATTTTGAGCCGATTAGGGATAATTTAAAGCCTTTGTTACCATCAGGGGTATTTAGAAACATTTAGTTTAGTTACTTCAACCTCTGCAGTTGTCTTTGAGTTAGCTGTGGGCAGAAAACTAATTTTGGAGAGGTAATTATAAGAGTGAGAGAACTCTATTTCTTATTGCTAATCTGGCAACCTCTGTGTCATATGAGTCTGAAGGGGTTAAAGTGCTCCTCCTCATATGGTGTTTATATATTCAATACTATAGTAAGCAAGCTACAGTATATATAATAGTGGCATTACTATCATTGTTTACTATTACGAACCTGAAGATGAAGTTCACATACAATAATTCAAGTGCATCCTTGCTGTGGGAAGATAGGTAATCTTAACCCGGTATCATACAAGGGCTTTATTGTTCGATATTTATCGTTAACACTACTCTGTGAGCTTATGAGGTAAACATGTTAAGTAATTATGTCACCAATATTCATATTTGTTCATCTATTAACCGAGAAAAGTCCATAATATCTCAGACATGTTGCCAAAAAAAATATCGACCATCGAAAGCTGATACTAAACCTTTCCTGTGATATATACCCCTTTTAAGAATGTAGTTAGTTGATCTCTATATGGGTTGATTTATCAAGTCGTCTGTTTCTGGACATATTGAAATAGGAAAAACATTATAGATCGTATGAGCTTTAAAGTAATGAGGGGATGTGGCAAGTGGATCTTAACCCCTTGAAGATTATGACGCATTATAACAATTTATGCTAGCTATCCTTAGACGATCTTATACAGCTTAGGAAGGATCTGTGTGAGTTAAAAGGGTAAAGACTAAACCAATCAATCCTCTGACTTCCAAATACCCTTCCTAATCTGAATATAACCGTCTAGTTATAGCCAGAATAACCTGTCAAAATGAGTCATAATCCTCAAAGGGTTAATAATTTTTCATGGCATTTTTTGTTCTTTGTGAGTGAGGGAGACAAAAGGCAGAACTGCCTGCAACGAGTGCCTCCCCCAGAGTTGAAACCGTGACAAAGCCAAACTCAAGGGACGTTCGAGCAAAAATGCCTGGACACACGGAGTTTGCAGCAATTTAAGTCATAGATGAGAGAAAGACTGATTCTGGGAGAGTTCCAGAGCTCAACTATTGAATAGAAGAAAGAATGAAATGAAGAATAGTCTTATATTTCATCATGGTGTTCTTATATACATATTATTTGATCTAGCAATACCGTTTTATGTATAGTACAAACTAACGTGGCATCTACTGTAATTATACACAGCACAGTTCATTATATAATCTTCTAACACTGTATATATTTGTATTTATATACACATTTAACACATTTATCACCTGTCGACTAAAATAAACTTATATGAAATACCTAGTTTAAATATTCCATAGCCATTTAATGTTTTGGTTGATTCTGTGAGTAGCACGTTCTTAAGGGGATATTTGTGTTCATGTTCAGTTATTTGTTCATTTATATTTACTTATTTATTATTATTATTATTATTATTATTATTATTATTATTATTATTAGTTTCCTCCCAATACCTCCATCAAGCTGTATATAATACCCCCATGACTCCTCTTCGAGATATATTTGTACATTTTTCGGTAGAAAAATTTCCCTGCCGAAGGCCAGTTCCTCGTAACTAACAGGCTAGCTATCGCTCACCAGGAAAAAAATAGCAACTTAAATGGCACAAAAAGCCTTAAAATCGGCCACCTAATCGAGCTAAACGTGAGGGAGAAGGGGGAGTAGATTGGCCAAGCTTTGAAGAGTGCTATAATCCTCTCATTACAAGTATGCCAGAAAGCCTGACCGATACCCTCTGTAACTTAAAAAGGTCTACAGCAAATGGTCTGTCAATCTCCACACCTAGTCCTTTGATGATGACTCTTTCCAAATGGTATAAATATGTAGCTTAAGAAGGACCTATATGTTAGTAAGAGGGTTTAGTGCGATCGTGTTTACCCATTGGAGTTCTAAAGGTAGATAAAACACTAAAGAAAATCGTCTAAGGGTAACCGGAAAATGAGGAACATTACGTAATGGTGGTGAAGGGGTTAAGGGGGATGGTCGTTTTGATTTGTTCATCTATATGTCTCTTGATTCTAATATTTAGTTTCCTCCCTAGACCTCCATCTAGCTTAAAAACACCCCCAAAGACCTTCCTTCAAGATAAATTTGTACATTTTTTGATAGAAAAATCGGTTCCTCTTAAATTACAGGCTCGCTTTCGATCGTCAGGAAAGAAAAAACGACACCTAAATGACACGAAAATTCTTCATGTTGATAAAGACATAGGGATAATGGTCTTAAAATCGCCAAACGAACGGGTCGAACGTTTTAAAATCTGAAAACTAATGGGGCTAAACATGAAGGAGAAAGGGGACCAGAAAAACGACCCATCAGCCCGTATCTCTCTCAGGATACGAGGACGCATTTAATTTTTGTTTTCTGGCTACTATTTAATGATTTTGTTCAGATTAGTAAGGATAGGTGGAAGTCAGAGGATCAATCGAGATGGTTTTTACCCTTTAATTGTCATAGGTCTTCCCTAAGCTGCATAAAATCGTCTTATGATAGCCAGAAGAAAAAAAAGATTAGCAAAATGCATCACAATCCTCAAAGGTTTGAGATTAGTTTTACCCTATAGATTACTAAAGATCCTTCCTAAGCTGTATGTACCCGTCGAATGGTAGCCACACCGAAATAGGCAAAATGCGTCATAATCGTCAAAGGGTTAATACAAGAAGCTTAGTCCCTTGACGTTTTGCCATAGTTCCTACAATAGCCATATAAGATAGTTATCATTAGACGGTTGTATATAGCTTAGGAAGGATCTGTGGGGATTAAAAGAGTGAGGACTATCTCAATTAACCCTCTAAATTCCACATACCACTCCTAATCTGAATAAAATCGTCTAATAATAGCCACAACAAAAATAGAAAAGAAATACGTCATCGTATCTTCAGAGGGTTAAAAAAAAAAAAAAAAAAAAAAATCTCTGAGCATTAATAGCTATCCCAACAGTACAAGTCCCTGAGGATCATTGTTGCTAAAGGGATGTGCATGTGGGATTGCTTCGTGTGTGTGTGTACCTGTGAATGCATGATTGTGTGTATGCGTGCTACAAGTGTTTAAGGGGGGTCACCGCCTTTTGTTTATCTTTTTCTCCTTTTCTCTCTTTCCCTGGCTTGTATCCATTCGGCCCCATTCAGCCAACTGTTTTAAGATGTTTATCCCCATCCAGGTGTCGATTTCATCCTGGCGAGCGATAGCGAGGCAGCATTGTATGGAGAAGTCCGGCTTCGCCGGAGACATTTTTCTATCGAAAAATGTACAAATTTACCTTGCTGTCAAAAACAAAAATATATATATGTTGGCTCGCTGCCGCTCGCCAGTAAAATATTGACACCTGGATGGGGGTAAAAGTCTTAAAACAGTAGGCTGAATGGGGCCGAATGAAAACAAGCCAAAGAGAGAGGGAGAGAAAGAGAACAAAGGCGAGGTGGGCTCCATTAAGAAATGGTTTAGTTACTGATCAAAGCAAGGATGATAGAAAATGGGTTTCACTTTAAGAGAAAATGGATATTTAAGGTAGGAGTTATTTATTTTATAACTGCGTCTGTTCGCTATAACTTTCTATATCTATCTATTGGCATACGCCTCAATCCCCGAGGGGGTGGCCATGAATTAATCGCCTCCATGCTCCTCTGTCATCCATCATCCGGCGCCCCTCCTCTCACCCCCCATCACTTTCATATTCTGTACATATTAACTCCATCCTTCCATCTCATTTTCGGTCTTCCTCTCCTTCTCTGTCCTACCGCCTCATTCTCATACACTATTATTCATTCTCCCACAAAGGGTAGGCTGCCTGTAACAAGTTCCCTGTATATGTACTGTGTATGTATATGTACTGTGTATGTATATGTACTGTGTATGTATATGTACTGTGTATGTATATGTACTGTGTATGTATATGTACTGTGTATGTATATGTACTGTGTAATGTATATGTACTGTGTATGTATGACGTTAACAGTAGGCTCCAGCGGAACGACATACTTACAACAACGATATTTTACTTGGAATTTGCAGAGTCTATCCTTGAGTTCAATGTAATATTTGGGTACTTTAGTTTTTATTGCCGGAAAACGCATGAAGCATATAGACCACCACCCGGAAACCCCCCCCCCCCCCCCCCCGAGTCCTTGAGTTGGGGTGTGATTAGAGGTACTTTAGTAAGGGAGAATGGCCATCTTGGTTCTGCGGACTCCATTGTGGTACCTCAATTATACACCCCTTCTGTATCGGTGGCGTCCTTTACAATGTATTCTAGTTATATTTAGACGATTTTGTGCAACTCATCTGTGGGAGGTGAAATGGGTTAAGTGAGATAGTTCGAAGTCTGTTAATTGTTGAATGAAATCGTCTAATAGTAGCCATAATAATGTTAAAAAGACGTCGCCGGTACAAAAGGGGTTTAAGAACGAATCTTTATCTTGTTTTTTTTACCCTGTAGAATGTATATATCAATTTACTTTTATTAATTTAACTCCAACACCAAACACCTCCAATGAAATTAATGAAAGCATGTGATCCAGCGAGATTCGAACCTGGGTTACCACTCACAGATTTTTAGACACTCTAGCCATTACACCATCAAGACAGTTAAAGGTTTTATGCACAAGCCTACGACTTATTATCCATTCTCGAATACTGGATATTAATTTAATCAAGTACATATTCCCAACTGCGCTATGCAAGTTATGATCGCTCTGCTGTAAATCTAAGGGAGTTTAACCCTTTCAGTACCGGTGCCGTCCTCATAGCTATATTCCGGCTACTGTTAGACGATTGCGTTCAGTTTAAAAAGGGCCTTCAGCTATTAATAGAACTCGAAATATCTCACTCAACCATTTTTACTAACACAAATCCATATTAAGTTGCATAAAATCGTCTAAATGTACCTATGATTATAATAATAAGGCGTCGTTGGTAAAGAAGGAGTTAATTAAGAATGGGACAGATTATAAACCTTCTTTTGAGGGGGGTCACCTGCTATTTGTCTCTCCTTTTGTCTCTTTCTCTGGCTTGTATCCATTCGGCCCCATTCAACCTACTGTTTTCAGACGTTTATCCCCATTCAGGTGTCGATTTCTTCCTGGCGAGCGATAACGAATTAGCATTGTATGGAGAATCCGGCTTTGCCAGAGACATTTTTCTATTGAAAAATTTACAAATTTAGCCTACTGTCAAAAACAATTTTAAACATATGCTGGCTCACTCCCGCTCGCTAGGAAAATTCGACACCTGGATTGGGATAAACGTCTTAAAACAGTAGGCTGAATGGGGCCGAATGGAAACAACCCAGAAAGAGAGAGGGAGCGAGAGAGAAAACAAACGAGGTGGGCCCCCCTTAAGCAGGAAAAGTAGTAGTAATAATAGTTGCTCGACCTCCAAGGTGTTGAGTGTTGGTGGTGATTCAGACACAAGTGGTCCTTCTGTATGGCTGTTTGTTCGTACCTCACCTGATGTATATCCAAGTCTAAGGTTAACCCTTTGTTTAAATATAGTCATATATAGATTGTATGTACATGTATCTATTTATATACTCAGGCACATACTCCATTTCTGGGGGTGGCCGACACAAGACAGAGCCCGAAAAGAAACAACATTTAAGGCTCCTATTCTCAGGGTCTGGAATCACTTTCGCGTTATTTTGCCCGTTTCTCTGTCTCGTCGAGTAGGAGAATTATACAAGGGGAGGAGGATTCCTAGCCCCCTGCCCCCAGAAGGAAAAGTAGGACAGTAAAAGAGACAGACAGAAACAGCTAAGATTGGGTAGAGAATGCCAAACATCACTCTGGATAGGACCAGCCCTCACCCATCTATAGCTAGATAGATAAAGAGAGAGAGAGAGAGAGAGAGAGAGAGAGAGAGAGAGAGAGAGAGAGAGAGAGAGAGGGAGAGAGAGAGTGAGAGTAAGTGTGTGAGAGAGAGAGATTATCAGGCAAAGGTGGGTAAAGTCCATGAAGCTATTATATGACTTGCCAACACCAAAATTCACGAACGAACTATATTTTCTATTTTCATACTTTTCCCTTGACATAATCAGTTACAAGGCAGTTTTCCCTTTATTTTGTGTTACGTGACTCCAGTTGTTATGGGGAGATGGGTGTTTTTTTCTGGTACCCCTTCTCCCTCACGTTTCTCCCCATTAGCCTTACGATTTTAAGACGTTCGCTCCATTAGTTTGGCGATTTTAAGGCCCTTTGTGTCATTTAGATGTAATTTTTTTCCTGGCGAGCAATAGCCAGCCTGTATTTTTTAGAGGTATTGGTCTTAGGCCGGGAACAAATTTTCACCGAAAAATGTACACATTTATCTTGAAAGGGGGTCTAGTTTATGTTAGTTTGTTTGATATATTTTCATTGTATATAATTTTAAATTTGCTCTCTCTATATATATATATATATATTAGCTTGATGGAGGTCTTGCAAGGAAACTATTATATATATACTGTATATATATATACTAAACAAATAACCGCTATCCCCTTAAAACAATATACTGTATGCAGCGCCTGACCTCAGTGTGAATGACTTGAACCTGACAAATCTGAAAGTGCTGGGTTTCCAGTGTTTTATGAATGTGGATTATATAATTATTGTAATGGGTGATTTATATGCTATAATAGTGGCTCAACATCTACATAATATTATTGTTTATTTAAATGAGAAACCTGGAAGGTATTTATGTTGATGTGAAGAGACCTTGTCCGGAAGTATAACTTCTGAGGAGCAGGCTACCTCAATTAATCTGTTTAGCTACCATTTATCCTTCCTAAGCTTCATAAAATCGCATAATTGTAGCTGAAGTATAGTAAAGAAGATGCTACTGGTACAGAGAGGGTTAACATAAATAAACCATCCGTCCGTTTCCACCATTGTTGCTGAATATTGTTTTTTCCTTTTTAATTTGTTTTGCTCTTACCCCCTTCTGTACCGGAAACGTCTTGTTAATTATAATCTAGCTATATTTAGAAAATGCTGTGCAGTTTAAGAATGATCTGTAGTAGTAAAAAGGGTTAAGTGAGGTATTTGGAAGCCCGTTAATTACTGGAGGCCCTTTTGACACTGAATAAAATCGTCCAATAGTAGCCAGAATAAAGTTGAAACGATAGCTCCGGTACTGAAAGGGGAAATTAGCATTTATCGATAATTTGAATGATGTGCTTGAATATTTGTAAATGTGTACATGTTTAAGTCAATAACATGTTAAATTGAATTGAATTGAATGCCTAAGAAAACGGGCTTGTTCCTTGAGATCCTTAGTCTAACACCCAGCAGATCACGAGGCAGCACACAAGGTTACCAATACAAAACTCCCCCCCTCCGTGTTTGATAAGCTGAGAGGCGCCGTGATGGGGGCCAGATGGAAAGACATGGACATTCAATATATCATGATAAAAATATATGATGAAAATATACCGATTGATCTTGTTAAGGGGGGAACAGTTTATGACGCATTTCTTCATCCGTTTGCTGGCTATTATGTAACAATTCTTTTGCATATGGAAGTCAAAGAGTTAATTGAGATTGCCTTTTCCCTATCAACTCCAACATATAAGAACATAAGAAAATAGGAGTCTGCAGAAAGCTGATCGGCCCACACAAGGCAGATCCCTGATATATTTCTTATAGCTGTCTAAAATCGTCTAATGATAGCCAGAGTAAACTGTCCAAACTCTGCACAATCCTCAAAGGGTTAATCATTCCAAACATAAATCAAGACCACAGCTGAAGATTTCTACTATTCATACCTTACAGAGTATTATAAAGGTTAAATTATACCGTTATGGACAAATGTGAACTAATGAAGAAGGGGTTTGAGTAGCAATGCCGATATCTTGATTGGTTCTATCAATCACACAAGTGTACTTTTCCTAGATTATATAACTGAGTGAAACGAACAACATTGCTCACGAGACAAAGAAGATCAGTCATCCAAAGTTTCCCTCTCCGAGTGACAGTGTTGTTGTATCGTGACGTGGCCAACATTGAAGGAAAGCGAAAGGGTTAACATCATTGCAGTTTTGATAGATTTGTATTTATTTATTTTTCTTATTACGGGGAGAATATCACTGTATCCCCTTCAGCTCAATGACGCCTTTACAATGTTGATGCTGGCTAAAATTAAGCACTACTATGCAGTTTGAGGAGGACCTACGTTTGAGTCCTACAGACAGATTATGAGCTAAAGAAAATAATCTACTGGTAACCAAACCATAATGATAACTACGTCATTGTGATGAAGAAGTTAATAATAATAGTACTTATAAAAACATATATAACAATGTCCCCAAAATTCCTCAATATATGTTCCCTCTCGTACCAAAATGAAATCAATAACTCTAGCGTGACGAGACCCAGATTGAGAAAGAAGGAAAACTCACCCCACGTCAATATCCAAGTAACTCAGTCCCCTATATAAACCCATAATGACCACTCCGAAACTCACTCACCTGTACATGTTACCTTGGCGAGAGTGCATGGTCATTTGAGTGCATGGTTTGTCTGGTCCATATATATTCTATTTTTTTATTTTTTTTATTTTTTTTATTTTTTTTATTATTTTTTTGTTTACCTTTTTGGTTCAGAGAGTGCATGGTAGTTTGCCTGATCCATATTTATTCTATTTTCACATATTACATTTTTGGTTAAACTCTTTGTCCTTTAGTTTACTGTCTGTTTCCCATACTGATTAAACGAGTTGGGTTTATTTATTATTGTATTTATTTATTTATTTATTATTGTTTTAGTTTCCTTTAGTTTCACTTTTTCTTTTTCCATTTGTTTTTTTATATATTACCTTACGTCATTTGTCTATAGTTAATTGTTTTTCTCCTGCTTCATGTCCTTCTATTTTCCAATTTAACCCTTTCAAGATCCGACTACGCATTTCGTTTCTGTTTTCTGGCTTCTATCAGACGATTTTATTCAGATTAGGAAGGGTTTATGGGAGTCAGAGGGTTAATTGAGATTGTCCTAACCCTTATCATTCCCACAGCTCTTTCCTAAACTGAATATAATCGTCTAATGATAGCCAGAATAAACTGTCGAAATGCATCATAATCTCCAAAACTCACATGTGCATGTTACCTTGGCGAGTGCATGGTACGTTGAATGCATGATTTATATATATATATATATATATATATATATATATATATATATATATATATATATATATATATATACTGCATGATATATATATATATTAATTTCACGTTTTAATTGCATTTTTTGTAGTTAAACCCATTGACGATTATGACGCATTTTAGCAGTATATTCTGACTATCTTTAGACGATAATATACAGCTTATGAAGGTCTTGTGGAAGTTAAAATGGCAAAGCCTGGCCCAATCTACCCTCTGACTTCCATATACCCTTCCTACTCTGAAATAATTGTTTTAATGATAGCCAGAATAAACTGTCAAAATGCGTCTTATTGCTCAAGGGGTTCATATCCAATGTAATGTCTTTACTTTGTTTCTATTTACTATGTTTCTGCATTGTTGACAATTCACTCTCTCTCTCTCTCTCTCTCTCTCTCTCTCTCTCTCTCTCTCTCTCTCTCTCTCTCTCTCTCTCTCTCTCTCTCCTCTCCCTCTCTCTTCCCTTACGTCAATTCTGTATTATTTCTTAAATCCTGCTGATCTAATGTAGACATACCACACACACACACAGAGAGACACAGAGAGACAGAGAGAGAGAGAGAGAGAGAGAGACACACACACACACACACACACACACACACACACACACACACACACACACACACACACACACACACAATGACCGCCTCCAAGACCCTCACCTCTGCATGTTACCTTTGCGAATTAATGGCAATCAAAAACTGGATGACTTGTCTACTCCATATAGTCTGTTTCTATATCCTGTTCCCTCTTTGTCTGTTGTTACCGTTGTTCTGTTTATGCCTTGCTTGTCTCACTGTTTAACCCTTAGCAGATCCGATGGCGCATTTTTTCTCTGTTTTCTGGTTATTTTTAGACGAGTTTGGTTCGGATTAGGAAGGGTATAGGGAAGTCCGAGGGTTAAATGAGATAGTCTTTACCCTTACAATCCCCACAGATCCTTCCTAGATTGTACAAAATCGTCTAATGATAGCCAGAATAAAGTGATAAAACGCGTCATAATCTTAATTAATGCTTTGTTTTCTTCTTCTATCGCTTCCTTCTTAACCCTTTGAGATCACGAAGCGTTTTAGCAGTTACTTCTGGCTATTATTAAACAATCTTATACAGCTTTGGAAAGACCATTTGACTCACGCAAATCTCGCTTTTACTAGATAAAATCGTTTAGTAATAACCAGAGTAAAATGTCGAAATGCGTCATAATCTTTCAAGGCTTAACCCCTTCTGTACCGGTGACGTCTTTTATAGTTTGCTTCAGCTATATTTAGACGATTTATGAAGTTTAGGTTGGACATTTGGTAGCTGAAAGGATTAATTGAGTTAGTCTGTAGCCTTTCAATTGAGATAGTCTGTAGCCTTTTAATTGAGATAGTCTGTATTCTTTCAATTGAGATAGTCTGTAGCCTTTTAATTGAGATAGTCTGTAGCCTTTTAATTGAGATAGTCTGTAGCCTTTTAATTGAGATAGTCTGTAGCCTTTTAATTGAGATAGTCTGTAGCCTTTTAATTGAGATAGTCTGTAGCCTTTTAATTGAGATAGTCTGTAGCCTTTTAATTGAGATAGTCTGTAGCCTTTTAATTGAGATAGTCTGTAGCCTTTTAATTGAGATAGTCTGTAGCCTTTTAATGAGTAGACGCCCTTCTTAAGCTGTACAAAATCGACTAAATAGTTGCCAGAATATAATGAAAAGTACATCACCGGTACAGAAGGGGTTAATACTGTTCTCATCGTATTGACAATGTCCTATTTATTTTATTTATTTATTCTATTTTTTCGTGTATATTTTATAATTTACGTTATGTAGGTATATGTTTTTTTATTTTGTTTCCTGTTTAATAGTTTTCTTCTGTCCTATTAAATGTGAAACAAGTAATAATAATAATAAATGAATAATAATATTAATAATAAAATAACAATGACCTCCCTAAAACTCTCGCCAGTGCATGTTACTTTGGTGAATTTGTGGGAATTATACTGCATGACTCGCCTGATACACAGTATATATTCTGCTTGTATAGTGGTACCATTTCTGCTTTATGAGTTGATCCTTTTTGTTTTCTCTTTCTCTTCCATACTAGTTGGTGCATTACTATCTCCCTGTGGGATATATACTGTACATATATATATATATATATATATATATATAGTAGAGAAAGAGAGAGTAAGAGTGTATATGTGTGTGTGTGCCAATATATTTCGTCCTATTAAATACCAATCATCCTTGCTGACGATTTTCCATATAATAACTTCCTTTGTCTTTGCCTTCCTGTTTATCGCAGCCAAAAGTAAATAGTGAGCCGCATGGAAACTCTCACCTGTGCATGTTATAACCTTGGTAGATTCCGTGGGAAAGAAATTGTCTGTAGGATTCGCCTTATTTGCTTGGCTTAAGGTGACAGTGGCTGTTTGTTTGGTCTATTAATTCAGTTATTCATATTTTTTCTTTTTTAGTTTGCTCCCTAGACCTCTATCAAGCTTTAAAAAAAAAACACACCCCCAAGATCCCACTTCGAGATCAATTTATGTAATTTTCGGTAGAAAATTGTCCCGGCCGAAGGCCGATTCCTCCTATATAACAGGCTCGCTATCGCTCGCCAGGAAAAAGTCGACACCTAAAGGGCATGAACTATTGGGGCTAAGCATTAGGGAGAAGGGGGTACAGAAAAGCCCACGCCAAAACTCTCACCTGTGTATGTTACCTTGACAGACTGCGTGGGAAAGAAATTGCTTGCATGATTCGTCCGATTTTCTTGGCTTAAGTCTATACTTATACTAGGCTGGTTCCCCCTTTCCTGTTTAATGCTTAGCTTCCTGTATGATAATGGCTTCCTTATATGGTTCACTATTTGGTTTTTCTGTTTTATTTGACCCTTTCTAATCCGGCTACGTCTTTTTAACTATATTCTGGCTACTATTAGACGATTATATGTAGTTGAAAACGGGCCTGCAGCAATTAACAGGTTCGAAGTATCTCTCTTAACCCTTTTTACTACCACAGATCCTCCATAAAATGCACACAATCCGTCTAAATACAGCTAGAGCAAAATATAAAACGCCGCCGGTACAGAAGGGGTTAATGTTTGGCTTCCTGTATGATAATGGTTTCCTTATGCTTGGCTATTGTTCCTTCCTGGTATGCTTAACCCCTTGAGGCATATGTCGCGCTTTAGCAGTTTATTTTGGCTATCATTAGGCGGTTTTATGCAGCTCAGGAAGGACCACTAGGAATTTAAGGGGCCAACTCAATTATGCCTCCAACTCCCACAGATCCTTCCTAAACTGCGTAAAATCGTCTACTGATAGCCAGAATAATCCGTCAAAATGCGTCACAATTGACCACTTGCGGGTTTCAGTCTATAAGGAAGTTGGAGCCGTGAACATCGATATTTAACAGAAATGCAATAATAATGTACGTTTTTTATGGATAAATGGTATGTTGAATTGGGTTTTATGTATTTATATATGTACTACGACCGTTTTTTACATGTAAATTATGTTAAATATCGGTGTCTAAAGCTCCAACTTCCATATAGAACGAAATTCGCCAGTCGGCAATTCTTAAGGGGTTAAGGTCTTTCCTCTTGTATACTTCTTGCCGTTCATTTATTAATTTCTATAATAATGACCCTATCTCGCCCCTGAATGTTAATTATTGTCTTAGGGTCCTTTCCATTACCCCCATATATTTTCATTATTTGCATGTTTTATTCCCCCTCTGTTTAAGGGGGTGGGTTCCTTTTTATGTATTTATTTATTCATTTATTTTATCATCTTCTCCGTTATGCTTAGCCCGATAGGTTTTGACGTTTTATAACATTCGCTCCATTAGTTTAAACCCTTTTACCCCATTCTGTTGTCAATTTTAATACCTTTCGTGCCATTTAGGTGTCTTCAAGTGTGAAGAGGGCTCTATATAAGCTGTCATGTCTTCACTAAGTCATTGTCTTCAATTAATTACTTCATTATTAATTTTTGTGAAACTGGTGGCATTGACCTCCTTAGGAAATAAATTAACTGGTCAAATTCGTCTACTGACCTTGCCTATAAGTGATAGACCAATAATGATCATTCAAGCATCATTTCGAAACCATTATGACGTCTGTTTTCCTATGAACATGTCTATATATGCAAGTGTCCCAATTGCTAACACTGTATGTGTTCTTAAGGGGGAGGTAGTCGATTTTTCTGGACCTCCTTCTCCTTTATATTTAGCCCCATTAGTTTTGACATTTTAAGACGTTCGCTTCATTAGTTAGGCGATTTTAAGACCTTTTATGGCATTTAGATGTCGATGGATTCCTGGCGCACGATAGAGAGCCTGTAATTTTAGGAGGAACCGGCCGGCTGGCTCTCTCTCTCTCTCTCTCTCTCTCTCTCTCTCTCTCTCTCTCTCTCTCTCTCTCTCTCTCTCTCTCTCTCTCTCTCTCTCTCTCTCTCTCTCTCTCTCTCTCTCTCTCTCTAATGAAGTAATACCTCGTCAATGGTGGTGATGATAGATACTGGTATAAAAAAGTCGAGGAAGCTTCTATTGTCAACGTAAATGAACCGTCATCCTCTCACTGATAATATAGTGTAAGGAACTATAGGGCCATTCAGCTCACATGAATATACTAGAGTCCATCCATTATCGGTAGGCCAAAAACCGTGACCCCTAACCTCTGTAACTCAATAACGACTAGAGAAATCGAGCTTGTATTCTCACCATTTGGGAAGAGTCCGCCAGGGAATAGGTATGGAAATTAACAGCCCATTTGCTCTAGCCCATTTTGAGTTACAGAGGTTAAGGGTCACGATGTTTTGCCCACCTATAATGATTGGACTAGTCTATTCGCTGTAAGTAGGCGAGGTATCATGACCTCTATCCTCTGTAACTCAAAAAGGGCTCGAACAAATGGGCTTTAAAATCTCCACACCAATTCCCTGGCTGACCCTTCCCAAATGGTAGCACTGTTAGCTCGATTACTCTCCTTAGTTTGTGAGTTATTGAGGCTGTTCTCAGTTGTCATGATGTGTGGGGGGTTGTGGGCACCGGATTTGTTACTAGAAAGTTCTTAATGTGAGCCTTACGTTTTTGTTTAACCCCTTCTGTACCTGCGACGTATTTTTATATTACTCTGGCTACTACTAATCGATTTTAATCAGTTTAGGTAGGGCCTCCAGCGATAAATATGCTGCGAATTATCTCACTTAACCATATTTACTACTACAGATCCATTTTAAATCCCTGTCGCTAGATGCCAATAAGTGCCCGCTAGAAAGAAGTCGCTCTAGACCTAGCGGTAAAGTAGCTAAATTGGCACCACTGACTCATCACGACACTGGCAACACTGCGCCAATGTAAACAAACGGAGCGGCAGCAGTAGTAGCACCTTGCACTATCATCCCCTGACTTGGCAAAACGGGTTCCATTGTCTTTACCTGTGAGGGGGGGTTACAGATGGAGTGGCTTTGTTATTTTATTTCTTCATTTGATTTTCTTTTGTGTTTTTCTGGGGTGGAAGTGGGCTGTTACCAAGGCCGGGGAGAAGGGGGGAAGGAAGGGAAATTTGGGGGTAAGAAGGGAAATTTGGGGGTAAGAAGGGAAATTTGGGAAGTAAGAGAGAAATGTTGAGAGTAAGGAAGGGAAATTTGGGGAGAAAGGAAGGGAGACTTGAGGTAAGGAAGGGACATTTGGAGGAAGGAAGGGAGATTTGGAGGAAGGAAGGGAGATTTGGAGGAAGGAAGGGAGACTTGAGGTAAGGAAGGGACATTTGGAGGAAGGAAGGGAGATTTGGGGTAAGGAAGGGAGATTTGGGACTAAGGAAGGAAAATTTGGGAAGTAAGGAAGGGAAATTTGGGAAGTAAGGAAGGGAGATTTGGGAAGTAAGGAAGGGAGATTTGGGAAGTAAGGAAGGGAGATTTGGGAGTAAGGAATGTAGATTGGGAGTAAGGAAGGGAAATTTGGAAGTGAGAAGAGGATATTTTCGGAAGTAAGGAAGGAAAATGTTGGAGGTAAGATAAGGAAATTTTGGAACTAAGAAAGTGGAATTTGAGAGTATGAAAGGGGAATTTGGGAGTAAGAAAGGGAAATGTTGGGAGTAAGATAAGGACATTTTGGAGTCAAAGATGGAAAATTAGACTATAAGAGAGAAAGATATGCTTGGTGCTAATGTAGGAAGATGAAAGTATAATTCGTACAAAATGAAGAGTTCAGATATATTACTGTAGGAAATGAATTAAGGAAATCTGGAGAAATCTTAAAAAGGCAGATCAAGCCATATTACTTGCATATATGGAGTAAATATGAACAATAATTATGAATTTTATATACTGTATGGTGGGCTAATATTATGATAGATAGTTGATCCTCTATTCCCTCTCATAGTATGATATATATATATATATATATATATATATATATATATATATATATATATATACACAGTATATATATAATATCAAAATTACGAGATTATAGACACCAATCAAGAAGGTCAATACCCAGGGGAGGCCTCATAGGCATGAAATAAGGAGTTGCTGGAACTCCTGTTTAATTTGTCTGGCGTCCCTCACTGTTTCTATTTGTGTCTCACCTACAGAGAGATAAATCCAGCTAGCTCTCACAAACACCTCCTCCTCTTTCTATTCGTTTCACTACACTTAACAAGCACACCACACTTCTTTCCAATTCAACATAAGTTTAGTACCTTAAATTTGGCTCTCTGTCGCAGTTTCGGCTTTGGGAGAGACACTCGATACAGGCAGCTTTGCTTTTTGTGTCCATCATACACATTATATATATTATATATATATATATATATATATATATATATATATATATATATATATATATATATATATATATATATATATATATGAAGAGCCGGATTTCGATTAAATAACTGTCTCCCCCCCCCCCCCCATCAGAGTCGGGTTGGGAAGGAATACTGGTTGAAGTATAACATTTCTTTGTTTTAACCCTCGTGATGGTGCAGGTGGTTGGACACTGCATGAACGGATCGATTTCTAACCCTGTCAGCTATATATATATATATATATATATATATATATATATATATTGTGGGTTATACAGGGTGCTAAGATCCCCCCAAAAATCTCAAGCATGGATCAGATTTCCTCTATCTAGACTAAGACTCCGGTTCCTCCAAGCAATCAACTAGGATGACGCAGTCGGAAGCAACACGGAACACAATGGTTGATAACTTATGACTGGCTTCACATGCATAACTGGGGTCAAGGCTGGGAAAGAGAGAAACTGAGGGGAAACTATGAAACATAATAAATAGGCTCAATCTGAAAGGATGATGAAGGAGACTCGGAATAGATTTATTGCCATTAACATGTTGTGGGTTTGGGGGTTCATGGCAAAGGAATGGTAATAACCCTTTCAAGCTCCAATACGCGTTCCTGTTCTGTTTTCTGGCTACTATTAGACGATTTTTTCAGAATAGTAACGGTATACGGATGGCAAACGATTGATTGAGATGGTATTTACCCTTTTAATATTCATAGATCCTTTCTAAGCTGCATAAAATCGTCTAATGATGGCCAAAATAAACTGCTAAAACGCGTCACAGCTTCAAGGGGTTAACACTGTATATATATAAACAAACTGATAAACTTAATTAATTTGGTGGTTCTCACAGGCATGCACACAGCAGTAAAATCTCACATACATAACATTACATAATTTCTGCAAAAAAAATATATATATGTGGTTGAGGAAATTATAACTAAACGGGGAACGAACTTTACAATCGTCACGTACTAGTTGTATTTTTGTTTTACTTATGATATAATTATGTGACCAAATTTCCAGGAAAAAAACCCCAGCCGAGTACAATCTGCACCGCTTAATTGCAGATAAAAACCCTATAAACACCAATATTTAAGGGGGGAAGGGTTTATATAGTTCACCAATATCCTCCTCCTAAATTAATCTGTACATTTTTCGGTAGAATAACGTCGCGGCCGAAGGCCGATTCCTCCTTAAATTACAGGCTGGCTATCACTTGCCAGGAAAATATCGACACCTAAATGGCACGAAAGGTTTTAAGATTGACAAAGGAATGGGGCGAAAAATCTTAAAATTGCCAAACTAATAAGCCGAACGTCTTAAAATCTGAAAACTATATGGGGCTCAACATAAGGGAGACGCGGGCCAGAAAAAAATGACCCTCCCCTCTCAAATGACCCTCCCCTCTCAAATGACCCTCCCCTCTCAAATGACCCTCCCCTCTCAAATGACCCTCCCCTCTCAAATGACCCTCCCCTCTCAAATGACCCTCCCCTCTCAAATGACCCTCCCCTCTCAAATGACCCTCCCCTCTCAAATGACCCTCCCCTCTCAAATGACCCTCCCCCCTCAAATGGCCCTTCTCAAAGGACCTCCCCTCTCAAATGACCCTCCCCTCTCAAATGACCCTCCCCTCTCAAATGACCCTCCCCTCTCAAATGACCCTCCCCTCTCAAATGACCCTCCCCTCTCAAATGACCCTCCCCTCTCAAATGGAATAAGCCAGCCAGACGTGTAAACTCACTCTTCATTTCGTAATTAAGCTCCAGTATACCCCCCCCCCCCCCCCCCCCTGGAGTGGCATAATAGGAGACGGGTTTCCTCATCTCTCCCTGTTCATGAGTGTTTCTTTTTTGTGGGATTGGCAGGTTTCATTTATACTTTCTTGTCAGTGTATGACTTGCATGGAATAGATGATAATACAATATCCAAATACTTAACAGAAATAATACAGAATATTGGAATGTACACTAACAAAGCTATAACAATAATATTGTGACCATACACATCCTAATGTGTGTGTATATATATATATATATATATACCGGTATATATATATATATATATATATATATATATATATATATATATATATATATATATATATAAACATTTCATTCACATATAGTTATAAGAATTAATACGTAAATGTAAATAGGCAGATATCAGCAAGTGGTGCAATAAATTCAAGATTACGTGAGATAGGGTGTTCCACCACAGTTGTTCTACATCAGATACAGGTCAGTTCAGGTGAAGGTATTGAGGGATAAGCCTATACAACGGCACCTCGTATCTAAACGAGACTGATGATACATGGAATTAGGTGACAGTTATACTTTAAATGTTGACCTCATAAGCTGTCAGACCAATGTTGAGGATAAATGTTGAGGGAAAAAGCGCTCGTGTGATACCGGCTTAAGATCGTGATTGTCTCTCCACTCTGATTGTTTTTTGTGTGTACTGGTTTACAAAGATGTCTCGGAGGGTGAATGGTGAGGTGAAAAACTTGAGTAATCTAAACAAAGAAGACACGAATGAAAAGGAAACCCCAATAGAAGAGACTACGTCATGAATTGGGGCATTCATTTACACGAAATTGAAAGTATGAAATCCTCACTTGATCATCAATTGCTTCGAAATACTGTAGGTTGCGAAATTTACTATATATATATATATATATAATATATATATAAATGACAAAATATGATAATTTCGAATTGTTAATGATAGCAAATCTTCTTCCAGTTCATTAGGCTTGGTTGCTAATAAATATAGATAATTTGACATAATTTATATGATACTAATGCACGAAATAATTAGCGTAATTTCTACTATCAGAACAAAGTAGCTGTTTGTAATCAAGAACTATATTTGTTTTTTATAAATACTGTATTTGCTTTTTTGTCTTACACTTGCTTTATATTTGAATATTTTGACTTAATTTTATTGCTTAGCTTTATGTTAGCAGATAATCAATATGTCTAATACATAGAGTAGAGCTACACACATGTATATTATTTGTACTTATTATGCGTCTTGCAGGAATAAATTCTACGAATATTTAAAAGTAGAGTAACCAAGATTTTTTTGTTTTAACCCCTTGACCACCATTACGTAAGTTTCTTCATATGCTGGTTACTATTAGACGATTTTCTTTAGTTTATAATCTGCCTCTACGACTCAAATGAATAAATGTTATCTCATTAAACCCTCTTAATAACATAGGTCCTTCTTTAACTGCATAAAATAATCTAACTTTAGCCAGAATCAAAGGTTAAAAGGCGTCATGGTGCTGAAGGGGTTAACGGAAATTTTGCAACTAACCCTTTCGGTGCTTTTGACTAATCAAATGCTTGTTTACATTCTCATTGTAAATTTGTAAAATTGTCCTATTCAACGAGACAGAGAAAGGGGCGAGGGAACGCGAAGGTGGTCCCGGACCCTAAGAATTGGAGCTGCTTTACAGGTTTTTGTTCGGGGTCTGTCTCGAGTCGGTCACCCCCAGCAGTGGGGTATGTGCCTGAGTACATACATACATACATACATACATACATACATACAAGCATAGATACATTCCCGGTACGGTCGCGCTAATAAGTCATGTCCCAGCTGTCGTTACGTTTGGCTTGATCTGTGCTGTATTAATGTCTGTCAGATGTTGAATAGGGTGGGTAAGAGTAGAAACATGTTTGTATATTTCACTCGATATGAAGAAATGAAGCTTAAATATTGCCGATACCCATGATTGATCAAAACATACTTGGTGCCGAATCATCACTTATTAGCGCGACTGTACATACATACATACATACATACATACATACATACATACATACATACATACATACATACATACATACATTTTCTATAGAAGTTGATATTATTGTCAGACCCATTTTAGTTAATACGTTATAATACTTAGTCATATGTATTTATTTGTTCAGCCAAGTGGAATGTCAATACATGCTAGGTCATTTTAATTTTTGCAATACTTGGTTTTCCGCCATTCTGAAAATGTGTTGATATTAATTCGGAGGCGTGATTCTTCTTGCCATTTATTTAAAGACAAATATTACGTAACTCTTCCAGCTGTTCGGTAACATAATTATATAATATTATACTCTACCTTTAAACTTTCATCTTTCTCCGTTCTATGTCTTGATGGTGTAATGGTTAGAGCGTGTAAGTGCTGTATGTGATATCCTAGGTTCGAATCTTGGGAGAATCACATGCTTTCATTAATTTCATTTGGGGTGTTATTGGTGTTAAGAACGATGAAAAGAAATATTTACTAAGTATTGTACTTTTACTTTATAGCCTTCAGAAATTCACGTATAATTACATGAACAGTCGGGCTACAAACATTGAACTATGTCTTCCTCATTTTGTAACACCTCTTGTTCTCTTGTATATTGTTTTACTATCAATTCAGTTAGATGACACCCTTTTTATTTGCTTCTACGATAGACAATGGGTGGCTTTGATGAACAGCAGCACCTGTGTGTGTGTGTGGTTGTATGTTTCTGCGTGTGTGTGTATGTTTCTGTGTATCTCCATATGTTATATATGTACACAGTGCCTGGACGCACGGAGTTAGGTGCAACAACCTTATCTACACATTGTTTAATTAATGTATTTTGCATTATATATTTATTTTTTACTAGTTTAGCTTATCAACGCAACGAATATGCAACATAGCTCTTAAACTAATGTATAGGGTGGAACGAAAGTCAAGATAGGATCGGATAACGTTTAGCCACAGAAAAGTCATTTTTGTAGGTGGAAACTTAACTCCTGTACCGGCAACGTCTTTTTAATTTTATTCTAGCTATATTTAGACGATTTTATGAAGCTTAGGAAGGATATATGGTAGCTAAAAGGATTAATTGAGATAGTCTGTAGCCTTATAATTGGTAGACGGTCTTTCCAAGCTGAATAAAATCGTCTTATAGTTGGCAGAATATAATGGAAAGGACGTCACCGGTACTGAACGGGTTAATAAAAGTTGATATACCATTAATATAATTTAATAGAAGTGTTTAATGTTCAGTAAAGATTGAAGAGAGACTTTTTAATAACTCATACGTTACACAGAGGTATTGTCTAATTTACCAGGTAGTACTGATGACGTAGGCTAAGTTTTTGGTAAATCAGAAGTTTTAGGAAAGGACCCCCTACTCCTCCCTTAAACACACATACACCCCTCGCTACTGTTGATTTGGAGGTGTGCATAGGAATCGTTTTCTCTCTTCACACACACACACACACACACACACAGAGGCTGTTACATAGAGATGGTTATATAGATATACAGACTGCACAGACCTTGCGGTCCCTACTAGGCAATTTTAACTTAATGTTACCTTAAAATGTTTGCTACACAGCGGGAGATAAGGATAGCAAAGCAGAAGACTCTCTCTCCACCCATCACTCCCTCCCACCTAGAATCGGCATGAAATTTAGTTGGGGAAACAGGCCCCCAGCAGAAGGAGAACATTTCATAGTAAAGACAAAAATTGAGAATCATAGCATACTACTGCTGCTTAAACTAATTCATTTGTGTTAACTATATTACTCCAAATTCCTCGAAATGGATATCTAGACACCTTTTGAATGTGTCAATTACATTAAATTGTACCACTTTCTCTGGCAGAGAGAGAGAGTGAGAGTGAGTGAGTGAGTGAGTGAGAGAGAGAAAGAAAGAGAACGAGAGAGAGAGAACGAAGAGAGTTAGAGTGAAAGTTATTATGAGAGAGAGAGAGAGAATAATAAAGAGCGAGAGCAAGGTAGAGCAAGAGCAAGAGAGACTACAGTTGTCCCTATGACTCCCCCCCCCCCCCCAAAAGCAGAACCTTGGCTTGATTTGTTCAGGTGACTCGGGGGAAACAAGAGTGGGGGCTACCTGGGGGAACTTACGATCTCACTATTTTTCTCCTATTTCAGAACTGCGTCGCATAAGACGATAAGATAAGATACACTTTATTGTCTTTATGGTGGGAGCTCAATACGACAATAATCTTATCATAGAACGTACTTACAACCTCAAAATACACATTCAAAAATCAACATACATACCGTCCTACAAACTTTCTATTTCCCTCCTATATTAGAACTGCGTCGTATAATATGACTGTCTTAAACCTAACTACATTCCTCCTATATTAGAACTGCGTCGTATAATATGACTGTCTTAAGCCTAACTACATTCCTCCAATTTTAGAACTGCGTCGCATAATATGAGATACACTTTATCGTCCAATTACGAATACTTACAATGAACACAATATTATGGTTATAGATCATACTTACAACCTCACAATACACATCCATAAATCTACATAGAAACGGTCTTACTACCTTGAGAGGAGATTATCGCTTAATGGTTGTTGTTTTTTCTGGACCCCCTTCTCTCTCATGTTAAGCCCCATTAGTTTTGACATTCTAAGACGTTCGCCTCCTTAGTTTCGCAATTTTAAGACCCTTTGCCCAATTTCTGCCATTATTATTAAGGCCTTTCATGCCACTTAGGTGTCGATATTTTCCTGGCAAGCGAAAGCGAGCCTGTAATTTCGGAGGTTTTGGCCTTCTGCCAAGACATGTACAAAATTATCTCGAAGGGAGGTCTTGGCGATATTTTTCTAAGCTTGATGGAGGTCTAGGGAGCGAACTATAAACCTCATCTTAATACTTTTCCTTCTATTTAAAAACTGTGTCGCATAATACGACCGTCTTACAACCTGACTATTTCCCTCCGGTTCCGATCTCAGCAGGCAGACATGCAGCGGATAACACCACAATGCCCGCCCACCTCGCATCCAAGCATGACCCTTCATATTATACACCGGCTCCTCGGGCCAGGCACCTGACGGACTATTATCTAGTCTTACTGGCGCCTGACCCCTCTCCCAACGACCGTGTTATCACTAACCTATTCAGAAGCATTCTTGATTCATTCCTATTCATTACCACTTTTCTTGCTTGTTCTACAGTCATCCCACTACCTTCCAACGCTTGTACTACATCATCTCTCCATTTCAACCGAGGTCTTCCTATCCCTCTACCTCCCCTTGTATCTGACTCATATTCTCTCTGTGTAAGCTTTTCATCTCCCATTCACTCAACATGTCTATGCCAGCACAGCCCCCTTCTTATAATTTGAAAACTAATGGGGCTAAACATGAGGAAGGAGAGTGTAAAGAAAAACTACCCACCTCCCCTGGCTTAAAGGTATATAATGCTGGTACCATACTGTGGAAAAAGAGCACGTATCTCACCTCCCCCTCCCTTTCTCCCTCGATTTCTAATTCCTTCTGCCCCCCCTCCCCACCCCTCTCTTTCCCTCGATCTCCAACTCCATCTGCCCCCCATCCCACCACCCCTCCCTCCTCCCTCGTCTTGCCCCCCCCCACCCGCATCCACCCCCCCCATTTCTTCCCCCCTATCCCAGGAATTTCCACATCGGTCATCAAGTGTTGAGTTTACCCTGCAGCCGCTGACGTCATGGTCCTCTATATAAGACCACTGGCTGCCCAACTGAAGACACAACCAGCTAATCTTTCACAGGCAGCTAATCTTTCACAGGCAGCTAATCTTCCACAAGCAGCTAATCTTCCACAAGCATAATGATGGTAAGTCCCTCTTTTTCTCTACATTTTGCTTGCTCCCTTCAGGAATTGTTATTTCTATAATATTTGACGGAATGCTAAACCATAAGCAAAACAGATTTTGGTTTCTAAAAATAATAAGTTCTTGATTTCTAAAAAATATGGTCTTGGTTTCTAAAAATAAAGTTCTTAGTTTAAAAAAAAAGGTCTGGGTTTCTAAAAAAAAAAATATCTTCTTGGTTTAAAAAAAAAATCTTGTTTTCTAAAATATATCAAAGGAAAATCAAAGGAAATCAAAGGAAATCAAGCAACAACAGATCTAGTGACCCTTCTAGGTTGATTGTCCTCCAAAACACTGAGGATCAAGTGTCCAAACATGTTTAGAGTGGGTAAGGGACATGAAAGGGAATTACTGCCCTGGAACTAATCGTCCGTGGCAGGATTAGGAAGTTAGTAGGGGACAGATGGGTTAGAAACTGAGATAAAATCAAGTTATTAATTTACAAACGCAGTCAGTCGCGGGTTTGATGCGAGATATTTGTCTAGGCGGAGTTTAAATGAATCAACGGTGATGCAGTCTATAACGTTTCGGGGAGCCACATTCCCCAAATTGACAACTCGATTGAAGAAGAAATTCTTAGATTCGTGTGAGTATAAGATTTACCAATAATTTGCACCGTGTCCCCACGTTTAATTAGATTGGTCGATAGTGAAGTACTTACTACAGTGCATATTGTCGATGCCTTTGATGATTTTGAACACTTGAATTAAGTCACCTCTTAATCTGCGCTGGGTTAAAGGAAATAGATTTAATTCTCTAAGACGCTCTTCGTGAGGTTTGTTCTTTAGGCTAGGTATCATTTTGGTAACTCTACGTTGAACTCGTTCTAGCTTGTTTATGTCTTTTTGGTAATAAGGGCACCAGGATTGAACGCAGTATTCCAGAAGAGGGCAGACTAAGGAATTGTAAAGGGTTAGGATAACTTCTTTGGATTTATGCTCAAATTACCTGCCTATAAATCCAATTATTTTGTTTGCCTTCTTAACAACTTCTGAACATTGTTGACTCGGTTTAGTTACTCCGCTATTGTTACTCCCAGAAATATGTTTACATTCTTAAGCTGAGTGCCATCTCGAATAGTTTGCTTTCTCATTTAGGTATCCGATATGTAGTACTTTACATTTATCCGCATTGAAACTCATTTGAAACTCATTGAAACTCATATGTTCTTGGTTTCAGTGGCGCACTTTCCTCGTGGTGGTGGTGATGGTGGTGATGATGGCGGTGTACGTGGCTGGTGATGCTGAGGCTGAGGCCCACCGTGGTCACAATCACGGAGGTCAAGGGGGAGGTCACCATGGAGGAGGCTTCGGCGGGGGCGGCGGCGGCGGCGGACATGGAGGTATGTTTTTTTTGTTTTTTTTCCTATTAATCCTTTATCTCTTAGTTTCTTTGCTAGACCTCCATCAGGCTTAGAAAAACACCTTCTAGATGCCCCTTCAACATAAATTTGTACATTTTTCGGTAGAAAAATTTCCCGGCCAAAGGCCGGTTCCTCTTAAAATATATGGCTCGCTATCGCTCGCCAGGAAAAAATTGACATCTAAATGGCACGAAAAGTCTTAAATTTGACAACGAAATGGGGCAGGTGTTTAAATCGGCAAACTAATGGGCCGAACGTCTTATAATCTGAAAACATGGAGGTCATGGAGGAGGCTTCGGCGGGGGACTCGGCAGCGGCGGCGGACATCATGGAGGTACGGTAGATTAAACCCTTCTGTGCCGGCGACGTCTTCTGATTTTTCTTCTAGCCATATTTAGACGATTTTGTACAGTTTAAGAAGGATCTGTGGTAGTAAAAAGGGTTAAGTGAGATAGTTGGAAGCCTGATAATTGATGAAGGCCCTTTTTAAACTGAATAAAATTATCTAATGGTAGCCAGAATATGGTTAAAAGGACGACACCGGCAATGAACGGGTTAAATATAAAACAAATAATTCACCCACCCACCCCTCCGAACACACACACACTACGAGATGGGTTGGGTTTGAAAGGGGTATGCCTTGTGTGGGCTAATCGTCTCTCTGCAGACTCCTGTTTTCATATGTTTTTATGTACCCAGTATGTTAAGTCCACTATAAATTGCAAACACTCAAATTACGAAATACTACACATAACATACAGCACTTTTGTAATACTATGTGATGTAGCTGTAATAATATCCGAAATATATGCTTTTGGGTGGACTCGATGCACAGGGGCTCATATCAAGACCATCCAAGATATTTACTGGGATCCACCGGGTGCATCTAAGACCAACAGGATTATAGTGGGCCTAGATAAGCCCTTGAGCCTCGATTCCACTTATCAGTCATGTGTTTCAAACTAAATGACTGCAAATAGAAATGTCTCCATTGGATAGCGACTTAAATTTCATTCTGTGTTTCATGTTTACGAAACTGAACAAATATTATATAGATACTGTATATTATTTCACTTATATACATAATTTAAACGCAGTAGGTATAATACATAAACGTTAGTTATATAAAGTAGATTTCAAATAATGTTTTACATTCATTTAAAATATTGAGATAAAATCTAACCTCTCTAAAACCATCGGTCACAACTTTTGTTTCTTGTAGTTAAGGGAGAACAGAAGCAAACGTTCTGTAATATGTCACACCTACTTTTTTTGCTTGACTCTTCTTAAATGGTAGAAATATAAGCCTGATATATTAAGTGCCCTCTGAGTTATGAGAAGTTCTTAGTTGCTATTTCTAGATTCGTCATTGTATATACACGAGACTATTCTATTCGGCTTCGAAAGGATTAAATCTTCTATTAAACTTAGAATTCTTACAGGTACTTGCTAATCTAAACCAAGTCGCCCAATGATAGCCAGAATAAAATAAAGACCTCATTATAATATAGGATGTCTCATAACTAGCTATCCTTATGAGACAACATTCACAATCTTCATTATTAACTTTCTCATTTATTTATTTGTTTTTCAGGTGGAGTCGGTGGTGGATTCGGTGGAGGTACGTAACATTTAGTGTTTTGTTTATATGTAGTTTACATTTCTTAATATATATATATATATATATATATATATATATATATATATATATATATATACTGTATATATATATATGAATCTTGTGCATTGAAATTATCTTGTGCTATACTGAAAATTCAAAAATACACATACTGTATATTAATAATAATCAGTCATATGTTTACATTATAAATAACAAACTTGTTGCGCAATGTTTGTCTATCATTTGTGTTGCAAATGTAGATTTGCCAAAACAATAAGATGCATTTTCTTTTCTACTTTCAGGACATGGAAAATAAACTCTAACTGAACCTACGAAAACGACCGACGATTCTACCAATTTCTTCGCTCATTCTTAAATATTTAGGATTGTAGTCTTTTGAATGAGAAGGGAATTAGTCACCCCTGACCCCTGTTGTTAATAACTCGGGGGGAGGGGAGATTGACCCCCTTTTCAATTGTTCAACCCGTTCAGTAATATGACAAATTTCTATCTTTCTGGTTGTTTATCTTGTTAGACGATTTTCTTAAGATTAAGAAGGATGTTTCTTTGTTGGATAAAATCGTCTATTGGTATCTATAAAATGGTAGAATGCCGCCATATTATTGCGGGAGTTAAGCCTACAGCCTTCAGTATCAGAACTCCTAAATATTTCTCTCCTAATTATATTCATCCTTCCTATTAGGCACCCTCAAATATGGTTTAATATTAGTATGTAATTGATGAACATGCTATGATAAAAAGTATATACAAAATAAAATATTTTTGAGATAACATTATATTTTCTCTACCCACACCTAATAAATATCTATCAGGCAGAGAAAGCTGTAATTATATCTATCCCTGTATCTATACGAAATATAATTACAGTATGTCGAGCATATTATAATAGTCAATCGTATTATGTTATTGTATTTGGATTAATAGTTCGTTAAGAGGGATGAGGGGTTCTTGACCCTCTTCTCTGTCATGCTTAGCCCCATTAGTTTTGAGAATGTTCACCCCATTTCTTAGTAATTTTTAGACCTTTCGTTCCATTTAGGTGTCGATTTTCTCTTGGCGAGCGATGATGATTTAATTTAGGAGGAGCCAGCCTTCGCCCAGGATATTTCTCTACCAAAATATTTACACATTTATCTCGAAGGGAGGTCTTGGGGGTATTATATATAACCTTCATAGAAGTCTAGGGAGCAAACTAAAATATATATATATATATATATATATATATATATATATACTTTCGTTAACAATAAACAAAATAATTATATAATACTGAAGGATTGTGTGGTGCTGAATATTCCTTCCTCGCTTGTTTATATTTGTGTGTGGATCAATATTGAGTTGGTCATATGGTTAACCCTTTCAAGATACGATGACGCATTTATTTGCTGTTATCTGGCTATCATTAGACGCTTATAGTCAGATCAGGGAGGGTAGATGGAAGTCAGAGGGTTAATTGAGATAGTCTTTACCCTTCCAATTCTCACAGATTCTTCATAAGCTGCATAAAATCGTCTATTAGTACCCAGGATAAACTGTCAACATGCGGTATACTCAAGGGGTTAATAAGAAAAAGAAGATAATCAAATGTTCGTAAATGTATTGTATAGTTAGGTCTTACAGAGATATATACAACAAAAGGATGATTATATGTTTGTACACATCCGGGTGGATGGGACTCGTTAGCCTTGGTCGGCAACTCATCTAGGGCAAGGTTAAGAGATACAACAGGTTGGCGCACGCGCAGCCTGCTGACGTCACAATGCTGGACGAGAGAAAGAAAGGTAGAAAAACGCTCGCCTGCCAGCCAACCTGCTGCCACTAGACCCAGGGGTGTCCAACTCCAATATGCGGGCCTCATGCGGACCCACTCCCTCTAGCATGAGGCCCGTGAACCAGTTTGGCCAAGTAGTGTCAAATATTGCATTTTTTCTAGAAATCTAGACATAATTATTATTTCTTAAATATATTAAATATTGGTACTATATTAACTTAAGTACTAATTCTAGGAAGTATTTGTGAGAGTAAGAAGCTTTTAAAGTAGATAGGCCATATGCAGCTTCACGTGATCTTATGTTCTTATGTAATTGGGGTTGGGTGTGACAGGGATCTGCCTTGTGAGGGCCGATCGGCTTTTTGCAGACTCCCATTTTCTTAGGTTCTTATGTTCATTCATTAGAGAGATGCAGAGTTAGAGGGGATTTGATAGAGGTGTTCAAGTGGGTTAGTGGGATTAATAGAGGGGGACATGACAAATTTACTAAAGCCCAGTGATAGCGAAAGAACTATAACAATTGTTTTCAAGATAGATACATTTCGTTTCAGAAAAGATATAGGCCAATAGTGGTTTGGTAACAGAGTTGTAGATAGGTGGAATAGGCTACCAAGTGCTATAGTGGGATCAAGAATGATAAGAGAGCTTTAAGATAAAATTAGATAGGCATTTGGACGAGATGGGTCTCTGTAACGAGTGCAAGACTAATTTATTCAACCTTTCTATATATGGAAGATATATAATATTATGGATAATTTTGGTCATTCTTCGTGGTACTGACTCCAAATAAACTATATATGTCCATTCTGTAATGAGGACATCAAATTTGAACAGCATAATCTGAACCTGGTATATACCGGTATACACACATACATACAAATAATTACATTCCGTTAAAACCAAGTCGCTTCGGACTTGGGTCCGTAAATTCGGACATTGGCGATAATAAGTAATAGCCACTTTTTCAAGATGACTTCGCGACACCATTTAGGATAAGGATAGCTCTCTTATTATGGGGGATAATTTTAGGAGGCTTCCTGGATTACCGCGCACTATCACCACGCATCACTTTACCTAGTTATATCTCTATAATGTGTTTACAGTCAGATATTGTTAAAAACTTCGACAAATTTCCGAAGTTACACGGTTTTACGGTTCATAGCCTACATACTACACACACACATATACTGTATATATATATATATATATATATATATATATATATATATATATATAAATAATGCATCCAAAATCTTGACAATATAAAGGCATTTTGTTCAGTTAAAATAGAAGAGCTGCACTTTCACAGGGCATTATACAGTAGTTATAGCATCACGGTATGAAGTAAAAGAAAACGGAGGATGATGCTGGCTCGGCTGCTCCTTTGAGAATGAATGGTAAACAGTCGAGTGACCTCCGACCCTTCCTTCCTCGTGACGTCATGCGCGAGCGGGTACGAGTTTGAGTGACCCCATGCTCCAACCTGTTGTATCTCTTAACCTTGATCTAGGGGAGACAACCTTATACAAATCGGGTGGATGGGACTCGTCAGCCTTGGTTGGCAACCTGTCTAGGGGAGTAAACCTGATACAAATCCGTAATGCTTACCTAAGGGTAAGGCAGGTTAGTGGATGGATTAGCCGAACACCACTGTAGAAAAATAGTGCTAACAAGATACACAGAGGGCCTTGGAGTCGGACGGATCCTGAATTGAGTGGTCAATCCTGTAAGTCCTTCACTAAACTGGCTCGGGTTGTCCCTCTCACAGGGAATAGGTCCGCTTGGGGGTATTCTGTGTATGGCCACCCTCGTAAGGGGAGTAAGGCGTCCGGCAATAGATAGATAGATAGACACATTATATGAAGGAAATTATTATGTGATTTGTGTTTTGTGTTTTTCTATCAATACCTACATATCCATCCATACCACCCAAAAGCTGGAGTCGAGAGAGAGAGAGAGAGAGAGAGAGAGACGTTTACATAGACGATTCTATACAGTTTAGGAATGATCTGTGGGCATTAAAAAAGTAAAAGACTACCTCAATTAACTCTCTGACTTCCCTATACCCTCCTTCCTAGTCATAATAAAAGCCTCTAATGATAGCTAGAATAAACTGTCAAAACGCGTCATAATCCTCTAGGGGGTTAACAAAGTCTAGCCTAATCCGACCTAACATATCCTAGGTTGCTTAGGATTGTGGCTATTTGGGATGTGGCCTCTTGAGATGTGGTCGTTTGGGAATAGGGCCATTGGGGAGTTAGGCCTTATGGGAGTTAGGCCGTTTAGGAGTGTGACCGTATTGATTCTCAAAGATAATCTCTGATTAATATTCTCTATTCCCTCTCATTATTGCTCAAGTAACAACACCTAAAGTGTGGTCCTAACACGTGGAGTCCGAACACTATTGGCTCAGCCCATAAAGACTATTTTAACCATATAGTAGTACAACATCTCACTCTCTCCTTATCTCTCTCTCTCTCTCTCTCTGTTTTTCTTTTTCTCTCTCTCTCTCTCTCTCTCCCTCTCTCTCTTATCCCTCTCTCTCCTCTTCTTTTCTCATCTCTCTTTCTCTCTCTCTCTCTTCTTTTTTTCTCGTTCTCTTCTTTCGCCTCTCTCTCTCTCTCTCTCTCTCTTTTCTCTTTCTCTCTCTTTCTCTCTCTCTTTTCTCTCTCTCTCTTCTCTCTCTCTCTCTTCTCTCTCTCTCTCTTCTCTCTTCTCTCTCTCTCTCTCTCTCTCTCTCTCTCTCTCTCTCTCTCTCTCTCTCTCTCTCTCCCCCTCTCTCTCTCTCTCTCTTTTCATTTAGCTAATGTGCCACGACTTAACTGGGCTTATTATAGGGATAATTTGTTTTACTTATTATATTATTTTACATATTCTTTATTCTTCTGTTTCCTCCCAAGACCTCCCTCAAGCTTTGAAAAAATACACCCAAGATAAATGTAGATAAATTTGTAAATTTTCGGTAGAAATATGTCTCGGCCGAAGACCGTTTCTCCTAAAATACAGGGTCGCTATTAATCGCCAGGAAAAATCGACATCTAAGTGGCACGAAAGGTCTTAAAATCGCCAAACTATTGGGGCTAAGCATGAGAGAGAAAGGGCCCAGAAAAATTAAACCCCCCCCTTAACCCATACCCTCCTCACCTTCAACTATTTAACCCTTTCTATTAGAAGTACAATGACTCTTTACTATAATGTATTATTAAATTAAGTTGTATTCATTCCAACATTAGTTCAGCAGTATATTGTTAAAATTGCCTCTTCATATATATAGTTGCACCAAGGGGGCTCCAGTCCTGAAATTGTACATGACTTGCAGTGTGCTGGCTTAATAATCCAGAAGGGTTGATAGCCTCTGAAGTCCTATTTTAACTAACTTTTGATGACGTTTTCCTAGATATAGATATTTTTAACTAATTAGTTGCGTTATACTATCTAACTTCTTGACTTACTATTATACAAATGTTTTCCCAGTTTCATTCCAACATTATCTCCACAGTAAATCGTTGTAATTGCCACCATATTTTTAACATCTTAAGGGGAGGTATTTAGTTTGTTCCCTAGACCTCCATCAAGCTTAAAATTACACCCCCTTGAGTCCCTTTCAAGATAAATTTGTACATTTTTCGGTAGAAAAATGTCCCGGCCGAAGGCCGATTCCTCTTAGATTACAGGCTCGCTATCGCTCGCCAGGATAAAATTGACACCTGAATGGTACGAAAGGTCTTAATATGGGGTGAAAAATCTTAAAATCGCTAAACTAATGGGCCAAACGTTTTATAATATCAAAAGCAATGGGGCTAAACATGAGGGAGAAAGGGTTCAAGAAAAAAATCCCTCGAGTGGAGATCTCCCCTTAAGGGGAGATGGGTCAGTTTTCAGGTCCCCCTTCTTCCTCATGTTTAGCCCTCTCTGTACCGGAGACGTCCTTTTAACTTTATTCTGGCTACTATTAGACGATTGTATTCAGTTTAAGAAGGACCTCCAGCAATTAACTGGCTTCACACTATCTCACACTATCTCACACTATCTCACCTAGGCCTTTATACTACCACAGATCCTTCTTAAACTGCACAAAATCGTCTAAATATAGCTAGAATAAAAATTAAAAGACGTCGCCGGTACGGAAAGGGTTATTTTGTCTATGTTTTTATACTGATACTTCCCATTAACCCCTTCTGTACCGGTGATGTCCTGTTTGTTATATTCTGACAACTATTAGATGATTTTATTCAGTTTAATAAGGATCTCTAGCAATCAAAAGGTTTACAGACTATCCCATTTAATCCTTGGGGTTAAGAACGCACCATAGAGGTATTTACTCGTACCTACATGAGTATTTGTCCTCCCGTCACCTCATTTACCATTTCACCATCTTTACCCGTGAACTACCGTACCCTTGGAGTGTCCTTGGTTCGTGTAGTAGTGACGTCATTCGGGCACTATATAAGACCCAGCAAACAGTACCCCAACACAGAAGTACCCAGTCTCTAGTACGGTCAACATGATGGTAAGTAATCTCTGGGTATTATCCTCGTCAAGCCAAGTTTGCAGATATATTGTGATATCGCAGTCTGTTTAACTGTTTATCTTTCCTCGTTTAATGCATACATACTACATAGGCATACATACTATATAGGCATACATAAGCATACATACTACATAGGCATACATAAGCATTCATACTACATAGGCATACAAAAGCATACATACTACATAGGCATACATACTACATAGGCATACATAAGATTCGACAGAGGTCTTGAATTTACTATAGTCTATACGATACGTTATCTTTCTACATAATATGCACATATAATGATAACAAATTAATAATAATAGTCATGATAATAATACTAATTATTATTGTCTGTATATTGTTTACTTGCAGCCGTGGGGCTGAAAATCGACATAGTTATTCTTAACTTAGTTACAGTACAATGCATATTCTACCTTAACCACGAGCTCACATGCTACCTTTTGCGACCGTGAGGTACCGAGTTCCCACCCTAGCACATACGCAGATGCGCTGGTGAGAAGTACGAGTAGGCTAACACAGGCTGATAGTTGAGCGGCTTGGCTAAGAAGAGACCACGATACAAGCCTCTCCATCAGGATTTAGTATTCTGGTGGATTTGAACCCTCGACCTCACAGTTAAAGCGGGTGCGCCTTTTAACTGCTCGGCCACCCCGACGTGCGTGTGTGATTTATTATAGTATTATTATTATTATTATTATTATTATTGTTTTATGTGTGTGTGTGTGTGTGTGTTCAATTATATAGCCTCTACTCATTACACCTTCAGCAGTGGCGTGCCCTTTTACTGGTGGTGGTGATGCTGGTGGTGATGGCAGCTTACGTGTCCGGTGATGCTGATGCTGACGCCCACCCCCACCACCACCACGGGGGAGGAGGACATCACCACGGAGGACATCACCACGGAGGACATCACCACGGGGGACATCATGGAGGTACGGTATAATTAGATGCTTATGTTCTGGGTGTGGTGTCCCGAGTTTAAATCCCGGGAGGACCATGTGCTTTCATTAGTTTATTCAAGTACATAGGGGTTTATATTTGATACTTATGATAAAGAACAGGGTGTTATTATTGATCTAGCTATACATTCGTGTAATCATTAGGTTATCATAGTGCAGTTGGGTATAGGTACACTACATGCTTAGATTAATAACCAGTATTCGAGAATGAATAATATGTCGTAGGTTTGTGCATATACCTTTAACTGTCCTGATTGGGTAATGGTTAGTGCGAGGAATTTCGGTGTGAGTATCCTAGGTTCGAATCCTTGAAGTACCACATGGATTCATTGATTAAATTAATTAGGTGTATTTTAATATAATATGAATTTATTATCATCCCTTCTTTGATCAATATGGCACCAAAATAGTGTTAAAAGAAACAGATGACCGCTATTTCTTACTACAGGGTCTCTATTTATTTATTTATTTGTTCTGTTGCGATGAGGCTGACCAGCGAACTTGTAAGGCCTGAGTTCGAATCCGAATAGAGATTTATGGTATATATTCGCTGTGGCTAATTCTGTGTTTGAAGGTTACGTTTAATGTTGCATAAATTAATATACCTGGAGCAGTTGTTAATGATTACACCTTTATATATTTGCAGGTGGTTTCGGCGGCGGCTTTGGAGGAGGTATGTGATAAAGCTTCATCCTGTTTACACCTTGGGACACATGAATCACACTGTATAAAAATTGCATTATATTAAAACGTCTATGCAGTATGCATCCCAAAATGATAATATAAAGTCATGATAACTATACTTAGAAAAATACTCTACTTAGAAAATACTCTACTTAGAAAATACTCTACTTAGAAAATACTCTACTTAGAAAATACTCTACTTAGACAATTACATAAAAAAAAATACTTGTAATAATCTATGCCAAGTTATGTGTATATATTTTCTTTCATAATCCAAGCAAAGATAACAAAGCTCCAGAAAAGTCATAAGTGATTGGGTTTTATTTATTAATTTCTTTTATTTTCTGTCAACAGGTTACGGCAAATAAGTCCTATGTGTTATGTCCTTGCCTCCACGAACGACCCTTCTAAGACCTTCCAACCTTCATCACCAGTCCTTTGTTTACCTTTGTTTACCTTTGTTTACACCCTAGTATTTGTAATCACATTCACCTCTTGGTTCATGACTGGTTGCTTCCATTGTTGCTTCCTAGTCGGGTGTTTCTTGCATCATTACATTAATTTTCTACTTCGTTAATCAATCTACTAGGCTGGTAAATCAAAATGGTTAAGCTTGTACTTTTGAGTGAATAAAATGTAATTGTGGAAAATGTATTTGCCTATTATTTCCATATATCTTCTCAAATTAATGTATATCATGCATGTGATCCTGGATTTTGTATTATTATTATATATATATCGTAGAATTTCTTGGAAGTCATAAGCAGAGTTGAGGTTGTATTGCCGAGGAACAAAAGGGGTGAGGAGTTTGTTCAGGGCCTTGGCGGTCTGGTAGGTAGCAGTAGGGATCTGTGATATGATGGGGCGACTCCATTATGAAAGAAATAATTCACAAAAACGTCCTCCCCACCAACCCTGACAATAAAATAAAACTCATTATTTACTACAAATCTCCTAAGACCTCCAACCTTGTCCTCCGTAACCGCCCCATCTCCACCAACCAACCGAAAGACGATCATGTGATATACCAGCATATTTGCACCTCTGGGGACTGTGGACCCCTATCCTATGTTGGAATGACACAGACTCGCCTTTCCCGTCGACTAACCCTCCACCTTCAATCTGGCGCTATAAAAGATCACTATCAAGCCCCCACCATCTTGCCCTAACTCGCGCCGACCTAGACAAACAAACCACCATACTCGACAAAGAATCAGACCCCAGAAGACTAGCTATTTTAGAAGCTCTATACATCCAAACACTCAACCCCAGCATCAACAACCAAACACAAGACCTTCAAATTCTTCCTTCAGGCAAGCGCTACAGGCATACTGCCCCCCTTCCTCTCGCCCTGTGCCCCCCTCCCGTACGCTTCCGCGCTCAGCACACAACTGACAACACCAACCAATCACAGCCACCCACAGCCAACAACCAACCACCGATAAGATTTAGTGCCCGTCTCGCGAATAGACTGCCTTCCACCAATGAACAGCCACCACACACCCAGTAGCTCCGCCCACCTCCCTATTCTTGATCCTCGAATTTTGTATAAATATGATGCTTTGTCCCATCTTTCCTATATCGCTACTGGAAGTGCCAGGCAAAATACTTGAAAAATGCATTTATAATAGGCTAAATATACATCTAAACATGAATGACCTTATCCCGGCTAGTCAACATGGTTTCGTCAGCAAAAAAGGTACAAATACAGCCACAGCAATCATATATGAAACTGTTTCCCAAGCAAAGGCCAGGAATAATCAATGTCACGTAATTCTTAGAGATGTAAGTAAAGCCTTCGACAAGGTATGGCATATGGGCCTGAAATATAAACTACTCCAACTTAATCTGCCAAGCCATATTGAGTCAATATTGTGTGATTTCCTAGAAGATAGAAAGGCACACATCCGCATTAAAAACCACTTAGGCCCACCAATACAACTACTCAGTGGTGTCCCACAAGGCAGCATATTATCCCCAATATTATACACAATATATACCATGGACCTCCCACTACCTGCTATCGATTGCACTACAATTCAATATGCAGACGACATCACCCAGATAATTACATACCCAGGCAAATCACGAAGACTTATGGCGGAAAAAGTAGGCTTAGAAATCAATAAAATAAACGAATTCGAAAAGAGATGGAAAATAAAAACCAATATGACAAAATTTACCATACTTCCAATTGCTACCTCAAAGGAAGATGACATAATTGTAGAAGGAGATTTATTAGATACACACCAGGAAGGGAAAACACTGGGACTAAAATTGACTAGGGGAGGCATACTAAAACATGTGACAAGTTTAATTAACAAAGGAAAGGCATCCCTAGGAAAACTTTACAGATTTGGTGACCTCTCAGAAAAAATAAAAACTCACCTAGTAAAAGCTCTAGTACTTCCTGTCTTGGAATATCCAGCTGCACCATTATCCACCCTAAGCAAAACACAAACACTGAGGCTGCAACGGATACAAAATAAAGCGCTCAGATATGCACTTAATGAAAGATATCCATACAACAGAAACACCAGACAGTTGCACGAAATAGCTAAGACAGAGGCTATGAATGTCAAACTATTTAGAAGAACAAAAAATATATGGTCTACGTTAGAAAGATTAAATGACCCAAATTATGCAACCATAGTAGAGAACAGACCAATTAGGAAACACTCATGGTTTCCCCCTTCAATAATAACCAACTTAAATCAAGAACCAAACCCAATATATGTATGAACACTGAAAGCCGCTAACAAACTAGCAAAATAAGTACAATTCAGTAAAGTTGTATGCTTAAGTATGCAAAACGAATGATGAATGAATGAAGAAAAAAAAAAAAAAAAAAAAAAATCCCTTGTAATTATGAATATTATTAGATGTCTCTGTATATGTTATAATGAATTTGTTAAGTATGTACTGTCTCCAACAAAAATATTATACTCTAAATACTAATGAATGATAGACTGAACAAATGAAACATGAATGAATGAACTAAAAAAAAAAAAAAAAAAAAAAAAAAAAAAATGTCCCTTGTAATATGTCCATGTGTATGAACATTGTCGTGTCCCTGTATATACTAGCATGACCTCTGTTAAATATGTGCTGTCTCCAACAAAAATATCATACTCTAAAGTAATAATGAGTGATAGCATGAGTGAAGCCACAATGAATGAATGGGAAAGTGGAAAGAATGAAAGAGTGAATGTAATAATTAACAAACAACAAATATTCATAAACAAAAATCGAATGAATGAGTGAAATATTAAATATGTAATAATTAACAAACAAAAATATTCATAAACAAAAATCCATAAAGCAATAAAAATGTCCCTTGTACACTGTATATATTTAAGTTCTGTACCGTCTCTGACAAAATAATAAGTTATAATCTAAGGTGAATGAATGATTAAAATAAATGGATGAAATCAGAATGAATGAAAGCAATAATTATGATGTAAGACATGAGAAAAATTGAGTTAGCTAAGCTAAAAACACCCACTTGTCGAGAATTCTCCAATCAGAGCCAGGGTCGCAAAAAATGACTGACGCATGAATACTCGCTCGTCATTGGTCGGTGAGATGGAGAGAGAGAGAGCCTTGCGGGATAAGTTCCGGGGGGCTCTCTCTCTCTCACTCTCACTCTCTATGACAAATCATGCTAATTACAATGAATTCGTCCCTGTAATAAAAAAAAAAATAAAATAAAAAAAAAAAAAAAAAAAAAAAAAAAAAATAAATATATATATATATATATATATATATATATATATATATTTTTTTTTTTTTTTTTTTTTTAAGACAACTTATCAACACACCAAAGAGTAATAACAACACAAAATAAATAATTATAACACCGGAACGATGCTACAATGCATATGAAAACAAACAAATGCAAAATTAAAAACAAAGTGCAAACATGGAGGCAGGAAATATAAAAAGGGAATATAAACATGAAGCTGGTGGTATGTTCTGCTCACGGAATATATATGAAATATAATTTAAGTCTTAACCAAGAATAGCAAAGTGGACGGCCCACTATCTTTTAATCTCCAACTTTACTTCATATTTCTAATCTTTTTCTTCTTTATCCACTGATAAACTCTATTTTCATCCCCCCTATTCTATCCCCCCCTATGCACTTTCTGGAAAGGCAATATGGAGAAGCCAGGGGTGGCTGTAGTTGCTCGCGACGGAAATTTTTGCGGATACACAGTATACTTAACATAAACAATAGCTAGGTGGACAGCCCACCATCTTTTCATACTCTTCAACTCTTCATTTTTAACCCCTACTTGTCTTGATCTGATCTCTCTTATTTCACATCTAGTGAGTCCTCACCTCACATTCTGATTCTGATTCTCTTCTAATCATTACCTCTCCATTCCCTGAAGATGCAAGATGTTTACTTGTGAAACGTTGGATCCACCATGAATTTTGCTAACCTGTTGTACCTCATCTCTGAACCCCAGAGGAAAATTGTTAGAACTATTGAAAGCTATAACAATAAAATCCTGAATGCTGAAACTGCTATTGCTTTTAACCTCGTCTGTTTAAAAGAGAATCTATTACCTGGCTATACTAACATATACCGTATATATATATATATATATATATATATATATATATATATATACAGTATACTGTATATATATATATATATATATATATATATATATATTGAGTATATATCACAACTACACGTGAGCCACTAAATGTTTCTAATCTCTCAGTGGGGTTCGAACCGACGACCCCACTGAGAGATTAGAAACATATATATACAGCATATATATATATATTTATTTTTGTATCTATATTTAGACGATTTTATGGAGCTTAGAAAGGATGACCCGTGGTTGAAAGGGTAATTTTAGAGATTTAATAGCCTTTTAATTGCCAGACGTCCTTCCTAAGCTGTATAATATCGCCTAGTAGTTGCTAGAATATTATAAAAATAACACCATCGGTACTGAAGGTGTTAAGCGTGCAGAATCGAGGAAATAGTCGTGTGCGACTAACCTAAGATTGACATTTCGTTATATAATAGTGCTAACATTGCTTACGGTAGATTGCATATGTATGATTTTGCAAGTGCTTCTAACACAACACAAACATATTGGAGTTTATTAATTGAATTCCGTCGACTGAATGCAATATTGATGATGTTGCTCAAATTGTGTCTGATATTGTTCGTGCTACGATATATGGCCATTTAACACCGGGCTCTTCAATATATTTGATGACTTACAGACACGACAGTAGGCAATAGTGAAAATCGCTGTGCACGAAGAAAAAAATAGTTAGTTCAAGAAGACTAATAATCATATAAATTATTAATTTCACTCCTCACACCAAACACCTCCCAATGAAATTTATGAAATCATGTGATCCACCCGGATTCGAACCTGGGTTACCACACACAGATCTAAAACAAAACTCTAACCATTACACCACCAATGATAATAGAGGATAGCAATGGCATGTACTGAAAGAAATCTCAAGCCCCGAATCACAATATTCCTCTCTGAACTTCAGTAGCCGTCTGTTAAAGGTCTGTCCCTATGCCCTTGGAACTCTGTGTGTATGTGTGTGTGTGTGTGTGTGTGTGTAGGTGACTTGAAGTCATGGGATAAGGCTACTGTACATTACTTATTGTGTGTCTGCATGAAAGTGTGTGTGTGAGTGTGATTTAAATGAGTGCGTATGTGTGTGTGCGCATTTATGTGCATATGTATTTACATATATATATATATTTGTGTGTGTGTGTGTGTGTGTGTGCATATATTTAAGTATGTGTGTGTGTGTGTGTGTGTAGATGACTCGGAGTAAAGGGATAAGGCTACTGTGCAACCTTTAAATCTCCAAATCATTACTTAAGAGGGGGGAGGTCGGTTTTTCTGGTCCCCCTTCTTTCTCATATTTATCCCCATTTGTTTTCAGATTTTATGGCGTTCGTCTCATTAGTTTGGCGATTTTAAGACCTTTCGCCCCTTTTCTTTGTCAATATTGAGACTTTTCGAGTAATTTAGGAGTAGATTATTTTCCTGGCGAGCAATAGCGAGCCTGTAATTTAGAAGCAACCGGCCTTTGGCCGGCATATTTTCTACCGGAAAATGTACAAATATATCATGATTGGGGATCCAGGGATTGTTTGTTTAAGTTTGATGGAGGTCTAGGGAGGAAACTAGACAAATATTAAATACATGAAAAACTTGACCAACAAATTGAACCATCCCCCTTTAACCTATCTTTATCATTCTCTGGAGCCCTTCAATCAGATAACACAATTGTTTGTTTACTTCAGTTATAGTCAGACGATTTTCTTCAGTTAAGGAAGGCTGTTCTCTGTATATACTGTATATTCCTATTCTCACTCTTTCCTACAATTACCCGCTCATTATTCTGCTGGAGTCAATAATAAGATCTTTTATGCCATTTACGAGTCGATTTTCTTCCTGGCGAGCGATAACGAGCCTGTGTGACAAGGATTGATGCAGTTTTCTGTATGTTTTGTTTGTGCACGCTTTACTTGTGAAATATATGTCCATCAGTCAGTCAGTAGCCAGTCCTTACTCCCACAAGGGGTAGGGAGGATCAGCAAGAGACACGAGAAACGAAAAAGAGGTGACAGGAGAAGAACACATATAACAGTTCGCCCACAAAAAGCAAGCACACAAGCATTCAGAAGCACCGATCACTCCTCAGCCCCCGAAATCAGTGGCACAACCTCAGATGAAATGCATGTTATCATTGTAATAGATTGACATTCTTTTGTAATCCTTCGCACACAAAGTTTAAAAGCAACGTTTATCGGCAATAAGAAAACAGAGAAAGACCATTATTTCCAGTGCAACGAAATCAAATTATTATATACGCATTAAATTAGACATGAATCCTCTCAACCGATATACCCCCCCCCCCCCCCTTGTGTGTGTATGTGTGTGTGTGCGTGTATGTATGCATGTGTGTGTATGCATGTATGTACAGTATGTATGTATGTGTGTGTGTATGTATGTGTTTGTATGTACGTGTGTGTGTTTTTTTAAGGGGGATGCACAATAACCCCCCCCCCTTGTGTATTTCCCCGTAACTAGCTTTCCAGACCGACCTCTTCTTCCTCTTATAGGGAGGTTTGTTCAGGTGACTTGCCGTTAACAGGACACCTCGTCGTCAGACATTTGGGGGAGATGGGTCGTATTTTTGGTCCCCCTTCTTCCTCATTTTTAACCCGTTTAGTTTGCAGATTTTATGACGTTCGACCCATTAGTTTAGCGATTTTAATACCTTTGGCCCCATTTCGTTGTTAATTTCAAGACCTTTTGCGCCATTTAGGTGTCGATTTTTTTCCTAGCGAGCGATAGCGACCCTGTAATTTTGGGAGGAATCGGCCTTCGGCCGGGACATTTCTCTACCGAAAAATTTACAAATTTATCTTGAAGGAGGGTCTAGAGGGAGTCTGGCTAAGCTTGATGGAGGTCTAGGGAGGAAACTAAGAAAATAATATAAAAATACATAAATCGACCAATAAATATATATGTGTACATCTCCAACTTCCTTATAGCCTGAAACTCGCAAGGGGTCATCTCTGGCTATATGTGTTCAATGTTTTCTTCCTCCATATGCTTAATAAGTATATTTACTCTCATACAAGTGCATAATACGTAGAGTATATATATATTGATTTATTCATTTATTTATATATTGTACAGTATATATTGTACGTTATTGTAAATCACTTCTGAGCATTATCAAGGTACTTCATGCAATGTGATTAAGGATTTCTATATCTAAATCGTCTTTCTTATTGAAATTTACTTTACAATCAAAACCGTTCTCGCAGCCAAATATCCTGGAAAGCTGATGACCTCTCCTTCTTAGAAAACGCATCTCTCTCTCTCTCGCTCTCTCTCTCTCTCTCTCTCTCTCTCTCTCTCTCGTCTGAGTATCTGTGTAACTGTGTAAATCTCTTACCTCCTCCTTGCTGTCCCCTCCCTCCTCTCTCACTCACACTCACTCACACTCTCTCACTCTCTCTCTCTCTCTCTCTCTCTCTCTCTCTCTCTCTCTCTCTCTCTCTCTCTCTCTCTCTCTCTCTCTCTCTCTCTCTCTCTCTCTCTCTCTCTCTCTCTCTCTCTCTCTCTCTCTCTCTCTCTCTCTCTCTCTCTCTCTCCTGTGTGTTTCCCTGCCTGCTATATGACGTCAGCAGGGGGTATATAAAAGTAGCAGGACAGCAAGCAGGGACAGTAGGCAACCGGTCAGTCTCAAGGCTCAAGCAGTTGGAAAGATGGTGAGTGTTGTGCTGTATAGTGTTAAGGGGAAGTTTGGTTTCTCTGGACACCCCTTCTCCCTCATGTTTATCTTCATTAGTTTTAAGATATTAAGGCGTTCTTTCCATTAGTTTACCTTTAGTTTGCCTTTCTCACCAGTTAGGTGTTCACATGTTTTGCCTGTAATATAGAAGGAACCGAACTTCGGCCGGGATATCTTTCTACCGAAAAATGTACACATCTATATCGAAAGGGGTTCTTTAGCTTGATGAAGGTCTGGGGAGGAAGCTTAAATAAAATAATAAATAGATAAGTTAATGAGCAAATAACACCAAATCCCTCCTTAATTAGCTTGGCCTATTGTAAAGCTCGTTTTCTTTCTCATATTTGTTGTCAACTTTTCCAAGTTATTTCAACAAGATTGGTTGTCCTTTCAGACGAATTGAGGGATACACATGGGATATCGTGTCTTAACGAAGGTAGATAAATAGGTTATAGTACATATGTTTCCTTCCCTTCTGCAGCAGTTCCGTGGTCTTCTAGTACTGGTGGTGATGGTGGTGGTGATGGCGACCTACGTGGCTGCCAAGGCTTGCTCTCGCTGCGGCGGGGGGAACCAGGGAGGAGGGGGAGGACACCATGGGGGCGGCTTCGGGGGCGGCGGGGGCTTTGGGGGCGGGGCGGGAGGTAAGGTCCCAAATAGTGTTAATTTAGTGTTTAGTGTTTTTGTTTATTAATAATGTTTAGTGATTCATTTACATAGATACATATCATATTCTCAAAAATTATGAAATGTATGCATTATACAATTTTAATTATTTACTGTACGTAGAATCAACTTTTCAGTAAGACGTGCATATCATTTGTTGTGCAATGTATTATAAACATATATATTATGTTTAGGTCTTTTGGTGTGACAACCAACGTATATATTTCAGTAATGACATGCTATATAATACATTATATGACAGATAGAGTTTCTATATTATCAACAATTAAATCAAAACATACAGTAAGAAAATATATACTGTATATATATATATATATATATATATATATATATATATATATATACTGTATATATATATATATATATATATATATATATATATTACCGGTCCGTCCAATATTTCAGGTGGACTCGGAGCCGGCTTTGGCGGAGGTAAGTTCTATTAACCCTTTCAGTACCGTTTTTTTTTTTTTTTTTTTTTTTTTTTTTTTTTTATGGCTTATGTTAAGGTAAGCACTTTGAAAAGGTAACTTAGTTGCTCAGAAACAACAAATATGTATATGCATTTCATATAATAAAATGGTATATCATAGCAATATCATACTCAGAGACAATATATATGATTTTCAGATAGTGTGACTGCAATAAAATCACTTTGCAATTATATACTGATTTCAAGATATTATTTTACCATAATCCGTGTTTCTTCATTTATGTATTAATATATTCATCTATTCACCTATTAGTTACATATATAATTACTTATTTATGTTCGTATTATTTAGCTATTAATATTGTTTGTTGTATTGTTTTAGGCTGGGGCAAATAAAGACCAGACGACCTCCGAATTACCTCCTAAGCGACCAAGAATCTCCCAACTCCTCTCCAGACCTCGGCCTCGTGTGTTCAATGGTGTTAGTGTTAGATCATGGATTGGCTCATTGAATCATATCTTCCTTTGGCATTTCTGTTCCTATGTTGAATTGGAATAGGCATAACTGTTGATTGGCATGTTGTTTTCGTTATCATAACATAATAAAAATTGAAAATTAAGGATGTATTATTTTCCTATCAGTGCATAGTTTAATATTTTGTATAACCACCACCCCGTTATCGTGAGTGTTTTTTTTGTTTTTTTTATGACAGAAAATTAAATATTATGTTTCAAATTTCATTATTGATTTGTTATTATGTCTTTCTCTCTAAGTGACTACAGTATAATTATTAACACAAATGCTAACTATGCTAGTCATATCTTAGAAATTACAATTGCAATGATGTAAGCAACGTTAACAATTAGCACTGTTAATGTAGATCGTATGCTAATGTTAATGCTAGATCGTATCACGGATTTATTATTCTATGTTAAGAATACAAGTATTTAAATTCGGCTTTCTGATTTCTTTGAATATGAATGCTATGACTTTAACAAACCTTTTTGAAGAATGTATTTGATAAGTTCTTGGAAATTATTTTGTTACATCATGGTGCTATGATTTCATACCTGCTATTGCTAAGTTTCTTTACAGTCATATATATATATATATATATATATATATATATATATATATATATATATATATATATATATATATATACAGTATATAAAATGAGAGAGAGAGAGAGAAAGAGAGATATGATATTAGAAACAGGTATATGTTTACCGATAGTTATTTATCATTTTATATTTATAATATATATCATCAAACTGTTTATCTGCCTTTTCCAAGTATGAATACGAAGTAGTTGCACTTTTTGCTTTCCAATTTAACTGCAAGTAAATTTCCAGCTTCGGATATAATAATTGACGTAAACACAAGAGTCTTCAAAGAACACAGTGAAATGAGTTCAGGGAATAATCTCGCCTCTGTACCTCAAAAGGGGCTGGAGCAAATGGGCTGTAAATCTTCACACCTATTCCCTGGAGACTGACCCTTCCCAAATGGTAGAAATATTAGCTCGATTACCTTTAGTCGTTTGTTGTGAGTTACAGGGTTTTAAGGGGGTAGTACTCGCTTTTTCTGGACCCCCTTCTCCCTTATGTTTGGCATGTTTGTTTTGAGATATTAAGACGTTTGTTCCGTTAGTTTGGCGATTTTGAGACCTTTCACCTCATTACTTTGTCAATATTAACACCTTTCGTGCCTTTTAGGTGTCAATTTTTTTCCTAGCGAGCGAAAGCTAGCCTCTAATTTTAGAAGGAAGCGACTTTCGGCCGGGACATTTCTCTACCGAAAAATGTACAAATTTATTTTGATAGGGGGTGTCTAAGCTTGATGGATGTTTAGCGAGGAAACCAACATATAAAGGAATATATACATAATTAGACCCAACAAACGAGCACTATCCCCTTAATGTTCAAGAGTTTTGGCCTACTTCTTTAAAACAGGGTATAGTGACATTTGTGTCCTTCAGGGAATAATGTCACCGTGTTTTCCCCAAGTCCAGCGGGTCTCTCCACACCCCCTCACAACAATGAGAAGTGGGAATTAATGCTAAATAAAACAAATAGGGATAACTTGAATAGTGTTCATGGTTCTCAAGATGGTGGAAAGTTGGTGTATATCTGTATGCTAAATTCCCCCCGTTCCAGCCCATCTGTGTATTGCTCAATGTGGCGGTGGTTAACAGGTCGTGACTCCACTTTTCTGCTTGTCTGCTAATTGTGTGCCTGCAGTCAATGGGGGTATAAAGGCGGCACCTGGTCACTACTGGTCATCATTCCCTCGTCAGCTGATCTGCAATCATGGTAACTTGGCACTTGTTTGGATAATTCATTGTGATTTCGGACTGTTAAACTTTGTAACTAAAATATTTTGTGCTGCTTTTGATAATAATGATCCCATTGAATATATTTTACATACTTTATTTGCTTTAATTGAACACATATAGCTACAATTTTAAATGACAGTACGTTAGACCTCTCAATGTTTCTAATTGACTGCAATCATTTGTCATTATCCCTTCTAGAAAAAATTCCAGGATTTGTTATTCTACTCACTAAATTTAATTCATATCACAACAATAAACTATCTAGAATGAGAGTTTCCCCTATTCATTTAAAAATGCGCCTGTGCAACATTGTTAAAGATGTGTTGATTTATTATGGCTCTCACTTGTGTATGACAAGCTTTCACGATTGCAACGGATCAAATAGTGAGATTGCAGATTAATTGAATTGTATTATATTTGTCATAATCAGTGTTTCTTACTGGAGCATATAGTATCATCAAAATCCTCAAATAGTGAGATTGCAAATTAATTGCATTGTATTATCTTTTTTTCATAATCAGTGTTTCTTACTGAGGCATTTATTATCATCACAATCCATATGGTATTGTTAACCCTTTCAGTATATCAGGACGCATTCCTTGTTAATATTGATGGCTAGATAATTGCCAAAGTGGTCAGCCAGTATTGAGCCCATCAATATCGTTTATAATCCTTACTATTTCTACCTGTTGATAGTTGATGGTCGCATTAAGGTTTGTATTTATTAGTTTACCACCTAGACCTCCAGCGATCTTTTACAAATTCCCCTAGACCCATCCCCCCTCCCCCATCAAGATAAAATAATACATAAATACATCGACAGAAACATTTCCTGGCCGAAGCCTCCTAAATCGCAGGTTCGCTATCGCTCGCCAGGAAAAAATCGACACTTGAATGGCACCAAATGTCTTAAAATTAACAAAAATAGGGCGAAAGGTCTTAAAATCGCCAAAATAATAGGGCAAACGTCTTAAAATCTCAAACTAATGTGTTTAAACAGGAGGCAGATGGGGGTCCAGGAAAAAGACCCCCTTAAGTGAAAATCGCCCCTTAAGCCTTTCAGGACACGATGGCGCATTGCCTATCTGTTTTCTGGCTATTGTTAGACAATTTCATTCAGATTAGGCAGGATATGCGGAAGTCCAAGGGTTTTTGAGATAGTTTTTGCCCTTTAACCCCTTCTGTACCAGCGACGTCCTTTTACCTTTATTCTAGATACAATTGGACGATTTTATTCAGTTTCAAAAGGGCCTCCAGCAATTAATAGGCTTCGAACTATCTCATTTAACCATTTATGCTACCACAGATCCTACGTAAACTGCACAAAATCGTCTAAATATAGCTAGAATGAACTTAAAAAGTCGTGACTGGTACTTAAGGGGGTTAAATTCCCACAGAACCTTCCTAACGTTCTCTCTAACGTTCTCTTGTTTATTTCCTTCTATTCTTCCTATCTTATACAGAATCGTCTGGTGTTAGTGTTGGCTGCCGTAAGCTTGGTGGTGGGATACACCCACGCTGGTCGCATTCACGGCGGTGGCGGTGGTAGCGGCGGTGGTGGATATGGCGGTGAGATATATGTTGATGTTGTTGTTATCTTGTTATATATAGATTGGCTACACACATGACATAAATATATAATAAATACTTAATAAATGTTAAATATATAATCAACGTTAGGCAGGTAATCAAGAGGTATCTGCTGTTATTATATGCCTCGAATATTTCAAACAAACATTTATTAAACTAACATTTATCATTTCGTATTATTTATTATAAGTTACCTACATAATTATACACTTCCTGATGTCTAACGCTCTCACTATCATCTCACACACACACACACACACACACACACACACACACACACACACACACCACACTATATCATAAAGTATTATCGTTGAACAAGTAATTATTGTCGTTTCCAGTAACTACCCTTGCACCCCTCATTAACACATCGACTTATCTAATAGGCTCAATTGGTCTTCAGGGTTTCTCAGGGTTTGGTGTGCATTTCTGTAACTAAAGATCAACTTTTTCAGGTGGCGGTCACGGTGGAGGTGGAGGAGGGCATGGTGGAGGAGGAGGTGGATACGGAGGTGGAGGTGGAGGGCACGGGGGAGGAGGAGGTGGTTTTGGTGGAGGAGGGGGTGGATACGGTGGTGGAGGTGGAGGGCACGGTGGAGGAGGCAGCGGCTTCGGTAAGGGAGGTGGAGGAGGTGGATTCGGCGGTGGTCATGGGGGTGGAGGAGGTGGATTCGGCAAGGGAGGAGGTGGAGGCGGTGGATTTGGAGGCGGGCACGGGGGTGGAGGAGGTGGATTCGACAAGGGAGGAGGAGGAGGAGGTGGATTCGGCGGTGGTCATGTTGGTGGTGGATACGGAGGTGGAGGTGGAGGTGGATTCGGAGGCGGACACGGTGGAGGCTTCGTAGGTGGAAAGGGAGGTGGTGGTGGTGGAGGCTTCGGAGGTGGATTTGGTGGAGGAAAGGGTGGTGGCGGTGGAGGTAGGTCAATAAACTTCATCAATTTAGTCTTATATAACCTGTGAAATACATTGAAGGTCATGAAGTAAGATAATATTGCAGTATATAGAAGTTATGTATTTGTATGTATTTACTGTTTTTGTTTTCTACTTCTTTTTAAGGAACTGGAGTTTTCGAAAAGGGGCTCCAGTCCTGACGCTATTCTTGACTTACAGTGTGCTGGCTTAATAATCCTAAAGAGTTGATAGCCTCTGAAGTCCTATTTTAACTATTTTAACTAAATTCACACGAGAGCATTTACTATTAACCCCTTCTGTATCGGCGACGTCTTTTGTACTTTATTCTGGCTACTATTGGACGATTTTATTCAGTTTAAAAAGGGCCTCCAGCAAATAACAGGTTTCGAACTATCTCACTTTATCATATTCACTACCACAGATCCCTCTTAAACTGTACAATATCGCCTTAATATCGCTAGAATAAACCTTAAATGACGTCGCCGGTACAGAAGGGGTTAACTTTCTATGGTCAACATTTTCCTGGCAACATTCCTGGGGTATTTTCCTGGCAACATTCCTGGGGTATTTTCCTGGCAACATTCCTGGGGTATTTTGCACTGGTACTGGAAACTAACTAGTGTGGTGCTTATATCAATTCAGGTGAAATTTATTGAAAAGGTTTACCTCATACCCTACCTGACCATGTGCAGTGTTGACTCTTCCCAAATTATAGACAAATGAGTGCTTACTCTAGTCATTTTTTAACCCTTTGGACTTCTTTGTTTTCCTTTACACTCCTTTAAACTCCTTTGGACTCCTTTAGACTCCTTACGACTCCTCTATAATCCTTTATACTCCTATAGATTCCTTTGTAGTCCTTTAGACTGCTTCGTACTCCTTTAAACTTCTTTGTACTCCTTTTCTTCCAGGCTATGGTAAATAAGCTCCAGAAGTCACCAGGAGAGAGAGAGAAGTTGTCTGTAATTCTACTCCTATGCTGAATAAATTATATTAAAGTATTACCGTGTTTAACTTTGGAATGACCCTTTAATTTGTTGGAGTTGGAATTTCAATGTACATAAGTGTTTAACAATGTCGTTATATGTTTATTGTTTACGTATTGTAAATAACATTAATCCGTGCTCTTCAAGAACTGAATTATGGTGACAATTTCAAAAGTATGCTTTCTAAATATCATTGAATAAATTTAGAAATTTATTGATTCGTAATACTATTAAATGTAACAGAATCTATATATATATATATATGTGTGTGTGTGTTTGTGTGTGTGTAAATATTTGATATACCAGTAACAGTTACTAGTTTATACAGAAATAATTAATATCACAAATTACAATTATATATTCAAAGCAGCTTTGCAGTCTCAACTAATATATGAAATAAGCACTAATTTTCTTACAGCACGGTATAGTGCGTGTAGTTTACAATATTTATCTTGAAGTCAAGACTATCAAGCCATTAATATCTTATTGTGTTCACTAATCAGTCTTGTTAGGAATAATGCAAGGTGTCGCTATACTATCGCTAGTACAGTAATCAGTGTTCCTCAGAGTTCTCTCAGTGTATAGCGCCTCCTCACACACTCACTCTCACTCGCTCGCTCTCTCGCTCTCGCTCTCTCTCACTCACTCACTCATTAACTCTCTTTCTATCACACTCACACACACACGCACTCACTCTCACTCTCATTCTCATTCACTCACTCTATCTATCTCCCAGTCACACACTTTCCCTCTCTCTGTTATGTTTTCCCACCCGTTCCTTTATGCACCCAGTAACACCATGACCAAGCACCTCACTATGTCTGGTGGCACATTATTCTGGGGTCAGGAGGTCGGTTAGTTTCGCCATAGCCCATACATACATGTATGGGCTATGAGTTTCGCTACGTTTCGCCTTGGGTGAGCGGAAGTTATTTTGAATATTGATAAATGCAGTATATATTATATTCATTCATTCATTCATTCATTCATTCATTCATTCATTCATTCATTCATTCATTCATTCATTCATTCATTCATTCATTCATTCATTCATTCATTCATTCATTCATCCATCCATCCATCCATCCATCCATCCATTCATTCATTCATTCAACCATTCATTCATTCATCCATTCATTAATTCATTCATCCATCCATTCATTCATTCATTCATTCATTCATGCATTCATCCATTCATTCATTCATTCATTTATTCATTCATCCATTAATTAATTCATTCATCCATCCATCCATTCATTCATTCATTCATTCATTCATTCATCCATTCATTAATTCATTCATCCATTCATTCATACATTCATTTATTTATATATTGAATTAGTCATATATTTATTTTTATTTGTTCGTCTATTTGTTTATATTTTTGTATGTATTTAGATTCTTTTTAGCTAAAAAGATCAATTTTCGAGTCAGCCTACGAGAGTCACACATTGTCATCCCCATTTATTTCTAGAGGTATTTCTTAAACTGATTAACATCTTATGGCAGCCAATAAATAATGCAAATGACGCAATTGTATGGAGAGGATTTTAGTGGAAGGTGTGCAATGTATTATAGATATTTCTCCTTGGTGAGCGGAAATAATGTTGAATACAGATTTGGCTTATTCTCTTGCCATGACTCGATTTTTGGTGACTCACAAACGTATCATAGTTTACATGTCATTCGTAATAACCGGCTGAGGGGTGACACAGGAGAATGGGGGAGATTCATTCATGGCCACCCTCTCGGAGATCAAGGCCTTTAGCAATAGGTGTATAATCAGGTCAGGTGATTTTTTTTTTTTAAAGAGTGTGAGGAGAGGAGCGTTGGAGAGAGAGGAAGCTGTTGGAGTAGCTTTGTTGTGTGTGTTATTCGTCTGTATAGTAATAACATTAATATTACTCTCATTGTTTAGATTGTGCGCCATTAACCCTTAGAGGATCATGACGCGTTTTGACAATTTATTATGGCTATCATTAGACGATTATATACAGCTTAGAAAGGATCTGTGAGACTTTAAAGGGTAAAGGCTGGCCGAATCAACTCTCTGACTTCTATAAACCTGACTATCATTAGACAGCTTAGGAAACATCTGTGCGCGAGCTAAAAAGGTAAAGACTATCTCAATTAAACTCCTGCTTTCCATATACCCTTCCTAATCTGAATAAAATAGTCTAATAATAGCCAGAGAACAGAAAATACATGCATTATCGGATCTTGAAAGGGTTAATTCATACCTTCATATCTGATTAACCCTTTGAGGATTGTGACGCGTTTTGACTGTTTATTCTCCTATCATTCGACGATTTCATACAGCTTAGGAAGGATCAGTGGGACTTAAAAGGGTGAAGACTGGCCGAATCAACCCTCTGACTTCTAAAAACCCCTCCTACTCTGAATAAAATAGTCGAATGGTAACCAGAATATTCAAAATTCAAATTCAAATTCAAAATAGTGCATTGTCATGGAAAACCTTTTACATTCATAGTGTCCAAGTAGTCTTACATAATATTCATATATATATATATATATATATATATATATATATATATATATATATATATATATATATATATATATATATAGTAGTTGTTAGCTGGAAAATCTATACACTAAATAATGAAACGTCTGGCAAATTGCGCCAACATTCTGCAGAGGTTATAAGAAAACCTAATGACTTGCCAAAATTCAATGCTACGTTGTGTGAAATAGCATATATAGAAAATGTTGATACTTGTGTGGTTTATATCGGTGTACTAAAGGGTCCGTAGAGGCGAGGAGTATAAATAGGGGCCCGTGGCAGATTGTTGACATCAGTAGACTGACAACAGTAACACAGTCAACATGGTAACTCATATACTGTATAGTATCTCTAGTGGGATAATTAAGATAACTTATAGATACTTCAGTTCTGCTTGTTGATTTACCTATGTACTATATTTGGAGTACTATTAGTTTTTATCTTATTTTTCTTTGTAGGGAGAGAGATACCTTAGTTGTTTTGTTGATTTGCCTGCTATTTTTGGAGTATTATTAGCTTTTCTGATTTTTCTTTGTATGGATATTTGAAGGATTTTAGGTTTATGGAAGAGTGAACATTTTTGACCTAAATCAAGTAGAGTGACAACAGCCACACATTCAATATGGTAACTCCTATATAGTATCTCTATCTGGAAATTATAATTCTCTGAAGAACCCTGACATTTATTGTAATATCGGTAAGAGAGAGAGAGAGACCTTATTTTGTTTTGTTTTTGTTTTTTTACCGGCTATATTCGGAATATCATTAGATTCTTCATCTCTTTCTTTATAGGGACATTTGAAGGATTTTAGTTCATTGGGAGAAACAAAGATAGCTGAATACATGTAGACTTGTAGAGGTGAGAAGTATAAAATAGGGTACCACTCCTCTATGTGAATGTGGGAGACAAAAGGTAGAACTGCCTGTGACGAGTGCCTCCCCCCGAGTTGAAAGAGTTACAGGGCCAAAATCAAGGAATATTCGAGCCAAAGTATTGGGTGGACATGCTACTGAACTGGTAATTTTGAGTACAGATTATGATGTGTAAGGGGAAGATTTTATTGGGATAGAATTTGTATTGTAGGTAATTTCAATGATTTACTACAAAGGACGCCGATGTGCCACAGAGTACCTCTTATGTTTCCAAGACAATTTCGTCGTCTCCAGCACTCGAATCTGAACGCTAATACTGCGGATTCTATTTTACTTTAAAGTTAACCACTTGAGAATTATAACGTGTTTAAGCATTTTATTTTTGCTATCATTGGACGATTATATTTAGATTAGGAAGGGCATATGCAATTCAGAGGGTTATTGAGATAGTATTTACCCCTTTGATGCCCACAGATCCTTCCTAAGTTGTATAAAATGGTCTAATAAACTGCTAAGGCACATCATAATCCTCATGGGGTTAATCTCGTGTAATTCTATTAACTTCCCCCGTCAGAATCATTTGGTGGTCGCAGTAATGGCCCTCGCCCTCGTCGTCGTCAGCGTTTCCGCAGGCGGCTTCGGTGGACACGGCGGTGGAGGTCATGGTGGTGGCGGTCGTAGCGGCGGCGGCAGTTTTGGAGGAGGTGGATTCGGTGGTGGTGGACGTGGAGGTGGTGGATATGGCGGAGGTGGATTCGGTGGTGGTGGATTCGGCGGTGGTCGTGGAGGCGGTGGACATGGAGGAGGTGGATTCGGGGGTGGTGGACGTGGAGGTGGAGGTGGAGGATACGGCGGTGGTGGACGTGGAGGTGGTGGATTCGGTGGAGGTGGAGGTGGACGCGGTGGTGGTGGTGGTGGTGGATATGGTGGTGAGTAGCGTTATGAATTATTCTTTATATGTTAAGTCTGTTTTGTTGATGTATTGGAAGTATCTGCTCTTATCTAGTACTAGCAGATACAATATATAGTATAGTATTATCTAGTACTAGCAGATACAATATATAGTATAGTATTATCTAGTACTAGCAGATACAATATATAGTATAGTATTATCTAGTACTAGCAGATACAATATATAGTATAGTATTATCTAGTACTAGCAGATACAATATATAGTATAGTATTATCTAGTACTAGCAGATACAATATATAGTATAGTATTATCTAGTACTAGCAGATACAATATATAGTATAGTATTAATTTGTTGGTTGACACATTAAATTCTACAAGCTTATTTATTTTGTCTCTTGGAAAGAAAAAGTAATTTTCTGTTGTGTATTTTCATTGTACTAATTGTCGAGATATACAAAAAATCTGTCGATGTCATATACTGTATATATATATATATATATATATATATATATATATATATATATATATAGCTATATATATAATATATTATATCAATCAACCTTCAAAATATCCTCTGAAATATATCTTTCTTTAGCCCACTTTTATTTACTTATTTATATAATTTCGATATTCATGCTAAAATATAATCAATTAATCAATATTGTCTTCCCCAGGTGGCTATGGAAAGTAAGCGATCATCACGAGACTGCTGACAATCAAATAACTCGGTCTCCTAACTCAACATGGACTTTTGTTTGGCTGTGTAAATATATGATGTATACCTTGCAAACGACTCGAAATAAAATATAATAATAATTTATTTCATATTGTTTCTCTTCTGACATCACTGTGTGTGTGTGTGTGTGTATTTGTGCGTGTGTTTTTTTGTGTTAATCATTATTACTAGTATAGCAAGGCTGTATGCTCATTATATTTGCTATGCTTATAATGCCAGATATATAATTAATCGCACTTGATATTACTTAAAAAATATATTTACATTTGTTCTATGTGTTTGAAGGAGACAAAAGGCAATGCTCCCTGTAACAAGTGTCTCCATCAAAGTTGAAAGAGTGATAGAGAGCTAAATTGAAGGTACATGAGAGTCATGGGACTTTAAGTAGTTTACAGTATGTCGCAAGATGAGGGAAAGACAGACGAGGGAGAGAGTTTCTGAGCTTAATTGTTGAGTATCAGAAAGACTGGGAAAATCGGTTCACTCCTGGGTTAGAGAGCTGGACAGAATAGGGATGGGAGTGTGTTGAAAGGCAGGTACCCCCCACTCTCCGTAAGGAAGGAGGTATACACTGAGAATGCTCTACAGAACATTGGTTATTGTTATTACAGGTATTGCTATTACAGTTATTACAGTTGCCCATACAAGTTCTGTCCTCCTCCTGTTTTTGTTTATGGAAATACCTGCATATATATAAAAGACTGAATTATGCGAGTACTTTGTTAATCAGTAGTTAGATTGAGTTATAAATCAACTGTTTAATAAGATTGGGAGAGAGGTATCCTGACCAGGATTCGAACCCACTCACTCCAGGTATATTTGGAAGAGTGTGGCACCGTAACCGCTCGGCCATGGCCGAGTGGTTACGGTGCCCAAGCAAAGTTAAGGAATTCTTTCTGGTCCCCCTTCTCCCTCATGCTTAGACCCATTACTTTTGAGATGTTAAGACGTTCACCCCATTATTTTGATGATTTGAAGACCTTTCGCCCCATTAATTGCCAATAGTAACACCTTTCGTGCCAAATATATGCCTATATTATTCCTGCATGTATTTGTGTCAAGTATATGTTTATATGAAGGGTGCACCTGGAAGTGTGGTGGGCGGGCTTGTGGTGGTAGGGCTTCGCTGCATGTCTGCCTGCTGAGATCGGAACCTCTCCGGGTGGTCGGTGGCCGGGGGAGTGCTGGAGGGACCTTGGTGACCCTGGTCTCTGGGTCTTCTCCTGGATGACCTAGATGTGTGTGAATTTGTATTTTGTTTTTGTGTGTTCATTGTTTTCTGTTAAGTTGTCCCTATTCGGGCTCTGTCTTGAGTTGGAATAAGGTAATCTAATACGCTCTCTCTCTCTCTCTCTCTCTCTCTCTCTCTCTCTCTCTCTCTCTCTCTCTCTCTCTCTCTCTCTCTCTCTCTCTCTCTCTCTCTCTATATATCTATCTATATCTATATATCTATCTCTCTCTCTCTCTCTCTCTCTATATATATATATATCTATCTATATCTATCTATCTATCTATATCTTTCACACACACATACACACTCTCTCTCACTCGCTCTCGGGCACTCTCTCTCTCTCTCTCTCTCTCTCTCTCTCTCTCTCTCTCTCTCTCTCTCTCTCTCTCTCTCTCTCTCTCTCTCTCTCTCTCTCTCTCTCACACACACACATAGATAAATATTTCCCCATAGGCCAAACCAATGTCTAAATATAATGGCCCTGCTCGTTTCCAAAAGATATCAAAAGATTAATAAAATTATATATATCATAAATAGAATAAAATAATATATAAAAAATCTCGCGTTCAGTCCTGTATACCTGTGTCTTTCTGTGTTGTTGTTGTTGTTGTTGTTGTTGTTGTTGTTGTTGGGCAATATATCTCGAAAACGAAGGAGTGGATTCCGACAACATTTCTTCACCCCTCTTTCATAGCACCCGAATAGAGTATGTATATATATATATATGTGTGTGTGTGTGTGTGTGTGTGTGTGTGTGTGTGTGTGTAGAAAATCCTATTCATCAATTCGTTTCCGGAGGTATACTTCCCTAATTAGAAATAGGTGAAAATCATCTAATAATAACCAGAATCTGATGCAAAATACGTAATGGTGGTGAAGGGGTTCAGCAAATATTGGGATCTCTTGGGAAGATGCAGGAATCCAAAGTAGGAGCCGACCCAGTTTAATCCATTCTTTACCGCAGACGTCTTTTCAATTGTATTCTAGCTATGTTTAGACACTTTTGTGCAGCTTAAGAAGGATCTGTGGTAGTGAAAAGGGTGAAGGGAGACAGTTCGAAGCCTGTTTATTGCTAGAGGTCTTCCTAAGCTGAATAATGTTGTCTAATAGTTACCAGAATGTGACAAAATGGACGTCCCTGGTATTGAACGGGTTAATCCACACAGCACCGATGACGTCCTTTCCAGCATATTAAGACCCTATTAAGACAATTTATATGATATTAGGAAGGATCTGTGGTAGCTCAAAGGATCAGGATGAGATAGCTGGTAGCCTTTTAATGGGTAGACGTCCTTTCTATATTTTTTTTTTCTATGTGATTGAGGGAGGCAAAAGGCAGAATTGCCTATAGCGAGTGCCTCCCCCATAGTTGAAAGAGTGACAGGGCCAAAATCAAGGGACGATCGAGCCAAAATGCCTGGACACACGGAGTTTGAAGCAATTTAAGTCATAGGAAGAGGGAAAGACTGATTCTGGGAGAGAGTTCCAGAGCTCAGCTGTTGAGTAGATTAAAGTTTGAGAGTAACGTTTCACTCTTGGGTTAGAGAGTTGCACAGAGTAGGGGTAGGATTGAGTTGCACGACGGGTACCACGTGCCCTACCTAAAGGAGGTGGTATGCACTGGGAAAGATCTGAGGAACACTGATTATTATAGTAGCGATAGAATAGCGAGAGAGATGCAACATTGCGGCGGAGAGAGAGAGATTGCAGAGAGTTGGTGAGTGGACGGGAGTTAATGATACGAAAGGCCTTCCTTTCAACTTTGTCTAGGAGAGCGGTGTTAGAGGAACCTCCCCACACATGTGAACAATACTCAAGGAATATTGTCTGAATAGTTGCCAGAATATAATATGAGAAGGACGTCACCGGTACAGAAGGGTTAAGCAAATTTAGTGTGGTTTGCATTTTCATTTTTATGGGAGGAGGGGCGTTATGATTCCCCACCCCCAACCCCACCCCACATTTTGTACCGGCGACGTCTTTTGTATTTGATATCAGCTACATTTAGACGAATTTGCGAAGCATAGGAAGGATATAGTGTCGTTTATAAAAGGATGTATTGAAATCGTTTAATGTAGCCTTTGAATGGGGAAACGTCCTTCCTAAGCTGATCAAAATCATCTAATCGTTGCCCGAATATATGGCAAAAATACATCACCGGTACAGAAGGGGTTAATGTGGTTTAGCTAATAGATAACAATATTTTGAGACCGCTTCCAATATCAACTAACGGTATGCTAATTAGGGCTAGGGCATTTAAGGGTAATATTGCGAATTTTGTATCAAGTGCGATTCGTGTCATTATCTTGACTAATAATAAGTATTGGAAAGAACAAATACTTGTAGTCATATATGTAATACAATGATTCACACACACACACACATACACATGTGTATATATATATATATATATATATATATATATATATATATATATATATATATATATATATATATATATATATATATATATATATATATATATATATATATATATATATATATATATATATATATATATATATACGCACAAACAAACACACACACAATAAAAACAAAAAACGCACACACACACACATATGAACACGCACACTCACATATATACACACGCACGAACATACACCCAAAAATGTGTCATCAACAAAACAAAGTAAATCGAACTATATATATTTATATATTTATATATTTATTTTTATTTGTTCGTCTATTTGTTTATATTTTTGTATGTATTTAGATTTCTTTTTAACTAAAAAGATCAATTTTCGAGTCAGCCTACGAGAGTCACACATTGTCATCCCCATTTAGATATTTCTCCTTGGTGAGCGGAAATAATGTTGAATACAGATTTGGCTTATTCTCTTGCCATGACTCGATTTTTGGTGACTCACAAACGTATAATATTTTACATACCATTCGTAATAACCAGCTGAGGGATGACACAGGAGCATGGAGGCGATTCCTCCATGGCCACCCTCTCGGAGATCAAGGTGTATAATCAGGTCAGGTGAAGGTATAAGGGAATAAGAATCTATAACAGCACCTCGTAGCTACTTGCTTCATTTTTTTTTTTTTTTTTTTTAAGAGTGTGAGGAGAGGAGCGTTGGAGAGAGAGGAAGCTGTTGGATTAGCTTTGTTGTGTGTGTTATTCGTCTCTATAGTAATAACATTAATATTACTCTCATTGTTTAGATTGTGCGCCATTAACCCTTAGAGGATCATGACGCGTTTTGACAATTTATTATGGCTATCATTAGACGATTATATACAGCTTAGAAAGGATCTGTGAGACTTTAAAGGGTAAAGGCTGGCCGAATCAACTCTCTGACTTCTATAAACCTGACTATCATTAGACAGCTTAGGAAACATCTGTGCGCGAGCTAAAAAGGTAAAGCCTATCTCAATTAAACTCCTGCTTTCCATATACCCTTCCTAATCTGAATAAAATTGTCTAATAATAGCCAGAAAACATAAAATACATGCATTATCGGACCCTTGAAAGGGTTAATTCATGCCTTCATATCTGATTAACCCTTTGAGGATTGTGACGCGTTTTGACTGTTTATTCTCCCTATTATTCAACGATTTCATACAGCTTAGGAAGGATCAGTGGGACTTAAAAGGGTGAAGACTGGCCGAATCAACCCTCTGACTTCTATAAACCCCTCCTACTCTGAATAAAATAGTCGAATGGTAGCCAGAATATTCAAAATTCAAATTCAAATTCAAATTCAAAATAGTTTATTGCCATGGAAAACCTTTTACATTCATAGTGTCCAAGTAGTCTTACATAATATTCAAATATATGTATATACTGTATATATTATAATTATACTGTATATATATAGTATTTGTTAGCTGGAAAATCTGTACACTAAATAATGAAACGTCTGGCAAATTGCGCCAACATTCTGCAAGGGGTTATAAGAAAACCTAATGACTTGCCAAAATTCAATGCTACGTTGTGTGAAATGGCATATATAGAAAATGTTGGTACTTGTGTTGTTTATATCGGTGTACTAAAGGGTCCGTAGAGGCGAGGAGTATAAATAGGGGCCCGTGGCAGATTGTTGACATCAGTAGACTGACAACAGTAACACAGTCAACATGGTAACTCATATACTGTATAGTATCTCTAGTGGGATAATTAAGATAACTTATAGATACTTCAGTTCTGTTTGTTGATTTACCTATGTACTATATTTGGAGTACTATTAGTTTTTATCTTATTTTTCTTTGTAGGGAGAGAGATACCTTAGTTGTTTTGTTGATTTGCCTGCTATTTTTGGAGTATTATTAGCTTTTCTGATTTTTCTTTGTATGGATATTTGAAGGATTTTAGGTTTATGGAAGAGTGAATTTTTTTTACCTAAATCAAGTAGAGTGACAACAGCCACACATTCAATATGGTAACTCCTATATAGTATCTCTATCTGGAAATTATAATTCTCTGAAGAACCCTGACATTTATTGTAATATCGGTAAGCGAGAGAGAGAGACCTTATTTTGTTTTGTTTTTGTTTTTTTACCGGCTATATTCGGAATATCATTAGATTCTTCATCTCTTTCTTTATAGGGACATTTGAAGGATTTTAGTTCATTGGGAGAAACAAAGATAGCTGAATACATGTAGAGGTGAGAAGTATAAAATAGGGTACCACTCCTCTATGTGAATGTGGGAGACAAAAGGTAGAACTGCCTGTGACGAGTGCCTCCCCCCGAGTTGAAAGAGTTACAGGGCCAAAATCAAGGAATGTTCGAGCCAATGTGTTGGTGGTCATGCTACTGAACTGGTAATTTTGAGTACAGATTATGATGTGTAAGGGGAAGATTTTATTGGGATAGAATTTGTATTGTAGGTAATTTCAATGATTTACTACAAAGGACGCCGATGTGCCACAGAGTACCTCTTATGTTTCCAAGACAATTTCGTCGTCTCCAGCACTCGAATCTGAACGCTAATACTGCGGATTCTATTTTACTTTAAAGTTAACCACTTGAGAATTATAACGTGTTTAAGCATTTTATTTTTGCTATCATTGGACGATTATATTTAGATTAGGAAGGGCATATGCAATTCAGAGGGTTATTGAGATAGTATTTACCCCTTTGATGCCCACAGATCCTTCCTAAGTTGTATAAAATGGTCTAATAAACTGCTAAGGCACATCATAATCCTCATGGGGTTAATCTCGTGTAATTCTATTAACTTCCCCCGTCAGAATCATTTGGTGGTCGCAGTAATGGCCCTCGCCCTCGTCGTCGTCAGCGTTTCCGCAGGCGGCTTCGGTGGACACGGCGGTGGAGGTCATGGTGGTGGCGGTCGTAGCGGCGGCGGCAGTTTTGGAGGAGGTGGATTCGGTGGTGGTGGACGTGGAGGTGGTGGATATGGCGGAGGTGGATTCGGTGGTGGTGGATTCGGCGGTGGTCGTGGAGGCGGTGGACATGGAGGAGGTGGATTCGGGGGTGGTGGACGTGGAGGTGGAGGTGGAGGATACGGCGGTGGTGGACGTGGAGGTGGTGGATTCGGTGGAGGTGGAGGTGGACGCGGTGGTGGTGGTGGTGGTGGTGGATATGGTGGTGAGTAGCGTTATGAATTATTTTTTATATGTTAAATCTGTTTTGTTGATGTATTGGAAGTATCTGCTCTTATCTAGTACTAGCAGGTACAATATACAGTATAGTATTATCTAGTACTAGCAGATACAATATATAGTATAGTAGTATCTAGTACTAGCAGATACAATATACAGTATAGTATTATCTAGTACTAGCAGATACAATATATAGTATAGTAGTATCTAGTACTAGCAGATACAATATATAGTATAGTAATATCTAGTACTAGCAGATACAATATATAGTATAGTATTATCTAGTACTAGCAGATACAATATATAGTATAGTATTATCTAGTACTAGCAGATACAATATATAGTATAGTATTATCTAGTACTAGCAGATACAATATATAGTATAGTATTAATTTGTTGGTTGACACATTAAATTCTACAAGCTTATTTATTTTGTCTCTTGGAAAGAAAAAGTAATTTTCTTTTGTGTATTTTCATTGTACTAATTGTCGAGATATACAAAAAATCTGTCGATGTCATATAATATATATATATATATATATATATATATATATATATATATATATATATATATATATATATATAATATATTATATCAATCAACCTTCAAAATATCCTCTGAAATATATCTTTCTTTAGCCCACTTTTATTTACTTATGTATATAATTTTGATATGCATGCTAAAATATAATCAATTAATCAATATTGTCTTCCCCAGGTGGCTATGGAAAGTAAGCGATCATCACGAGACTCTGCTGAAAATCAAATAACTTGGTCTCCTAACTCAACATGGACTTTTGTTTGGCTGTGTAAATATACGATGTATACCTTGCAAACGACTCGAAATAAAATATAATAATAATTTATTTCATATTGTTTCTCTTCTGACATCACTGTATGTGTGTGTATGTGTGTGTGTATTTGTGCGTGTGTTTGTGTGTGTTAATTAATAATTATTACTAGTATAGCACGGCTGTATGCTCATTAAATTTGCTATGCTTATAATGCCAACTAGATAATTAATCGCACTTGATATTACTTAAAAATATATTTACTTCTGTTCTATGTGTTTGAAGGAGACAAACGGCAATGTTCCCCATAACAAGTGTCTCCATCAAAGTTGAAAGAGTGATAGAGAGCTAAATTGAAGGTACATGAGAGTCATGGGACTTTAAGTAGTTTACAGTATGTCGCAAGATGAGGGAAAGACAGACGAGGGAGAAAGTTTCCGAGCATAATTGTTGAGTATCAGAAAGACTGGGAAAATCGGTTCACTCCTGGGTTAGAGAGCTGGACAGAATAGGGATGGGAGTGTGTTGAAAGGCAGGTACCCCCTACTCTCCGTAAGGAAGGAGGTATACACTGAGAATGCTCTACAGAACATTGGTTATTTTTATTACAGGTATTGCTATTACAGTTATTACAGTTGCCCATACAAGTTCTGTCCCTCTCCTGTTTTTGTTTATGGAAATACCTGCATATATATAAAAGACTGAATTATGCGAGTAGTTTTTTAATCAGTAGTTAGTTTGAGTTATAAATCAACTGTTTAATAAGATTGGGAGAGAGGTATCCTGACCAGGATTCGAACCCACTCACTCCAGGTATATTTGGAAGAGTGTGGCACCGTAACCACTCGGCCATGGCCGAGTGGTTACGGTGCCCAAGAAAAGTTAAGGAATTCTTTCTGGTCCCCCTTCTCCCTCATGCTTAGACCCATTACTTTTGAGATGTTAAGACGTTCACCACATTATTTTGATGATTTGAAGACCTTTCGCCCCATTAATTTGCCAATAGTAACATCTTTCGTGCCATATATATGCCTATATTATTCCTGGCGAGCGATAGCAAGCCTGTAAACTTTTCTCGAAGGTGGATCTAGGGAGCAAACTAAATAACCTCCCCTTAACCGTATTTAGCACTATATCATCGTTCTATAAAACCGGTATCACACGAGCGCTTTTTCCCTCAACATTTATCCTCTACACTGGTCTGGCAGCTTGTAAAGTTAACATATAAAATATCTCGGTCACCTAAGTTCATCTACCATCAGTCTAGTTTCCGATACCAGTGCAAAATATTCCAGAAATGTTGCCAGAAAAATGTTGATCATCGAATGTTGACTATAAAAGCTCTCATGTGATACCGGCTTAAGTCTTGCATGTATTTGTGTCTAGTATATGTTTATATATGAAGGGTGCACCTGGAAGTGTGGTGGGCGGGCTTGTGGTGGTAGGGCTTCGCTGCATGTCTGCCTGCTGAGATCGGAACCTCTCCGGCTAGTTGGGGGAGTGCTTGAGGGACCTTTGTGACCCTGGTCTCTGGGTCTTCTCCTGGATGACCTAGATGTGTGTGAATTTGTATTTTGTTTTTGTGTGTTCATTGTTTTCTGTTAAGTTGTCCCTATTCGGGCTCTGTCTTGAGTCACCCCCCCCCCCAAAAAAAAAATATATATATATATATATATAAACAAATAAAAAACAAAAATAAATAAATAAATACAAATAACAGAAGGAAAAGTGGGGATTGGGCCTGAGTATATACATACATACATACTTGCACAGGTTTAATTTTGCTCTCGTAATACCTAGAGATATTATTGTAACATGTTTTTATTGAATAACAAGTGTTGGAATAAGGTAATCTAATACGCTCTCTCTCTCTCTCTCTCTCTCTCTCTCTCTTTAGTTATCTATCTATTTATATCTATCTATCTATCTATCTCTTTCACACACACACATACACTCTCTCTCTCTCTTTCTCTCTATCTCTATCTATCTATCTATGTATATCTATATCTATCTTTCTATCTATCTATCTATCTATCTATCTATCTATCTATCTCTTTCACACACATACACACTCTCTCTCACTCGCTCTCCGGCACACACACACTCACACTCTCTCTCTCTCTCTCTCTCTCTCTCTCTCTCTCTCTCTCTCTCTCTCTCTCTCTCTCTCTCTCTCTCTCTCTCTCTCTCTCTCACATAGATAAATATTTCCCCATAGGCCAAACCAATGTCTAATTATAATGACCCCTGATAAGATGATATACTGTATATTATAAATAGAATAAATTAATATAATATTATGTTACCTCCACCAACCGACTGTACTCCGAAAAAGATCTCCTATAAAAGATCTCGTGTTCAGTCCTGTATGCCTGTGTATCTTTCTGTGTTGTTGTTTTTGTTGTTGTTGTTGTTGTTGTGTGTGTTGGGCAATATATCTCGAAGACTAAGGAGGGGATTCCGACAAAATGTCTTCACCCCTCTTTCATAGCACCCGAATAGAGTATATATATAGATGTGTGTGTATAGAAAATCAGATTCATCAATTCGTTTCCGGAGGTACACTTCCCTAATTAGAAATAGGTGAAAATCATCTAATAATAACCAGAATATGATGCAAAATACGTAATGGTAGTGGTTCAGTGGTTCAGCAAATGGTTCAGCAAATATTGGGATCTCTTAGGAAGATGCAGGAATCCAAAGTAGGAGCCGACCCAGTTTAACCCTTTGAGTACCAGCGACGCGTGTTGTATTGTATTCTAGCTATAATAAGACGATATTATGCAGCTTAGGAAGGATCTGTGGTAGGTAAAAGGGTTGGTTGAGATAGTTTGAAGCCTTATTTATTGCTAGAGGTCTTCCTAAGCTGAATAATGTCGTCTAATAGTTACCAGAATATGACAAAAATTACGTCCCTGGTACTGAACGGGTTAATCCACACAGTACCGATGACGTCCTTTCCATCATAGTTCAGACCCTAGTAGATAATTTATTTGAGCTTAGGAAGGATCTATGGTAGCTCAAAGGATCAAATGAGATAGCTGGTAGCCTTTTAATGGGTAGACGTCCTTTCTAATCTGAATAATATTGTCTGAATAGTTGCCAGAATATAATATGAGAAGGACGTCACCAGTACAGAAGAGTTAAGTAAATTTAGTGTGGTTTGCATTTTCATTTTTATGGGACGAGGGGCGTCACGATCCCCCCCCCCCCCCCCACACACACACACACATTTTGTACCAGCGACCTCTTTTGTATTTTATATCAGCTACAATTAGACGAATTTGCGAAGCTTGGGAAGGATATAGTGTCGTTAAAACAGTTTGTATTGAGATAGTCTAGTGTAGCCTTTTAATGGGTTGACGTCTGTCCTAAGCTGAACAAAATCGTCTAATCGTTGCCCGAATATATTGCCAAAAATACTATCACCGGTACAGAAGGGGTTAATGTGGTTTAGCTGATAGATAACAATATTTTGAGACCGCTTCCAATATCAACTAACGGTATGCTAATTAGGGCTAGGGCATTTAAGGGTAATATTGCGAATTTTGTATCAAGTGCGATTCGTGTCATTATCTGGACTAATAATAAGTATTGGAAAGAAAAAATACTTGTAGTCATATATGTAATACAATGATTCACACACACACACATATATATATATATAAATATATATATATACACACGCACAAACAAACACACACACAATAACAAAACAAAAACAAAAACACACACACACACATAGATACACACGCACGTACATACACCCAAGAATGTGTCATCAACAAAACAAAGTAAATCGAACTAGTTATATTTTATTTCGAATTATTTACAATACAGGTATCATACAACATGCATTACACGGCCAGATGAATGTGTGTTGAAATGGGTGATTTTTTGTTTTGATTTTCAGCAAGTTGTTTTGATGGTCGTTTACTTTCCACGACCTGTTGGAAGAAATATAATAATTAGATTTTAGCATAAAATATAAATTACATAATGAAATATTATAACAATGATATATTATCGGAATATACCAGATTATTCTGGAAGAGAGACGCCAGTAATATTTATATATTAGGATATATAAATTAGTTAATATGATATTGAAAGACATGTTTCTTAATATTGGAAATTAGTAATAAAGATAAATATATATAATTCTAACTCATTCTACTTATATAATTCTAACTCATTCTACTTATATAATTCTAACTCATTCTACTTATATAATTCTAACTCATTCTACTTTTCTTTTACTAAAACAGTTTGTTTATAAGCCTTTAATTTTCAATATGTATCGACCAAAGACTGAATATTGTATACTATATCTAATAACAAAATTATAAGAACAAATCCATCCAGTAGATCGACAAAGCTGGCTACAAAATAGAGGATAATTCACCCCGATACTCACCATGACTCCATCCACCATATCCACCACCACCACCACCACCACCACCACGTCCACCTCCACCAAATCCACCTCCACCATATCCACCACCACCATGTCCACCACCACCACGACCGCCGCCGAATCCACCTCCTCCACGACCACCACCGCCGAATCCACTTCCACCTCCGTATCCACCACCTGCACGTCCTCCTCCACCAAATCCACCTCCTCCAAAACCGCCGCCGCCGCCGCCGCCGCCGTATCCACCGCCGCCACCACGACCGCCGCCGCCTCCCCCGTGTCCAAATCCGCCGGCGGCGACGCTGACGACGACGAGGGCAAGGGCCATTACTGCGACCACCAAACGATTCTGACGGGGGAGAAATTGGGTGTGTGCTTGAGTATATGTATGCATACATACATCAACAAACTCCTCCTAGAGGTACAGTAGCGCTAATAAGTCATGTCTCAGCTGTCAGTACGTTTGGCTTGCTCTGTGCTGTATTAATGTCTGTCAGATGTTGAACAGGGTGGGTAAGAGTAGGAAGAGGTATGTATATCTTACTCGCATTGAAGAAATCAACTTTAGATACTGCTGATACCAATTATGGATCAAAATAGACTTGGTGCCGAGACATCACTTATGAGGCCGACTGTACAATGTATATGACTTACCATGTTGACAGTGTTGCGGTTGTCACTCTACTGATGTCAACAAGCCTCCGCGGTGCTCTATATATACTCCTCGTGTCGCCGCCACGGCCTCTTTAGTAAACAGAGATAATAACCCTTTGCCGAGGTTATATGACTGTACTATACTGTATACTCATAAGCTATGATTATGACTCACGAACAACTCACGCAGTAGCTCATGTCAACCAGTAGTGCTCAACCAATACCAACCGTTCAAGGGCACGCTAAAAAACAAACGGGATTTGTTGAATTTGCACTGGTTAAGGGGAGATTTCCACTTGAGAGATTTTTTTCTTGACCCCTTTCTCCCTCATGTTTAGCCCCATTACTTTTGAAGTTTTAAGACGTTCGCCCCATTAGTTTGGCGATTTTAAGAAGTTTCACCCCATTTATGTCACTTTTAAGACCTTTCGTCCCATTTAGGTGTCAATTTTTTCCTGGCGAGCGATAGCGAGCCTGTAATTTAAGAGGAACCGGCCTTTGGCCGGGACATTTTTCTACCGAAAAATTTACACATTTATCTTGAAAGGGGGTCAAGGGGGTGTAACTTCAAGCTTGATGGAAGTCTAGGAAACACACTAAAAACCTCCCCTTAAGGGTAGATGGGCGTATGTATTAGCTTGTTGTTTTGTCTTATAATTATTTTTTAGTTTCCTCCCTAGACCTCGATCAACCTGCAAGAAACAGATCCTAGACCCCCCTTCAAGATAAATGCGTACGTTTTTTCGGCCCATCCCCCATCCCCTCATCGGCCCATCTCCCCTTAATATGTATGGCTATAATGGATTACTTGTATAGTTTGCCAAGACTTCCACTACTGTTGTTGATAAATGGTGTGTGTTTATGTGTTTAGATGCATGGACAACTTTATACAATTATAAAAAAAAAATATATCTAACAATTAAATAGCTTATACTGTAGTATCCCAGGAAAGGAGACACATTGGATTTCCTGACAAAGCCAAGAACATTTTGCTTCCGGAGGTATTGATGGCATGGTTATGTTTGTATGTATATATATATATATATATATATATATATATATATATATATATATATATATATATATATACAGTATATACATCAGCCACTTGAAGGCCTTTCATATCTTGCTGTCCTTTGTAATTTTTTCCAACTCGGTTTGGGCACCAACATTTCACCTATTATTCCCATCTGGTTCGGCCAATTGCTGTTGATGTCACCATAGTTGACCATGCACAAGTGGGTAAGAGCGTGTATATCAGTCATCATTTGTTTTATTTCCTACCTGGCTTCAGATGCATCCTGTCGCCACCTCAGCCAAGCATTACGGAGAGACTGGCCGTTTGTTTGGTCTATTAATTCATTTATTCATATATGTTTTTAGTTTCCTCCCTAGACTTCCATCAAGCTTAGAAAAACACCCCCTAGGCCCCCCTTCAAGATATATTTTTACATTTTTCGGTAGAAAAATATCTCGGCCGCAGGCCGATTCGTCTTAAAAATTAACACCTAAATGACACGAAAGGTCTTAAAATTAACAACGAAATGGGGCGAAAGGTGTTAAAATCGCCAAACTAATGGGCCGAACGTCTTATAATATCAAAACTAGTGGGGCTAAACATTAGGGAGAAGGGTGTCCAGAAAAACGGTCTGCCTCCCCATAAGGGTTTTACGAAAGCAGGAGGGCCATTCATTCTAGCAAAGTCTTAGGCGTTAATTTGGTAAACTTGAGCCTAAACGAAATTCAAGGGGTTCTTCCACGCTAGTAGCCATTTTCCGTTTATATATATATATATATATATATATATATATATATATATATATATATAGTATATACTTCTTGTATCTCTATAACCTGGCTTCTTTTTCTGTTTTCAAAGTACACACTTAAATGTGTATTAAACCTTTGACTAATCGTTCCCGAACTACGCTCGTGATCGATCCCTTCAAAACACACCTCTTGCAAAGTATATTCATATTCATATTCATATTCATATTCATTGGTATCAGCAATATCTAAGCTTCATTTCTTCATATCGAGTGAAATATACAACCATGTTCCTACACTTACCCACCCTATTCAATATCTGACAGACATTAATACAGCACAGAACAAGCCAAACGTAATGTCAGCTGGGCATAACTTATTAGCGCGACTGTACACTGACCATTATGTCTGTGGTAACTAAGAAATTAAATCGCTCTGTTTGAGTTTTCTATTTGGATGAGGGAGACAAGAGACAAAACTGCCTGTGACAAGTGCCTCCCCCAAATAATTAAATAATTAAACATATTAATTACCAGCTCTGATAACTTTAAGGGGGGTGACCTTCTTTTTTTCTTCTTCTATGGGTTGTGTCCATTCGGCCTCATTCGGCCTGCTGTTTTAAGACGTTTATCCCCATCCAGGTGTCGATTTACACCTGGCGAGCGATAGCGAGCCACCATATTTTGGATGAGTTAGACAGCTGGCTAAATTTGTACATTTTTCGATAGAAACATTTCTCCGGCAAAGCCGGATTTCTCCATAAAATGCTGGCTCGCTATCACTCGCCAGGAAAAAATCAACACCTGGATGGGAATAAATGTCTTAAAACAGTAGGCTGAATGGGGGCTAAATGGATACAACCAAGAAAGAGAAAACAAAAACAGGTCACCCCCCTTAATGCTGTTGCTTAACCCTTTGAAGATTATGACACATTATGACACTTTATTCTGACTATTATAAGACTATTTTATATAGCTTAGAAAGGATCTGTGGTGTGGGAATGATATAGGCAAAGAATCTCTCAATCAACCCTCGGACTTCCATAATTATACCCTGCCTAATCTTAACACAATCGTCTAATAATAGCCAGAAAATAGAAAATAAATGCATGCTCGGCTCTCAAAAGGGTTAAGGACTGGTTGAGAGCTACTGGTTGAGCACTACTGGTTGAGAGCTACTGTTTGAGAGTTACTGGTTGAGCACTACTGGTTGAGAGCTACTGGTTGAGCGCTACTGGTTGAGAGCTACTGTTTGAGAGTTACTGGTTGAGCACTACTGGTTGAGAGCTACTGGTTGAGCGCTACTGGTTGACATGATCTACTGCGTGAGTTGTTCGTGGCTCATAATCATAGCTTATGAGTATATAATACAGTCATATAACCTCGGCAAAGGGTTATTATCTCTGTTTACTAAAGGGGCCGTGGCGGCGACACGAGGAGTATATATAGAGCACCGCGGAGGCTTGTTGACATCAGTAGAGTGACAACCGCAACACTGTCAACATGGTAAGTCATAATATACAGTGTACAGTCGGCCAAATATGTCATGTCACCGCTGTCATTACGTTTTGCTAGCTGTGTGCAGTATTAATGTCTGTCAGATGTTGAATATGGTATGTAAAGAGAGGAATATGTGTGTATATCTCACTCGAAACGATGAATTTATCCTTAGATAGTGCTGATCCAAAATATTTATCGAATTATGCTTGGTGCCACGACATCACTTGTTTGGGCAACTGTACAGTCGGCCTAATAAGTTATGTCTCCGCACCAAGTCTATTTTGATCCATAATTGGTATCAGCGGTATCTAAAGTTGATTTCTTCATTGCGAGTAGGATATATAAACCTGTTCCTACCCTTAACCACCCTATTCAACATCTGACAGACATTAATACAGCACAGAGCAATCCAAGCGTACTGACAGCTGAGATTTTGTTGATATCTTGGTTATATTTGTGGATATGACTCCCATGATCTGAATAGTATTAGTGTTTTAGTATGTCTTGTGCTTGCTTTACATACCGACCTATATATGAACCCTAGAATTAGCCATAATTTTATTTCCCGTAATTTTTGGTAGATCCTCAATTCACTAAGCAAGGATAACAAATTGAGCTGATCGTCTCATGACTTACAATATATAACTAGTAAAGTTTGGTCTGTATATACATCTTATGGTACATAGTTTGGTCTGTATATACATCTTATGGTACATAGTTTGGTCTGTATATACATCTTATGGTACATAGTTTGGTCTGTATATATATACATCTTATGGTACATAGTTTGGTCTGTATATACATCTTATGGTACATAGTTTGGTCTGTATATACATCTTATGGTACATAGTTTGGTCTGTATATACATCTTATGGTACATAGTTTGGTCTGTATATATATCTTATGGTACATAGTTTGGTCTGTATATACATCTTATGGTACATAGTTTGGTCTGTATATACATCTTATGGTACATAGTTTGGTCTGTATATACATCTTATGGTACATAGTTTGGTCTGTATATACATCTTATGGTACATAGTTTGGTCTGTATATACATCTTATGGTACATAGTTTGGTCTGTATATACATCTTATGGTACATAGTTTGGTCTGTATATACATCTTATGGTACATAGTTTATTTATACTATAATTTAGTTTGGTAGTGGGTGGTATGGTGGATGGGACTCGTTAGCCTTGGTCGGTAACCCACCTAAGGGAGACAACCTTACAAAATATTCGGATGGATGGGACTCTTCAGAATTGGTCGGCAACCCATCTAGGGGATTATACCTTATTCAAATCTTTTCTGCTCACCTATCGGTGAAGCAGGTTAGTGGATGGACTAGACGCAAACCACTATAAAAAAATAGTGCTAAAAAGATATATAGAGGGCCTCAGAGTTGGACGGACCCTAAGTTAAGTGGTTAATCCTGAAAGTCCTTAACTGGCACGGGTTGTCCTCCTCAAGGGGGACAGGTCCGCTTGGGGGTGTTTTGTGTATGGCAACCGTCATAAAGGAGAGTAAGGCGGGTTTTTTTCCTATGTGGATGAGGGAGACAAAAGGCAAAACTGTCTGTGACGAGTGCCTCCCTCAGAGGTAGTAGAGAGACAGGGCAAAATCAAGGAACATTCGAGCCAATACATAGATAGATAGATAATATCTTTAAAAATAAATATACAGTAATGTGAGTTGTAAAATACGTTTGTAAAGCCGGTATCACACGAGCGCTTTTTCACTCAGCATTTATCCTTAACACTGGTCTGGCAGCTCAAAAGGTAAACATTTAATATTTTGCTGTCACCTAAGTTTATCTACCACCAGTCTAGTTTCCGATACCAGTGCAAAATATTCCAGAAATGTTGCCAGAAAAATGCTGATCTTCGAATGTTTACTATAAAAGTTCTCGTGTGATACCGGCTTAAGGTACATAGTATGGGATTCTATTTTGCTTTAAGGGAACTGACCTGTTTTTTTCTCTCTGGGTTTTATCCATTCTGCCCCATTCAGCCTACTGTTTTAAGACGTTTCTCCACATTCAGGTATCGATTTTTTCCTGGCGATCGAGAGCGAGCCATCATTGTATGAAGAAATCTGGCTTCGCCAGAGACATTTTTCTACCGAAAAATGTACAAATTAAGTCAGCTGTCTAAAATATAATCCAAAATATGCTGGCTCGCTATCGCTCGCCAGGGGAAAGTCGACACCTGGATCAGGATAAACGTCTTAAAACAGTAGGCTGAATGGGATCGAATGGCTACTATCCAAAAGAAAAAAAAGCGGGTCGGTCCCCTTAAAGATAACAGTGATAATCTCGTCTGCTTCCCCCTCAGAATCGTTTGGTAGTCGCAGTAATGGCCCTCGCCCTCGTCGTCGTCAGCGTCGCCGCCGGCGGCTTCGGTGGACACGGCAGAGGCGGCGGCGGTGGCGGCGGCGGTTTTGGAGGTGGTGGATTTGGTGGAGGTGGTGGATATGGCGGAGGTGGAGGGGGATTCGGTGGCGGTCGTGGTGGTGGTGGACATGGCGGAGGTGGATTCGGGGGCGGTCGTGGAGGAGGTGGATACGGAGGAGGCGGACGTGGAGGAGGTGGATTCGGGGGAGGCGGACGTGGAGGAGGTGGATTCGGGGGAGGCGGACGTGGAGGTGGATACGGCGGCGGTGGATATGGTGGATGGACTGGTTAAAGGACCCTAGTGAATGGATTGGTGGTGAGTAGGCCTATCGGGGTGAATCGTTCTCTATTTTGTAGCCAGTTTTGTCGATCTGCTGGATGGATTTGTTCTTATAATTATATTGTTAGATATAAAATACAATGTGTCTTTGGTCGATACATATTAGAACTTAAGGGGAGATGGTCCACTTTTTGGGCGATTTTTGCATGTATTCATTATTTTTCTAGTTTCCTCCCTAGACTTCCATCAAATTTAAAAAAAAAAAAAAAAACATCCATTCCCTTCTAGATTGATTTGTACATTTTCGGTAGAAAAATCTCCCGGCCGAAGGCCGGTTCTTCCAACATTACAGGCTCACTATCGTTCGCCAGGGAAAAAGTCGACACATAAATAGCACAAAAGGTCTAAATATTGACGACGAAATGGGGCGAAAGGTCTTAAAATCGACTAACTAATGGGGCAAACATCTTAACATCTGAAAACTAATGGGGCTAAACATGAGGGAGAAAGTGGTCCAGAAAACCGGCCCATCCCCCCTTAAAGGCTTATAAACACAATATTTTAATTGGAGAAAAGTATACTAGCTAAACACATTAATGAATACACATTAAACACATTAATGAATACACATTAAACACATTAATGAATACCATTATTATGACATTCGTCTTTCAATATCATATCAACTCGTATAATATATGCTATCCGAATATATACGGTGACTGCTCAACTCAACCAGTAGACCATTTCAACCAGTACCAAATCAACCAATACGGTTAGGTTAGGTTAGGTTAGTACTCTATGTTGGCACTGGTTTGGTTGGTCTGGGTTAATTTGGCACTGGTTGAAATGGTCTACTGGTTGAGATGACATGGCACCAATATATACACATTACTGGCATCTCTCTCCCACATTAATCTGCTATATTTCAATAATATATTCTCATTGCAGTACTTCATATTAAAATGTCGATATCCATGCAAACAAAACAAAAATTATTAGTATTATATTTCTTCCAACAGGTGGTTATGGAAAGTAAACGATCATCAAAAGAACTTGCTGAAAATCAAATTAAAAGTTATCTTATTTGAACACTCATTCATCTGGCCGTGTAAATGCACGATGTATGAGAAATATACTGTGTACAGTTCGAAATAAAATGTAACTAGTTCGATAGATTGTGTTTCTTTTATGACACTTTTCCTGAGTTAGTGTTTGTGCGCATGTATGTGTGAGTGTATGTGTGTGTGTGTGTGTGTGTGTGATCAAATATATAATTATATAGACCAAAAATCAAGTACTACCCCCTTAAGGTCTCCAGTTAGTTAGTTAGTTAGTTAACATAGGACTGCAGAGGCTATCAACGCTCCTGGATTATTAAGCCAGCACACTGTAAGTCAAGATTAGCGTCAGAACTGGAGCCCTTTTTTTCGAGTACTCCAGTCCCTTCAGGTGTCCAGGGTGGGGGATTGGTGAGCCTGGGGTCATGTACTATAGTCTATTCGCTGTAAGTAGGCGAGAAATCATGACTTCTATCCTCTATAACTCAAAAAGGGCTAGTGCAAATTGGCTGTAAGTTTCCACATCTATTCCTTGACTGACTCTTCCCAAATGGTAGAAATATTAGCTCGATTACTCCAGTCGTTTTTGAGTTACAGTGGTTAGATGTCATGATGTCTCGCCTACTTGCAGCGAATACACTATAAAACTTAGACAAAATTTTACCCTCTGTGTACCGGCGACGTCTTTTGTATTTAATTTCACCTACATTTACACGAATTGATGAAGCTTAGGAAGGATATATAGTAGCTCAAAGGATTAATTGATGAAGCTTAGGAAGGATATATGGTAGCTCAAAGGATTAATTGATGAAGCTTAGGAAGGATATATAGTAGCTCAAAGGATTAATTGATGAAGCTTAGGAAGGATATATGGTAGCTAAGAGGATTAATTGATGAAGCTTAGGAAGGATATATGGTAGCTAAGAGGATTAATTGATGAAGCTTAGGAAGGATATATGGTAGCTAAGAGGATTAATTGATGAAGCTTAGGAAGGATATATGGTAGCTAAGAGGATTAATTGATGAAGCTTAGGAAGGATATATGGTAGCTCAAAGGATTAATTGAGATAGTCTGTAGCCTGTTAATGAGTAGAAGTCCTTCCTAAGCTGAATATAATCGTCGATTCATTGCCAGAATATAGTAAAAAGGACGTCACCTGTACTGAATGGGTTAACCCTTTCTGTACCGGCGACGTCCTTTTAATTTTATTTTAGCTCTACTTAGATAATTTTGTGTAGTTTAAAAATAATCTGTGGTAGTAAAAAGGGTTACGTGAGATGGTTCGAAGCCTATTAATTGCTGGAGGCTCTTCTATAACTGAATAAAATCGTCTTATCGTAGCCACAATATAATTAAATAGAACGTCACCGGTACTGAACAGGTTAAAGTTTCATTGTTCCATTTAGGATAATTGATTATTTTAACCCATTCAGTACCAGTGACAGCTTTTTCATTATATTCTGGCAACTGTTAGACAATGTTTACTTAGCTTAGGAAGGTCGTCTACCAATTAAAGGGCTACAGACTATCTCAATTAATCCTTTTAGCTACCATATATCCTTATTTACATTTGGTAATATTATTGTTTGCTACTTTGTTGTGCCTATGGCAGCTATTCAAAGATTTGTGAAAACAGTTAATCCCCTATGGACTAGGATTTTAAGATTTTATGACCTGTTTGTGTCATTTAGGGGTATTTTTTTCGTGGCGAGCAAAAGCGAGCCTGTAATTCAGGAGGAACCGGCTGGGTCATTATTCTACCGATTTGTTTTTAAATAGATAAATATATAGTAAATTTACATGTACTGTATTTAATCGAATAATTAAAAATGTCCCCTTAAACCGTCTCTATTGTCAACTTTTAGCAATTTTGAATATTTGACTTGGCCCTATCGAATAATACTTTCAAGACTTAGAACATATGGAAACTTATTATAAATAATACATCAACATAAGAATATTTCATATTTTATTCATAGATTTCATCATAATTTAGAAAGGTATAAAATGTATAAGAGGGAATATTAGGTGTGTTTGTTGTGTTGACGTGGACGGAGTGTGTCGGACTGGTCGCTTATTTTCCATAGCTACTTCCATGACCGCCGCCAAACCTGCCGCCACCGAAGCCTCCATTTCCGCCTCCAAAGCCGCCCTTGCCACCACCAAAGCCACCACCATGGCCGCCTCCGAAGCCGCCCTTTCCGCCACCGAATCTTCCACGTCCACCTCCAAAGCCGCCGCTTCCGCCACCAAAGCCGCCCTTTCCACCCCCAAAGCCGCCTCCGAAGCCACCCTTTCCTCCACCAAATCCTCCACTTCCGCCTCCAAATCCTCCACTGCCATAACTGCCACCACCGATGCCACCTCCACGTCCGCCTCCAAATCCTCCACTGCCACCACCGAAGCCACCTCCACCATGACCCCCACCAAAGCCTCCACCATGACCTCCTCTTCCAGCAGCCACCCCGGCCACAAGGAGGGTAAGGGCGACCACCAAGATTATCACACGGTTCTGGGGATGGAGACGGTAGATATTAAGTATTTCAAGAATATGTCGTATTTTGACAGTTTATTTTGGCTCTCATTAAACGATTTGTTGCAGTTTTGGAAGGATCTGTAGGAATTATAAGGGTAATTACTCTCATTTAATCCTGGCTTCCATATACCCTTCCTAATCTGAATAAAATTAGTATATAAAGAACCAAAAATCAGAAAAGAAATGCATAATTGGATCTTGAAAGGGTAATAATGAATTGAAGATTGCTATAGCTAAAATCGTCCTCAGTAGGGATTGTCAGTTCTGCACAGGACAGGCAAAAACTGAGGATGTTGATGATGCTGATGGCTCTACACCAAGCCATCTCATTTAGTATATTATTGGACATTAAACAGATGAGAATTAATGCACATCAAATTATAATTTAAGGGGTATTTAGTGGACGACATAGTATTAGCTTGTTTGCAAATGAATACATAAGGTGAGGATCATAGTCTTGTATCTAATTAAGGTAGTAGTGAGGTAATAGCTGTTAATATTATTGATTAATTAGTTAGTTAAAATAGGACTTCAGAGGCTATCAACCATTCTGGATTATTAAGCCAGCACACTGTAAGTCAAGTATATTTTCAGGACTGGAGCCTCTTTACAAGAACCCCAGTCCCTTGTATTACTGCTATAAACATAATTATATGTTACCATGTTGGCTGTATCACTGTGGGTACACAACTGATGACCAAACCATCAGTCCCTCGGTCTTTATACTGACGACCACCGGAAGTACACTGTGGTCAACGAGGTCACGGCCGGACATACAGTATAGTGTTGGTCATTAGGTCAACAATGGAGAGGGAGGGAGAGAGGGAGGGAGGGAGAGAGAGAAAGAGAGAGAGAGAGAGAGAGGGAGGGAGGGAGGGATGGAGAGAGGGAGGGAAGGAGGGAGGGATTTGAACATCATGCACACCAATATTGAGTTTTCTGTTACGTTTTCATGCACGAATGAAAAGTGAGTTTTGAATAAAATGAAATATGTAACTGAAACTGAAATGGCAGTCTTACAAACGAATATATATATATATATATATATATATATATATATATATATATATATATATATATATATATATTGTATAGTATGACTGCCATTGCATAATAACGTCAAAAAACGTCACAAATAAAGATGTTCGCGATTACGTTGGTTGGTCATCAGAATCTTTATCAACCATGTTATCCCTATTTCACCCCAAAAGTGGTATGCCTATATTTTACTTGCCCAATATGCAGCCCCAATCACTTAATATGCAGCCCCAATCACTTAAGGGGGATGGGCGTATTTATTTGTTTATTTATTTATCTTCTTTTTATGTGTTTAGTTTCCTCCCTAGACCTCCATCAAGCTTAACAGAAACCCCAAGACCCTTTTGTAAATTTAACAATATATAAATGTCCCGTCGGAGGCCGGTTACTACTATAATACAGGATTACTATCGGTTACTACTATAATACAGGCTTACTATCGGTTACTACTATAATACAGGCTTACTATCGGTTACTACTATAATACAGGCTTACTATCGGTTACTACTATAATACAGGCTTACTATCGGTTACTACTATAATACAGGCTTACTATCGGTTACTACTATAATACAGGCTTGCTATTGCCGGTTACTACTATAATACAGGCTTGCTATTGCTACTATAATACAGGCTTGCTATTGCCGGTTACTACTATAATACAGGCTTGCTATTGCTACTATAATACAGGCTTGCTATTGCCGGTTACTACTATAATACAGGCTTGCTATTGCCGGTTACTACTATAATACAGGCTTGCTATTGCTACTATAATACAGGCTTGCTATTGCTACTATAATACAGGCTTGCTATTGCTACTATAATACAGGCTTGCTATTGCCGGTTACTACTATAATACAGGCTTACTATCGCTTACTACTATAATACAGGCTTACTATCGGTTACTACTATAATACAGGCTTACTATCGGTTACTACTATAATACAGGCTTACTATCGGTTACTACTATAATACAGGCTTACTATCGGTTACTACTATAATACAGGCTTACTATCGGTTACTACTATAATACAGGCTTACTATCGCTCGCCTGGTAAAACACTGACACCTAAATTGCACGAAAGATCTTAATATTGACAATGAAATTGAATGAAAGGTCATAAAATCGCCAAACTAATGGACCAAACAACTTAAAATTTCATAACTAGTGGGGCTAAACATGAGGGAGAAGGGGAGCCAGAAAAAACTCCCCCATTATGGAACATTATACCCACATGGCGGAAAAAGGTTTTATTTTGGATGACAAGACAGTTTCGATCCTCTCTGGAGTCCTCGCTGGTTGTGTTTTCTGGACCCCCTCTCCCTCCTGTTCTGCCCCATTAGTTTTGAGATTTTAAGACGTTCGGCACGTTAGATTGGCGATTTTAAGACTTTTCACTCCATTTCTTAGTCAATCTTTAGACCTTTAGTACAATTTAGATGTCGTTTTTGCTTCCTGGCGAGCGATAAGGATCCTTGTAATAATGTATTTACTAGTTGTTAAATGTATCAGAAATGTGGACAAATACTGAATAAAATCGTCTAATAATAGCCAGAAACCCGAAAATAAATGCGTCATCGTATCTTGTAAGGGTTAAGCAATTTCAGTATATCATCCCCATTGGTTACCACACAATTGTTGCGTTAGAGGGAGGTTTTTAGTTTGTTTCTTAGACCTCCATCAAGCTTAAAATTACACCCCCTAGACCCCTTTTCAAGATAAATTTGTACATGTTTCGGTAAAAAAAAGTCCTCTTAAATTACAGGGAAAAAATCGACACCTATATGGCACGAAAGTTGACAACAAAATGAGGCGAAAGTTCTTAAAATCGCCAAACTAGTGAGTCAAACGTCTTAATATCTCAAAAGCAATGGAGCGAAACCTGAGGGGGAGTGGGGTCCAGAAAAAAATATCTCAAGGGGAAATCTCCCCTTAAATTGTTGCATCAAATCAACAAGCTTTTACTTTATCAAGCAATTAATGTTCCGAGTGATTGATTTCTGAATACCATTATGGACAAACGATTCATTGATCATGTTGGGGGGGGGGGGGGGGGTTGATGATCTTTGCCAGATATTTGTTTAACCCTTCCTGTACCGGCGACGTCATTTTTCTATATGTTCAGCTACATTTAGACGATTTTATGAAGTTTAGGAGGGATATGGGGTAGCTAAAACGATTAATTGATATAGTATGTGGCCTTTTGATATGTAGACGTCCTTACTAAGCTGACTAAAATCGTTTAGTAGTTGCCAGAATATAAGGAAAAGGACGTCACCGGTACAGAAAGGGTTAATGACTATGGTTCCTACTATAATTCACCCTTGTTGATTTGCATAGACTTTCGCGTAGTTACTTATTCTGTTGGGAGATTGTAGACACCAATCGAACAGAGTAATACCCAGGGGAGGCTTCATAGGTGTGTGATAAGGAGTTGCTGGAACTCCTGTTTCATTTGTCTTGACTTCCCTCACTGTTTCTGTTTGTGTCTCACTTACACAAGAGTATTCCAGGTAGCTCTCACAAACACCTCCTCCTATTCTCTATTTCACTACACTAAACAAGCCCACCAATCTTCCTTCCAATAAAGTACACCCCACATAAAAGGCTATAATTTTGATCTCTCACTCTTCTAGTTTTGGGGTAGACACTTGTTGCAGGCAGCTTTGCCTTTTGTCTCCATCATACACATAGACAAAAATATATGTATTATATATTTCGCCATTAAGCAAACATCTAGCAGCCGGAAATAAGTATGAAATGCCTAAACAAATGCTAACCATTTGTAATACGTTCCAGACATAAACAAATAGAAAAGAAGTATAATCTAAGTAATACACCAACATTATAATATTTTAGATTTTATTCATAGTTTTCATCATAAGTTAGAATGGTATAAAATGTAAAAGAGGGAATTTTAAGCATGTTTGTTGTGTTGACGTGGACGGAGTGTGTCGGACTGGTCGCTTATTTTCCGTAGCTGCTTCCGTGACCGCCGCCAAACCTGCCGCCACCGAAGCCTCCACTTCCGCCTCCAAAGCCGCCCTTACCACCACCAAAGCCACCGCCATGGCCGCCACCAAAGCCGCCTCCGAAGCCGCCCTTTCCGCCACCGAATCCTCCACGTCCACCTCCAAAGCCGCCGCTTCCGCCTCCAAAGCCGCCCTTTCCACCACCAAATCCACCTCCGAAGCCGCCCTTTCCTCCACCAAATCCTCCACTTCTGCCTCCAAATCCTCCACTGCCATAACTGCCACCACCAAATCCACCTCCACGTCCCCCACCAAATCCTCCACTGCCACCACCAAAGCCACCTCCACCATGACCCCCACCAAAGCCTCCACCATGACCTCCTCCAGCAACCACCCCGGCCACAAGGAGGGTAAGGGCGACCACCAAGATTATCACACGGTTCTGGGGATGGAGACGGTAGATTATTAACTCTTTGAAGATTGTGACACATTTTGACAGCATATGTTGACTATCTTTAAACGATTGTATGCAGCTTTGGAAGGATATGTAGGAATTATAAGGGATAATGACTCTCACTTAACCCTCTGAATTCTATATACCCTTCCTAAACTGAATATACTTATCAAATAATCGCCAGAAAGCAGAACAGAAATGCGGAAACTGATCTTGAAAGGGTTATTAAGGAATTACAGATTTCTATGGCCAATATCGTTCTCAATCAATAAGCCTTGCCAGTTCTGCAATGGGCAGACAAAAGCTGATGATGTTCATGATGTTGATGACTCTACACCAAGTCATTTAATCTCATATATTTTTAGACATTAAACAGGTAAGAATTAAGGCACATGAAATTATAATTTAAGGGGTATTTAGTGACGAACATAATATCAGCTTGTTTGCAAATTAATACATAAGATAAGGATTATAGTCTTGTATGTAATTCAGGTAGTAGTGAGGCAATAGATGTGAATATTACTGATTAATTTGTTCGTTAAAATAGGACTTCAGAGGCTATCAACCCTTCTGGAGTATTAAGCCAGCACACTGTAAGTCAAGTATAGTTTCAGGACTGGAGCCACTTTTCGAGAACCTCAGTCCCTTGTATTACTGATAGAAACATTATAGTTGTGAATATTACTGCTATAAACATTTTAGTAGTTACCATAGTTACATAGAACATAAGAACATAGGATAAGGATTACAGTGTTGTATCTAATTAGGGTAGTAGTGAGGCAATAGCTGATAATATTACTGATATAAACATTATATTAGTTACCATGTTGGCTGTATCACTGCGGGTACACAACTGATGACCAAACCATCAGTCCCTCGGTCTTTATACTGACGACCACCGGAAGTACAGTGTGGTTAACGAGGTCACGGCCGGACATACAGTATAGTGTTGGTCATTAGGTCAACAATGGGGAGGGAGGGAGGGAGGGAGGGATGTAGAGAGCGAGGGAGGGAGAGAAGGTGGGAGGGATGTAGAGAGGGAGAGCAGTTGAACATCATGCACACCAATATTGGGTTTTCTCTGTACCGTTTTCATGCACGCATGAAAAGTGAGTTTTCATGCACGCATGAAAAGTGAGTTTTAAATTAAAAGAGATATGTCATTGAATAGTCAATTATATTATGTAATGGCACTCTTAAAATAAGATTTAAACAAAAATATATATATATATAATTATATATATATATATATATATATATATATATATATATATATATATATAAATATATATATATATATATATATATATATATATATATATATATATATATATATATATGGTGTTGTACTCTCAGTGGGGATCAAACCACCGACAGTCAGAATGATTGTCTATGCTTTAACCAATTTTACCACGGAGTGGTAAAGGTTATTTTACCTTTTCAAATTTATCACGCCGTGGTAGAGCTGGTTAAAGCATGGACAATCATCCTGGGTGTCGCTGGTTCGAGCCCTACTGAAAGTATACAACTATTTATTAACTAGCGTGTGATATACTTAATATATATATATATATTGCATAGTAAGACTGCCATTGCAAAATAACGTCACAAATGACCGCGATTACGTTGGTGATCAGAAACTTTATCAACTGTTTTATTCCTATTTCACCCAAAAAGTGGCATTACTTGATTTTAATTGTCCAATATACAGCCCCAATCATTTACTTGTCCAATATACAGCCCCAATCATTTTAATTGTCCAATATACAGCCCCAATCATTTACTTGTCCAATATACAGCCCCAATCATTTTAATTGTCCAATATACAGCCCCAATCATTTTAATTGTCCAATATACAGCCCCAATCATTTTAATTGTCCAATATACAGCCCCAATCATTTACTTGTCCAATATACAGCCCCAATCATTTACTTGTCCAATATACAGCCCCAATCATTTTAATTGTCCAATATACAGCCCCAATCATTTACTTGTCCAATATACAGCCCCAATCATTTTAATTGTCCAATATACAGCCCCAATCATTTTAATTGTCCAATATACAGCCCCAATCATTTTAATTGTCCAATATACAGCCCCAATCATTTACTTGTCCAATATACAGCCCCAATCATTTACTTGTCCAATATACAGCCCCAATCATTTTAATTGTCCAATATACAGCCCCAATCATTTTAATTGTCCAATATACAGCCCCAATCATTTTAATTGTCCAATATACAGCCCCAATCATTTACTTGTCCAATATACAGCCCCAATCATTTACTTGTCCAATATACAGCCCCAATCATTTTACTTGTCCAATATACAGCCCCAATCATTTTACTTGTCCAATATACAGCCCCAATCATTTTAATTGTCCAATATACAGCCCCAATCATTTACTTGTCCAATATACAGCCCCAATCATTTACTTGTCCAATATACAGCCCCAATCATTTACTTGTCCAATATACAGCCCCAATCATTTACTTGTCCAATATACAGCCCCAATCATTTCAAGGGGATACATACAACAGACAATGGTTTAGCGTTATTTTCCATTACATGCATTGTAACGGCTCCGACGGGGATGCCTTTCAGTAGTTGGAGTGTACTGTAGTACAATAAAGTCCCGCCTCAGCACTGCATATATGTGTATATTTGCATATTTAATTACCTTATTGTTATTTTTTAGTTTCCTCCATAGACCTCCATCAAGCTTAAAAGAAATACCCCAAGACTCCCCTTCAAGATAAATTTGTAAATCTTTCGATAGAAAAACCGGAGGCCGGTTACTACTATATAAAAGGCTCACTATCGCTCACCTGGAAAAATATTGACACCGAAGTTGCATGAAAGGTCTTAATATTGACAAAGAAATGGAGCGAAAGGTCTTAAAATCGCCAAACTAATGGGCCGAACAACTTAAAATATCATAATTAGTGGGGCTAAACATGAGGGAGAAGGGATGCCAGAAAAAGCAAACCATCACCCCCTAAGAGACATTATACCCACTTGGCGGAAACACGTATATTTGAGATGACAAGACAGCTTCGTTCCTCTCTGGAGTCCTCACGGGTCGTTTGTTTTAGACACCCCCCTCTCCCTCGTGTTCTGCCTTATTAGTTTTGACATTTTAAGACGTTCGGTCCATTACATTGGCGATTTTAAGACCTTTTACCCCATTTCTTAGTCAATATTAAGACCTTTCGTACAATTTAGATGCCGATTTTTTCCTGGCGAGCGATAGCAAGAATGTAATAGTATTTGTTTTAGTTGTTAAAAGTATCAGAAAAGCGGAAAAAATACTTATCAAATTATTAGTCATAATCTGAGTGCAAAAGTGCACTATAATAAATTTACTTTACTACCGTTTAATATCTTCAATTTAATATACAGTATATACAGTATATATTCAATTTAAAAAAATATATAGATCAGAAAACTTTTTTTTTTCTTTTTTTTCTTTTACCCCTAGAGGATCATGACGCATTTGACAGTGTATTCTGTCTCTCATTAGACGACTTAATACAGCTTAGGAAGGATGTGAGAGTATTAAAAGGTTAACAACGATCTCAATTAACCCTCTGACGTCCACATACGCTTCCTAATCTGAATAAAATCGTCTAATACCAGCCAGAAAACAAAGAAAATACATGCGTCATCGTATCTTGTAAGGGTTAAACAATTTCGGTATATCACCTCCATCGTCGCATTAATTTGTTGCTTAGTTAAAATAGGACTTCAGAGGCTATCAAACCTTCTGGATAATTAAGCCAGCACACTGTAAGTCAAATTTATTTTCAGGACTGGTGCCTCTTTTCGAGAACCCCAGTCCCTTGAATTTGTTGCATTAAATCAACAAGCTTTTACTCTATCAAGCAATTGATGTTCCGAGTGATTGATTTCTGAATATCATTATGAACAAGCGATTCATTGATCATGTTGGGGGGGGGGGGGGGCTGATGATCTTTGCCAGATATTTGTTTAACCCTTTCTGTACCGGCGACCTCAATTTTCTATATGTTCAGCTACATTTAGACGATTTTATGAAGCTTCTAGGAGGGATATGTGGTAGCTAAAAAATATCAATGAGATAGTAAATGAGGCCTTTTGATATGCAGATGTCCTTCCTAAGCTGACTAAAATCGTCTATTAGTTGCCAGAATATAAGGAAAAGGACGTCACCGGTACTGAAAGGGTTAATGACTATGGTTCCTACTATAATTCATCCTGGTTGATTTGCAAAGACTTTTGCGTAGTTACTTATTCTGTTGGGAGATTGTAGACACCAATCGTACAGAGTAATACCCAGGGGAGGCCTCTTTAGCGTGTGATAAGGAGTTGCTGGAAATCCTGTTTCATTTGTCTGGCTTTCTTCACTGTTTCTGTTTGTGTCTCACTTACACAAGAGTATTCCAGCTAGCTCTCACAAACACCTCCTCCTATTCTCTATTTCAGTACACTAAACAATACACACCAATCTTCCTTCCAATAAAGTACACCCCCCAAAAAAGGCTATAATATTGATCTCTCACTCTTCTAGTTTAGGGGGTGACACTTGTTGCAGCAGCTTTGCCTTTTGTCTCCATCATACACATAGAAAAAAATATATGTATTATATATTTCGCCATTAAGCAACCATTTAGCAGCCGGAAGTAAGTATGAAATGCCTAAACAAATGCTAACCATTTGTAATACGTTCCAGACATAAACAAATAGAAAAGAAGTATAATCTAAGTAATACACTATCATTATAATATTTTAGATTTTATTCATAGTTTTCATCATAAGTTAGAATGGTATAAAATGTAAAAAGAGGGAATTTTAAGCATGTTTGTTGTGTTGACGTGGACGGAGTGTGTCGGACTGGTCGCTTATGCTTATTTTCCGAAGCTACTTCTGTGACCGCCGCCAAACCTGCCGCCACCGAAGCCTCCACTTCCGCCTCCAAAGCCGCCCTTACCACCACCAAAGCCACCACCATGGCCGCCTCCGAAGCCGCCCTTTCCACCACCGAATCCTCCACGTCCACCTCCAAAGCCGCCGCTTCCGCCACCGAATCCTCCTCCATGGCCACCACCAAAGCCGCCCTTCCCACCACCAAAGCCGCCTCCGAAGCCGCCCTTTCCTCCACCAAATCCTCCACGTCCGCCACCAAATCCTCCACTGCCACCTCCACCATGACCCCCACCAAACCCTCCACCATGACCTCCTCCTCCAGCAGCCACCCCGGCCACAAGGAGGGTGAGGGCGACCACCAAGATTATCACACGGTTCTGGGAATGGAGATGGTAGATATTAAGTATTTCAAGAATATGGTGTATTTTGACAGTTTATTCAGCTATCATTAAACGATTTTATGCAGTTTAGGAAGGATTTGTTGGAATTATAAGGGTAATTACTCTCATTTAACCCTCTGACTTCCATAGACCCTCCTGGATTATACTTAGCTAATAATAGCCAGAAAGCAAAAACGAAATGCGTAATTGGGTCTTGAAAGAGTTAATAAGGAATTGAAGATTATTATAACTAAAATCGTCCTCAGTAGGGATTGTCAGTTCTACAATGGACAGACAAAAGTTGAGGATGTTGATGATGCTGATGGCTCTACACAAAGCCATCTCATCTCGTATATTTTTGGACATTAAACAGATGAGAATTATTGCACATACAAATATATTTTAAGGGGTATTTAGTGACGAACATAATATCAGCTTGTTTGCAAATGAATACATAAGATAAGGATTATAGTCTTGTATCTAATTCAGATAGTAGTGAGGCAATAGCTGTGAATATTACTGATTAATTAGTTAGTTAAAATATGACTTCAGAGACTATCAACCCTTCTGGATTATTAAGCCAGCACACTGTAAATCAAGTTTATTTTCAGGACTGGAGCCTCTTTTCGAGATCCCTAGTCCCTTGTATTACTATTAGTACTGCTAGAAACATTATAGTTGTGAATATTACTGATATAAACATTATATTAGTTACCATGTTGGCTGTATCACTGCGGGTACACAACTGATGACCAAACCATCAGTCCCTCGGTCTTTATACTGACGACCACCGGAAGTACAGTGTGATCAACGAGGTCACGGCCGGACATACAGTTTAGTGTTGGTCATTATAGGTCAACAATGGGGAGGGAGGGAGGGAGGGAGGGAGTTGAACATCATGCACACCAATATTGGGTTTTCTCTGTAACGTTTTCATGCACGAATGAACAGTGAGTTTTGAATAAAAAGAAATATGTCATTGAATAGTCAATTATATTATATAATGGTAGTCTTGAAGAAATATATATATATGTATATATATATATATATATATATATATATATATATATATATATATATACATATATATTGTATAGTAAGACTGCCATTGCATAAAAACATCACAAATAAAGATGTTCACGATTATGTTGGTGATCAGAATCTTTATCAAATGCTGTATCCCTATTTCATCCCAAAAGTGGCATAACTTTATCTTATTTACCCAATATGCAACCCCAATCACTTAACCCGTTCAGTACCGGTGACGTTCTTTGCAGCATATTCTAGCTACTATTAGACGAATTGGTTCAAGTTAGGAAGGATATCTGTGGTAGCTAAAAGGATCAATTGAGATAGTGTGTAGCCTTTTAATGGTTAGAGGTCCTTCCTAAGCTTATACAAATCATCTAATCGTTGCCAGAATATAATGAAAGGGACGTCACCGGTACTGAAAGGGTTAAGAGGCATTATACCCACATGGCGACACAACAGTTTTGATTCTCTCCGGAGTCCGCTTCGGATTTTTTGTTTTTTTTTTCTCTTTTTTTCAGGACATTTCCATTATATTCTGGTAACTATTTTATGATGTTATTTAGCTTGGGAAGGACGTCTATCAATTGAAAGGCTACAGACTATCTCAATGTATCCTTTTAGTAACCATATATCTTTCATAAGCTTCACAAAATCGTTTAAATGTCGCTGAAATCAAATAACGGAGACATCGGTGGTACAGAAGGGGTTAAGGGGGTATCACACGGGAGCTTTTACAGTCAACATTCTATAGTCAACATTTTGCCAGCAATAGTTTTAGGTTAATTTGTACTGGTATCGGAAACAACACCTGGGAACTACTTTGTTTAACCCCCTTCTCCTTCATATTAAAGACCATTTTTTTCCGAATTTAATATTTTCAACCATTGTTTTTGTCAATATTAAGACCTTTCGTGCCATTTGGGATTTTCTGGCGAGCGATAGCAAGCCTGTAATTTGGGAGGACATTTTTCTACCGAAAAAATGTACAAATATATCTTGAAGGAGGGTCTTGGACGGCTGTATTTTTAAGTTTGATGGAGGTCTAGGGTGGAAACTAAAAACATAATAAAAGGTACATAAATGATCGAATAAATACGCCCATCCCCCCTTAAGAACGATGTTAAAATAATATACCATAATAGGCCATACCATACAAACTGACCACCTCCTTTGTTTTTCTATAATCTAATACATGTAACAGTCGTTTGGTTTAACCCCTTCACCATCATTACGTAATTGTCTTCGTATTCTGGTTACCATTAAACGTTTTTATTTCGTTCATAATCTACCTCCACGACTCAAATGGGTAAATACGATCTCAATAAACCCGCTTTATAGCAAAATCATCTAATTTTAGGCAGAATCAAAGGTAAAAAGGCGTCATGTTGCTGAAGAGGTTAATGTTGTTGTTGTTGTTGTTGTTCTTCTTCTTCTTCTTCTTCTTCTTCTTCTTCTTCTTCTTCTTCCCTCCTATCTTTCCTCACCTCACTCTCTATTTGTTGTTCAGTATGCACCTAAGATTTCTATATATTTTGTTCAAACCTGACTGGTATTTTATGAACACACATAGGTATTATATGGGTTAGACGGTTAGACCCATTAATGGATTTGTACTAGATGTAAAAAATATCAAAAATTTGGAAACTACATATCAAATTATTAGGCATATCTTGAGTGCAATGTGAGCAAAAGTACACCAAAATATAAATACCTTCCTACCGTTAAATTTGTTTTTAAATCAGTTGGAAATAAATCATGTCATATGAAATGGTAGAGCAAATGTATTTGTTAACACCTAGAAGATCATGACGCAATTTGATAGTTTATTCTGGCTATCATTAAACGATTTCATACAGCTCAGGGAGGGTATGAGGGTAGTAAAAGGATACCACCTATCTCAGTTAACCTTTTTACGTCCATATACTCTTCCTAATATGAATAAAATCGTCAAATAATAACCAGAAAACAGAAAAGAAATGCGTCATCGTATCTTGTAAGGGATAATTAATTTCAGTAATCACCTCCAATATTTACCACACGATTGTTGCAATAAAATGTTGCATACAATCAACAAGCTTTTATTTATTAAGACATTTATGTTATGAGCGATTAATTTCTGAATATCATTATGGATTCATTGATCATGTTGGGTGGGGCTGATGACCTTTGTAAGATATATATTTAATGACTATGGTTCCTACTATAATAGTGTTCTTCTTTGTTGATTTGCATAGACTTTCGCGTGCTTACTAATTATATATTATGTATTTCGCCATTAAGCAAACATCTAGCAGCCGGAAGTAAGTATGAAATGCATAAACAAATGCTAACTATCCTCTCCAAAAATACAATTCATATGTATAAACTAGTGTGACGCTTGGGCTAATGGATATAATGTATTTGAATGACTATGTGAGACATAAAATGGGTCCTAGCTCAAACAAATAACAGACACTAAGGGACCATCGAGACCATTCAATGTTCTGTATATATTCACAATTTGTTGTACTATGGATATTAAAATTACCACAGTGTACACAGTTTACCACATTGTGCCTCCATCAAGCTTAAAATTACACCCCCTCTGCTCGCTATCGCTTGCCAGGAAAAATCGATACCTAAATGGCACGAAAGGTCTTAAAATTGACAGAAATGGGGCGAAAGATCTTAAATTCGCCAAACTAATGGGACGAATGTCTTAAAATCTCAAAAGCGATGGGGCTAAACATGAAGGAGAAAGGGGTAAAAACAAAAATCCCTGAAGTAGACATTTCGCCTTAAAGTTACCACCGTGTACAGTCAAGAGCATAAATTTCGACACACCAATTTGAATCAGTATCGAACGCAAACGAGACAATACAATGCTTTAGTATAGACCAGATGTTTAGGAACTTGGCTTTAAAGGTTCCTGACTGTACAAGATACTATAGGTAACCGTAAGTCGTACTTGGTATATATACTGACAAGGAAATTGGGGGAAATGGGACTTAAAATCGCCAAACTAATGGGGCCAAAGTCTCAAAATCTCTAAATTAATGCGACTAAACATGAGGGAGATTTGGATTCAGGAAAAACTCCCCTAAATCCGTACTTATTTTAAACTTTGAGCAATAATGAAGATTAAATAATACGTTCGACACATAAACAAATATGAAATAATTCTAAATAATACACCAGCATTATAATATTTTAGATTTTATTCATAGTTTTCATCATAATTTAGAAAGGTATAAAATGTATAAGAGGAAATATTAATTGTGTTTGCTATGTTGACGTGGACGGAGTGTGTCGGACTGGTAGCTTATTTTCCGTAGCTACTTCCGCCGCCAAACCTGCCGCCACCGAAGCCTCCACTTCCGCCTCCAAAGCCGCCCTTACCACCACCAAAGCCGCCACCATGGCCGCCTCCGAAGCCGCCCTTTCCACCACCGAATCCTCCACGTCCACCTCCAAAACCGCCGCTTCCGCCACCAAAGCCGCCCTTTCCGCCACCAAAGCCGCCTCCGAATCCGCCCTTTCCTCCCCCAAATCCTCCACGTCCACCTCCAAAGCCGCCGCTTCCGCCACCGAATCCTCCACCATGTCCGCCACCAAAGCCGCCTCCGATCCCTCCACTGCCATAACTGCCACCACCGAAGCCGCCTCCGCCATGTCCGCCACCAAAGCCTCCTCCAGCAGCCACTCCGGCTACGAGGAGGGTGAGAGCAACCACGGCGATAACTAAACGGTTCTGGGGAGAGAGAGAAAGGGTTGATGACTTACACGGCTTTAAGGGGATAGGTGTTATTATTTTGTGTATTTAGTTATGTATATATTATTATTTGAGTTTCCTCCTTAGGTCTCCATCAACATTTAAAAATAACATCCTCAAGTTCCCCCTTCTAGACCACCACGATCATCACACGGTTCTGGGGAAGAAGGTTGATTATAATGTACTCAAACTTAACGTACGTTTACATACTATTAACACACACAAACACACACACACTCACACACACACACACACAAAACAAAGCCACTCCAACAGCTTCCTCTCTCTCTCTCTCCTCAACACCCTTTCTCCCCTCTCAACACTCTTGGGAAAGTAAATACCTGGTGCCGGTGTAAAGGCTTCTCCCTTAATACCTTCATCTGACCTGATCTTATTGTGTTGTACAGTTTTGAGCACTATAGTAATTGCTATGCACAGTTCCATAAACTGTAATTTAACTATACTCGGTTTATTTTCAGCTGAAGGTAAATTGCCATGTCCTCATCATGTTTACTCGTCTACTGCGGAGATTGTGTAACGAAGTATGTGGTTATTAATAAATGTTTGGTATTTATATGACGCAGAGACATAGTAGTTTCATATATTTATATTAAGTCTCGAGGTATCAGATTCTAAGGGGTTCAATTTACCATCAACTGAAACAAAAATGATATGTTGATACAACTAAAGTATTACAAGTAGCTCGGTCAGTATTAATTAAGTCGCTGCAACAAATACAGCTGGTAGGGAGGGAAGTACTATACTCTATAGTTTATGTTTTCTAGCTGATGGTAAATTGCTACCTCAGTATCCTGATTACTCGGCTAGTACCTAGATTTACTAGCAAAATATATTGATAATTACGAAAACTTGGCAATACTAAGATGTGGAGACATAGCAGTTTCATATGTTTCCATGAAGAATCGAGAAATCAGATGCTAAGGGATTCAATTTAATGTCAGATGAACATTATAGACTCTACTTACCATGTTGTCTGTAGCTCTGTAGGCACACAACTGCTGACCCAACCATCGGACCCTAGGCCTTTATACTGCCCCCCATCACCCACCGGAAGAACGCCGCTAAAACGAGGTCACGGCCGGAACATCGCGTTTGTCATTAAGTCCACAACAGGGAGAGGGGGCCATGCAGAGAAGAAATACAGTAACCGAGACTCACCATATTGTTTGCTTCCGTAACCTTCTTATGCCCGAGTGATTACTGTGTTTGGATTCAAGAGTGGCATGGCAATGACTTGAAATAGTGCCCCCTATAGATGTCTGGCTATAATAATTTGGTGCCCCGTACAGTTGGTCACATGAATTGGAATACACTCCATGATGTTATGCTTGGACTGAAATAGGAGTGTAATGTTTTGATCAGTCTGGCAGCTCAATTCAAGCTGCCCCTGGGTGGCAAATGTGTGGAGGTAAATTGAATCCCAGTAAGACGAAAAACAAGACTTGTTTTATGACACGAAATATCAGCTCTGTTAAGGCAACGCATCAAAAGGATGGAAACTCTGGAGAAAATACATATATTGTAATATACTCAGGCACAATACCCCCTAACTGGGAGTGGCCGATTCGAGACAGAGCCCGAACAGAAACAACATTTAAAGTTCCAATTCCTAGGGTCCGGGACCACTTTCGCGCTCCCTTGCCCCTCTTTCTGTCTAGATAGATAGATGATAGATAGATAGATATAATATAGATGTATCTTTGCGTCTATATTTATCAACTCTCAGTAGGTGATGGGCTGGTCTATCAGAATGAGAGTTGAGCATTCTCTGCCATACCCATAGCTTACTCTGACTGTTCCTTTTACTTATATATTTTCTAGATCTCAAGTGACGGCGTCTTTTCCGTGGATTGACCTCCCTACTGCCAACCCTGGCAGATTGGGAGCCAAAGCGTCACATATTTCCTTTGCCCCTCAACTTTCCCTTTATAATTGCTGAGGGGAACAGGGCCTTGGGTGGGGCTTTTGTTTCCCGGGCGTTTCCTCACCCTCCTCAGCTCCCCGCCTTTGAGTGGCTTCGGTCACCTGGGCATTATTAGTGGTAAGCTGGGAGGGTTCTGTGGGGGCGCTCGGTTATGGCCTTGGCCTTGCTCGGGACCTTGGGGCTGCTCGGCCAGACAGCCTGAGGAACAGCAACAACAACAACAACTCTCAGTCGTGGATATAAAAGTTTCCACCCCAAGGTATAATATTATGACACGACCTTTCTTTACCTCTCAGCGTGATTGACCTCTCTCTCAGGCAGTGTTACTAAATTAGCTACTTTTCCGCTAGATCTAGAGGTATTTACTTTGATCTAGAGGACAATTCTTACATCTAGCGACATGAATTCCAGCGATATTCTGTAGATTTGAGCCATTTTAGACGATATTCTGTAGATTTGAGCCATTTTAGACGATATTCTGTAGATTTGAGCCATTTTAGACGATATTCTGTAGATTTGAGCCATTTTAGACGATATTCTGTAGATTTGAGCCATTTTAGACGATATTCTGTAGATTTGAGCCATTTGAGATCGATATTATGTGGATTTGAGCCATTTTGGAGCGATATTCTATAGATTTGAGCCATTTTAGAGCGATATTGCAGAGATTGTGGCATTATTCTAGCGATGTTCAGCATATATTTACTATCTAGCGCACTTGAGTTAGTAACCCTGTTCCTCGGTGGTGTGTGGATGTAAGTGACTAAGGGGGTAGCACACTTTCCATTTTCCCTTTAATTTAATTCCCTTCAATTTTAAAAAATTGAAATCAGTTGGAAATAAATCATGTCATATGAAATGGTAGAGCAAATGTATTTGTTAACACCTAGAAGATCATGACGCAATTTGATAGTTTATTCTGGCTATCATAAAACGATTACCACCTATCTCAGTTAACCTTTTTACGTCCATATACTCTTCCTAAAATGAATAAAATCGTCAAATAATAACCAGAAAACAGAAAAAAAATGCGTCATCGTTTCTTGTAAGGGATAATTCATTTCAGTATATCACCTCCAACATTTACCACACGATTGTTGCAATAAAATGTTGCATACAATCAACAAGCTTCTATTTATTAAGCAATTTATGTTCTGAGCGATTAATTTCTGAATATCAATATGGATTCATTGATCATGTTGGATGGGGCTAATGACCTTTGTAAGATATATATTTAATGACTATGGTTCCTACTATAATAGTGTTCTTCTTTGTTGATTTGCATAGACTTTCGCGTACTTACTAATTATATATTATGTATTTCGCCATTAAGCAAACATCTAGCAGCCGGAAGTAAGTATGAAATGCATAAACAAATGCTAACTATCCTCTCCAAAAATACAATTCATATGTATAAACTAGTGTGACGCTTGGGCTAATGGATATAATGTATTTGAATGACTATGTGAGACATAAAATGGGTCCTAGCTCAAACAAATAACAGACACTAAGGGACCATCGAGACCATTCAATGTTCTGTATATATTCACAATTTGTTGTACTATGGATATTAAAATTACCACAGTGTACACAGTTTACCACATTGTGCCTCCATCAAGCTTAAAATTACACCCCCTCTGCTCGCTATCGCTTGCCAGGAAAAATCGATACCTAAATGGCACGAAAGGTCTTAAAATTGACAGAAAAGGCGCGAAAGATCTTAAATTCGCCAAACTAATGGGACGAATGTCTTAAAATCTCAAAAGCGATGGGGCTAAACATGAAGGAGAAAGGGGTAAAAACAAAAATCCCTGAAGTGGACATTTCGCCTTAAAGTTACCACCGTGTACAGTCAAGAGCATAAATTTCGACACACCCATTTGAATCAGTATCGAACGCAAACAAGACAATACAATGCTTTAGTATAGACCAGATGTTTAGGAACTTGGCTTTAAAGGTTCCTGACTGTACAAGATACTATAGGTAACCGTAAGTCGTACTTGGTATATATACTGACAAGGAAATGGGGGGAAATGGGACTTAAAATCGCCAAACTATGGGGCCAAAGTCTCAAAATCTCTAAATTAATGCGACTAAACATGAGGGAGATTTGGATTCAGGAAAAACTCCCCTAAAGCCGTACTTATTTTAAACTTTGAGCAATAATGAAGATTAAATAATACGTTCGACACATAAACAAATATGAAATAATTCTAAATAATACACCAGCATTATAATATTTTAGATTTTATTCATAGTTTTCATCATAATTTAGAAAGGTATAAAATGTATAAGAGGAAATATTAATTGTGTTTGCTATGTTGACGTGGACGGAGTGTGTCGGACTGGTAGCTTATTTTCCGTAGCTACTTCCGCCGCCAAACCTGCCGCCACCGAAGCCTCCACTTCCGCCTCCAAAGCCGCCCTTACCACCACCAAAGCCGCCACCATGGCCGCCTCCGAAGCCGCCCTTTCCACCACCGAATCCTCCACGTCCACCTCCAAAACCGCCGCTTCCGCCACCAAAGCCGCCCTTTCCGCCACCAAAGCCGCCTCCGAATCCGCCCTTTCCTCCCCCAAATCCTCCACGTCCACCTCCAAAGCCGCCGCTTCCGCCACCGAATCCTCCACCATGTCCGCCACCAAAGCCACCTCCGATCCCTCCACTGCCATAACTGCCACCACCGAAGCCGCCTCCGCCATGTCCGCCACCAAAGCCTCCTCCAGCAGCCACTCCGGCTACGAGGAGGGTGAGAGCAACCACGGCGATAACTAAACGGTTCTGGGGAGAGAGAGAGAAAGGGTTGATGACTTACACGGCTTTAAGGGGATAGGTGTTATTATTTTGTGTATTTAGTTATGTATATATTATTATTTGAGTTTCCTCCTTAGGTCTCCATCAACATTTAAAAATAACATCCTCAAGTTCCCCCTTCTAGACCACCACGATCATCACACGGTTCTGGGGAAGAAGGTTGATTATAATGTACTCAAACTTAACGTACGTTTACATACTATTAACACACACAAACACACACACACTCACACACACACACACACACACAAAACAAAGCCACTCCAACAGCTTCCTCTCTCTCTCTCCTCAACACCCTTTCTCCCCTCTCAACACTCTTGGGAAAGTAAATACCTGGTGCCGGTGTAAAGGCTTCTCCCTTAATACCTTCATCTGACCTGATCTTATTGTGTTGTACAGTTTTGAGCACTATAGTAATTGCTATGCACAGTTCCATAAACTGTAATTTAACTATACTCGGTTTATTTTCAGCTGAAGGTAAATTGCCATGTCCTCATCATGTTTACTCGTCTACTGCGGAGATTGTGTAACGAAGTATGTGGTTATTAATAAATGTTTGGTATTTATATGACGCAGAGACATAGTAGTTTCATATATTTATATTAAGTCTCGAGGTATCAGATTCTAAGGGGTTCAATTTACCATCAACTGAAACAAAAATGGTATGTTGATACAACTAAAGTATTACAAGTAGCTCGGTCAGTATTAATTAAGTCGCTGCAACAAATACAGCTGGTAGGGAGGGAAGTACTATACTCTATAGTTTATGTTTTCTAGCTGATGGTAAATTGCTACCTCTGTATCCTGATTACTCGGCTAGTACCTAGATTTACTAGCAAAATATATTGATAATTACGAAAACTTGGCAATACTAAGATGTGGAGACATAGCAGTTTCATATGTTTCCATTAAGAATCGAGAAATCAGATGCCAAGGGATTCAATTTAATGTCAGATGAAAATTATAGACTCTAGTTACCATGTTGTCTGTAGGTCTGTAGGCACACAACTGCTGACCCAACCATCGGACCCTAGGCCTTTATACTGCCCCCTATCACCGGAAGAACGCCGCTAAAACGAGGTCACGGCCGGAACATCGCGTTTGTCATTAAGTCCACAACGGGGAGAGGGGGCCATGCAGAGAAGAAATACAGTAACCGAGACTCACCATATTGTTTTCTTCCGTAACCTTCTTATGCCCGAGTGATTACTGTGTTTGGATTCAAGAGTGGCATGGCAATGACTTGGAATAACGCCCCCTATAGATGTCTGGCTATAATAATTTGGTGCCCCGTACAGTTGGTCACATGAATTGGAATACACTCCAAGATGTTATGCTTGGACTGAAATAGGAGTGTAATGTTTTGATCAGTCTGGCAGCTCAATTCAAGCTGCCCCTGGGTGGCAAATGTGTGGAGGTAAATTGAATCCCAGTAAGACGAAAAACAAGACTTGTTTTACGACACGAAATATCAGCTCTGTTAAGGCAACGCATCAAAAAGATGGAAACTCTGGAGAAAATACATATATTGTAATATACTCAGGCACAATACCCCCTAGCTGGGAGTGGCCGATGCGAGACAGAGCCCGAACAGAAACAACATTTAAAGTTCCAATTCCTAGGGTCCGGGACCACTTTCGCGCTCCCTTGCCCCTCTTTCTGTCTAGATAGATAGATGATAGATAGATAGATATAATATAGATGTATCTTTGCGTCTATATTTATCAACTCTCAGTAGGTGATGGGCTGGTCTATCAGAATGAGAGTTGAGCATTCTCTGCCATACCCATAGCTTACTCTGACTGTTCCTTTTACTTATATATTTTCTAGATCTCAAGTGACGGCGTCTTTTCCGTGGATTGACCTCCCTACTGCCAACCCTGGCAGATTGGGAGCCAAAGCGTCACATTTTTCCTTTGCCCCTCAACTTTCCCTTTATAATTGCTGAGGGGAACAGGGCCTTGGGTGGGGCTTTTGTTTCCCGGGCGTTTCCTCACCCTCCTCAGCTCCCCGCCTTTGAGTGGCTTCGGTCACCTGGGCATTATTAGTGGTAAGCTGGGAGGGTTCTGTGGGGGCGCTCGGTTATGGCCTTGGCCTTGCTCGGGACCTTGGGGCTGCTCGGCCAGACAGCCTGAGGAACAGCAACAACAACAACAACTCTCAGTCGTGGATATAAAAGTTTCCACCCCAAGGTATAATATTATGACACGACCTTTCTTTACCTCTCAGCGTGATTGACCTCTCTCTCAGGCAGTGTTACTAAATTAGCTACTTTTCCGCTAGATCTAGAGGTATTTACTTTGATCTAGAGGACAATTCTTACATCTAGCGACATGAATTCCAGCGTTATTCTGTAGATTTGAGCCATTTTAGACGATATTCTGTAGATTTGAGCCATTTTAGACGATATTCTGTAGATTTGAGCCATTTCAGATCGATATTATGTGGATTTGAGCCATTTTGGAGCGATATTCTATAGATTTGAGCCATTTTAGAGCGATATTGCAGAGATTGTGGCATTATTCTAGCGATGTTCAGCATATATTTACTATCTAGCGCACTTGAGTTAGTAACCCTGTTCCTCGGTGGTGTGTGGATGTAAGTGACTAAGCGGGTAGCACACTTTCCATTTTCCCTTTAATTTAATTCCCTTCAATTTTAAAAAATTGAAATCAGTTGGAAATAAATCATGTCATATGAAATGGTAGAGCAAATGTATTTGTTAACACCTAGAAGATCATGACGCAATTTGATAGTTTATTCTGGCTATCATAAAACGATTACCACCTATCTCAGTTAACCTTTTTACGTCCATATACTCTCTAAAAATGAATAAAATCGTCAAATAATAACCAGAAAACAGAAAAAAATGCGTCATCGTTTCTTGTAAGGGATAATTCATTTCAGTATATCACCTCCAACATTTACCACACGATTGTTGCAATAAAATGTTGCATACAATCAACAAGCTTCTATTTATTAAGCAATTTATGTTCTGAGCGATTAATTTCTGAATATCAATATGGATTCATTGATCATGTTGGATGGGGCTAATGACCTTTGTAAGATATATATTAATGACTATGGTTCCTACTATAATAGTGTTCTTCTTTGTTGATTTGCATAGACTTTCGCGTACTTACTAATTATATATTATGTATTTCGCCATTAAGCAAACATCTAGCAGCCGGAAGTAAGTATGAAATGCATAAACAAATGCTAACTATCCTCTCCAAAAATACAATTCATATGTAAAAACTAGTGTGACGCTTGGGCTAATGGATATAATGTATTTGAATGACTATGTGAGACATAAAATGGGTCCTAGCTCAAACAAATAACAGACACTAAGGGACCATCGAGACCATTCAATGTTCTGTATATATTCACAATTTGTTGTACTATGGATATTAAAATTACCACAGTGTACACAGTTTACCACATTGTGCCTCCATCAAGCTTAAAATTACACCCCCTCTGCTCGCTATCGCTTGCCAGGAAAAATCGATACCTAAATGGCACGAAAGGTCTTAAAATTGACAGAAAAGGGGCGAAAGATCTTAAATTCGCCAAACTAATGGGACGAATGTCTTAAAATCTCAAAAGCGATGGGGCTAAACATGAAGGAGAAAGGGGTAAAAACAAAAATCCCTGAAGTGGACATTTCGCCTTAAAGTTACCACCGTGTACAGTCAAGAGCATAAATTTCGACACACCCATTTGAATCAGTATCGAACGCAAACAAGACAATACAATGCTTTAGTATAGACCAGATGTTTAGGAACTTGGCTTTAAAGGTTCCTGACTGTACAAGATACTATAGGTAACCGTAAGTCGTACTTGGTATATATACTGACAAGGAAATGGGGGGAAATGGGACTTAAAATAGCCAAACTAATGGGGCCAAAGTCTCAAAATCTCTAAATTAATGCGACTAAACATGAGGGAGATTTGGATTCAGGAAAAACTCCCCTAAAGCCGTACTTATTTTAAACTTTGAGCAATAATGAAGATTAAATAATACGTTCGACACATAAACAAATATGAAATAATTCTAAATAATACACCAGCATTATAATATTTTAGATTTTATTCATAGTTTTCATCATAATTTAGAAAGGTATAAAATGTATAAGAGGAAATATTAATTGTGTTTGCTATGTTGACGTGGACGGAGTGTGTCGGACTGGTAGCTTATTTTCCGTAGCTACTTCCGCCGCCAAACCTGCCGCCACCGAAGCCTCCACTTCCGCCTCCAAAGCCGCCCTTACCACCACCAAAGCCGCCTCCGAAGCCGCCCTTTCCACCACCGAATCCTCCACGTCCACCTCCAAAGCCGCCGCTTCCGCCACCAAAGCCACCCTTTCCGCCACCAAAGCCGCCTCCGAATCCGCCCTTTCCTCCCCCAAATCCTCCACGTCCACCTCCAAAGCCGCCGCTTCCGCCACCGAATCCTCCACCATGTCCGCCACCAAAGCCGCCTCCGATCCCTCCACTGCCATAACTGCCACCACCGAAGCCGCCTCCGCCATGTCCGCCACCAAAGCCTCCTCCAGCAGCCACTCCGGCTACGAGGAGGGTGAGAGCAACCACGGCGATAACTAAACGGTTCTGGGGAGAGAGAGAGAAAGGGTTGATGACTTACACGGCTTTAAGGGGATAGATGTTATTATTTTGTGTATTTAGTTATGTATATATTATTATTTGAGTTTCCTCCTTAGGTCTCCATCAACATTTAAAAATAACATCCTCAAGTTCCCCCTTCTAGACCACCACGATCATCACACGGTTCTGGGGAAGAAGGTTGATTATAATGTACTCAAGCTTAACGTACGTTTACATACTATTAACACACACACACACACACACACACACACACACACACACACACACAAAACAAAGCCACTCCAACAGCTTCCTCTCTCTCTCTCTCCTCAACACCCTTTCTCCCCTCTCAACACTCTTGGGAAAGTAAATACCTGGTGCCGGTGTAAAGGCTTCTCCCTTAATACCTTCATCTGACCTGATCTTATTGTGTTGTACAGTTTTGAGCACTATAGTAATTGCTATGCACAGTTCCATAAACTGTAATTTAACTATACTCGGTTTATTTTCAGCTGAAGGTAAATTGCCATGTCCTCATCATGTTTACTCGTCTACTGCGGAGATTGTGTAACGAAGTATGTGGTTATTAATAAATGTTTGGTATTTATATGACGCAGAGACATAGTAGTTTCATATATTTATATTAAGTCTCGAGGTATCAGATGCTAAGGGGTTCAATTTACCATCAACTGAAACACAAATGGTATGTTGATACAACTAAAGTATTACAAGTAGCTCGGTCAGTATTAATTAAGTCGCTGCAACAAATACAGCTGGTAGGGAGGGAAGTACTATACTCTATAGTTTATGTTTTCTAGCTGATGGTAAATTGCTACCTCAGTATCCTGATTACTCGGCTAGTACCTAGATTTACTAGCAAAATATATTGATAATTACGAAAACTTGGCAATACTAAGATGTGGAGACATAGCAGTTTCATATGTTTCCATTAAGAATCGAGAAATCAGATGCTAAGGGATTCAATTTAATGTCAGATGAAAATTATAGACTCTAGTTACCATGTTGTCTGTAGGTCTGTAGGCACACAACTGCTGACCCAACCATCGGACCCTAGGCCTTTATACTGCCCCCTATCACCGGAAGAACGCCGCTAAAACGAGGTCACGGCCGGAACATAGCGTTTGTCATTAAGTCCACAACGGGGAGAGGGGGCCATGCAGAGAAGAAATACAGTAACCGAGACTCACCATATTGTTTTCTTCCGTAACCTTCTTATGCCCGAGTGATTACTGTGTTTGGATTCAAGGGTGGCATGGCAATGACTTGGAATAGCGCCCCCTATAGCTGTCTGGCTATAATAATTTGGTTCCCCGTACAGTTGGTCACATGAATTGGAATACACTCCATGATGTTATGCTTGGACTGAAATAGGAGTGTAATGTTTTGATCAGTCTGGCAGCTCAATTCAAGCTGCCCCTGGGTGGCAAATGTGTGGAGGTAAATTGAATCCCAGTAAGACGAAAAACAAGACTTGTTTTATGACACGAAATATCAGCTCTGTTAAGGCAACGCATCAAAAAGATGGAAACTCTGGAGAAAATACATATATTGTAATATACTCAGGCACAATACCCCCTAGCTGGGAGTGGCCGATGCGAGACAGAGCCCGAACAGAAACAACATTTAAAGTTCCAATTCCTAGGGTCCGGGACCACTTTCGCGCTCCCTTGCCCCTCTCTCTGTCTAGATAGATAGATGATAGATAGATAGATATAATATAGATGTATCTCTGCGTCTATATTTATCAACTCTCAGCAACAACAACAACAACTCTCAGTCGTGGATATAAAAGTTTCCACCCCAAGGTATAATATTATGACACGACCTTTCTTTACCTCTCAGCGTGATTGACCTCTCTCTCTCAGGCAAAAATTCAAAAATTCTCTCAAAAAAAAAATCTCTCTCTGTTACTAAATTAGCTACTTTTCCGCTAGATCTAGAGGTATTTACTTTGATCTAGAGGACAATTCTTACATCTAGCGACATGAATTCCAGCGATATTCTGTAGGTTCTTTTAGAGTTTTGAGCCATTTTAGACGATATTCTGTAGATTTGAGCCATTTTAGACGATATTCTGTAGATTTGAGCCATTTTAGACGATATTCTGTAGATTTGAGCCATTTCAGATCGATATTATGTGGATTTGAGCCATTTTGGAGCGATATTCTATAGATTTGAGCCATTTTAGAGCGATATTGCAGAGATTGTGGCATTATTCTAGCGATGTTCAGCATATATTTACTATCTAGCGCACTTGAGTTAGTAACCCTGTTCCTCGGTGGTGTGTGGATGTAAGTGACTAAGCGGGTAGCACACTTTCCATTTTCCCTTTAATTTAATTCCCTTCAATTTTAAAAAATTGAAATCAGTTGGAAATAAATCATGTCATATGAAATGGTAGAGCAAATGTATTTGTTAACACCTAGAAGATCATGACGCAATTTGATAGTTTATTCTGGCTATCATAAAACGATTACCACCTATCTCAGTTAACCTTTTTACGTCCATATACTCTTCCTAAAATGAATAAAATCGTCAAATAATAACCAGAAAACAGAAAAGAAATGCGTCATCGTCTCTTGTAAGGGATAATTCATTTCAGTAATCACCTCCAACATTTACCACACGATTGTTGCAATAAAATGTTGCATACAATCAACAAGCTTCTATTTATTAAGCAATTTATGTTCTGAGCGATTAATTTCTGAATATCATTATGGATTCATTGATCATGTTGGGTGGGGCTAATGACCTTTGTAAGATATATATTAATGACTATGGTTCCTACTATAATAGTGTTCTTCTTTGTTGATTTGCATAGACTTTCGCGTACTTACTAATTATATATATGTATTACGCCATTAAGAAAACATCTAGCAGCCGGAAGTAAGTATGAAATGCATAAACAAATGCTAACTATCCTCTCCAAAAATACAATTCATATGTATAAACTAGTGTGACGCTTGGGCTAATGGATATAATGTATTTGAATGACTATGTGAGACATAAAATGGGTCCTAGCTCAAACAAATAACAGACACTAAGGGACCATCGAGACCATTCAATGTTCTGTATATATTCACAATTTGTTGTACTATGGATATTAAAGTTACCACAGTGTACACAGTTTACCACATTGTGCCTCCATCAAGCTTAAAATTACACCCCCTCTGCTCGCTATCGCTTGCCAGGAAAAATCGATACCTAAATGGCACGAAGGGGCGAAAGATCTTAAATTCGCCAAACTAATGGGACGAATGTCTTAAAATCTCAAAAGCGATGGGGCTAAACATGAAGGAGAAAGGGGTAAAAACAAAAATCCCTGAAGTGGACATTTCGCCTTAAAGTTACCACCGTGTACAGTCAAGAGCATAAATTTCGACACACCCATTTGAATCAGTATCGAACGCAAACGAGACAATACAATGCTTTATTATAGACCAGATGTTTAGGAACTTGGCTTTAAAGGTTCCTGACTGTACAAGATACTATAGGTAACCGTAAGTCGTACTTGGTATATATACTGACAAGGAAATGGGGGGAAATGGGACTTAAAATCGCCAAACTAATGGGGCCAAAGTCTCAAAATCTCTAAATTAATGCGACTAAACATGAGGGAGATTTGGATTCAGGAAAAACTCTTCTAAAGCCGTACTTATTTTAAACTTTGAGCAATAATGAAGATTAAATAATACGTTCGACACATAAACAAATATGAAATAATTCTAAATAATACACCAGCATTATAATATTTTAGATTTTATTCATAGTTTTCATCATAATTTAGAAAGGTATAAAATGTATAAGAGGAAATATTAATTGTGTTTGCTATGTTGACGTGGACGGAGTGTGTCGGACTGGTAGCTTATTTTCCGTAGCTACTTCCGCCGCCAAACCTGCCGCCACCGAAGCCTCCACTTCCGCCTCCAAAGCCGCCCTTACCACCACCAAAGCCGCCTCCGAAGCCGCCCTTTCCACCACCGAATCCTCCACGTCCACCTCCAAAGCCGCCGCTTCCGCCACCAAAGCCGCCCTTTCCGCCACCAAAGCCGCCTCCGAATCCGCCCTTTCCTCCCCCAAATCCTCCACGTCCACCTCCAAAGCCGCCGCTTCCGCCACCGAATCCTCCACCATGTCCGCCACCAAAGCCGCCTCCGATCCCTCCACTGCCATAACTGCCACCACCGAAGCCGCCTCCGCCATGTCCGCCACCAAAGCCTCCTCCAGCAGCCACTCCGGCTACGAGGAGGGTGAGAGCAACCACGGCGATAACTAAACGGTTCTGGGGAGAGAGAGAGAAAGGGTTGATGACTTACACGGCTTTAAGGGGATAGATGTTATTATTTTGTGTATTTAGTTATGTATATATTATTATTTGAGTTTCCTCCTTAGGTCTCCATCAACATTTAAATATAACATCCTCAAGCTCCCCCTTCTAGACCACCACGATCATCACACGGTTCTGGGGAAGAAGGTTGATTATAATGTACTCAAGCTTAACGTACGTTTACATACTATTAACACACACACACACACACACACACACACACACACACACACACACACACACACACACACACAAAACAAAGCCACTCCAATAGCTTCCTCTCTCTCTCTCCTCAACACCCTTTCTCTCCTCTCAACACTCTTGGGAAAGTAAATACCTGGTGCCGGTGTAAAGGCTTCTCCCTTAATACCTTCACCTGACCTGATCTTATTGTGTTGTACAGTTTTGAGCACTATAGTAGTAGCTATGCACAGTTCCATAAACTGTAATTTAACTATACTCGGTTTATTTTCAGCTGAAGGTAAATTGCCATGTCCTCATCATGTTTACTCGTCTACTGCGGAGATTGTGTAACGAAGTATGTGGTTATTTATAAATGTTTGGTATTTATATGACGCAGAGACATAGTAGTTTCATATATTTATATTAAATCTCGAGGTATCAGATGCTAAGGGGTTCAATTTACCATCAACTGAAACAAAAATGGTATGTTGATACAACTAAAGTATTACAAGTAGCTCGGTCAGTATTAATTAAGTCGCTGCAACAAATACAGCTGGTAGGGAGGGAAGTACTATACTCTATAGTTTATGTTTTCTAGCTGATGGTAAATTGCTACCTCAGTATCCTGATTACTCGGCTAGTACCTAGATTTACTAGCAAAATATATTGATAATTACGAAAACTTGGCAATACTAAGATGTGGAGACATAGCAGTGTCATGTTTCCATTAAGAATCGTGAAATCAGATGCTAAGGGATTCAATTTAATGTCAGATGAACATTATAGACTCTACTTACCATGTTGTCTGTAGCTCTGTAGGCACACAACTGCTGACCCAACCATCGGACCCTAGGCCTTTATACTGCCCCCCATCACCCACCGGAAGAACGCCGCTAAAACGAGGTCACGGCCGGAACATCGCGTTTGTCATTAAGTCCACAACAGGGAGAGGGGGCCATGCAGAGAAGAAATACAGTAACCGAGACTCACCATATTGTTTGCTTCCGTAACCTTCTTATGCCCGAGTGATTACTGTGTTTGGATTCAAGGGTGGCATGGCAATGACTTGGAATAGCGCCCCCTATAGCTGTCTGGCTATAATAATTTGGTTCCCCGTACAGTTGGTCACATGAATTTTAATACACTCCATGATGTTATGCTTGGACTGAAATAGGAGTGTAATGTTTTGATCAGTCTGGCAGCTCAATTCAAGCTGCCCTTGGGTGGCAAATGTGTGGAGGTAAATTGAATCCCAGTAAGACGAAACACAAGACTTGTTTTTCGACACGAAATATCAGCTCTGTTAAGGCAACGCATCAAAAGGATGGAAACTCTGGAGAAAATACATATATTGTAATATACTCAGGCACAATACCCCCTAACTGGGAGTGGCCGATGCGAGACAGAGCCCGAACAGAAACAACATTTAAAGTTCCAATTCCTAGGGTCCGGGACCACTTTCGCGCTCCCTTGCCCCTCTTTCTGTCTAGATAGATAGATGATAGATAGATAGATATAATATAGATGTATCTTTGCGTCTATATTTATCAACTCTCAGTAGGTGATGGGCTGGTCTATCAGAATGAGAGTTGAGCATTCTCTGCCATACCCATAGCTTACTCTGACTGTTCCTTTTACTTATATATTTTCTAGATCTCAAGTGACGGCGTCTTTTCCGTGGATTGACCTCCCTACTGCCAACCCTGGCAGATTGGGAGCCAAAGCGTCACATTTTTCCTTTGCCCCTCAACTTTCCCTTTATAATTGCTGAGGGGAACAGGGCCTTGGGTGGGGCTTTTGTTTCCCGGGCGTTTCCTCACCCTCCTCAGCTCCCCGCCTTTGAGTGGCTTCGGTCACCTGGGCATTATTAGTGGTAAGCTGGGAGGGTTCTGTGGGGGCGCTCGGTTATGGCCTTGGCCTTGCTCGGGACCTTGGGGCTGCTCGGCCAGACAGCCTGAGGAACAGCAACAACAACAACAACTCTCAGTCGTGGATATAAAAGTTTCCACCCCAAGGTATAATATTATGACACGACCTTTCTTTACCTCTCAGCGTGATTGACCTCTCTCTCAGGCAGTGTTACTAAATTAGCTACTTTTCCGCTAGATCTAGAGGTATTTACTTTGATCTAGAGGACAATTCTTACATCTAGCGACATGAATTCCAGCGATATTCTGTAGATTTGAGCCATTTTAGACGATATTCTGTAGATTTGAGCCATTTTAGACGATATTCTGTAGATTTGAGCCATTTTAGACGATATTCTGTAGATTTGAGCCATTTTAGACGATATTCTGTAGATTTGAGCCATTTTAGACGATATTCTGTAGATTTGAGCCATTTGAGATCGATATTATGTGGATTTGAGCCATTTTGGAGCGATATTCTATAGATTTGAGCCATTTTAGAGCGATATTGCAGAGATTGTGGCATTATTCTAGCGATGTTCAGCATATATTTACTATCTAGCGCACTTGAGTTAGTAACCCTGTTCCTCGGTGGTGTGTGGATGTAAGTGACTAAGGGGGTAGCACACTTTCCATTTTCCCTTTAATTTAATTCCCTTCAATTTTAAATTTTTTAAATCAGTTGGAAATAAATCATGTCATATGAAATGGTAGAGCAAATGTATTTGTTAACACCTAGAAGATCATGACGCAATTTGATAGTTTATTCTGGCTATCATAAAACGATTACCACCTATCTCAGTTAACCTTTTTACGTCCATATACTCTTCCTAAAATGAATAAAATCGTCAAATAATAACCAGAAAACAGAAAAAAAATGCGTCATCGTTTCTTGTAAGGGATAATTCATTTCAGTATATCACCTCCAACATTTACCACACGATTGTTGCAATAAAATGTTGCATACAATCAACAAGCTTCTATTTATTAAGCAATTTATGTTCTGAGCGATTAATTTCTGAATATCAATATGGATTCATTGATCATGTTGGATGGGGCTAATGACCTTTGTAAGATATATATTAATGACTATGGTTCCTACTATAATAGTGTTCTTCTTTGTTGATTTGCATAGACTTTCGCGTACTTACTAATTATATATTATGTATTTCGCCATTAAGCAAACATCTAGCAGCCGGAAGTAAGTATGAAATGCATAAACAAATGCTAACTATCCTCTCCAAAAATACAATTCATATGTATAAACTAGTGTGACGCTTGGGCTAATGGATATAATGTATTTGAATGACTATGTGAGACATAAAATGGGTCCTAGCTCAAACAAATAACAGACACTAAGGGACCATCGAGACCATTCAATGTTCTGTATATATTCACAATTTGTTGTACTATGGATATTTATATTACCACAGTGTACACAGTTTACCACATTGTGCCTCCATCAAGCTTAAAATTACACCCCCTCTGCTCGCTATCGCTTGCCAGGAAAAATCGATACCTAAATGGCACGAAAGGTCTTAAAATTGACAGAAATGGGGCGAAAGATCTTAAATTCGCCAAACTAATGGGACGAATGTCTTAAAATCTCATGAAGGAGAAAGGGGTAAAAACAAAAATCCCTGAAGTGGACATTTCGCCTTAAAGTTACCACCGTGTACAGTCAAGAGCATAAATTTCGACACACCCATTTGAATCAGTATCGAACGCAAAAGAGACAATACAATGCTTTAGTATAGACCAGATGTTTAGGAACTTGGCTTTAAAGGTTCCTGACTGTACAAGATACTATAGGTAACCGTAAGTCGTACTTGGTATATATACTGACAAGGAAATGGGGGGAAATGGGACTTAAAATCGCCAAACTATGGGGCCAAAGTCTCAAAATCTCTAAATTAATGCGACTAAACATGAGGGAGATTTGGATTCAGGAAAAACTCCCCTAAAGCCGTACTTATTTTAAACTTTGAGCAATAATGAAGATTAAATAATACGTTCGACACATAAACAAATATGAAATAATTCTAAATAATACACCAGCATTATAATATTTTAGATTTTATTCATAGTTTTCATCATAATTTAGAAAGGTATAAAATGTATAAGAGGAAATATTAATTGTGTTTGCTATGTTGACGTGGACGGAGTGTGTCGGACTGGTAGCTTATTTTCCGTAGCTACTTCCGCCGCCAAACCTGCCGCCACCGAAGCCTCCACTTCCGCCTCCAAAGCCGCCCTTACCACCACCAAAGCCGCCACCATGGCCGCCTCCGAAGCCGCCCTTTCCACCACCGAATCCTCCACGTCCACCTCCAAAGCCGCCGCTTCCGCCACCAAAGCCACCCTTTCCGCCACCAAAGCCGCCTCCGAATCCGCCCTTTCCTCCCCCAAATCCTCCACGTCCACCTCCAAAGCCGCCGCTTCCGCCACCGAATCCTCCACCATGTCCGCCACCAAAGCCGCCTCCGATCCCTCCACTGCCATAACTGCCACCACCGAAGCCGCCTCCGCCATGTCCGCCACCAAAGCCTCCTCCAGCAGCCACTCCGGCTACGAGGAGGGTGAGAGCAACCACGGCGATAACTAAACGGTTCTGGGGAGAGAGAGAGAAAGGGTTTGATGACTTACACGGCTTTAAGGGGATAGGTGTTATTATTTTGTGTATTTAGTTATGTATATATTATTATTTGAGTTTCCTCCTTAGGTCTCCATCAACATTTAAATATAACATCCTCAAGCTCCCCCTTCTAGACCACCACGATCATCACACGGTTCTGGGGAAGAAGGTTGATTATAATGTACTCAAGCTTAACGTACGTTTACATACTATTAACACACACACACACACACACACACACACACACACACACACACACACACACACACTCACAAACACACACACAAAACAAAGCCACTCCAATAGCTTCCTCTCTCTCTCTCCTCAACACCCTTTCTCCCCTCTCAACACTCTTGGGAAAGTAAATACCTGGTGCCGGTGTAAAGGCTTCTCCCTTAATACCTTCATCTGACCTGATCTTATTGTGTTGTACAGTTTTGAGCACTATAGTAATTGCTATGCACAGTTCCATAAACTGTAATTTAACTATACTCGGTTTATTTTCAGCTGAAGGTAAATTGCCATGTCCTCATCATGTTTACTCGTCTACTGCGGAGATTGTGTAACGAAGTATGTGGTTATTAATAAATGTTTGGTATTTATATGACGCAGAGACATAGTAGTTTCATATATTTATATTAAGTCTCGAGGTATCAGATGCTAAGGGGTTCAATTTACCATCAACTGAAACACAAATGGTATGTTGATACAACTAAAGTATTACAAGTAGCTCGGTCAGTATTAATTAAGTCGCTGCAACAAATACAGCTGGTAGGGAGGGAAGTACTATACTCTATAGTTTATGTTTTCTAGCTGATGGTAAATTGCTACCTCAGTATCCTGATTACTCGGCTAGTACCTAGATTTACTAGCAAAATATATTGATAATTACGAAAACTTGGCAATACTAAGATGTGGAGACATAGCAGTTTCATATGTTTCCATTAAGAATCGAGAAATCAGATGCCAAGGGATTCAATTTAATGTCAGATGAAAATTATAGACTCTAGTTACCATGTTGTCTGTAGGTCTGTAGGCACACAACTGCTGACCCAACCATCGGACCCTAGGCCTTTATACTGCCCCCTATCACCGGAAGAACGCCGCTAAAACGAGGTCACGGCCGGAACATAGCGTTTGTCATTAAGTCCACACCGGGGAGAGGGGGCCATGCAGAGAAGAAATACAGTAACCGAGACTCACCATATTGTTTTCTTCCGTAACCTTCTTATGCCCGAGTGATTACTGTGTTTGGATTCAAGGGTGGCATGGCAATGACTTGGAATAGCGCCCCCTATAGATGTCTGGCTATAATAATTTGGTGCCCCGTACAGTTGGTCACATGAATTGGAATACACTCCATGATGTTATGCTTGGACTGAAATAGGAGTGTAATGTTTTGATCAGTCTGGCAGCTCAATTCAAGCTGCCCTTGGGTGGCAAATGTGTGGAGGTAAATTGAATCCCAGTAAGACGAAACACAAGACTTGTTTTTCGACACGAAATATCAGCTCTGTTAAGGCAACGCATCAAAAAGATGGAAACTCTGGAGAAAATACATATATTGTAATATACTCAGGCACAATACCCCCTAGCTGGGAGTGGCCGATGCGAGACAGAGCCCGAACAGAAACAACATTTAAAGTTCCAATTCCTAGGGTCCGGGACCACTTTCGCGCTCCTTTGCCCCTCTCTCTGTCTAGATAGATAGATGATAGATAGATAGATATAATATAGATGTATCTCTGCGTCTATATTTATCAACTCTCAGTCGTGGATATAAATATTTCCACCCCAAGGTATAATATTATGACACGACCTTTCTTTACCTCTCAGCGTGATTGACCTCTCTCTCTCAGGCAAAAATTCAAAAATTATCTCTCAAAAAAGAAATCTCTCTCTGTTACTAAATTAGCTACTTTTCCGCTAGATCTAGAGGGATTTAGAGGACAATTCTTACATCTAGCGACATGAATTCCAGCGATATTCTGTAGATTTGAGCCATTTTAGACGATATTCTGTAGATTTGAGCCATTTTAGACGATATTCTGTAGATTTGAGCCATTTCAGATCGATATTATGTGGATTTGAGCCATTTTGGAGCGATATTCTATAGATTTGAGCCATTTTAGAGCGATATTGCAGAGATTGTGGCATTATTCTAGCGATGTTCGGCATATATTTACTATCTAGCGCACTTGAGTTAGTAACCCTGTTCCTCGGTGGTGTGTGGATGTAAGTGACTAAGCGGGTAGCACACTTTCCATTTTCCCTTTAATTTAATTCCCTTCAATTTTAAAAAATTGAAATCAGTTGGAAATAAATCATGTCATATGAAATGGTAGAGCAAATGTATTTGTTAACACCTAGAAGATCATGACGCAATTTGATAGTTTATTCTGGCTATCATTAAACGATTTCATACAGCTCAGGGAGGGTATGAGGGTAGTAAAAGGATACCACCTATCTCAGTTAACCTTTTTACGTCCATATACTCTTCCTAAAATGAATAAAATCGTCAAATAATAACCAGAAAACAGAAAAGAAATGCGTCATCGTATCTTGTAAGGGATAATTCATTTCAGTATATCATCTACAACATTTACCACACGATTGTTGCAATAAAATGTTGCATACAATCAACAAGCTTTTATTTATTAAGCAATTTATGTTCTGAGCGATTAATTTCTGAATATCATTATGGATTCATTGATCATGTTGGATGGGGCTAATGACCTTTGTAAGATATATATTTAATGACTATGGTTCCTACTATAATAGTGTTCTTCTTTGTTGATTTGCATAGACTTTCGCATACTTACTAATTATATATTATGTATTTCGCCATTAAGCAAACCTCTAGCAGCCGGAAGTAAGTATGAAATGCCTAAACAAATGCTAACTATCCTCTCCAAAAATACAATTCATATGTAAAAACTAGTGTGACGCTTGGGCTAATGGATATAATGTATTTGAATGACTATGTGAGACATAAAATGGGTCCTAGCTCAAACAAATAACAGACACTAAGGGACCATCGAGACCATTCAATGTTCTGTATATATTCACAATTTGTTGTACTATGGATATTTATATTACCACAGTGTACACAGTTTACCACATTGTGCCTCCATCAAGCTTAAAATTACACCCCCTCTGCTCGCTATCGCTTGCCAGGAAAAATCGATACCTAAATGGCACGAACCAAACTAATGGGACGAATGTCTTAAAATCTCAAAAGCGATGGGGCTAAACATGAAAGAGAAAGGGGTAAAAACAAAAATCCCTGAAGTGGACATTTCGCCTTAAAGTTACCACCGTGTACAGTCAAGAGCATAAATTTCGACACACCCATTTGAATCAGTATCGAACGCAAACGAGACAATACAATGCTTTATTATAGACCAGATGTTTAGGAACTTGGCTTTAAAGGTTCCTGACTGTACAAGATACTATAGGTAACCGTAAGTCGTACTTGGTATATACTGACAAGGAAATGGGGGGAAATGGGACTTAAAATCACCAAACTATGGGGCCAAAGTCACAAAATCTCTAAATTAATGCGACTAAACATGAGGGAGATTTGGATTCAGGAAAAACTCTTCTAAAGCCGTACTTATTTTAAACTTTGAGCAATAATGAAGATTAAATAATACGTTCGACACATAAACAAATATGAAATAATTCTAAATAATACACCAGCATTATAATATTTTAGATTTTATTCATAGTTTTCATCATAATTTAGAAAGGTATAAAATGTATAAGAGGAAATATTAATTGTGTTTGCTATGTTGACGTGGACGGAGTGTGTCGGACTGGTAGCTTATTTTCCGTAGCTACTTCCGCCGCCAAACCTGCCGCCACCGAAGCCTCCACTTCCGCCTCCAAAGCCGCCCTTACCACCACCAAAGCCGCCTCCGAAGCCGCCCTTTCCCACACCGAATCCTCCACGTCCACCTCCAAAGCCGCCGCTTCCGCCACCAAAGCCGCCCTTTCCGCCACCAAAGCCGCCTCCGAATCCGCCCTTTCCTCCCCCAAATCCTCCACGTCCACCTCCAAAGCCGCCGCTTCCGCCACCGAATCCTCCACCATGTCCGCCACCAAAGCCGCCTCCGATCCCTCCACTGCCATAACTGCCACCACCGAAGCCGCCTCCGCCATGTCCGCCACCAAAGCCTCCTCCAGCAGCCACTCCGGCTACGAGGAGGGTGAGAGCAACCACGGCGATAACTAAACGGTTCTGGGGAGAGAGAGAGAAAGGGTTTGATGACTTACACGGCTTTAAGGGGATAGATGTTATTATTTTGTGTATTTAGTTATGTATATATTATTATTTGAGTTTCCTCCTTAGGTCTCCATCAACATTTAAATATAACATCCTCAAGCTCCTCCTTCTAGACCACCACGATCATCACACGGTTCTGGGGAAGAAGGTTGATTATAATGTACTCAAGCTTAACGTACGTTTACATACTATTAACACACACACACACACACACACACACACACACACACACACACACACACACACACACACACTCACAAACACACACACAAAACAAAGCCACTCCAATAGCTTCCTCTCTCTCTCTCCTCAACACCCTTTCTCCCCTCTCAACACTCTTGGGAAAGTAAATACCTGGTGCCGGTGTAAAGGCTTCTCCCTTAATACCTTCATCTGACCTGATCTTATTGTGTTGTACAGTTTTGAGCACTATAGTAGTAGCTATGCACAGTTCCATAAACTGTAATTTAACTATACTCGGTTTATTTTCAGCTGAAGGTAAATTGCCATGTCCTCATCATGTTTACTCGTCTACTGCGGAGATTGTGTAACGAAGTATGTGGTTATTAATAAATGTTTGGTATTTATATGACGCAGAGACATAGTAGTTTCATATATTTATATTAAGTCTCGAGGTATCAGATGCTAAGGGGTTCAATTTACCATCAACTGAAACACAAATGGTATGTTGATACAACTAAAGTATTACAAGTAGCTCGGTCAGTATTAATTAAGTCGCTGCAACAAATACAGCTGGTAGGGAGGGAAGTACTATACTCTATAGTTTATGTTTTCTAGCTGATGGTAAATTGCTACCTCTGTATCCTGATTACTCGGCTAGTACCTAGATTTACTAGCAAAATATATTGATAATTACGAAAACTTGGCAATACTAAGATGTGGAGACATAGCAGTTTCATATGTTTCCATTAAGAATCGAGAAATCAGATGCCAAGGGATTCAATTTAATGTCAGATGAACATTATAGACTCTAGTTACCATGTTGTCTGTAGCTCTGTAGGCACACAACTGCTGACCCAACCATCGGACCCTAGGCCTTTATACTGCCCCCCATCACCCACCGGAAGAACGCCGCTAAAACGAGGTCACGGCCGGAACATCGCGTTTGTCATTAAGTCCACAACAGGGAGAGGGGGCCATGCAGAGAAGAAATACAGTAACCGAGACTCACCATATTGTTTGCTTCCGTAACCTTCTTATGCCCGAGTGATTACTGTGTTTGGATTCAAGAGTGGCATGGCAATGACTTGGAATAGTGCCCCCTATAGATGTCTGGCTATAATAATTTGGTGCCCCGTACAGTTGGTCACATGAATTGGAATACACTCCAAGATGTTATGCTTGGACTGAAATAGGAGTGTAATGTTTTGATCAGTCTGGCAGCTCAATTCAAGCTGCCCCTGGGTGGCAAATATGTGGAGGTAAATTGAATCCCAGTAAGACGAAAAACAAGACTTGTTTTATGACACGAAATATCAGCTCTGTTAAGGCAACGAATTAAAAGGATGGAAACTCTGGAGAAAATACATATATTGTAATATACTCAGGCACAATACCCCCTAACTGGGAGTGGCCGATGCGAGACAGAGCCCGAACAGAAACAACATTTAAAGTTCCAATTCCTAGGGTCCGGGACCACTTTCGCGCTCCCTTGCCCCTCTTTCTGTCTAGATAGATAGATAGATGATAGATAGATATAATATAGATGTATCTCTGCGTCTATATTTATCAACTCTCAGTCGTGGATATAAATATTTCCACCCCAAGGTATAATATTATGACACGACCTTTCTTTACCTCTCAGCGTGATTGACCTCTCTCTCTCAGGCAGTGTTACTAAATTAGCTACTTTTCCGCTAGATCTAGAGGTATTTACTTTGATCTAGAGGCCAATTCTTACATCTAGCGACATGAATTCCAGCGATATTCTGTAGATTTGAGCCATTTTAGATCGATATTATGTGGATTTGAGCCATTTTAGAGCGATATTCTATAGATTTGAGCGATTTTAGAGCGATATTCTATAGATTTGAGCGATTTTAGAGCGATATTCTATAGATTTGAGCCATTTTAGAGCGATATTGCAGAGAGTGTGGTATTATTCTAGCGATGTTCGGCATATATTTACTATCTAGCGCACTTGAGTTGGTAACCCTGCTCCTCGGTGGTGTGTGGATGTAAGTGACTAAGCGGGTAGCACACTTTCCACTTTCCCTTTAATTTGATATTACTCACTTAGGATCTGACATTTTGTCTTAATTATATTTAAATTGAGAGGGTGTTTCTTCTAGACTCCCTTCTCCCTCATATTTAGCCTCATTAGTTTTGAGATTTTAGGACGTTTGGCCCATTAATTTGGCGATATTAAAAGACCCTTCTCCAAATTGTTTTGTCAATATTAAGACCTTTCGTGCCATTTCGGTGACATTTTTTTCTGGCGAGCGATAGCGAACCTGCAATTTAGGACGAACGAGCCTTCGGCCATTCAGCTTTTTTTTTTTTACCGAAAAATAACACAAATTTATCTCGATTTGGGCCTACTTACTAGGAATAGGGTATAGCATTTTTCCCCTCAATTTGATTTTGCACACTTCAAATATGGCAACTTCTCAAATTTCATAAGAATTCTGCAATACAATCACCAGCCAACATAGTTGTCTCGGTGGTCTAGTGGATTTGGTGTTGGACTGCTACGCTACAGACCCGAGGTCGAAGCCCGGCCTGGTCATACGCCCAAAAATGCTAAAATAATCTCAAAGTATCGCCAAATAAAGTTCCTGAGCAAAGGTATACAATATTCTTCTACACACGTGTGGGGAGGATCCTCTCACACAGCACTTCTGGGATAAATAGAAAAGAAAGCCTTCCGTCTCATTAACTCACGTCCACTCACCAATTCGCTGCAGTCTCTCTCCCTTCGCCGCAATGTTGCATCTCTCTCACTATTATACCGCTATTACAATAATCAGTGTTCCTCAGAGCTCTCTCAGTGTATACCACCCCCTGTCACTGTTTCAAATCTGGGGAAGGCACTTGTCACAGGCAGTTCTGCAATTCGTCTCCATCACTCACATAAGACAAAAAATATCTCCTATCTCAAGAATCGCTTGAAAAAAAAATGTGCTCACGTGATACCGTTGTAGCCCTAATGACCAACAATATACTGTATGTCCGGCCGTGACCTCGTTTATTGTTCCGGTGGTCGGGGGGTATAAAGACGGAGTGATAGATGGATGGTCAGCAGTTGTGTGCCTGCAGAGCTACAGACAACATGGTAACAGGAACTTGATTATCTAACTTCTAACAGTTGTATCCAGAGCTATTGAAATATAATCCTAGCTACCTGCCTGAAATTTTGCAGGAATCGGCCGTCTACCGAAAAATTTACAAATTAATTTTGAAGGGGGATATTGAGGATGTTTATTTTAAGCTCGATAGGGAGGAAACCCAAATAATAATAAATACAAAAATTAATAACACAGTGTAAGTCATCAACCCTCTCTCTCTCTCTCTCTCCCCCCAGAACCGTGTGATTATCACCGTGGTCGCCCTCACTCTCCTGGTCGCCGGGGTCGCTGCTGGAGGCGGACATGGCGGCGGCTTTGGTGGTGGACATGGCGGCGGCGGCTTTGGTGGTGGCAGTGGAGGAATCGGAGGCGGCGGCTTTGGTGGCGGGCATGGAGGAGGATTCGGTGGCGGAAACGGCGGCTTTGGAGGTGGACGTGGAGGATTTGGTGGTGGAAAGGGCGGATTCGGAGGCGGCTTTGGTGGCGGAAAGGGCGGCTTTGGTGGCGGAAGCGGCGGCTTTGGAGGTGGACGTGGAGGATTTGGCGGTGGAAAGGGCGGCTTTGGTGGCGGCCATGGTGGTGGCTTTGGTGGTGGCAAGGGCGGCTTTGGAGGTGGAAGTGGAGGCTTCGGTGGCGGCGGTCGCGGAAGTAGTTACGGTAAATAAGCGACCAGTCCGACACACTCCGTCCACGGCAACACAACAAACATGCTAAATATTTCCTCTTTTACATTTTATACCTTCCTAAATTATGATGAAAATTACGAATAAAATCTAAAATATGATAATGCTGGTGTATTATTTTTTATTGTTTTTCTATTTGTTTATGTCTCGAACGTATTATTTAATCTGGGCCAAGTCAAATCTTCAAAATTGCTCAATGTTCAATGGAGATTTTCACTTAAGACAGTGTTTTTTTTTCTGGAGCCAAATCTTTCTCATGTTTAGCCTCATTAGGTTTGAGTTTTTGAGACGTTCGCCCCATTAGTTTGGCGATTTTAAGACCTTTCACCCCATGTCCTTGTCAGTTTGCATTAAGTACGGCTTACTGTAACTTACAAAAGATTATGAATATATGCAGAAAATTGAATGGTCTCGATAGTCCCTTAGTGTTTGTTGTTGTTTATGCTAGGACACAATATTTGCCTCACATATTCATTCAAATACATATCCATTTGTCCAAGTGTCAAAATATTGTTTGCATAATTTATTATGTAATGTGCTTTTGGAGAGAATAGTTAGCATTTGTTTAGGCATTTCATACTTAGGCTACTTCAGGCTGCTAAATGTTTGCCTAATGGCGAAATACATAATTTATATATTTTGTCTGTCTATGAAGGAGACAAAAGGCAAAGCTGCCTGCAACAAGTGTCTCCCCCAAAGCTGAAAGAGTGAGAGATCCGAATCAAAGCCTTTTTGTGGGGTGTACTTTATAGGAAGGAAGATTGGTGTGCTTGTTTAGTGTAGTGAAATGGAGAATAGGAGGCGGTGTTTGTGAGAGCTAGCTGGAATACTCTTGTGTAAGTGAGACACAAACAGAAACAGTGAGGGAAGCCAGAAAAATGAAACCGGATTTCCAGCAACTCCTTATTACATGCCTATGAGGCCTTTCCTGGGTATTATACTCTGCTCGATTGGTGTCTTACAATCTCCCAACATAATTAGTAACTACGCGAAAGTCTATACAAATCGATCAGGATGAATTATAGCAGGAACCATAGTCATTAACCCTTTCAGTACCGGTGACGTCCTTTTCCTTATATTCTGGCAACTAATAGACGATTTTAGTCAGCTTAGGAAGGACGTCTACATATCAAAAGGCCACATTTACTATCTCAATGAATCGCTTTAGCTACCCCATATCCCTCCTAAGCTTCACAAGATCGTCTAAATGTAGCTGAAATATTGAACAAATGATGTCACCGGTACAGGAAGGGATAAATGATGTCACCGGTACAGCAAGGGATAAATGATGTCACCGGTACAGCAAGGGATAAATGATGTCACCGGTACAGGAAGGGATAAATGATGTCACCGGTACAGGAAGGGATAAATGATGTCACCGGTACAGCAAGGGATAAATGATGTCACCGGTACAGCAAGGGATAAATGATGTCACCGGTACAGCAAGGGATAAATGATGTCACCGGTACAGCAAGGGATAAATATATATCTGGCAACGGGGTGTCACTTAAGGGGAGGATTTTAGTTTGGTCTCTAGATATCCATCAAACTTAAGATTACACCCCCTTGAGCCCCTTTCAAGATAAATTTGTACATTTTTCGGTAGAAAAATGTCCCGGCTGAAAGCCGGTTCCTCTTAAATAACAGGCTCGCTATCGCTCGCCAGGATAAAATCGACACCTAAATGACACGAAAGGTCTTAATATTGACAGAAATGGGTCGAAAGTTCTTAAAATCGTCAAAATAATGGGGCGAACGTCTTAAAATTAGAAAAGCAATGGGGCTAAACATGAGGGAGAAAGGAGTCAAGAAAAAAATCCCTCAAGTGGAGACCTCCCCTTAATTGTTATAGGTTAAGGAACTAATGTCTAGTTAGGCCGATCCTTAGTGATCTTGGCCCCATTCATTGTTCTGTCCTCTCACTAAAACATCACTCTTTCCATAATGCAGTTGGGTCCGAGTACATGATTAGATTGATATCCAAAATTCGAAAATGGATATTAATCGTGATCGTGTATTCACCCTTTAACTGTGTTGGTGGTGTAATGGTTTAGATGCTTATGTTCTGGATGTGGTGTCCCGAGTTCGAATCCCGGGAGGCCCATATGCTTTCATTAGTTTATTCAAGTACATTGGGGTTTGTAATTGATGATTAATGTTAAGACCGGGGTATTACTTAAAGGTTATCAACCCCACCCAACATGATCAATGAATCGATTGTCCATAATGATAATCAGAAATCAATCACTTGCAACATAAATTGCTTAATAAAGTAAAAGGCTGTTGATTTTATGCAACAATTTTAGGTGAGATTTCCTCTTGAGGGAATTCTTTATGAACCCCATTCTCCCTCATGTTTAGCCCCATTTATTTTGAGATATTATGACGTTCGCCCCATTAGTGTGGGGATTTTAAGAAGTTTCGCTCCATTTCTGTCAATTTTAATACCTTTTGTTCCATATAGGTGTCGATGTTTTCCTGGCGAGCGAGAGCGAGCCTGTAAATTTTAGAGGAACCGGCCTTCGGCCGGGAAATTTTTCTACCGAAAAATGTACACATTTATCTTAAAAGGAGGTCAAGGGGGTGTAATTTTAAGCTTGATGGAGGTCTAGGGAACAAACTAAAAACGTCCCCTTAACGCAACAATTGTGTGGTAAATAATGGAGGTGATATACTGAAGTTGACTAACCCTTACAAAATACGATGACGCATTTATTTTCTGTTTTCTGGCTGTTATTAGACGATTATATTCAGTTAGGAAGAGCATATGGACTTTGGAGGGTTAATTGAGATCATTGTTATCCTTTTAATACTCTCACATCCTTCCTAAGCTGTATAAAGTCGTCTAATGATAGCCAGAATAAACTGTCAAAATGCGTCATGATCCTCTAGGGGTGAAACAAAACACGTTTTTTCTACCAGTTCATATGAGTGATTTATACTTTTTTCAATTGAATGCATATATAAAATTGAATATTGTTTACGTTAGTAAGGCAATTATATTATAGTGTACTTTAGAATATTTCTTTGATAAGTATTTTTTCCGCATTTCTGATACTTTTAACAACTAGAAAACATACTATTACAGGCTAACTATCGATCAACAGGAAAAAAATCAATATCTAAATTGTACGAAAAGTCTTAATATTGACTAAGAAGTGGGATGAAAGGTCTTTAAAAGGCCAATGTTGACACTTGAATTGCACGAAAGGCCTTAATATTGACTAAGAAATGGGGTGAAAGGTCTAAAATCGCCAATCTAATGGGCCGAACGTATTAAAATTTCAAAAATAATGGGGCAGCACACGAGGGAGAGACAAAAACAACCAGTGAGGACTCCGGAGAGGATGGAAACTGTCTTGTCATCCCAAATAATACGTTTTTCCGCCATGTGGGTATAATGTCCCTTAAGGTGGGATGGGTTGGTTCCCCCCCCCCCCCCCCCTTCTCCCTCATGTTTACCCCAACTAGTTATTAGATTTTAAGTTGTTCGGCTCATTAGTGTGGCGATTTTAAGACCTTTCGCTCCATTTCTTTGTCAATATTAAGATTGTTCGTGCTATTTAAGTGTCAATATATCGCGAGCCTGTAATATAGTAGTAACCAACCCCCAGCCGGGACATTTCTATATCGAAAAATATACAAAGTTATCTTGAAGGGGGGGTCTTGGAGTGTTTCTTTTAACCCTTTCACGCACATATGACGCAGAGGTTGCCAGATTAGCAAAAACAAATAGAGTTCTCTGACTCTTATAATTACCTCTCAAAAATTAGTTTTCTGCCCACAGCTAACTCAAAGACAACTGCAGAGGTTGAAGTAACTAAACTAAAGGTTTCTAAATACCCCTGATGGTAACAAAGGCTTTAAAGTAACCCTAATAGGCTCAAAATCGAGTCATATGTCGGAGAGGGTTAAGCTTTGATGGAGGGCTAGGGAGGAAATAAAAAACAACAAATAAGATCATCTATTTAGCAAATGAATACGCCCATTCCCCTCAAATGATTGGGACTGCATAATGGGCAAGGAAAATAAAGTCATGCCACTTTTGGGGTGAAATAGGGCTAAAACAGTTGATAAAGAGTAGGATCACCAACGTAATCGCGAATATAGATAGCTAGATAGATAGATAGATAGATAGATAGATAGATAGATATAGATATAGATTTTTTTTTTTTTTTTTTCGTTTTGTTAAGACTGCCATTACCTAATAAAATTGACTATTCAATGACATATTTCTTTTTATTCAAAACTCACTGTTCATTCGTGCATGAAAACGTTACAGAGAAAACCCAATATTGGTGTGCATGATGTTCAACTGCTCTCCCTCCCTCCCCAATGTTGACCTAATGACCAACACTATACTGTATGTCCGGCCGTGACCTCGTTGACCACACTGTACTTCCGGTGGTCGTCAGTATAAAGACCGAGGGACTGATGGTTTGGTCATCAGTTGTGTACCCGCAGTGATACAGCCAACATGGTAACATATAATTATAATGTTTATAGCACTAATATTATCATCTATAATGTTTATAGCACTAATATTCACAGCTGTTGCCTCACTACTACCCTAATGATATACAACACTGTAATCCTTGTCCTATGTTCTATGTAACTATGATAACTACTATAATGTTTATAGCAGTAATATTCACATCTATAATGTTTCTATCAGTAATACAAGGGACTGTGGTTCTCGAAAAGAGGCTCCAGTCCTGAAAATATACTGGACTTACAGTGTGCTGGCTTAATAATCCAGAAGGGTTGATAGCCTCTGAAGTCATATTTCAACTAAGTAAATAATCAGTATTATTCACAGCTATTGCCTCACTACTACCTGAATTAGATACAACACTGTAATCCTATTTTCATGTATTCGTTTGCAAATATGCTGATATAATGTCGTCACTTAATACCCCTAAATTATAACTTGATGTGCATATCATTCTCATCTATTTAATGTCCATAAATATACGAAATGAGATGGCTTGGTGTCGTATCATCAGCATCATTATCAGCAGCAGCATCGTTTGTCTGTCCATTGCAGAACTAACTTATCCTATGAATGACGATAATAGCCATAGCCATCTTTAATTCCAGTATTTATAGTATACCCTGTCTATTACCAAAACCGTGTGATAATCTTGGTGGTCTCCCTCAAGATCTAGCCAGGAAACTAAAAGATACATGAATATATTTTTATATAGACCCCCAAAACTAACAACTGTCCCCTTAATAATCTACTTAATACATCCCCAGAACCGTGTGATAATCTACTTAATACATCCCCAGAACCGTGTGATAATCTACTTAATACATCCCCAGAACCGTGTGATAATCTTGGTGGTCGCCCTCACCCTCCTTGTGGCCGGGGTGGCTGCTGGAGGAGGTCATGGTGGAGGCTTTGGTGGGGGTCATGGTGGAGGTGGCTTTGGTGGAGGCAGTGGAGGATTTGGAGGTGGACGTGGAGGTGGCTTCGGTGGTGGCAGTTATGGTAGTGGAGGAATCGGAGGCGGCTTTGGTGGCGGCCATGGAGGTGGATTCGGTGGCGGAAATGGCGGCTTTGGAGGCGGACGTGGAGGATTTGGTGGCGGAAAGGGCGGCTTTGGTGGTGGAAAGGGCGGCTTTGGTGGAGGATTTGGTGGTGGAAACGGTGGCTTTGGAGGTGGACGAGGAGGATTTGGAGGTAAATATCCATGTTTACATACAATCTTTTCTTGGCAACTGCTGTGAAATGTCATATCTTTAATATACTTTATATATCTTTCTCCGATACACAGGTGTAAACTATCACTTAATATGTGCTATGAAAATAACCTACTTTTGTTATATTTGCATGCACTTAAGAATAATCTAGGTATTTAAATATTGCCATTCTCTGCATATTTAGTATTGATATCTGTTATAACTGCCTTCGTAGCGCAATGGATAAATGCACTGAATTTCGGTGTGAGCATCCTAGGTTCGAATCCCTGGACTGCCACATGTATTTGTTGATTTCATTAATTGAGTTTAGGAGTAAAGTCGGTTGGTGGAGGTAACATAATAATAATTGCTTGCGTTAAACAATGTGTAAGCTAGTTAAGTATCGCCATTCTCTGCATGTTTATTATTGATATATGTTATAATTACATGCATTAGAGAATAAGTAAGCTAGTTAATTATTGCCATTCTCTGCATATTTATTACTGATATATGTTATAATTGCATGCATTGAAGAATAAGCAAGCTAGTTATATATTGCCGTTCTCTGCATATTTATTATTAAATATTATTTATTATTGATATGAAGCTAATATGCCATTGTTCTCTCCCCTCTTTTATTCTCAGGTGGATACGGAAAATAAGCGACCACTCGACCACAGACATCAATGCCAACTCAAAGTCAACAATACCACTCCAGATGGCTTTCACTATATACGTGTAAATGACTGTAATTTATGATATAATAAAACTGAAACACTATACCTGTGAGTGTCTTATTTACAATCATTATTTGTATTAAAATATTTAAATATATCTTTATTAACTTTATTTACCCTTCGGGATTATTAAGCCAGCATAAGTCAGGAAGAAATTATACACCAGAGCCTCTTTTCGAGAACTCCAGTCTCTTGAATATATGTCAGGAACTTATTATTATATATTTTGAGCTTTGCGGTAATTTTATCTACATTTTTCTTCACCTTTACTTAAACCTATTGTAATGTTTTGTTCTTGCTGTCTTTTTGCGAGAGAGAAGTTATTTTCACAGAAGAAGGGAAATATTTGTTATTGGCATAGAAAGAAAAGAATATAATGAACTTAAATGATAATTGAGGAATGCATAGTATTTCTATATTTATGTGTTTGTCAAATGGTTCGAATCTTTGGAGATGCACAACACGTGAACTTCATATAACGCTTACCATGTATAGATATGGTCCATTTTTTTATTCGGCATTTTGTATATTACATAATATAATCCTAGTTATGTTTTGTTACTTTTTATCATAATGTTATTTGTATTTTTGTGTTTAGCTATCACTGTAAAAAAAAAACAGACACATATCGAACTTTTCACAGATTTAATGATCATAATAACTGGCTGTAATTCAAGTCACACATTGACTACCACCAGCAAAACTAAAATCCCAAAATACCCATTATATATACAATACAAACATATATATACTGTACAAGAGAAACATTGAAATAAAGTCATGTGCCCTTTTGACACAAGTTACAATGTATGTCCTCTTCCAATGCTTCCATGAAATAAAAATCAACAGTTGGCCACGTAATTTCTGTTCCTCTATGTGATTTTATACATGGGAATAGAATACGCAAGATTGAATTACGAGTGTAGTTTCTTATGCAGTGGTTAACTTCTGATTAGCCAGCTGAAAATTAAAGGAAACCACACTCGGAATTCATTCATAGTCATTTTGCTTTCATACATAAGATCACAGCTAGGAATATAACTTATGTGGACAACTGTACTATAATTACTTTGGTACATTTAACCCCTAATTAATATACAATAACATCATATATTATATCAAATTATGTTTACAGCAAAGGATACAAATCATAGGAAAATCCTACCTACATGTTCAATAATGAAAATATAATGTTAGTTCTAAAATGTTCGGGATGTATAGAATGTCGTCCAAATCACCATTACGTATTTAAAATAGGCCTCATGTCCGTTTTCCCTAAATCAGCTACACTACTATAAATTATGTGTGTTATGAATTAATGTGCTACCTCGTTATAGCTATGAATAATTAATGTGCTACCTCGTTATAGCTATGAATAATGCATGTGTTGCGACAGATGTGTTGAGTTTCATGATTTACTACATTTTACCTTTCGTTGTATTTCTGTGTGTGTGTGTGTATATATATATATATATATATATATATATATATATATATATATATATATATATATATATATATATATATATATATATATATATATATATATAACTTACTGTGGATAGCTATTATATATCCTGCTCCCAGGTCAATAATTTGGCAATGGTTAAGTTTTCCAGTCACTCATTATATATCTTATAAAACATTGGAGTCACTATAGTCTTTTCGTCCTTTTTTCTTCATTAACTATCGATAAATCAGCTGCTAAGGGATTCGATTTACCATAAGCTGGGAAAAGAATAGACTACATCAATGGAGAATGTTCTTTAGTTTCTATCTATCTGGTACAAGGAAATCTAGTAAACAGTCCGCATATTTCGTTGACATAGGGGATGTTATGGATCTTGTATATGTTGAAGATTTTTTTGTGTTTGTGTTAATTGCGCGGTGTTTGGTTTTGCTTTTGTTAGTCGTGCTTTGTTTGTTTTTGCTTGTGTTAATTGGGCTGTGTTTGTCTTTGATTTTGTTAATCGCGCTTTGTTTGTCTTTGCTTGTGTTAGTCGTTCTGTGTTTGTTTTTGCTTTTTTAAATTGGGGTGTGTGTGTATTTGCTTGTGTTAATTGTTCTCTGTTTGTCTTGGCTTTTGTTAATCGTACTGTGTTTGTCTTTGTTTTTGTTAATCGCACTTTGTTTGTCTTTGCTTTTGTTAATCTTGTTGTGTTTGTTTTTGCTTTTATTAATCGTTTTATGTATGTTTCTGCTGTTGTTGATTGGAAGTTGTGTGTATTTGTTTTTGTTAATCGTGTTGCGTTTGCTTTTTCTTTTGTTAGTCGTGCCATGTTTGTCTTTTCTTTCGTTGGTACTCCTGTTGTAGTTCTTGTTTTTGCTCTTGTATTTGCTGCTGTTAGCCTTGCTTTTGTTTTCGCTAATTCTGTTTTTATTGTTGCATTTGCTGCCGGTAAAATATTTTGGGGTTTCCTTTGAGTTTGTATTTAGGCCTAGTTGAATAATAATTGATGCAGTTTCTTCTTTTTACATTTTAATAGTTATCCTCTCAACTCCAACTTTCCACCTCAGATCAAAATTGTAGGCAAAGTCGCTCATATTTAAATGCCATTATTACATACTTGTCAAAAAGTCTCTCTATTTCAGTTTATTTGCTTTGATTTGCTTTTGTTTCGAAGGGTATTGTTTTGATTCATGTGCGACATCCCGGTTGTTTACTTAGATTGTGTCTATCGCAAGTTTGACGAATTAATTTTGTTTATTTGCTTTGATTCGCTCTTCAATTTCCTCTATTTTATCGCCACACACACCCATGAAAATGTTCGTATTCTTTGTTCACCTTTCCGTACAAGCCCCAACGCTCTGGGGAACGTTGTTGCAGCAAGGGTGTGCATTGATCTGTGTGTGTGTATGTGTGTGTTGTGAATGAACGTGTTGGGCGTGTGAATTTTCCGTGTGTCTTAGGAGAAATGGAGGGTAGAAATATTTGTTTTAGTATACCTTCTGAAAAGACAAATTTATCGTTTTCTATTATTGTACATTTTAAGAAAACGGGTATTGACGGGGTAACATATATGAACACTCCAAACATCACTTTCGATTTATTAATAGCCTATACGTTTATGCTTATATTAAGAGGTCTGCAAAATGCTGCTTAGGGGTATAATGGTGTGCGGGTGCTTGGAGTAAGGGGTCGGGCGCAAGTTCGACTAGATAATAGTCCATCAGGCGCCTGGCCCGGGGGGACAATTAATATGAAGGGTGTGCCTGGAAGTGTGGTGGGAGGGCTTGTGGCTTTGGCTCCGCTGCATGTCTGTCTGCCGAGATCGGAACCTCTCCGGGTGGTCAGGGGCCGGGGGAGTGCTGGAGCGACCTTGGTAACCCTGGTCTCTGGGTCTTCTCCTGGGTGACCTGGATGTGTGTGAGTTTGTGTTTTTTATCTGTGTTTATTTTATGTTTTATGTTGTTTTTGTGTTTTCCCTGTTCTTGCTCTGTCTTGAGTCGGCTACCCCCAAAATGGGGATTGGGCCTGAGCATATAGATAGATAGATATAGATAAAGGGTGCTGTGTGGTGATATAGGGTTGGTGAAAGGATTAAATATGACAAAAGTGCTAATTATTGATATAGCCTAGTTTTTGGTGTAGCCTATCAAGAATTGTAGTATAAATACTCAACTAAGTAAGTTCAGATCACACACGGTGTTGCGTGGAATAGAATAAAGTAAGCATATTTGAATAAAGTCATCATTACAGAACTAAAATGGATGAATGTAAATTATCATTCGATAATTATTGGACGTTTATAATGATAGTACTGGAGGCGGCGTGAAAGATCGAAAGTATAATGAGTGTGGCATAATTTAAGTGTGGGTGTATAATCGTAAGAAGAAATTGGTGATAAAAGAAAACTGGTGTGTGTGTGTGTGTGTGTGTGTGTGTGTCTGTGTGTGAGAGAGAGAGAGTATGTTAGAGAGAGAGTAGGCTATGTATGTGTAGGCTTGGGTGTATTAGAGAGAGTTTATGTGAGTGTTGATATAGAGAGAGTGTGTGTGAGTGCGTTAGAGAGAGAGGGTGTGTGTGTATGTCTGGGTGTGTGTTAGAGAGGGGGAGTATGTCTGGGCTTGGGTGTATTAGATAGAGTTGGTGTGGGTGTCGGTGTTAGGGAGAGTGTGTGTGAGTGTGTTAGAGAGAGAGAGAGAGAGAGTGTGTGTGTGTGTGTGTTTGTGTCTGGGTGTGTTAGAGAGAGAGAGAGTATGTCTGCGTGTGAGTGTATTAGAGAGAGTTGGTGTGGGTGTCGGTGTTAGAGAGAGTTAGTGTGGGTGTTGCTGTGCTAGAGAGAGTGAGAGAGTGTGTGTGTATGAGAGAGATTAAATTAGTTTCAAATGTAAGAGTTAATAAGTATATATATATATATATATACATATATATATATATATATATATAAATATATATATATATATATATAGAGAGAGAGAGATAGATACAGTTTTAACCAATTCAATTCTTTGAATCCTTCATACAAGTTCTGAAACATCTGGGCTAAAGTAAAACATTATATTGTTTCGTTTGCGTTCGTTACTGCTTCAAATTTCCCTTTTAACTGTATATTGCCAGTGCATATCAAAGCCAGCATTTATAGGGCGTCTCCATGCTGTAATGAAATTGTAGAGGTAGAGCCAATCACTGTTCACTTGCCTAGATTGGAATGTTCGGGATTGGTGGGCGGATGTGATTGTGAAAGCTAACCGGAACTGAAACCATTTCTTCTTCTATAGTCACTCGTTCTTGCAATCATCTATTGGCCTATCTATCCTATTGTCTATCTATATCAATCTATCTGTCTTCCTATGTATCTATGTTTACTATGTTTTCTTCTCACTTTACTTACACAATATATATATATATATATATATATATATATATATATATATATATATATATATATATAGAGAGAGAGAGAGAGAGAGAGAGAGAGAGAGAGAGAGAGAGATAGAGAGAGAGAGATAGAGAGAGAGAGAGAGAGAAAAAAATAAGGTCAGAATAATGCATGTTTTAACGTAGATGTTCTTTTCCCGCTGCAACCTGTAGATTTGCTTGCATTGAATATAGTCACTACGAACATTATTTCCTAAAAATATCCTACACAATAACATGCTTAAACATATAATTCCATGTCTAAGTTTATCTTTTATTCGATACAAATTGTGTATTTTACACACATTCGTCCTCTCTCTCTCTCTCGCTCTCTCTTACTCTCTCTTACATAAACACAAACACACACACTCACTCACTCCTCTCTCTCTCTCTTTAACACAAACACACACTCACTCACTCACTCCTCTCTCTCTCTCTTTAACACACACACACACACACACACTCCCTCTCCCCCTTCTCTCTCTCTCTCTCTCTCTCTCTCTCTCTCTCTCTCTCTCTCTCTCTCTCTCTCTCTCTCTCTCTCACACATTAACCTAGCTATCATATAACCACCACCACCCTTGACCTTAAAGCCATTCAGGAAGCTTTGAAAACAACAATAGCCACCGAGAACAACAAAAACAACAAGCGCAACATGAGACGGATGGCATTGGCAAAATCTCTAGGGGGAAAGTTGAGGCCAACTTGGTATTCGTAGACGCCATATTGGATCCCTCAATACTGTGTTATATGTATCATAGGGAAATTTGAGGCCAACTTAATTAGTATTCGTAGACGCCATAGTGCATCCCTCAATATTGTGTTATTTATATCGTATATATCTGTCTTGATGGTGTAATGGTTTGAGTGTTTAAGATCTGTATGTGGTAACCCAGGTTCGAATCCCGGTAGGATCACATGCTTTCATTAATTTCATTGGGAGGTGTTTGGTGTTGGTAGTTAGATTAATATAATAGACTATTACTCAAAGTATGTTTCTTATGGTATAATTCATCAAATACTTTCGAGCATGAACATAGATTACATCAGGCCAGGCTTGGTTAGGAACATTTAGCTTAGGTCTAGTTAGGTTAGATTAGGCTAGTTTTCTTTAGGATAAGCTAGTATAAGTACAGCTAGCTTATATTAGTATGTTCTGGTTAGGATCAGTCATATTAGGTTAAATTAGGCTAGGCTTGGTTTGGATAATTTAGTTTAAGTTAGGTTAGATTAAACAAAATATCATAATAACCCCAAGACGTTGCATCAGACTAGGTTAACATAACACCATCAATAACATGAATATAGGAAGCGCCAACTAACTTGACAATAATCTTGACCCTTGACCTCTCTGTAACTCAAAAAGGGCTTAGAGCAAACTGGCTGTAAATATCCACACATATTTCCTGGTGGACTCTTCCCAAATGATAGAAACGTCAGCCCGATTGCTTTCATTCGTTTCGAGTTATAAGAAGTTAAGGGATCAAGATTATTGTCAAGTTCGTTGACTCTACCTTTAGTACTGTAAACTAAATATGACTCGTCTTCCTACAGAGGGTGCCAGTGCCTGTTCAGAAGAGTGCCTCAGGTGTGCGACAAAGAACACGGGGGATTTAATTAATGACAGGTAAAAGGACTAATTAACGCTTTAGGTGTACGATGGCGCTATTACTCTTCTATTTCGGGCGATTTTATTAGCCTTTTCTGTATACCGACGCTATTCTTCTGTATTAGCATTTTTCTGTATACCGACGCTATTCTTCTTTTATCAGCCTTTTTCTGTATACCGACGTTATTCTTCTTTATTAGCCTTTTTCTGTATACCGACGCTATTCTTCTTTTATTAGCCTTTTTCTGTATACCGACGCTATTCTTCTTTTATTAGCCTTTTTCTGTATACCGACGCTATTCTTCTGTATTAGCCTTTTTCTGTATACCGACGCTATTCTTCTGTATTAGCCTTTTTCTGTATACCGACGCTATTCTTCTTTTATTAGCCTTTTTCTGTATACCGACGCTATTCTTCTTTTTATTCTGGCTAGTACTAGACGATTGTATTAAGGGGAGGTTTTTAGTTCGTTCCCTAGAATTCCATCAAGCTTAAAATTACACCCCCTAGACCCCGTTTCAAGATAAGTTTGTACATTTTTCGGTAGAAAAATTTCCCGGCCAAAGGCCGGTTCCTCTTAAATTACAGGCTCGCTATCGCTCGCCAGGATAAAATCGACACCTAAATGGCACAAAAGGTCTTAAAATTGACAGAAATGGGACAAAAGTTCTTAAAATCACCAAACTAATGGGACGAACGTCTTAGAATATCAAAAGCAATGGGACTAAACATGAGATAGAAAGGGATCCAGAAAAAATCCCTCAAATGGAAATCTCCCCTTAATCGCTTCAGTGTAGCGGTACGTTATTCCCGGCCGGAGACCAGGCTCGCTATCGCTAGCCAGGAAAAAAAAAATCGACACCTAAATTGTACGAAAGGTCTTCAAAGATTGACAAAGAAATGGGGTGGAAGGTCTTAACATTCCCAAACTAATGGTACGAATGTCTTAAAATCTGAAAACTAGTGGGGCTAAACACGAGGGAGAAAGGAGCCCAGAAAAACGAATAACCCCCCCTCAACAATAGAATTTAGGATTCAATAATGCGAAACACAAAAACTAGCCATTTATCGTGCATTAATCATAAGGTAAAATAATTAATCACATTCATAGCCCCTTTTATCCACATATCAATCATGTATATATTTGCATAATTAATTTCACGAGGGAGCTATGGATTTTCATGAATGGCATGACCTGTTTGCTATTAAGGGGAGATGGCCGTTTTGTTTTAATTATTATTATTATTAGTAGTAGTATTATTATTTGTTATTGTTTTTTGTTTCATTTGTTTTTCTTTTCTATTAATTCAATTATTTCTGTATTTCTTAGTTTCTTCGCTAGACTTCCATCAAGCTTAGAAACCCCCCCCCCCCCTAGAGTTCTAGACCCTCCTTCAAGATACATTTAAAAACAAAAATCGGTAGTGTCCCGGCCAAAGGCCGGTTCTTCTTAAAATATCAGCCTCGCTATTGCTCGCCAGGAAAAAAATCTACACCTAAATGGCACGAAAGGTCTAAAACTGACATCGAAATGGGGCGAAAGGTGTTAAAATCGCCAAACTAATGGGCCGAACGTCTTACAATCTCAAAACAAATTTGGCTTAACACCAGGGAGAAAGGGGACCAGAAAAACGACCCGTCTCCCCTTAATGTTTTGTGAATGATTGTACTCAACCCCATTCACCTGTTGTATTATTGAATGTGTGTGAATGATTTTACCCGCTACCTACGCTACATATATTTTGTGTATGAATGATCGTTTTAAGCAGCATATATATTCCCTCTATGCTATTAGTTTTATGAATGAGTGTACTAATCACCACGTATCTGCTATATTGTTGATTGTATTTATGAATGATTTTTAGTAAACACAGTGTCCCTGCTCAACCTTACCAGAGAATGTTTATAAATCATTATATTAAACACCATCTACCAAAATAGTCTAATGAATGTTTATGAATGACTGAACTAAACACCTTATACATACTACACTCAATTTTTTGTTTTTTGAATGACTGGAGTAAACACCATATAAGCTACAATACTAATGAATGTTTATGATTGACTGAACTAAACACCATAATATAGCCTACTTACTATACTAGTAAATGGTAATGGATGACTGAACTAAACACCATCTAGCTAATATACTAGTCAATATTTATGAATGGTTTTAAGTCTTATACACCTATACTATTGAATGTTTCTGAATGGTAATACTTGGCACCATACACAATATTTTATTAGATATTTATGAATTGGGCTGAACACAATACTCATACCGTACTCTTAGCGGAATTAGGCCAATACAGCCACACACTTAGGCGGCCACATCCCAAATGGCCACCAAGGTTAAGTTTGGGATTGAGCAATAGGCTAGGTTTGGATTAGTTAGCTTGCAATCCGTAAGGTTAAGTTAGGTTAGCTTTTCATGGTTAAGTATAGGCTATTAAGTTTAGTTAGATTACATTGGGTAAGGTTAGGTAAGGAGACAGTAACCGTTCTAGTTGTGGCCGTTTCGTACCGTGGCCGCTTTGGCTTGAAACTCTTTAATATTATTTTTATTAATCTCACCACCACACCCCCAATGAAATTAATTAAATAATTAAAGTATATATGATCCACCGGGATTCAAACCCGGGTTATCACACACATATTGTTGCCACCTTAACCATTACACCACCAGGACGGTGGCCAATATCCATATCTTGTCTTCTGATCGTGACCGCGGCCTACTATAATTTCCTTGGTCGTGGTGGCCTTGAGATACCAACCCGGTTAATGTCACTGGTTTCCATTCAGCTTGTTCTGTATCCCCTTTGGTTATACTAGACTGGCCTTTGTATCGGCACGAGCTCAGGGTTCAATTAACTAGGAAAGCAAATAATCAACTAGAAGAGAGCCGTAGAAATTAGCGTATGATTACAATAAGAACCTGCATTCCCAGGTAAAAGGCAGGCAGCAGTAGTACCTCGTGGCTGATGTAACATGCACGCAGCTTTGACAGTCTAGCCCATTTATAGCGAAGTTAACCTTTCATTATGCAATGGCGTTTTCTGTTTTATATTTTGGTTATTATTAGCCGCTTTTATACTGGCTAGAAAACAAAATTGAAACTGACAAAATCCCGTACTCGTATTCTGAAAGGGTTAATTACATACTGTAAAGTCGCTACTTTATAGTCTCTTTCAAAGCGACATTATTCATATATTTCTATATTTCATGTCTACAGTATTATTAGGATGGCATGGTTATTTACATCGGTAACACTAAATCGGTATATTTATCTCACGAATATATATAATCAACCACAAGCATTGTAAATCACGCTTTACCATAGCTCTTCAAATTTAGCAGTTCCATCCCTTTAACTTAGCATCTCCCGCTCGAGAAAACTGGCCACCCTGCGGCCTGCTTGCCGTGCCCGCTGTACTCAGCCTCAGTCGCTCTTCAGCCGTGGACGTGAGAGTATGTGTCGTGGAGGCTGTAGTGCACGTGGCTGTTCACTCGTTTACTGTTTCTCTCTTTTATACCTAGTAGACTGAGATAAACCTATACCATCCAAGGTCTTAGAGGGTAGAACATGAAGGATACTATGATACCGTGCTAGTGTTCAATAAAGGAGTTAATATCTACCCGGTACCAACTTTGAAGAAGAGTTGCTGACTGGGAATGGTGGAAGTGGGACAAGAACCTGATTTATCTAGCCAGGGGAGGACATTGTAATCGTTCAAAGGTAAGTGTTGAGTATATTAATTGTACTACCCTTAACACAAATAGCTGCACACCCATTGGAAGTATTGTTGAAAGAGACAATTCAATGTTTTTCATTATAGCCTAGCCTATGCTTAAAACTTCCGAACTTGGCTTTATAGGTGCATAGCCTAGATAGAAATGAGTGTGCCCTTATTAGTACCCCGTTACATTTACCGTTAGTACTTTATAGCTTATAGGCCTACCCATGCTAAACCTAGGCTATTCTAAATAGGCCTAGGCAGTCCAATGAGCTGTAGGCTATTCCGCACCTTTCCTAACGGTAGACATAGGCTATTAGCTCGATTACTAAGTCGTTTGATGTGAGTTATAGAGGTTAATGTTCAAGAGTTTTGGCTTAGGCCTACTTAATTGGAACAGGGTGTAGTTGGGAAAGTGTTAGACCTCACGCCAGGGTGGAAAACTAAAACATGGTTTAAAATAAACCACGCTGTTTTTGGTTATGTTTTTGGTTTTAATGACATTTCTATAGGCTAGGCTATACCGGTACATATTAATTGTAGGTTACATATATATATATATATACATACCGGGTAATTTATACAAATGTATAGGCCTATGTATAACAAAAATGTGAATTATTGTGGTGCAATCAAGTTCTGTATTGTACTGTTGTTGAAAACCAGTTCAAACAAGATGGCTAGAGTGCTAGACTCCAACCTGTCCATCCCATCTTGCTACAACTTGTAGATCAGTTCAGTACCGTATGGTCTGGTCTGGTGATTGTTCGGGGAGATCACCTTTTCAACTTCTTTTGCCTTTCTATCCACATTCTTTGTATAGCCTAGTTGTTTTTAGATTCTCTCTTGTTTTCTTCTCTGAATAAAACCCGTAGGATATGTGCTTGGCATGTGTGAGGGTGTGTCGAGAAACTTGAGGGCTGGTCATACATGAATTTAGTATGTGATACACATTTTATGGATTACTTTGCATTGACCACTTGCGAGTTTCAGGCTATAAGGAAGTTGGAGCCGTAAACATCGATACTAAACCGAAATACAACCATGATATAGGCTAGGCTACCGGTATATTTCTGATGGATACAAAATATGATTGATTAGGTTTTATGTATTTATAAATGTACTAGAACCGTATTTTAGTTGTTAATTCTGCTAAATATCGATGTCTACAGCGCCAACTTCCTTACAACCCGAAACTCGCAAGTGGTCAATTGAAGTACAGTTAACCCCTTCCTTACCGGTGACGTCTTTTAAATTGTATTATA